>CM055830.1:5831912-5893909 GCA_029582265.1 Zoroaster sp. YZ-2022 | reverse complement strand
AGGTAATATGACCGTGAGATTGGTATTTTCCGGTCACTGAGTTAATCTAAACTAACACTCTTCCATGCCCTGATGATGAATGTGTGCCTTTCAAAATACAACTTTGTCAGTGACTGCTGCATAAATCTCTTGAAATGCACTCGCTCGTATTGGGCCCCTTGGAAAAAAAACCATGTTTCTGTGGTGACTGCAAAACGTGCTTTGTTTCCATTGAGTGTCACCGCACATTTCCCGTTTCTTCCTTGTGCGTGGGTTTGTACGCTGACTTGGTCATGCCTGACAATAACCACTACGAATCCAATACAGTTTGTTCGGGCTGTGGGGAATGTTTCATTCATGTAGTTTACTATTTTTAGTTTTTATTACTAGTGGTGGTGGGGAGATATTTGAGTTGTCTACGAGTTGTACCGGTTACACACCTGCTAACCCTTTGGGGCTGTGTATAATGTGCGAGACATCCTGGTGCATTCTGTAACATCAGAAGAAGTAAGTAAACAGCCTTTAACGGACGGTGGGAACGTTATCTACCAGCTGACTGCTGACATGATGGATCAGTTGCGTGCACCGATGTGTGAAGGATGATTTATGAATGTTCTATAGTATCCTTGGTGAAGAGTAAGACATTTCTCAATTGCTTCCTCGGCTGTGGGTTTCTCGGCAACTTGTCGTCGACACATGTAAATTGACCATGTCTGCGGTACATATCGTCGCATCGGTGCAACAATGTTGTATCATGGTTACAACCTTTATTTGCAGACAGTGAATTTTTAACTCGGTGCAACAAGGTCGTTATCTTTTTTGCAGGTTTCTGGGGATGATACGCCAAAACCACGAATACGACATTGTTGGACTATGTTGGGCTGTATGCGAATTTATGCATCTTTGCATACATGCACATACATGCATTTGTGGAGAAATACGACCTTGTTGTTCTGACAGGGACAATATCTGGTACAGGTAGAATAGAAACCGAGTCTAAACAAACTTTGTATACATTTTAACTTCTTTAAAATCATATTTAATACTTTCTTTAGGTTTCTTAATCATAATCAGTATTTTGGGTCCCGAGACCGGTCTCGGTCTCAACACTGGTCTCACAACCACTTTTTGTAAGTCTCAATCTTGGCCTCGTGACTCAAAGATTCACTTCAGAAACCAGGGAAAAGCGAATTATTAAAGTACACAATACAGTACATGGAGAATCAGAGAATCTGAAAAACTGAGTTTCTGTACGTGAATGTGAGTTTATGATTGAAACCTTTGAATACCCTCGTTTATAATTTATAAAGAGATGGTAATTGTGTTTGATTAAGCTTGTTGCGCTACACATTTGGCTGCATACTCCCCAGGGAGTTGAGATGGTTCTAGGAATGATATAATAATAATAATAGCATTTATATATAGCGCTCTTACACGACTGAAAGGTATCACAGCGCTTTACAAAATGGATCAACTTAATAATTTCTTAAATTAACAGTGAATAAAATGAGATGTAATTCTTAAATTAACAGTGAATAAAATAAGATGTACAACAAAGCTAAAATAAATGAGTCTTAAGTTTACTAGTATGACGAATATCTGATGGGAGATTGTTCCACAGATGATATAACTGGCCCGATGACAGGGGTAATAATGTTCATGCGCCATAAGCATCAAACCTGGCAGATACAGGCGCAATATGAGTGTCTATTATTATTATTATAAATGGAAACACTTGTCATTTCCAATGTGCCTTTCCATGGGGACATGGCAGGTAAGGGTGGGCTTACTGACAGATGGTGATAAAAGGAGGGTACACTACATGCCCCTCTAGACACCCCTCTCTGGATCTGCCAATAAGACATGTTGCCACCCTTTCTTTATGTCACTGCCCAAACCATCAGCTTCCCCAGTGTAATGTAATACAATTGGTGTTACTATTTTTCTTGATTTCTTTCCTTTAATATTAATACTTATGCATAGTCACCTTCAAGTCCAACAGGAGACGGACATCAAGGGGTTCTTTGTTGCTCTTAATGCCAACATGATGGACATCAAGAACCTGTTCACCTCGACTCAAGAAAGTGATCCAAGGGAGATGGTTTTTGGGGGACTGGATTGCCTGAGCTGGTAATACATTTTTGATTGCGGCCTCAAGGCATATGTATTTCAAACAAGTACATTATTTGCCATATTTTCAGATGTTAGTTTTAAACCGTGAGATTGAAAGTTTATAGTGGTGTCTCGTATTATGACCCTCATTCTTTACCCTGCAGGTAAGGAACTGTAACAAACTCCTGATAACGCTGCTACTGTGAGCATGACAGAGTTAGGAATTCAGTTTGATCATTCTGTTATGAATTTTCTTAGAGGACCAGGTAATGTACATGTGGGCAAGGTTTGAAGACACCTGCCAGGATAGCCTCATATCACCCCTCTTTTTTTTCCTGGAAAGTTATGTTTATTTAATACTGTATACAATTTATTGGTTATTACATGTTGCCAGTGCAATGCAAAAACTGGACGGAATAAAACCGTTTCAATACCAAGCTTTTCATGAAATAAAAAGGAAGAGTCTTTTTTGTCCCCAGAGTGCTTATGTCACTGTTTTCACTCTGGTTATGTTTGTTATTGATGTACGTAGGTTTGTGGGTTACACATGGTTCTTATGTAATGCAATGCAAACCGAACAATATTTGCCTGGGAACTCAAGCATGATGCAAGGAAATTGATTCAAGTTTTGTACATCAGTACAATTGACTGAAAAGCCACGATTCGTGGAATGCATGAAAGCTTGTTGATGTGATGTTAGTCACTACAGGTGAAAGAGCAAAGATAGTGCTTAGCATGTTTTGATTGATGTGTGTGCAGCGCGAAATGTCTCCAGCGATCGTTGTGCAATATACTGTAGAGGCAAAGTGGCCATCATCAAGACACTGGGTGCAATTCACCGAAGGTACAATGTTATTGCTGCGTGGATATAGACTCTTGAAACGTCTCGAGTACATGTGTTACGATCACAGAATTATCCAAGCACCCGGTGTAAGGATTCGCGACGGTATCAAACATTTCTCCCATAAATAATTCCAACAATATTTTCCCATTGGGACAAGTTTCTCCTTCGCGAACTGAAGAACCGTTATGTTTGGGAAATAAATACTCATGAATTAATTTCTCACTTTGGCTACAAAGGAATGTAAAGTTTCCAGATTATCCGTTTGCTTGCACAAGATTACAAACAAACAGAAACTGCATTTTAATGTGCATTTTATTTTTGGATCATAATTTTGTTGTATATATTTTTTTACTGTACAATATAAACTTAGTAGTAAGATGTACTAGCATAAATTCTAGGTTCTCTTTCAGGAACCCATGTTTAAAATTTGGAATGGTTTTAATATCATATCTGGAATTGTTAAGGCAATTATGTATATTGATAGCCAAATTAAATTTAAAGAAAGCTTTTTATATCATACACCAAATGTTGTAATGTGACAAATATCATGTGTACATGTATGTTTAAAAGTAATGAACATTGATTTTTTTTTAATGTTTTCATAAATTTGATATAAGTCCTGTTTCCTCTTGTAGATATAAACTTTAATCAAAATCATTTTTCAGATGATTAGTGATACTTGTACTAAGTTTACACCAAGTAAGATCTTAGATAATTTATCAAGGTTGTAGAATCAGTTTTATCCAGCAGCATAAGACTTATCCACCACAATAAAACAATACAATTTGCATGTAAATAAGCGTATATCTTTGCATTTATTCGGTTTAACGTAAATCATAACTTAATATTTTTCAAAAAAGCAACTATAAAAAGTTTTACAAAGTTGTTGGCATCTCATTGGTTCATTTAAACTCGAAATAATCACTGATTTTATATATATATATATATATATATATATATATATATATATATATTTTTTTTTTTTTAAATAATTTTTTTAAATAATACAAAATAAATAAGTTATCATACTTCGGATGTGTATCCTTACTTAAAAATGTGAACCTTTGATAGATGTGCTCTTTAAAACAAAGTATTTCGAGCAAAACTAAAGTACTAAAATCCAAAAAGAACACTCAAACCATACATAAAAACATTCACCTGTGATACTGCTTCTGATTTTTATTTCTCTCTCTCTAACCTTACAAATCTATTTACACATAAAACTGGCTTGGCCTTATTGGGCAATCATGCATTCTTTTTCATGCCCAATTTCAAGGCTCTGCTTACCAAGGTAAAAAACAAAATCGCTTACTTAAGCAGACAATTTTGTGTTTAATGTAAGTGTATTTCTGCTTGTGCTCATCTTTGCATAGTTCGCATAACTAAGGTTTCGCCACACAGCAGAAAATGGTGACTGCAACTTCCCGATTCTTTGTTGAGCCCAGATTGCAGCATTTACGTTCTAACGAGTTTGGCTGCCCTTTCTACAGTGTAGTTAGTTCTAGAATTAACTACATGAAGTGACATGTTGTCAATATTTTCTGTAAGTGGAAATGCATTTCAAACATGCATGTTAAAAATGTAATCAATATTCTGGCAGAGTCATATTTCAAATTTGGAATTTTAGCAATGTTAACTGCTCTTTACCCTTGCATAGTTTGCACTTTAAAAAAAATTATGTATGGTAATGCATTTTGATCATTTCACCAGGTTGGGGCAAGCTTAGATACATGTGTCGGTGTCCCTTGTTACGTAGGTAAATGTACCATTTATTATGACTCCTAATTAACATTATTGTAACTTCCTATTGAAGGCACAGAGATTGATGTTATTCTAATTTGAAGAACTGGGACACCGTGTCACAAATCTTTGTGGAATGGCTGAGAAAATAGACCAAGAATAGGAGGCCGGGTTAAAGAAAAAAGTATGAACTTCAAGTTACCTCAACAACAATTACAAATAAATTAGAAAAAGCTTACTTGATGTTAATTTGGTGTTTATATCAAATATCCTGAGAAATTATACTTACAGAGAAGTGCTCTCTTCCAGAGAGGAACCTGAAAAATAAAGTCAACTTCCAAAAGTAGCTTTTGGACAATACCGCCAGCTTTGGCAGGGCCATGGACAGTGGTGTGGCATGATAGGCAACACAATCTGGACTGCACAGGTTACTGTGCAAGCCACCAAGGCACATATAAAATGGGAACACAATATCTTCATGATACCAATACTATAACACTGATCATCAGCGCCCAATTTCATAGAATTGCTAAGCAAATACTTTGTCTAAGCAATATAAAACAAACTACCAGCCAAAAAGGATACATTTTACTACAAAAGTTTGGCTGGTTACCAAAGAAATCTTCTAAGCAAATAATTCTGGTAAGCAAATTCTTTTGGCTTCGCGGCTCTATGAAATTAGTCCCTGGTATGTTGGGGGCCATTTTAGTTGTCGCAACATTTTGGGTTTCAAACCTGTCGCAAGTCTTGATCAAGCTACTCATTCAGACGGTCGATCACTTCTCCCACCGCATCCATATCGAGGAGGTTACTGTAGATGTCTTGATGGCAGAGTGCTCCTTCTACGTGTACCTCATCAGTCGGGCGATTGCTGATTGAGGTATTACTCGCGGCCGCTGTGATTGGATGCGTGATATCGGGAACTTGATGCGTGTCATCAATCGCTTGCTTCTGGATAATTAGATCAAAACAGTGTATTGGACTATTATTTATTGCCATAAATTCACAAGAATAATTATATAATTAATTACCAAGTACAAGAAGGGTGGATAACTGCAAAGGGTATTAAAGGAAATTACACAAGCGAATTAATTTAACAGCTTGGTTGTAAGATGGTAACGATACCAAACATCTTATGAAATTACTGTTTCCAAGAAAACATGAAAATAATATATGTGGACAAATTCAAGTCTGAAATGGATCACCAGCTGTGATCTGTTTCCACGGTAGAATGCGTACTAACAGGTCTGACTGAGCATGTCACTATTTTCTCGTTAACACCACAACAAAATAAGCTGACACATTCACAGGTTGGTTTCTATACATATTTCTACATTCTGATTAAGTATGAGCTTATTACCAGCTGTGTACACTCTTTTACATTCAGGTTGATTTATAGGGTAAACCTGGTAGAAACCCCTAGCTGGTTTCAGGGCACTGTATTACAATGTCTCATGATAGATCAACTTCAAGGTACACCACTTGAATACACCATGATGGTTCATGATTTAAAGATGCATTGATAGAAACTCAACTTTCCAACTCTTCTCACCCAAATACCCTACATTGTAGCTATACCTAGATGTAGAACAAAAACCTATACTAATATCTTTTTTCCACAGGCTGCATCTCTGTGGAACTCCTTGCCTGATGCATGTTTCCCTTCATCCTACGATCTATCTTGCTTCAAGAGGAATCTCAACTCCCACATTCAGCTCCTCTGAGTCTATTTACTTGTTATTTTCCTTCTGTTGTAGCCCTGTACCTCGAGTGGCTTTTAGCCTTGTTCAGGGCAAATATGCATAAAAAACAGGAACATAAATATTTGTGCCCTAAAAAAAAAGGGGGGGGGGGTTGAGGCTGCTTGGCCTGTGGTAGTTTTTAGCTATACGTGATTTATGGGAGGGATCACCCTCCTATTGGCAAATCCTGGATCCAACACAGACTTTCAACAGGGCATGGAATCGGTGTCCTAGTTTAAGATAAGCACAGTAACTGAAAATTACTGTCTCATTTATGCAGCAGCAACAGTAATATGACCTTATTATGTGGGGTATTATTTTCAGCCACTGAAAACTAGCACTCCGATTCCATGCCCTGTTAATCATGACGATATTGCCCCTTTAAATGATGACGGCAGCTGTAATGTGACCAACAACTAATTATGATGGATTTTAACCAACAAGTTGTTGTTAACTGGAAGTTACAAGCATTGGTATTTTGTGACATACGCTCATTTCAACCATCTAGTTTCTGAAAAAATACATGTACATATGGTCAATTGCATGATTACGTTATATATATATTTCACTCATCGGTTTTTCACAGCAGTTGTACCCAGACCTTATTCAGCACAAAATAAGAATTTTTTTTTTAATGTACCCTATATAATAGAAAAAACATTTTATGCAAGTCCGAAAAATGTAACATGAGTAACAGCTTTTTTCTCTTTATATATAGCGTACTGTACATATTACAAATTTCTGAAATTATTTTGTTGTGCTGAGTAATTAGGTGTTGTTATACACGTAATGAAAAAATTTAATGAGTGAAATATGTAAGTAAGGAAATTATGGCATTCATAGTGGGCCCAATACCTCAAAAATGTAACGTGAGTAACCATGGAATTGCTCATCATAAAAACCAATAGATAGTTCCCGATAGTTGCCATCTTTACAGGCAACTTAGACGTTGAACTGCATGACCAATGGTGCATGGAATTTGTTGATACATCCGCATACCAAACATGGTGATTCCGCGTAATGCGGGGGGGGGGGGGCTGCATTTCAAAATGTGTAGTCATTGCCCGTAAAGATGGCCGATTTTGAACTGTGTGACATCAAGTGAAAACCATCTGTATGTCTATGAAAGTTTCATCACAATTGGTGCTCATGTTTTTGAGCAAATTACCCCCCAAAAAACCACACAAAAAAACGGTTCATGGTAGCGTATTTGAAGTTGCAATTTTCCAGAGCTCCTGTGAATCCATTTCTTACCATGGTGGTTGTTTGGTCCATCAACTGTAGTTATCTTCATACTGCATGGAATAGAATTCTAGAAGAACTGGCTTTCTGCTTGACAGTGGACTTGGCTTTGTTGTTGTTGTTGTTGTAAATTAATGGCACTTTTGGCAGTCCATGTGCCCTTTGTGCCAGTCGCTATACAGCAAGAGGTAGCTTGGAGCGAGAACGCAGTAGATTAAACACTTGATGATAACGAGGTAGCCTACTACTACTACTAGCACTACAGTGATGCTGACATGGCTGAGACTTGGCTTTGGTTTAGCCTCTGAATTGTATATACAAAACAAAATGTCACATAGAATCTTTGAGGGTTAATCTTCCTAATATCGGCTATTCGCTCCGTAAACATCATGATAGCAGTGAACATTAACCCTTTCATTACCAGCCAGTTATGTAAGAGAGTACCCTTCTTTACCACAGTAATTAGGAGCCCAATGTCACTTCAGCACCGGTGGGTTTTTCACAATTTCATTGAAGTGCGCCCTCACTCTGCAGTAATAGACACTTTTTTTTTTACATGTGTACTGTACATACCAAATGGCTCAAATATATTTTTATGTTAAACTGATGGTAAAAATGAGTATACAAAGGGAGGAAAATATTGTGCAGATTTTTAAGTGTAAAAGCAAAACAATGAAATATTTAGATCAGTATTTACACTGAAGAAAAGTAATACAAATGGGTGATATTTCATGCAAATACGGTACATGTATAAGATTTCTTTTCCATGTGAAAAACAATAACTTGGATGAGATTTTTTGGGATTTTTTTTTCTACTTGGAAATTAACCATTCAGTGTACATACATCACAATCCATGCTAACAACCCCTCACCACCCCCCCCAATTCAATGTTGGTTTGGACTGTAATCTGCGGCTTGTCCGACCATTCCCAACATTGAATTGGAAAGAGAACCAAATAGTACAGATTTACAATCAATTGATGTGGTATTTCTCAAAGCAAGGAACTATGCACATAGGTTGTGTACATTGTTTACAGATCATCTTTGTTTGTTTTCGCCTGCCTAATTTGCGGTTACTGCAAACAATGCAGTCGCGTTTCTTTCCATTGGGGTTTTTGCCAGGATAGTGCTGTTGCCCTGTCAACTCGATAGGAATATGGTATCTCAACTGACTTGTTGCGTTACGTTCCCGCCAAACCCAACAGCAAGCCCTGTACAATCCCTATACGAAAATCAAGGTTACTGACATTTTTGTTCCCTGCTATGCTGGTGAATATTACTCTGCTATTGACAATACAGATATTCAGCATATGGAAAACAACTCTTTTCCACCATTTCAAGCTTCTGTGTGTATGATTGTAGTACTGAAAACATTGGTCGGCAAGATCAGTTCCACCCATGTTTTTGTTGTAATCATCAATACAATTGGGCTTCATAACATCACAAAATCCACTTGTGCTCTTATTACACCGAATTTGCTTTTTGGGCAAATCGGTGTTGCCTACATTAGTTAAGTGTTACAGATTTTTTGTCTTGCCAAACGATACACAATTGCCCACCTTTCACCCAAAAAAATGGGTCATCTCCTTTCTTCATTTTATGGTTTTTTGGGTTTGCTGCCTGGGGTATTCCCCGTGTAGTGTAATGAACAGTTGCACAACATCTGAATCCTAGTTTAGCAAGTTTAGCTAAAAGAGCTGGGCTAGTATAGTAATTATCACAATATATTACATGTCCCTTATTCTCAAGTCCATGGACCAGTTCAATGACGACTTTTCCTGCAACTTTTAGGTTTGGTGGATGGCAGTCTGACTTGGTATCTACATGTCTGCATCATAAACAGTTTGGGTGTCGTCGGCTCCTGTGTACAGTTTCCAAGCACACGTGTATCCTGTTTTGGACTCGTTCAGGGAGAATGCTTTAATACCCCGTTTGATAGGTTTTTTAGGCATGTACTGAACAAAACTTAAGCGTCCCTTGAATTTCAACATACTCTCATATGGAGACAGATCCTGCGCAGGGTTATACAGGTTGAGAAACTTCGGGACGAGGACTTCTATCAAGGGCCCGAACTTTGAAAGTTTGTCCGTTTAGCCAAAAGGCTCTACGAGAATTTGGTTATTTGAGATGTGGAGAAACCGAAGAATTGAACTGAACCGATTTCGGGACATGATCGACGGGTAGAATGGGATGCGAAGAACTTCAGATGTTGACCAGTACATCTTGTATTGAGAGGATTTGTTTATGCCCATAGCAATGAGAAGTGCCACAAATGCCATCATTTCTGGAATGTTGGTTGGGTGCCAGGAGAATTGTTGACCAGGATTTGAGTCTATTGTTTGCTGCGCATAGCGATTAGTCTCATCGACGAGCATATCCCACACGAGTTGACAAAAATACAGCTTGAAGATCTCCACTGCCGACAGTGTGGCAAAGTCGCCGGTGGGGCCAGAATTTCCATTGAACTGCACAGTCCAACACTCGTAATGGTCTCGTCGTTCCCAACCGGATCGGAAATCTAACTTTCCTGTCGTCCTCCTTGATCTCGGTCGGCTGTCACCTTGGTAGGTAGGCTGCAACAGAAAAACAAGGCAAAGGAGGATTAATCTCGGTCCTTTGTAAATACAATATCTCAATGCTGCACAGGCCACAGGGGGTCATGCGCAAAATGAATATTGTGCTGAGAAAAAAAATATGGCAGATTCCATCCACTCTCCAAAACTCGTTGTCGATAAATTTTCGTTTTAATGTGGGATTGTGAATGTGAATTCCCCCAACTTCTTGCATAATACGACTTATGAGGGCCTTTCGAATACAAGGCTATTTCTTTTGGAAGCTTGAGACTAAGAGTGCATTTTCAGCCTGTTAACGCTAAACAGCACGACCGGCTATGGGTAAATGTTAAAATTTCTATGCTATATCTATACATCAACTTGCTGTTTCAATGAATACAAATATTAGGCTACCCCAACATTCCCAACAAACTACTAATAATTGTACATTTTCACTTGACTTTTTTGACCCAGTCCAGGGGGTGGGGATTTGGTCAATCCTATTAAAGGGATCCATTTTCTAAATTTACATTACTCCCGTACTCCAACAGTTGTAACGCTATTTACGCTATAGCCTAGGAAAATAAGTGAATTACGTTAATTTGCATTGGGCCAGGAAGAGTAACGTTAACTGTTATTAGTTATTCATTTTTACTGTGATTTTGGCCTACCTCTTCAAGTTCAACGAATTCCGCTGGAATTTGTACTTCTAATGTGCTGTCGTCATCCGTTACTTCGTCATCTGATTCTGAGCCACTGTCTGCCAAAATCTCAGCCAAAATGCCATCATTTATGTCCGTTTCCATCATGATTGCAACTAAATTAAACTGACCGTTGTGGAAGCGAGTGGACGCTAGCACCGGGAACCGCAAAGTGACGCACTTTTCTTGTCATAAACTTTTATACACTTCATTCCTGTCAATAGAGGGCGCCAACCCCAAAAACCACTCAAGCATTTTCAGGTGGTGATTTAAGTCGTCGTGGTCGTCAAGGGCATGCCGATTCCCGGCACCTTTTAGAGCCCACGGGAAGGAAGCGTATCACAACGAAGGCTCTTTTTAGAGCCCGTGGGATCGAAAGGGTTAAATGTTGGATGCCATGGTCGAGCGGTTTACTGCATCGGACTTGTGGTCTGATGGCCGAGTCGTCAGAATGTGGGTTTGAATCCTGCCCGCGACCGTGGTGCTTGTGTCCCCGAGGAAGACACTTAACTATTATTGATTCTCTTCACCCAGGAATATAAATGGGGACCTTTGAGGGTAGAGATGGTAATTGTGTTTGATTAAGCTCGTTACGCTACACATTTGGCAGCATGGGCTGCATACTCCCCAGGGAGTTGAGATGGTTCTAGGAATGATAACTGGCCCGATGACAGGGGTAATAATGTTCTTGCGCCACGAGCGTCAAACTTGGCGGATATTGTGACCATTATTATTATTAAAATGCACCCAGTCTTCGAGAGTAGAGCATTTTGTGTATACAAAGTGGATTGGCGATGGTACAACATTGGTATTTAGTGAAGTACATTCATCAAGTTTTCAAGAACTACCCGCTATATCATTTAACCTAACCTGTGAAAGTTCCATCACAAAGTGCTTGCGTTTTTGAGAAAACAATACAAAACTGATACACGCATTATCGCTGCCCTTTCAAATCAACAGTGATCTAAAACAAAACAAAACATGCGCCCTCTACAGCTCATGCACAGAGCAGACAGTGCCTGCTACAAAAGTGCATACATGTACTGAACACAATGGCCCATGCCCAGGAGGGTATAGGGCAAGACAGTCGGGCAGTCTGTTAGCGCGGGGCTACCTCTGTCCCTTGTACTTATAATTATCCAATTCACAAGGAATGGTACTTGATTGAACTGTGCTAAAGAGATGCAAGGCCGAGTCAACCTCACCAGGATTCGAGCTGGGGTCCTGTAATTGCGAGTTAAGTGCTCTACCAACTGAGAAATTCCCTGTTTCAAAGACGAACAAACTAGCAACTGCATTTGGGTTTCAGCAATTTAAAAAAATAAATAAATAAATAAAAAACTTAACTGAGGTGTATTTCACTGTTGGTCAAAGAAGGCACCCTATTTGGTTTTTATGTCATCTGTTATCAGTCTATTCGATGGGTTTATTACCAAAGTGTGTGGGCATGTCTAGTCCGGTGGGATTCTTCCTGTGGTTCTCCGTTGTGCTGATGATGTCTTCCTGGTTGTCTAGGCTACTCGGCATGTTCTCCATGGCCTTAAGCTCCAGCAGAGCTTGGTTGGATTCCTCCTGCAAAAGATCTCTCATATGGTTCCCAAGCATCTCCATCTGATGACATAGGAATAGATACAGAATCTGTAATTTCAAAATAACCAAATGGTCGAATTGTAATTGGGAATTTGGTGTAAAGCTGCTGATGATGATTTTGTCTGAGGTGCTGTCACTTTAAAGAAAACTGCAATAATTCCCAGTTCACATTTAGGGAAGAGTACTCTTTCCTAAATTAAATATGACAAATTGAAATAAATGTAACCAGCTGACTTTGCATTCTGCAGATTCATTGCTTACTTACCTTTAGTGACTTTTAAAATCCTTTTGGAATGTATAAAATGCCCAGTGTCCCTCTTTTGGAACTCTTCTATGTTGGAAGTCTTGGAATGGTTGTGAGCATTGTCATCAAACAATTAGGATGCCAATGTTCAATCAAGCGTTACAGTGAGCTGCACAGTGCAATGTTAAGGAACCATTCCTGCACTTGCCGCTGTAGAGGAAGGGTCTACAGTAGAGAGCTGTTCTTCTTAGTTATTTTCGTTTCTTAAGTTCAGCCATCATTAGTTTTCCTTCCGTTAAATGACAATTGTATGGTACAACTTCATTTTCATCCATCAGGCAGTAACCTTTCGGGTGCAGAAGAGTGTCTGGGTGAGTTCCGTAGGTGGGAATTATCTTTACTGTGAAGTGTAATTTCCACATGTGATTTTGTATTTATAGTAAATTTTGCATTGACATGGTCTAAATTTACTCAAACGAAGTAAGTCCCAGGTAATCTTTAATTTAAAAGTTATCCAAATGGGAAGGTATGCATTTAATAATTAATATTTTTGTATTTCTATTTCTTCCAGGCCCCTTTCTGGTAGCCTTGTAGTATTGCTATAGTCTTGTTTAGCCTTGTAGTATTGCTATAGTCTTGTTTAGCCTTGTAGTATTGCTGTAGTCTTGTTTAGCCTTGTAGTATTGCTATAGTCTTGTTTAGCCTTGTAGTATTGCTATAGTCTTGTTTAGCCTTGTAGTATTGCTATAGTCTTGTTTAGCTTTGTTAATCCTTACACTGAAAGTTTTTGCCATGAAATTCCACTCACATCGTGAAATTTGAGTGTATAGTGGACGTTCACCCCAGTTTAGTAGAAAACTTGTATGTTGGATATTAATTTGTTATTTTATAAGTCCTAAATTAATAAACAACTTAACGTTAACCAGACCTGTAAAGAAAAAGAGTTTTGTCACCTTTCTTCTGCTTGGTTACATAAATTTTCACTATATTCTCATTAATGACACAGTGATACAACCTGAACTATCACATGTTGGTTTATATACATCTATCTTGATTCTTATACATCCATTTCTCTGTGTTTTTACTGGTTTCATCTCATACTATACTGAACAGCAAAAGAAACGTCGTATGAATACAAGATATCAACAGGCATATTTTGTAACGTACACTTTGAAATCCATTCAAGTCGCATTCCATCCGCCTATAGGATTTTCAGGCACAGTCATGATTCAGAATGATGTTAGACTGCATATTTCGCGAAAACGATACATGTAAAACTCTAGTGGTTGAGTTATGTCAACGATTTAAAATCACGACGTTTCTTTTGCTGTTCAGTATATGTACTTGCAGGCATCGACCTTAAGGATTGAGACGGCACGGCCACTTTGGCCTTGGCTGTATGATGCCCCTATGGGGCATTACGGCCAACTCCCGAGGGGCACTATGGCAATAGTCACAGTGGCCGTGGTTAAGATCGAGGCTTGTACTTGTGCATATGCTATATCAATGTGTGTTTACTGAAACCATTTCCTGTTTGAATTTAGGAAAGAGAACTCTTTCCTGTGTGGGAAAAAGTACTCTAACTCTGCATTAGAATGAATACGAACAATCTGATTGCACTGTCGTTATTTTCTTGTCAAAGGACACAATGTTATCAGTTGAAACTTTCATAGGTTGGTTGTTGATGTACATCTTGATTCAAAGAGAGTATAATGCATATCCTGGTAGAAGCAGTTTGACCAGCATTACCAATGGTGTACCTTCCTTTAAAAGGACAAGTACATTTACAAACATCAACCTCAGAGTTTTCAAGAAATACAAAACGCTCATGTGCAAGTTTCATCCCAATGGATGCTCACAGGTTACAATAACAAGCCTATATGATCTATAGCTATGCGCTTCTGAAGGGAAACATTATTCATCATTATTATACATTTCTAGTAATGAAACCAAGGATCCCTCAAAAATACACTGAAGCACTGTAGCTCGGAAGCCTGAGGAAACCTGTAAACACAGGCACTTGCTATGTAAACCAGAAACACTAGAGTGTAAACCCATACTCTTCTACAATGGTGTTCTGGGTTCTTTTGCGTACATCACTTTAATAATCTTGTACACAGGACCTACGGCTTAACGTCTCATCTGAAGGACGTGCTAAGTGGCTAGCTCAAGGACACAAGTGCCACGTCCGGCCAGACCTAGGATTCAAACCCACATTCTGGCAACACCACAACTTGAGTCCGATGCACTAGACCACTCGGCCACGACACTCCTCCATGCAGTGTAATCTTTTAAATTGTTCTAGTGTGGGACTGTGTTTGATATGGTTGGGAAGATTGTTCCATAGTTCAGGTGATGCAAACTGGAAGGCACGTTGACTGATAGCTGGATATGGAGTGAGAAGACCCATAGAGCAGAAGTGATGATTTCTTGGGGGATGATATACTCCTTGATTAATTCTTGGAGATTGTCTGGTGCTGATCTGTGTGTGCAGTTGTATATAAGTATATAAGAGGGTTATAAATGTCAAGATTTATTTCCCAATTTCTATGTACATGTACCTGTCTTTAAGCATTGCATTGGTTTGACACTCAGTTCACCCTGAGAACCAATCAGAGCCCTAATTTGTGAAATGTCTTGATCTGGATGGCAAATACCGAGACTCTGGCTGCTGATTGGCGGACGGACACCATCCATTGGTTCATAGCTCGCAGCTGTTTCTCCAATCATGGGCTGGCAATTCTGCACAGGCCCTGATTTTGGTATGGTCTTGTGACCATCAGGCATGTTGATCGGTCGGTTGAGGTAATTATGGTAATTAGGCCCCGCCATGGCTGGACTGAAAGGAGCGCTTGCTGTGGTCTTTGTGATGACTCGGTTTGGTCGGCTGTCACAGTGCTTATGCCTCTGATTCTTCCTGCGTTTCTTCTCACGTTTCTTGTGATTTGCTTTGGATGAAATCAGTTTTTCATAGCCATCAAGAGAACGCAGTTCATAAGGCAATAGGTATCTGCAATGATGTACATAAAAGAAATGTATTAAAGAGCAAAGTTTGCGGTAGCACCGTGTAACAATCTCTCAGGAGTTGTAAATAGTGTTGGTTCAGAGAAGAACTGGTGGTGAGATAACTCAATGTTTCCATCAGTATATTTATATTTGGCCCCTATCCCTACCCGCCTTAGCCATTTTTAAACAAACATTTATGCTAAAAACTATATGTTTTGCTCCTGACTTAATTCTCAAGGTTGATATTGAGAAAGTTAGTTGCACTTTGTCGGGGATGGACCTAAGGTCTCATAAAAAAGGAAGACACAAGAGAAACAATACACAGAACAAAGTATGCTAAAGTTACATCAATGGCTTTAAAAAGGGGGAGGGGCACATGCCCCTCTTTTTTTACCCTTGGATCTGCCAATGCACTCTGTCCAAAGGCCATACAGTACAAATTCGAATTTACATGTTAACTTGTACCGCGTATATATTAATTACAATGATACTGGGTCTGAGATAGTGTAACAACAAAACTTTTGGCCCATCACTTTTTATGTTAATTTGTTCCTTTAATATTTCAAATTATTAGTAGAGAGCCCTCTGTTGGTCACCCCTAGTCAAGTTGACTTATGTTTCTTTTACACGCTGTTTAGGGCCACACTGAATCAGTTCCATTGTTATTTGAATGTGGCCTTTGTGATTGGCCTAGCTTGCTAGTCCAATGGAGAGTATTATATTATTTCTTTTCAAAGTTAGCATGGTCTGACTAAAATGGCTCAAGTTAGCCAAGGGCCCCATTTTGGAATTATTTATTTTATTAGTGGAGTATTTTGTCTTATTCTAGATTGCACCATCCACCACCTCATCTGTGCTGTGCTGTGCTGTGCTGTGTAAGTACATTTTTATTTTATTACTTGCCTTGTGTTGATATTTACCATGTCTATAGTTGACTGACGGAAATTGCTTTCCCCTGGGCGCCTACAATGTAACTTGTAGCGAGAGGCAGAATATTTTATTAAACCTATTTTATTTCTTGAGATGCTGTAAAATCCGTTTCCTTGTAAAATTGTTTTAGTTGGTTCCTGTCATTATTTTTTTGAGCTAGTAAATCTTTCTTTTCTTATGGGCATTTCATGACTGACGGTCGGCTCCTAATTTCAGAGTAAGGGGCACCATTAGGTCTATAATTATCCCCCCCCCCCCTCCATCTTTCTATTGCTGTGCATGTAAATTATACTTCTTTTATTGTTCCCCCTTTAATGGCAGTGTGGCCTCCTTTTGTTGCCAAGTGACAATGATTTCATGTAGATTAATTACATTAGTAGATCCCGGGGGAAGTGGGCGGGGCAGTGTGTCCCCCTTTTTTGCCATGTGCCACCCCCTTTTCAAGACCCTGGATACGCCCATGATTAATTACCACACCAACTTGACAATCTCATCAGCCAAGTGATGAAACAACTAACACAAATTGTTAGTTTGGTTTGATATAATTTGTACATAGTCCGTTACCTAGTATAGAATGCTTTTACCCCACTACTGACTGATGCATGTGGTCCTGATGGGCTTGTCCCACAGACATCCTGGTAGACCTGAGCCCAGGCACGACTGGCACACACCTTGTTAATATTTTGGGGAAAATAAAAAAGGAAAAAACTGACAAAACAAGAATAACACAGTGCCAAGTAAATGATGTGTATTTACATAGAGTATACATCCACCAAATTGGAGCTCACAGGGCTTTAATATTACCCCTGCTCACCAGGCCCATAAATCATTCCTGAAAACAATGTAGCTTCCTGGGGAGTTTACAGATCAATCGCATGTTTTTTTGGTGAAATTATAGGGTTAAACAAACAACAGCCAACTCTGCCCCTACACGTACCCATTTAATCCTGGGTGCAGAACAGCAATAATGGTGAAAGTGTCTTGCTAAAGAACACAAGCACCGTGGTCACGGCCATGGTGCAAACAACATTCTGACGACTCGGCCATCTGAACCCAAGTCCAACGACCTAAACCGCTCAGCCATAAATACAAGTTCCAATGCCATTTCAAGTGGAAAGGATAGGCTCTTCATGCAGAGGGATTATGTTAGCCTAGATATACTTGCCTTGCCTGACCTCTGTGAACCCAGGTTCGAAACCCATTCGGACCAGAGCCGACATGTGGATTGGATTTTCAGTCTATACTTGGTTGTGTCCTTTTTTCCTATAATTATTTGTCTGAAACTGGAAGTTACTTTGTCTTTCTCTTCACTGGTTTCCTCAGTGCTAAAAGCACTTTTGAGGAATCCTTGGTTTCATTACCACTTTGTCATATAATATTTTCTTAACAGCTTATAAACATCCCATCTGAAGGCATCACAATTATATAGTTACATTATGTGTCTTGCTCTAGGACACAAGCACTGGGACCGGGCAGAGTGGGATTTGAACCCACATTCCGATGGAGGACCGCTCGCCATGACGCTCCACTTGTAGTGCTTAGTATACTATTAATGTCTACATTGTCAACAAAATAAGATATATATAAATCAGATATAATGATCACAATAACGTTACAACTTACCTTTACTCTTACGAGGTCACCCTCCAACATTAAACTCTGCTGGTCGCCGTCGCCGCCGCCGCGCTGAACGTTATAATCAACTACTTATTATCACGAGCGCCCCGTTGTCTTAATAAATCTGCAGCCAGCCTTCGATCCCTCTATCAGCTCCCTCTTGAAAGACAGGTCGTTGGTGGTGGTGGGGTGTTGACAGCCCCGAATATCAGATTTTCAGTCAGCAAATTGTGCCTTAAAGCAGGCCATAGGGGTATGAACGTTTGCCCGATTTGAGGTCCGTCTTAGCCACCATACGTTGTATATGGGAAATTTAGTCCCCGCGTACACAATGTATCTCGTATCTTCCTGTCGGCCAAAAAAAAAAAAAAAAAAAAATGGCCAAAAAAAGGCGCGTCACCGCACCAATCATGAAGCCGACCGTTGACCAGAAACCACATAATTCTTTTTGGCCTCAAAGATTTAAAAAATATACCCTTGCCTAAGGATCACTGTGACTAAATTTCATCTAAATCAAGGCAAAACTTTAAATACTAACAGACAGACATTTCTTAACAATAAAAATTATAAACATAATTCTTAGGCCTATACCTTAACACTTCTAAAAACAAAATTGGTTAGGAACGTCAAAATATGATTGCATGATCACAAAAACTCATTTGGGGATTACAAACTTCATTTATTATTTTACAACATAAATTTACAAACTTGATGCTAAAACTTTAACATAATAGTCTGAATGCGGACGGCATTCTGCTGCGCAGCTCGCCAGAAAACAACAAACTTTAAGTCCCACGATCCCGTCCCGTAAATTTATCCTCGAAATAATGTTTACATCTTTATGTCTGCCAAATACAATGAGAGACCAGAAACAGGGGATCAGGTCGCTAACGAAAAAAAGATGGAGAGGTGAGCTAGTTGTTCAACAGTTAATGGAACAAAGTCTATTGGTCACGATACCATAGGTGTTATAGTTATGCAAATATCCATACAATTTTGTATAAGGTTATGACCTAACTTGTCTTATAAAATTATAGACATGCCAGTTTTTTTGGTTAAAATATTCACACAATAAGTAAATGAAATGATAAAACACAAAATGTACGAAAAATAGGTTCAAGTAATGTAACTCCAAAGATATCCTCTAAAGTCGTTAAAAATATCCTGAAATGCAGCTTCGACATTCATTGTAGCCATCCTTTGTTTTCTAGCTCACAGAATTTTAGTCGAAGATTGCGAAAATGTTTTTTTTTTTCAGAAATAAGAGCTGTTTTACAATGAAATAATATTGTTAACGTATCATAGCTGTATGCACAAAGCTTTTGGAGAGCAGAGTCACACTCTCACAAAAGCTAAAGTGTTGAAACAACCTTAAGAGTTCGGTCAGTTAAATTTAACTCAAAGAAAATGTTGATTTAACATGTAGTCAAATATACGGAAAAACGTTTTTAAAACCTGCAAAACAGAGTAAACACCATGACTAGAAATACTATACAAAACTACGACTACTACTACGACATATTTGTGACCGGCTCCACAAAAATGGATATTATGGGACAAAATTAAAAATTTGAGTTACATACATAGCTGAGTTATATTATAAACTTTAATTTGGTGTAGGTTTGAACCCTGTGGCATTTTGCATTCTGGAGACATAGGCCCCCTACTGATTTTTGCATATTCATATTGTACAAATTAACGGAAGTGCCTTCAGAGATACAGCCCTTTAAACACAGCAAGTGGAAAAAGAAATGAGCTAAGAAGAAACTCTCTTGAATGCCCATAGCAACAGTTATGTTCCTTTTGAGCTCCTTTAGGAATGCTTGTGCAATATAAATTTGAATTATCAAGCATCTTGAAGTATTTTTTCAAATATTTTTGTTGATTTGCATAATGTGTAAAATTTAAACTTTTGTTTTTTCATCTTTACTCATCAATAATAATATTTCTGTAAATAAATTATGAAAGTATTGATATAATAGAAGCCAATAAACCACACAAAAAAAATCACGTTGTGAATTTTTTTTTCACCCTCTCCACAACAGCCCTTAATACTCTTTTTCGCAGAGCGGGTCAGATTTACTGTTAACAAGCACCCATCAACAACCAACCAAAGACAGTACGTGTATAAATATATAATTGTCTGTTGTTGGCAACTGGTACAAAATTTCTGATTTTCCAATTTACATTTTTATAGCTCGGGTGTAGAATAATATAAAGATCGTTCAGTTGAGGTGCCTTAACCCTAACCTTCCAAAATCCTCTTTGCCAAAGTGAAGGATTTTGAAGGATTGAGGTTACATGCTACATGCTAAAGTGAAGGGCTTTGGAGGATTGAGGTTATTAGGCATACTTGCCTTTCCATGGAACATGTACATCCATGTTTGTTGTAGTGATTGCAAGGTCAGTGCTTTGGGTCAGTGGACACTGTTTATTGCTCCATGTATGCAGGGAGGGTCCCTGGCCATGTACACGTATCACAGATTAGAAACACATGTGTGCATACATGTCATGTGCTTGCTTTATTACTGAAGGATTTTGGAGGATTTAGGTTATGTGTAAGCAAATGGGCCTAGGGAGTTGGGAAGGATTCAGGTTATGTGTAAGCAAATGGGCCTAGGGAGTTAGGAAGGATTCAGGTTATGTGTAAGCAAATGGGCCTAGGGAGTTAGGAAGGATTCGGGTGATGTGTAAGCAAATGGGCCTAGGGAGTTAGGAAGGATTCGGGTGATGTGTAAGCAAATGGGCCTAGGGAGTCAGGGTTAAGTGCCTACTATACCAGTTATTTCAGGACAAAATAGTGCTGGTCCAAAATCACAAATAAGTGCCAAATATTAAGCACCTCAAGTACCTAAAAATGATCTTATTATAAGCAACTCATTATGAGCCAGCTTTTTTGTGACAAAATAGTGATGGATTTTAAGCGCAACAGGTGCAAATCATTTTTAAAGTGAAGTTAAGTCAAACTTGTAGCTTTGCATGGTGAAGGGGATAAGTCAGACTAATTGCGGTGACACCATGTGAAATTCTCCTAAGGACGATCAGAGCATACTTATCGAAACGTCCTAGTTGTAACCAGTAACCTCCAGTTCTTTTCAGAACTAATTACTACTCAATAGAGAATTACACATGGTGTCACGGCAATTATTCTTACTTAAAGTGAAGTTAAATTAAACTGAAACTATTACCCAGAATTATGTATACAATAGACTCATCGCCGAAGCGTTCGGCGACTTGAGTCGCCAATTGCGTGCAAAGGGTTTTAACAAAAGTGTATTAATTATATACACCCTATAGAAATCTAACACATTGTTTTGGATTCATCTCCACTTAGTGATCACGGACTAAGTCTGTGAACATCCCATCCTCGTTTGCTAGCAATTCGTCGGGGCTACCGAACTCAGCAACACGTCCTCTGCACAAGACAATTATTCTGTCTGAAGATCGGATCGTTGCTATGCGGTGCTAATAAGGGTAATGTCAGAGAAACATAGTTAACATAATTATATACAAACTCAAACATGTTTGTATTGTTCGTTTTACACTCATGGGTAAAACAGGCTTGATTTAATACTTACTGCAATTGTTAACACAGTTCTATCAGCAAATGCAGTGGACACAATGGTTTGTAGTATTTTGTCCTACAACAAAAAAAGACATTTACAACTTTATCAAATTATTCCGTCGGGTGATAAACAATTGATTTAATTTTGAGTAAGACTAATTGCGGTGACACCATGTGAAATTCTCAATTGAGTAGTAATTAGTTCTGAAAAGAACTGGAGGTACAACTCGACGTTTCGATCAGTGTGCTCTGATCGTCCTTAATTTTGCCCTACACCGACGTCTGCACTAGTAAGCAGGAGGTTGTGGGTTCAAATCCCGCCCAAGTCGCCTGTGAAGTTTTTTCCACAGACACTCGGAAAGCACTGAGTATACAGTGCTATACACACGTTGTTGTAGGGCAAAAATAAATTTGAAAAGACATTTGTTTATAATTACAGACCTATGCATTGATATGTTGTTACAACTTCTCTTGAAACTTTAAAGGGACGCAGCACCTTCCTTTTGAACTTTAAAGAGAAGGAACATCATTGTTTTTGGTAACGTACGTTCATTTCAACCCTCCAACTTTAAAGAAATATACAATAATACTAGTAATACCTGTGGAAGTTTCATTACAATCAAAATATTTTATGTTTGTAAACCCGACATAACAATTTTTGTTTCACACAAATTCTTTTCTCAGAATTTATATTGATACGTGAACCAGGTAAGTTTTCAAGTGAATACTAGTACTTAAATATGATGGGTAATCACAGTGTTGTACCTTTACTTAGGCAGAATTAGTACACAAACATTACGTACCCACTACATAATACTGGGTAATCACTATACTTTTGATTTTAAAAAAATATTTAAAAAAACACAGATCAAGGATTCATGGCAAAGATTCTGACGCAAAGTTGACACTTCATGTCGTTGAGCCAGTCATGTGGTTGCGTGGTATCCATATCCATGTAGGCCTTCGCAAGAGCATATTACGCACAGCGAGTGAGTACGCACATGCATTTTTACCATCGAGGGATACAGGATTTAAGGCTTTGCCGAAACGTTGAGAACAAAAACCGGCTCTTCTCAGAGCCAACACCTCTACTTTAGAGATTTGTTACATGGTGAATCTGTAAACTTTCCTAAATATCATCGAGGGATACTTAACCAAGTTGGGTTTTATTATATCGTTTTGAGCATTATACGTTTTGTTTTTATTTATCAGACGTTTTGAGGGTAGCCTATAATTTTCCAGTTTTTAAAAATACAGCGAGATCCAAACTAAAACTCTGCGCACCATTTTCTATTTCTGTATTAACGTCCCACCCCTGATGACGTCACTGTGCGTCTTTAAATCTGTTTCATCGGCTACATTTCACACATTTTCAAATTACCGTTTCCATGTCAATTGATGCTGTGGCCTCATCCATGATGAGGACGCGAGACTTCCTCAGGAACGCTCGAGCCAGACAGAAGAGCTGCCGTTGACCAACACTGAAGTTCTCGCCTCCCTCTGTGACCAGTGCATCTGTTGTATTGGAAACAAACCTTTTAGGTACAACCATAGACTACTTCGCAAATACACATGAGCATTGCATCTTGGTCTAAGCTGCGCATCACCGTTCACATTTTCCTGTCCCTGTAACGTTATTGCGTAGTTTTATACTCGAAAACACAAAACAAATCCAAGAAACTATGTCTAACTGTTGTTCAGTGTGGCTGTAACATTGATAGACATTGGGCCGGATAAATAAAAGTTAGCAATTGCTTATCTAGTAAAAGCTCAAGCAATAGCAATAGCAATTGCTTAACAAGTAAAAGCTCAAGGTTGAGCAATTGCTTAAAAATGTATAAATAACCTTCTTCTTTGACTAGCACCTGTTGCTTGGGTGTGTTAGCAATTGCTTATGGGTATAACAATGATGGGAGGTCAGTTCCGATTACCCTAGTGGTTGTATATGAGGCATGTGTTAGCAACATGGATGCTGCCGAAGAATTGGGGAGTGGTACAAATAGTGAGCAATCTTTGAACGAACTGTTCGTTAGTATAATCAAAGAGTACCCTGTTCAAATCGAGAAACGTCACGTGCCGGGGGAACCAGCCAGGAAGGCAACTGCACGTAAAAAAGCCCAAACCTCACTTGCTACCACCACAGGAAAAGCCATGGATGAGAAGCAAATTTTGAAAAAGATAGCAAACATGAAAAGTCAAGTGAAGAAGAAAACAGATGGAATGCAAACAGGAAATAGGAAGATTGTTTTGGTTCCATGGGAACAAGATCTGTACAACATCTTCAAAGGGATGAAAACCCGACTATTACGAAGATGCCATGCGCCATTTCTGCTGGTTTCAAACCAAGTACTTCGACTGCTGCTAGCCACTCCAAATTTTCAAAATTGAACCGAAATAATTTCCGGTATCTGGTAGGATTGACTTCATCACGATTTATTCTTTCATTGTACACCTTTTCATGTTCCCTTACATGCATAAACTCGGCCATGATGGCAGGAGTAATGCAACATGCAAGTGTTAGCAAATGCGTAAGCTCCTCATTTAGTATCTTGTAAAAATATTAGCAAGTGCTACAAGTCATTAGTAAAAGGTCTGGTTTATTTATATGCTTCCAAGCAAGTGCTAATCTCTCTAGTAATTGCTTAAAAATCATAGCAATTGCTGTTGCTAACTACTGGAAGCAATTACTTGCAAGTAATTGCTCACTTTTATTAATGAAGATTTAAGAAAATGACTAGTAAAAGCAATTGCTACTTTTTATTTATCCGGCCCATTGTCTGGGGAGGTAAGGTAAGTTATACATTTTTGTTGTTGTTAGTTAGCTAGACCAGCATGCATTATGCAAATCGGATTGCGCGTGCGCACTACATGTATATTATTTGCGAAGAGGTCAATGTATGAATTACCTAGCCCTCCATCGAGCTGTGAGACTACATCTCTCAGCTGAGAGATCTTGAGAGCATGCCACAGATCATCGTCTGATAACTTCTCTTCAGGATCCAAGTTAGCTCTGAAGAAGAAGAAGATACCATTCCAATATTCTGATATACCGCTGTTACCAACGCTGATATAGGGCTTTTTACATTCAGGATTATCTGCAGAAATATTCACTGTTCTTATTACGGAGAGTGTGAATGAATAATATTTTGAAACTGTACCTGAGTTTTAGTCAAATCTATTATGAAAATGGAAAACAATTCAGGTACGTTGAGCAAGAGACAGTTTGATGTGAAGTTTTCAAATCCAAACAAAATATAGTGCACGATCGGATTTTAAAAAAAAACTGTTATAGACAACATTAAACAGCTTTAAACACACCAGAGATATTTCCCATTGCTATAATATTTTCTCTAAATATATTATTCACGACAAACAAAAGAGTAAATCCAATTATACGGACCTTATCGATCCTGTAAAAAGCACAGGGTCCTGAGGAATAATGGACAGTTGGCTTCGGAGTGAAGTCAGGGGAACAGACATGATATCGACATCATCAATGTAGATATGACCTTTGAGAGGCAAAAGACACGATCATAACTAGTTTTTTATATGCACGGTTGGGCGACTCTTATCAGTTCATGGCTTCACGGTATTATCATTGCAAGCAATTACATGGTTCGAATTTGCCAGTGGTTCGCTGGCCAAATACCAGTAAAATAAAATGGTGGAGAACTAGTCAAAACCCCTCTCCTTGTCGTCCAGCAGGCTAGTATAAATTACAAAAACTGCACTGAATTCTAATTCTTTTTATTGTATATTTACACATTTTATTCCACTTGGTCATAATTTCATCTTTTTCAAATAAGCTAGCATCGTGAAATTCAAAGAAATATTCTCTCATGAAAAGTCTCAGACTCTGTTGGTCCTCTACCTCGAAAATACTGAAAATTTTGGACAGTCGTGCGGAACCGTATAGTACTTAAAAACTATGGGCCAGTGAAAATTCATGCGGAATTGCTAAAAGTCAAATTTACTAGATAGTGAAAAAAAGTTAAGGGCAACCCCTGAACTACACTATTTCAATCTCCCTTAAATCAACTATAGAAATTTGTGCTATAAATATATATATAGGCCTATATATTAAATGTAAGGTAATTATTGGTATTTAAAAAAATAACTAAAATGGTTGAATTTTAATTTGACTCTTGCTTAGTGTTAAGCTGATGATGGCATTAATCTTCCATAAAAATAATTTTGTCTGGGGTGCTGTCAACTCATTTGAAATAGAAATAACTTCCAGTTGGTATTGAAGAAAGTGTACTCTTTCCTCAATTTTGGAATGAATACAACAAATCTGAATGCATTTTCACTTTTTTCTTGTAAACGACATAATTTTCTGTTTGGTTTCACAGTTTGTTTTTTGTATATATCTTGATTCAGAGATATGATGCACCTTCCCGTTAAATATAACTTGATGTATTGCAAGCGTTAATATATTTTGATAATTATATTAATGATGTCACAATGTGGTTTTGATGAACAAATAAGGCAGATAGGAGAGCTATTAATTTTTTTGTTTTACACATGATCGGTCATTTGAGAGATTGCTTTTGTTTTCATTTTCTTTGTGAATTTCATGAATAATCACCTTTTTTGTTATTTTTTAATTTCCACGCTTACCTTCGAATATGTCAATCACTCTCAACAGTGCTAAGGTCAGAGAGGACTTGCCACTTCCGGTTCGACCACAAATACCAATCTAAGAAAATGTTTGCACATTATTTACATTGGTGTTAATACATTGTTGATGGTATCTAGCACAGCGACGTTGGGATGGGGGATGGGGATGGGGGATGGGGATGGGGGATGGGGATGAGGGGATGGGGGATGAGGGGAGGGGGATGGGGAGGAGGAGGAGGGGGTGGGGGATGGGGAGGAGGGGTGGGGAGGATGGGGAGGAGGGCGGGGGATGGGGAGGAGGGAGGGGCAGGGGGATGGGGAGGAGGGAGGGGGATGGTGTTGGGAGGGGGATGGTGTTGGGACGGGGGGAGGGGGATGGGGATGGGGCCCTGTAAAAACGGTGCCTTGAGTGTTCCTGAAAATACTGAAGCCCCCAACAAAATAAATAAATAAATAAATAACCCCTACTGCACCAATTCTAGTTACGCATTTGATCAAAATACCTTTTTAATAATTATCCTTGTCTGAGGTACTTTGTTTTCGTTTTTGAGTAGTCATACAAACCATAATTGCTCTCAGATAACATAATAGGCCCCTAAATATTCCAGATACAGCATAGCCAGACATCTGTCAAGAGAGGAGCGGCGACCAATATTTTGAAAAAAGAAACATGTTTGCTCGAAAATATTTTGATTGAGGTGCCAGACTAACCACCACTCCCTCCTTTTTAGGGTGAAGGGTAAAATGTAGATAAAACATTCGCTGTGGGGCCAATTTTTAGTTTTAATATTTATCTTTGTATTATTTTAAAAAAAACGGGCCCAAGAGGGCGACCCCCTTCGCTACACGCCTTATTTATTATATCATATATCTTATTTTCAAGAAGAACATGATTACTTGTCACACAACACGAGGGCGGATGGGTTAAAACGAGCCAAGGGAAGGAGTGACTCTTTAAGAGGTGACAATTAACATGATCTAACCTTCTCCCCAGATTTGCATCGTACAGATACATCTCTCAAGACTGGGTCCAGATCTTTGGCATATCGTACTGATATATTCTCTATTCTTATTTCTCCCCTCGTGGGCCAGTCGGCAGGAGGCTGCTTACCTGTCAAAATTAACAAAATGGTTCTTAATTACAATCTTGCTCAGAATGGTCGGAACGCTTACTCCCCTGCGCCCCCATTCAATATTGAGAGCCCTTGCTTGTACTCTTCTTCGCGCAAAATGTTTCAAGTGCCTGCAAACGTTTGTAGCTATGGGGACATATGTGATGAATAAAGTGCACACATCGTCCCTAATTTGCCATAGTGACCAATCCGACTTGTTTCAATTTTAAGTTTTCCCGCCCATTAATTAGTACAGTCAGGAATGTATTCCTTATAGTTTTGGAGATAGAGCATGCATTCAAATGACAAATGCTCTAACTGGCTATTTTTGTAATTTGGCAAAGTGACCAATACCGCATTGGTCACTATGCCAACTTAATTCGGGATTGGTCACTCTGGCAAATTAGGGACGACATATTACATATACCAAGAGCAACTACATCAAGGGCAAGTTGAAAGAACGCAAATGTGCGCTTTGTGTGGCAGGTTAAATGCTACAAAGGAAAACTGTCAATAACCGTAATACAGACATGCAACTTTGTACAGTGTTTTTCAGTTTTCTATAGCATTATTATTAAAAAAGAAGAGATCAAGGAAATCAGCTGATCAACTGAAAGTTGCATGCCTGATAATGTACACGGTTTCTCCCCGAAATGTGCCGAGTTCCCACGGAAACATTAGAGACATTGTTTGGAGTCATTTACAGCATAATTTGTAATGGACAATTCAAGTCAATAGCAGTACAGTCAAAAGTGTACTACCTACAGGTAGGTAATAGACTTGTACTATAAACACGTATACTGTGCATATCTAATGCTATGGTCCCACAGAGATTTCGACTCTCTCGATCGTGTTTCGTCAAGATTTTAGATTTTTTACAAAGTTTTTTCGAGAAAAGTCGAAATAGTCTAAAGAGTCAAACAAAATCGAAACTGTCGATATTTGTCGAGATTTGTCGAAAAAAAAATCATTAATCGAAAATTATTAAACCTGACCAATATTTTTCGATAAAGTTTCGATCAAATTTATCTAAATTTTGTCGACATTTTATCGAAACTGTCGAAAATGAAATCGAAATAGTCTTAACAGTCTAAAAGTTCGAAAAACAGTCGAAATAAATCTAAACTGTCTAAATAGTCTAAACAATCGTAACATTCGAAATAAATCGAAACATTTGTCCAAATTTTTGTAAAAAATCGAAAATTAATCGAAAAAAAATCGAAATCAATCTAAACAGTCTAAACAGTCGAAATTTGTTGAAATGCTAGTCGAAATGATCGAAACAGTCGAAAGTCGTCGAAATAAAATCGAAAATGAATCGAAATTGTCGAGAAAATACAAAAAAAAAATTCTCACGGAAATTAGTAAAAATTAGTAAAAATAACACAAAAAAAACAGGAATCGAAATATATTTCGACAGAAAGATCGAAATATTCCTGTGGGACCATAGCATTAAGCAAACAAACCTGCAAAATTAATAGTTATTGATTTCAATGGAAACTCTCTGCTAGTTTGTAGCTATAGTTGCTCATACAGGTAGGATTCAATCAAATTAGCTCTAAATCGGGCATTTTAGTGCTACGTTAAAAAATACAGCGGCGAAAGCACGGCGCCATTGTTGATTACCACTGACAATTTTTAAGAAGTGGGACGCGTAATCAACATTCAAAGAAAGAATTTGACCGAGTGCTGTGTGAAATTTTGCAGGTTAGGACACATGAGAGTGTGGCAGCACATAATGGCTGCAAATTCACATTTCAAAAATTCACTTTTTTGTTGTGCATTTGTGGTAATACTGTAGTATGCTATAGGCCTATGTTCAGCCGGCGGTGATTTCAAGAAAACGCTGTGGTCTGGGAAATGAACACAAGACCGCGGGTCACTTCTGAGTTATGAATCCACCCATTATGCAAATGATTGAAGTGAAAATATTCTTACGCATCGATTTCTGTCATCTTACCTCCATAGTCCTCCATGTCCACATCTGTGTAATATTGAATTCGCTCCACTGCGTTCATTTGCATTTCCACTAGAGACCGGTTCACCACAAGATAATTGAGATATACCGATACCTGAGGAAGGTTCAAGAAACTGAGAATAAGCTTGATACAAAAGACAAATACTATTAATTATAACATTCACCCTCAGTGTTATCCTCGATGACACACGATTATGATGCCACAGCAAGATTATGTCGTTTGAACTGGCACTTCCTAACGAGAGTTAACTCTGGTCTCCCTCTGAGCCTGAGTAAAGATTGAGAGTGAGCGTTGACACAAGTCATTGCCTATATTATTATTTCGCTATATTATTTTGGTGACCAGGAGTACACTCCTGTCATTGATGGTAGCCTGCTCGAATACAACCAAGAGAGGTAAGCCTATACACTGTACCGTCTCATGCCACCCATCTCATGGTTCCACACTGTTCATTACACCCTAGTGAGGCTCCTTACTAACAGAAGAAACTATTTGCCCAACTTCGATCTACAATTACCTGAAGGGAATATGTAGCACTCAGCCCCACCAGACTTGAATCGATACCAAACACAAGAGCGCCAATCAACGTTGACAATGTAGCAAAGAGAACAAATAATGACCCGAGGAAGTCCTATGAAATATCAACAGGGAGATTGGTTAACTAGAGGTAATTCAGGGTCGCAATGAAGAGGTACACGAGTGCCAAACTTATTTTGGGCTCAGACTGAACCGGAAACTGGGTCAGAGAGAAACTAAGCGAATCAGAAACTGTGTCAGACAATTGAAAACTGGATCAGAGAGAATCCAATTGAGCCAGAAACTGGGTCTGGTCTGGGAGATTCCAATTGACCCAGAAACTGGGTCAGAGAGAGAACCCAAAATATTGACCCATAGACTGGGTCAGAGAGACTCCAATTGACCAAGAAAATGTGTCAGAGAGAATCCAATTGACCCCAAAAACTGGGTGGGATAGAATCTTTGTAAAATGTTTCTGATCTGGTTTCTGGGTCAGTCTGTTAAAACCCACAAGCTCAGGCACCTGCTAACCCTTTTCTTGGTCACTTCTGACCTGGGAGCTTATACAGTGCAGTCTAGTGCCTTGGCAATTAAGGGCCCATCATATTGCATTTTGTAGTATCTTAACTGACTCCTTTCTCGATTTAGATAAACCCATGCACTTCCTATCACTCAGTTTTTTCTAGGTTTTTAAGATTTTTGTTTACTCATTATTTGAATGTACGACATAAATAGTGCTATGAATGTCACATATTATCTGCTTTAATTGTACTTTTGGTAAAGATAAACACCCTCATTTTGGGAAAAATCCTAAATAATCATGTTTTTGGTACAAACTTACCCATCTGTGCCAAATTTGATGGCCAACAGGGATGAGGAAAGAAGAAGATATGGGCAAAGATATGGGCGAAGATATGGGGAAATACCGTTTTGGGTAGTGCCGCCTAACAGTGACCTCTGGAAGTTTTTAAGACCTCATTCGATATATATCTTGTGGAACTTAACATCCCTACACAGTTTCATTTAAATCAGCTGAACATTACAGAAAATATAGAGGGGGACAACGTGCCCCCCGCCTGTCAATGGAGAAAACAGGCTCGGTAGGGTTAATATTAGTTTGGTTATAGTCAAACCAAGGAAGGAGTCCTCTTTCCTTTCATCAAACTTATACAAAGATTGATACCATCACCAGCTTTACACTAAGTATCTCCACACACAAATTCGACCAATTGTTTATTTATGAAGTGCAAATGCTAAACCTTCCCTTTCATAATTGGAAAATACATTGTTTTTGGTGTTTGTTTGGAAATATTGCAAATAACCTTACCAAGCGCATACCAAGCCATCGCATGGAAGTGTGAACATAGATAAAAGCTGCCGTGTTTTTATCAATACGAGTTAAGATCGTCCTGAAGAAATTATTTTCATGTCTGTAATATAACAAAGATTATATATCGTTGAACATTTTAGTTTCAACAACCAGAAAAACCGAAATGTCCGATATAATCCATATAAATATAAATATAAATATGGTCAGATCTAACAGCAATAACTTAAACATATTTCTACATCAACTATATGATAATATGATCAGTAGAAAAACAATAATAAGCCTATGTTATTTGGACCGTTCCATCAGTGCAAATTTGGACCTGAAAACGCTCAAATATTGAAATGTAATTGGGCTCTTATTGAGTCGAATACACTGACATGTTTCGAATAAAGTACTCGAATACAAATATAAATACTTATGCTGAACATTGGTACACGAATAAGAGTAAGAATAAATGTTCGTATTTTTTATTTATTTATAATATTATTTCAGTATAATCGATCACAGTTATGGCGGTCATATTGCAGCTCAGTAGGCCCACCTGTATGCACGGATTGTAGAAAGGCCACCCAGACTCTCTGAGAAATAGGCTAAGATTGGTGATTTACTGACGTTTTCCAATCGCTGAAGCTCTCTGAAATGCAAAAGAAAAGTAATCCAACAGTTTGCAAGCTATTTGGATTCATTCTTAAACTTATTATGGGTAGAAATGTGCTGGACATAGAACAGAAGCATTTGGTCATTTCGGCAAAACCAATCAATATATGAACAACAAACATTCACATTTCACATTTATTTCCATTTTACAACTTCCATACAGCAATGTAAATAATTGTATTTTAATAAATACATTATAAATACAAATTTTAAATAAGAACTGATTAAAGGGTGTGTTCACCTTCGGTTATTACTCGATATTTGAGAAAACGTGAAATGTATTACAAATTCGAAATAGATCACTTCCGTGATCCATTTTCTACATTAGAATGAATGAAATTAAATCTGAATGAATGTTCATAGTTCGTCTGCGTCTAGTTTAAGATTGCATCTAGTCCTCGGAACTAGCTTTGCGCGTCAAGCGCCTAATCCCCAATGCATATACTCTCTTAATATGAAAGAGTGAAAAACCACTCTTTTAAAGAGCTATGTGGCGGACAAGTCTTTTTGGAGTCGAGTGAAACCCACTTTGATTCGAGTGGAAAATACAGTAAAAGGCTACCAATTCACTCTTTATACTCTACCAATTTTACTCTTTATCCACTCCAAAAAGACTTGTCCGCCATATAGCTCTTTGAAAGAGTGGTTTTTCACTCTTTTACATTAAGAGAGTACCTTACATCAGGCCGGGCAGGGGGAGCAAACCTCTTACATGCTTGTTGTGCGTGCTTGGATTTGGATTGGAGTACAATGCCGTGGAATGGATTACAGCAGGCTGGTACAATACCCGCTTTTGCATTTTGCCAATCGCTATGTAGTCCAATGTTTAAAGCGGCAAATGGCGATTCGTCACTTCGTGAAAATGGGAAACAGCTTAGCTATGTGATTCGCTGGGTATATTAACAGTGTAATTACGAAACTATGACGTTTCAACAATTGAAACTTAGCAGAAATGTCGGCGACAATCAAGACACCTCAAATATCTACAACACTGAATTTGACAAAAATGATGATTTTTTTTACGGATTCGTCACTTCGTGAAAATGGTGATGATATATAGGCTCATGAAAAGACAGACGACATTGTATCTTTAAGACAATCATCAATCTTACCTGGACGATGCAAGGAAGTATTTTTGTAGGAAGTAGTAAACTATAGCCATTGGAATGATGAAAATGACAAAGACGTACATAACAATAGTGACTACCACCAGTGACGATATACACTGCATGACTGTGATGATAAGCCCATCGTATGTTATAGCCAGTTGCTGAAAAATACAACAAGTAATTATATTCGCATCAAACGTTAATAATATGGCTTAATTAAACCGGCGAGGAACGTGAAATCATGGTATTATACCTACCTTTTAATAGCTGATGTCTAACTCGTGTGATACGTACAACAACTATTGTTTAATAACTGGTTAGTGAGTTCTTCATATTAAGTGTGCCAGAAGTCGATTACCTACATGAAGTGCGTCAGTCTTGTGCTAACGTTGTTCAAGGCAAAGTACTCCAAGAACAATTGATTTGGCCCATTCACAACATATTTTTGTTCCACAGACTGACGTGCAAGGTCTCAAAAAGAATTTTTTGTTTTTGTTTTTTGTTTGTTTTTTTAAAGAAAAGTTGCCAAGGCACAAGGCTCTTAAATGCCACTCAAAGTGCAGGCAAGAACTAAGGGGGGGGGGGGGGGGGGGGGTGTGGAGAATAAAAAATAATAAAATAAAAATACTCTCAAAAGCTGAAATTTGCTGTCACCTGACGCTTTCCCGTCAATACTTGGAGCTTTCCCACCTGGCTGAAAGATTACTCCACTCTATGATGTACATTCTCCAACTAGATAACATAATCTCCTCTAAACCTTGTCTAACATCCGAAGATAACAATCTGGGGCACCTGCCCAAATGTTCGAACAGTACTCAATAAGTGGTCGAATGGAAGTCTTGTATAAATACAAGAGAGCGCTGGGAGGGATGCATTTCCTAGCACGAGACAGGCAACCAATTCACGCATAGCGGCAGACTTAGCAATACCAGAGATATATTTCCCCCAACTAAGATCTGAAGAGATGTCCATACCCAATATGCGAAGGTCTTCTGAGTATGCGAAGGTCTTCTGAGTAGGCTAAGACCTGAGGCCCCACGTGAACAGCAGGAAAGTTCCTATCTTTAGATCTTGATACACTAATCAGTTTTGTCTTGCGGTCATTAAAGGTGACTCAATCCAATCCTGACCCCACGCCAAAACCTGTGCGAGGTCCCTGTCAAGCATAGAGCAGAGTTCAGTACGAGATGCATCCCGTCTGCCAAGTGATGAACAGAAAAGGGTGGAGTCGTCGGCGTACAAAGCTACTTGTGATTGTAGAGCATCCAGCAAATCATTGATGAACAAAAGAATAAGAGTGGGGCCCAAAATAAATCCCTGTGGATCTCCTGAATTAATTTTTTTTTAAACAGAGAATGATTGACCATCAAGCACAACCTTAATCTGACAATTAGTTTGAAAATCAGAGATGATTGCATGATAAGGGCCAGTGTAGGAGCCCCTTATGCCATATCCGATCAAAAGCTTTTGAGATGTCCAGGGCCACAACAAAAGCTTCTCCCTCTTCTCCAAAACAAAGCTTAGATGACCTGTAAGAAGTAAAAATGACCTGACACACTTTCTTAGATGACCTATAAGCAGTGCAGTCTAGGAGACTTACCCGGCATGTATAATCTGAGAGAACTGTATCTCGCTCGCGCACCTTAGCGTTTAGCGGGTTTGCCTCACAGATGGTTCATCTGCGTCCAGTTTAAGATTGTGTCTAGTTCTAGGAAATAGCTAATTCCTGCATCAAGCGCCTAATGCTATGATGTCATACGGTAGGCTGAGCAGGTAAAAAAAAACTCGAAACCATGCTCGTTTTGGAATATGTTAAGGCAGGCCGACACACTTCAAGTAAGTAATAGACTGCTGGTGTTTGTGTTATATTAAGTTATTAAGGAACCTTTTATCAATTTTATACAGGGGCTTTAAAGCCAGTATACACTTTAGTATTGTGTACAAAAAACGACCTTATTTCATTGTGTCGTAATAAAACGAGAAAATAACAATAGGCTAATGCATTCTGTTTGTCTTCATTCCAAAATGGAGTCTCTGTCCAAGTTCTTAAAATGTTACTAAATTAATAAACTTAACTTCAGACAAAAATATTTCAAGGGGTGATGTTTGATGCCATCATTAATTTTACACAATGTATGTTTGGTGTAAAACTGTATTCATTAATGCTTTTTGAGAGTGTCAATATTATCATGTGTGACATTTTTGTCAAAATGGAAAACAGGTTGTTTAAGACCTGGCTTAGCATAACATTGCATGGCATAACATAAAAGCTAAGCCTGTGTAATCATTCTCCAAGGAAAATGGAGATTCAATAGACCAACACGCAAAGTAATGAATACATTCACTTATGATTACTACTTACGAAATCAATCAACTGGGTATCATTGGAAAACCGGTTCAGTATTCGTCCAATAAGAGTTGTGTCAAAAAATCTAGGAAAGAGTATTCAATTTAATGAGTTACATAATAAGAGTTTGTTGAAACTGAACATTTACAATTGCCAGCAGCCAACATTGCCATGGTATATAAGAAAATCCACGGCTACGTGTTCGTGAAAACCCCTGGCCCCATGAATGATCTCATGGTGGTTTCACATGCCTCACAATTATGATGGGTAATATTTCCTCGTACTTCACATGGGATCCCAATGGGGGTAAAACCATTATGTCACTATAACAAACCACGGTAATCCCAAGAGACAATGTCAGGGAATTTCTTTGGATAAAATGTTGTCATGTCTGACTGAACAATTTGCTGGTATATAGGCATTATAACTATTCTCTTTGACCACCATTGTAAAACTTGACAGATGCCCCACATCTTTCCCCAAGCTGCATTTTTCTCCGGTTTTTGGCCAGTTCCTGCCAGGTTTAAACTCTCTGAACACTACAACAGAAGGGTGCTATTGAACAGCAATAGTTATTGTCAAGGGGTTATAGGATTAGTTCAGTTGTGGTTGCTGTTTCTTTGCCTATCCACCAGGCCCACATGGCGAGATTGGCTAAGGTCCCTCAAGTAATCTCTTTGTTTGGCTACTAAGATCAGCCAGATTATGAGCTCATTTTAATATAGGGGTAGGGAACCCTGCACAAAATTTGAGTTTTTGGAGGTTGGGGAAAGATGTCCTCCCTAATGTAGCGTACTCTTTGAACCAAAGTATAAGTTTGTCCTGAAATTAAAGCACCTTTAGGATTTATTTCATCTTACCTGAGAGGTGCGTGTATGATATTCCGCAACATGTTACTGTGTAAGCGTTTGGCTGCAACCAAGAAAAAGAGCATGACAGTAGCTGTTGATAGGAGTTGACTCACAGCAGCGGCTATAGATAATCCGGCGTAGCCATGGAGGTACGCTTCTTGCGACCTGTCACTCTGTGCAGAAAAAGAAGTCAGAAACCTATTAAAAATCAAGTCTCGGTGTGTGCTTTTCTTGAGCTGAAACTCTACATGATACATTTAACAGGTACTTGAACCCGTTGTGGAAGACTATACTGCGCTTCACGCTGGATCTGACCGCGAACTGAAGATTCACCGATCGTCACAGAAACTTGTAATCAGCTTGGGAGCACAAATGATGGCCGGATAAACTGATCAGATCTGTGATGAGCATGTGAGAGGCAAATGCTCTAACCAAATAACCAAGACCGCTTTATTTCTAGTCAAGTCTTTGCTTACACAAACATTGATTTCCGTTTATATATAGTATTCAGAGAGTGGGTATCATCATAAAATAATGTCAAGTGTGGTCAGTTGTTGTACACCATAGTCCATAGCAGACCCATTAGGTATGATCTGGTTTTGTGGGTTAACCCTGGTTATGAGTTTCCTAAGGTTGACCACAATTATTGGAGGAAATCGTCCTTTCGCAAACCAATGAACCATATCCTACCTCATTTGATAAGCCTGCTTCTGACCAACTAGACAGCCAAAAGTTTGTTGACACAGCAAAGACTGAATGCATGATAAACGTGATGACGATTAAGGCAACCAGGCCCCACCCGATACATCGCATGAGGTAGAGGTAGGTCTTGTAAGAAACCGAACCGCGAACCATCTCTTCCTTCTCAACAATATTCCCTTCACCTTTGGCCTCTCCTGTTGAAAACAAATTTGAGAATTGAAAAACAGAAGGAGATGATGAAAAAGCAATCTATATTCAAAGATACGTATTTTGACAATGTTATTGAATATTTCAGCTGTTCCTTTGGTTTCCTTAAAATGTTTTAGACAAGTTGAGTTCATTCAAGACCTCTTCAGAACATAACTTATTGGCACTGTTTACTGTATGGTTCACTTATGGGTCAAAGAATGAAAAGATAATAAATAAACTCGTCCCTAATTTGCCATAGTGACCAATCCTGAATTAAGTTGGCATAGTAACCAATGCGGTATTGGTCACTTTGCCAAATTACAAAAATAGCCAGTTAGAGCATTCATCATTTGAATGTATGCTCTATCTCCAAAACTATAAGGAATACATGCATGTGGATTAGATACAAAATAGGCGGAAAAACTTAAAATTGAAAAAAGTCGGATTGGTCACTATGGCAAATTATTACTGTATTTGTACTGAGGGCCTCCATGGAAAGCAGTGCTGTGCACTGATCGGAGTTTACCCTCATTAAAGATGACGTAAATAAATTATACCTATTGATATCTTGGAAACACTTCGTTGCAGGATATGACGTTCTTCTTCAGCACTCTCCACACCCTCATTATCCCATCCCACCGCTGCCACCTGTTTAATCTCTTCGTACATTTCAGGGTCAGCCTTGATTATGTCATCTAGGTTACCCATGGCGGCGATGCGTCCGTCTTTCATTTCCAGTATCTTTGAAAGCGAAATATTAACAGTGAATGAGTGGGGTAGACCGAATGTTGCTTACAAAAACATTTGATGTGAGACCGTTATAAATATACATATACGTTCCACCAATAGTTGAAAAGGACAATAAGTAAACACAATATGAGAGGGGTTTTGGGTGCACAAGTATAGTTTATTCAATGAGACGGCTATTCACAGGGTCATATGATTACTACAGAGAGCAGAATTGCACCTTGCATTATTAAAACAGTATGACAGACCATGAATTTCCAGCAAGTGAGAAACACTTGAGGCCTATGAGATCAACTTCAATCTTAGACGAAGACAGCATAAGGCCAAAAAGGCTCTGCGCGCATCGCCTCATCCACACGTTGGTATTTTTATTTTTTTAATTTCTTTCTGCTATAAAACGATGTCCAATTGCAGTCAAATTTACTGGATTGATTGGAATTCTGCAGTGCTGTGTTTTAAACGACTTTTTTTCACATAGGAATATGAACGTTTACCCGATTGTGCGGCCTCTCTTAGACACTATACTTTGTGTATGGGAAATTGGTCTGGTTCCAATAAGTGCCTATACACGTATCATGTCTTTCACTATACTTGCGCATCATCACACCGATTTTGAAGCCGACCTATGACAAGAAACCGGAAACCCTTTTTTGTGTTGCCCTAATAGACACTGAACAGGATATAACTGAAAATAAACAAGATAACAATTGAATAATAACAATTCAACGTAATAAATGTCTGGCAAGGACAGACGTTAAGAATTAAACGCTAGACGAATAGCATGTGTTATATGCGGTCAAAATTGACAAACTTCCACCAACATTAATCATGCATTAGTATTATTTCAATATTCTAATTCGTGTTCTTAATAGGTCGGCTCTGTTTAGATACGTACTGTAGCTGATGGGTCACGAGAATTACAGTTTTGTTGTTATTCAGAAGTAGCTTGATGATGCCTTCCTCGAACAACTGACGACCAACATGGACATCCAGTGCCGACAGTGGGTCGTCCTGAAGGTAAAGATGAACCTCATTAATATACTAATACTAATCCGTTCTTATACTAAATAAGCTTGGGCGATATCGATTTTTTTCATCCACGATATATCGTCAAACATAAATCGCGATTTTCGATAATATTTTTTTCATTCATGCTTTAGAGCCGATAACCACAGGTATGTACCCCTCTACAAGCATCACAAAAAATCGCAAATTCGTTTGCAGAGCGTGTATGTACTTCTGAAGTAGTTCGCTTTTGTTTCTCACTTCTAAAAGCTGAAAAGACTGTTCTAATTTTATTTCCATGGAATTTCTGACTTGACTCACAACGGCGATTTTTTTAATCGCGAAATATATTTTTTTAATCACGATATATTTTTTAAATCGTGATTTGCCGATATCTCGATAAATTAAAACGGTTCTCGATATTGTAATCGAACAAAAAGTATCGCGATATTCGATATTATCGCCCAAGCATGAACAGATATCGCTGGTCATTTGGGCAAATGCCATTCCTTTATCCTTTATCAGCTACTTGGGTAAGAAGAGCTACATAATATACAATCCCTATGACTAAAAAACACATTATCTATCTCCAATATCACAGGAATCATTTATATTCATGGGTGGAGAGAAGCAATGATAGTAAAAACATCTTGCTTAAGTACATATAACGCACCACGCAAGGGTTATAACTCACACATTTTCATTAGCATAAATTCCAAAAAGCACCCACAAATGTATCAAAACACCCACAAATTAACAATACAAACGAAGACAAGTAATTTCAGCATTGATACTGACTGCATAATATTTTCAAGTTTGTAAATTCCTATTTCATAGGCTCAGTTAAAGTCACTACATTTCGAATAAATGATCATCCTTTTGATTCTTAGATGGATGGATTGATGTATTTACAGACATTTTACAAAAACATGTAAAGTGAACAACAAAGCACGATAGTTAATATTCACCAGTACAATAATGTCCCTGTCGGCGTACATGGTCCTTGCCACGCTAACACGTTGTTTCTGTCCGCCACTGAGATTGATACCTTTCTCACCGATCTCCGTTTCGTCTCCCGCTGGTAAGATGGCTATGTCTGGTTGAAGAGCACATGCCTCCAAAATAGTCTTATACCTTGAATATGATAAAGATACTTTCTTTATGGGAGGCTTCAACTCCTGAGGACGATCAGAGCATACTGATCGAAACGTCGAGTTGTACCCCCAGTTCTTTTCAGAACTAATTACTACTCAATTGAGATTCCACATGGTGTCACCGCAATTAGTCTTACTTTTTTTTGCTCCATTTTTAATCTTCCCTTTTAGTCCTATCTTTAATCAGTATGGTAGACTGGGACGGGGGTCTATTTGTGCAATTTAGTCCTTTACGTTTTATTTTGTATGTAATTGTCCATTAAGACTTTTTATTATTATTATTTCATCTGTACCTCCTGTAAAAAATTTTGTATAATATTGATATATTTTTATATTATATGAGGGCCCCAAATGATCAGCTGTGCTGGATGGGTTACCCTCGTTAAAGATGGTTTTAAATAAAAAAAAACTAAAAAAAACTTAGGCTTCAACTTCTTCTGGTTTCACAGCGGTACAACCTCAGCGTTTTGACACTGATAACAATGGTTTATCTGGCAAATTTTTTTTAATCGCGATATATTTTTTAAATCGCTTTTTGCCGATATTTTGATAAATTAAGAATGTTCTCGATATTGTAATTGAACAAAAAAGTATCGCGATATTCGATATTATTGTGTTATCGCCCAAGCTTAATACTAAACAGATATCACTGGTCATCGGGCAAATGCCATTCCTTAATACTAAACAGATATCACTGGTCATCGGGCAAATGCCATTCCTTAATACTAAACAGATATCACTGGTCATCGGGCAAATGCCATTCCTTAATACTAAACAGATATCACTGGTCATCGGGCAATATGCCATTCCTTAATACTAAACAGATATCACTGGTCATCGGGCAAATGCCATTCCTTAATACTAAACAGATATCACTGGTCATCGGGCAAATGCCATTCCTTAATACTAAACAGATATCACTGGTCATCGGGCAAATGCCATTCCTTAATACTAAACAGATATCACTGGTCATCGGGCAAATGCCATTCCTTAATCCTTTATCAGCCACCCTCCCAAACCGATGGTTGGAAGGAAGAGCTTCCCCCTAATATGAAACAATCATTGGTTTTGTAGTGGTATAACCACAACAGTACCCTTTGGTATCTAACAACCCTTTAAATATTTCTGTCTGACCTGCTATCATTTTAATAGTAAAATTAGTAAAACTATTTCCCTACCAAATTATTTGTCATCCAAGTACAAGAATAGAAATTTACAATTAATGGGAAAAATCTGAATGAATTTTTATGTATATCTTGATTTAATGAAAGCAAGATACTTTAAGGAGCAGTTTTGCAAACATTACTAGTTCATTATATTATGGCTTTATATTGAAAACAATGGTTGCTGGAAAAATATGCTAATTTCATTTCTGTAACATTTATTTCAATGCTGTCATTCATTACAATATGCACAATCAATGGGGTGTCGTGGCCGAGCGATCTAGCTTACCGGATTCAAGTTCTGGTGTTAGCAACAGAATGTGGGTTCGAATCACGGCCATGACACTTGTGTCCTTGAGCAAGACACTTAATCATAATTGCTTCTCTCCACCCAAGGGTTAAATGGGTACCTGTGAAGGCAGACTTGGTTTGCTCTATATGCGCTAGAAATGGCAGCAATTGAGCTGTATACTCCCCAGGGAGCTGAGATGGTTTCAGGAATGATTTATGAGCCTTATGAGCCTCATGAGCAGGGATAATAATATAATGCGCCTTGAGCACCACTTAGTTGGTGGATACGTGCGCTATATAAATCCACACATTATTATTATTATTAATCATGTAGAAAATTACACAAGTAATACATTAATAAATTAATTGATAGATATTATGTACACAGTGATTTAATAGTAAGCAACAAATTAATGACAACACTTAGGAATAAGGTTAAGCGAAACGCTTTTGTGCCCTAACCTATGGACAGACAAACAACAACCAAGGTACCGTAACATGAGGACAAATAAATCAGACAAGACAAGACAAGTGTGAGACAAGGCCAGATAAACAGTTTACAAATTACACCTTAATTTATGAATACGAGTCTAGGAACTGAGCTCTTAAGTTTTTCACAAAGACAGATAGAGAGGGTAATGATTTAAGAGAATCATCTAAACTATTCCAGTATGAAATGCCTCGATGAACAACACTATTTTTAGACATTGACGTTCTGTTGAATTGGACGAAAACATTTCCCCTAGCGCTACTTCGAGTATTATATGCATGAATGTTCGATGTTAAAGTAAAACAGGAATTCAAACAGTGAAAAGCGCAGAAACAGCTTCTTTCATTTTTGCAGCATCTTTTCCCATTGATCTCATTGTACGTTTATTACCTTTTTCTGTTGAAGTCAGCTGAAAAGACGACGTTATCCTTCAAGGAGGCATTCAGCAGCCATGGTTTTTGAGCAGCAAAGGCGATGCGACCATTTTCTCTACACAAAACAAAAAAAGTATGCAAAAGTGGTAATCGTCTTTCAACTCAAATGTAGAGATCACACTTCAGTCGAGTCAAGTAAGTTCTTTTCAGAACCACATACTACTTAAAAGAATTTCTTTACATGTTTCACCGCAAACAGTCTTTACTTATCCTTTTCACCATGCAAAAGCTACAAGTCTTACTTTCAGTCGACTTATTCCATTTAATTTAAAAATGCTTTTGTCCAAAAAAAACAAATTCAGTCCGTTTAAAGAGAAGCGAAAATCAATTAAATTCAATTTTTAAGGGCAGGATTAAAATTAATTATTTTTGGATCTTTCAAACGAATGAATTTGTGTAGGGCTTACAGAACATTTATCAGACGTGTATAATGTATGCGTGGATACCATAAATATTTTATTTTCGATGCTGTATGCATTTCTTTTGAGCGTGACGTTGTCAGCTGCAAATAATGTTTTGAGAAGGTAATACTTACTTGTCGATTTGAACATCACCGGAGAGTGTCGTTATTTCACCCAAGATGGCGGACAGTAGCGATGACTTTCCACTACCGACCTGCCCAATCACCATGGTCAATTTGCCTAATGAAATTAAGTAATACAAAGTAAGTAATAATAATATGCGTGTCATAATGCATCAGATTTATGGGGGTGACATGATAATTGTTTTGTTTAATTCAGTTTAATAAAGGGATAATATCATCACGACAAGAGCTGACTTTCGACAGGGCGTGGAATCGGTGTCCTAGTTTTTAACAGATGAACTCAGTGATAGAAAATAACATTTCCCACGATCGAGCGCACGTTGGCCTATAGATAACAGGGCACGATCATATCATATTATTAGCGTGACTGATGCATAGTATGCATGCAGCCAATGTTTCATTTTGTATGCATCAGCTATGGCAATGATCTTTTCGCGCCCTGTCATCTAGGATATCGTGCGCTTGTGGTGTATTATTTTCAATCACTGAGTTTATCTTACCGATTCCATGCCCTGTCGAAAGTCTGCTCTGATCGTGACAATACTGTCCCTTTAAGTGTCAGCATGAGTTTTGAAAGAAAATTGAGATTCTATGAAACTTAAAGAGGCACTCTAAGGTCAAATTCAGTTTTGTGATGCACTCATTTTCCAATAGATAGAGTCCTTATTAAAGTGTGAACAAAATTACAAGTCTCTAACTTCACTTTAAAGTGGTGTAACATATCATTTTATTTTATACCCTTTCAGAGCGATATTTGAAACATGACGTCACTATTTTCTTACGGTAAATGAGTCTGTAACATTCCATACAGGAATTTTTTGTTTGTCAAAAAGTCAATTTCAACGCCGATTTGATCAAATATTGTGGAGATTCAGGAATGAACTGCAAATTCACCGTACAAAAATGCAGAGATCCATTTATTTGAAATGTGACGTCACTGTTGTCTTTGGATGTTAACAAATTTCACACAGGAAGGTTATCAAATAAAATGACATTTTACATTACTTTAACGTGAGGTTAGAGATTTTTTTTTTTCAAATTTTTTCACACTTTAATAAGGACTCTAGTTATTGGAAAATCACAAAACTAAATTTGACCTTAGAGTCCCTCTTTAAAGAATTAATTTCTAAAATAGCTTACTTAATTTTAAGATCCAGCAGATTAATAACTTCACCAAAGAAAAGACATGATATACTGCACAAGTAAATTCGATAATGGAAAATGCGATGGTCATACAACTATTCGTATTATGAACCCCACGATAGATGCCGTCCAACTATACCCAGGAACCCGTATTGGCCAATTCTATTCCCTATCTAATGGGTCCAATAGTGAATACAGCCTAGATGAATCCCCCCTTCCGCGGCACAGGTTTCCACTACCCCACAATCCCCTCTGCCCCCAGTAGATTTATCTAAAGTAGATATTTCATCATCTGAACGTTGTGAACTTGAGAATCTCCTTCGCAAGTATTCCAATGCTGTTAGCTCTTGCCCCCATGATTATGGCCGTACAGATATGATTAACCATCATATCCGTACAGGTGATGCCTCTCCTGTGCGTCAACGTGCGTACCGTAGTTCCCCCGGCATTAGGACTGAAATCAACAAACAAATCCAGTCCCTAGCTGAGAATGACATTATTGAGGACAGTCACAGCCCCTGGTCATCCCCGGTTGTCATGGTCAAGAAGAAAGATGGTACCTATCGTTTTTGTGTTGATTATCGCAAGCTTAATAAAGTGACAATTAAAGACTCCCATCCACTCCCCCGTACCGATGATACCCTTGATGCCTTATCTGGTTCGGTATATTTTACAACTGTTGATATGTCTAGTGGTTACTGGCAAGTGGCGGTACATCCAGACGACCGTGAAAAAACCGCATTCACCACGGGTGATGGCCTGTATCAATTTAAAGTTATGCCCATGGGTCTCACTAATGCCCCGCCCACATTCCAACGATTGATGGAGCTTGTTTTACATGGCCTCCACTGGTCCTCTTGCCTTGTCTATCTTGATGATGTCATCATTGTGGGAAAGTCTTTTTCTGACCACATGACTAATCTGGAACAAGTTTTAGCTCGTTTTCAGGCAGCCAATCTGAAACTCAAACCAAGCAAGTGTCACTTTCTCCGAACGAAAGTTTGCTTTCTTGGACACGTCGTTAGTACAGATGGAGTCCTCCCTGATCCGTCTAACACTGACCGTGTTCATGCATGGCCTGTTCCACGAAACCCTACAGAGGTCCGGTCATTTCTCGGTCTCTGTTCTTATTACCGCCGTTTCGTTAAGAACTTTGCCCATATTGCCACACCTCTCCACCGTCTAACTCAAAAAGGTGTTCCTTATGATTGGACTCCCGACTGTAACAATGCCTTTACCTCCCTCCGTGAAGCATTAACACATCCACCCATTATGGCATACCCAGACAGTACGAAGCCATTCATCCTTTTCACAGATGCTTCCCACTGTGCTGTAGGCTCTGTGTTATCTCAAGTTCAAAATGGACGTGAGCGAGTTATTGCATACGCCAGTCACGTTCTTACTGCCGCAGAGAGGCGATGGTCCACTTATGATCGTGAACTTTGGGCCATTGTGTGGTCGATCCGTCATTTCCGCCACTGCCTGGCATGTTCACCGTTCACTATCGTGACTGACCATAAACCGCTAGTTGGTTTGCGAAAGCTACCTGTCCATAATGACCGCACAGGCCGTCGGTCCCGTTGGGCGCTTGAACTTGACCCCTATGACTGGCTCATCATCCATCGTGATGGTGCCCGTCATGCCAATGTCGATGCTCTCTCACGGCGACCCACAATTCCTGACGAGCATGACAAACATGATGCCCGTCAAATCACTTTACCACTGCCAACCACAAAACCTGCCCCTTTGGCACATACCTCTTCATGTGCAACAGTACAGGCTCCTGAATCAAAGGCCTCTTCGCCCCCGTCCCCCACCCCTACCATCATGCAATCGCAATCTCATGATGCTTCTGTTAATGGTAGAGTTTGCGTTCAACTTTCAGACATGGGTTATGATTTAAATAATGCACAACAATCGGACCCTGATATTCAACAAGTCATAACTTGGGTCACACTTGGCAACCGCCCGTCCCGTGCTCAATTACGTAATTACTCTCGTACTATCCGTCGGCTGTGTGTGGATTTCAATAACCTACTTATGATCGACGGTGTATTATATCGCCGCTCACAACCAACCTTCGGTAAACCTCGTGTGAATCAAGTAATCGTTCCACACTCACTACAGTCCACTGTGTTATCCCTTCTCCATGGTGATCGGCTTGCTGGTAATTTTTAGCTCGGACAAGACATTCCAGCGATCCATTCCTCTGTGCTATTGGCCTTACATCCGTCGCGACATTGATATGCATTGTCGGACTTGTCGTGTTTGTGAGTCCCGTCGGAATCCCATTCCTCGAACGAGAGCCCCAATGACTATATGTACATCTTACCATCCGTTTCAACGTGTCTTCGCCGACATTACTGAACTGCCCCCAACTACTAAAGATAATCGCTACATTCTCGTGATCATGGATCAATTCACAAAGTATGTTAATTTATATCCACTCCATGATCAAACTGCCCAATCCGTTGCCAAATGTATTTTCGACCATTGCATATCGGAACATGGCATCCCAGAAACTATCCACACGGATCAAGGGCGCCAATTTGGAAGTTCACTCATTCATGAATTATGTCAACTACTTGGTATCAAAAAGACCCGTACGTCCCCTTATCACCCACAATCGGATGGTCAGGTGGAGCGTTTTAATAGAAGTTTGAAAGACCAACTGTGCAAATATCTGTCCACATTCACCAGTAGTGAATGGGACGATGTTCTCCGTCAAGTAGAATTGGCCTACAATTCTACTGTTCATTCCTCCACGGGGTATTCCCCATTTTATCTTGCCAAGGGTAGGGAACCTCGCCTTCCTGCTCACATCCTTCTTGGATCCCCTTCTCCTCAACAACATGCATCCCCACAATCATATGCTACCTCAATTAAATATCGTCTGACCTCCGATTTTGCTCATGCCAAAGCCAATCAAGATCTTGCCAGTGCTTCCAAAAAACATGGGTATGACTCATCAAAGGAAAAATTCCGGCCATTTCAACCTGGTCAATTGGTTTGGCGGGACGATCCAGCGAAATCCCGACGAAAGCTAGCCCCTCGATGGAAAGGCCCCTATAAGGTCCTTTCATGTCACCCCTTTGATGAGGACACACCAGTTACATACACCATTGTTGACATCCATGACCCCAAGTCAAAACCTCAACGGATCCACTACAACAGGTTAAAACCATACATCTCTCCTATCGACCAGAGCCGTGGTTTACTGCCACTGCCGCAGCCCCTGACCAACAATCCCTGCCCATTGCCCACTTATCACTATGAACAACTGTACCCTGAAAATGCCGTGAAAATCCGTTTTGCCGTGAAATAAATAGTTCACGGCAATTTCACGACGACACAACACCGTGAAAACGCCGTGAAATACTCTTGGAATTCCTTCGCCGTGAAAACGCCGTGAAAACACCGTGAAATTCTCGTGGCAGTTTTGGGGCAGCTCATTAACTCGGGTCGAGTTAATTTACTGTCATTGGATCCTAATGTTATTAGCTATTACGGTCCTTCGCCGTGAAAACGCCGTGAAAATGCCATTAACTTCTCATGGCTGTTTTGGGGCAGCTCATTAACTCTTCTCTCTGTTGACTCTGTTGTATCCGGTGGTAATCCATTGTCATTTGATCCTGATGTTATTGCCTATAACGGTCTTATCCCAGAAGTGATAAACATTGTACTTATTTGGTGAGTGACAGCAACAATCAAAAACTTACGTTAGGTTACAGCACGCGAGCATCGTTCGTTCCATTGATACTCTTCAAAAAAAGAAACGCAAAATGGATAAAATCGGTAATAACAAGCAGAATAGTCGACTGAGCGCTACAAGATTTGTGAATATAATGTCATTCGGGGTCCCAAACACATCCCCATTGTAACAGTCGCATAAACGCATACACCTGAAAATGCTAATCAAAAACATGCAAAATCGCCAAAACGCGGCCAGGTGCAAACCATGTGGTCAATGCATGTGCGTTTGATACACGTGCAACATGGACACCACCAGTATAAAATTGCGGGGTTTTCGATTGCCTGACCTCAATACCTAGCCGACTGCAGAACCAGAAAGAAATGCCCCGACTCAATCAAGCACAGAGGAACAACGCCATCGGCCGCTTGCAAGCAGGTGAAGCCAGGTTGGCCATAGCCAGGGCGTTCAATGTATCCCCAAGCACGATCACAAGACTGTGGGACCGATACCAACAACATGGGTCAACACGTGATCGTCCCAGATCCGGCAGACCACGTGTGACCACCGCCGCTCAGGACCGGTACATACGGGTACGCCACCTACGGGACAGGACGACAACAGCAACCTCCACAGCAACAGCGTTACCAGGTGTGCGTGGAATATCGGACCAGACCGTGCGAAACCGCCTACGTGAGGCAGGCCTTCGAGCCAGACGGCCTGTCCGAGGTGTCATTTTGACACAACAACATCGTCTACGACGACGTCAGTGGTGCCAGGTGCGTAGAGTATGGCCTCAACAGCGTTGGAGACGTGTCTGGTTTAGCGACGAGTCAAGATTTTGCTCCGTCGTCACGATGGCAGATGTCGTGTATAGATGCCGTAATGAACGTTTTGCTGCCAACTGCGTACGGGAGGTTGACAGATTTGGCGGTGGCAGCGTCATGATGTGGGCAGCCATATCCTACACTGGCAGAACCAACTTGGTACACGTTCAAGGCAACCTGACTGCTCAGCGCTACATTGATGCCATTCTGCAGCCACACGTGGTTCCCGTTATGGCCAACGCCAACGCCGTATACCAGCATGACAATGCCAGGCCTCACACTGCAAGACTAACGACAGCCTACCTGCAGAACAACAACATTGATGTCCTCCCTTGGCCATCAAAATCGCCGGATTTGAACCCTATCGAACATTTATGGGACGAGTTGGACAGATGCCTGCGACAGCGACAACCACAACCACAGACCCTGCCACAGCTGGCACTAGCATTGCAGGCTGAGTGGGCCACCATTCCCCAGGATCTGATCCGTACTCTGATTGCTTCCATGGGCAGGAGGTGTCAAGCAGTTCTCAACTCACATGGAGGACACACACGCTATTGACTGTAGGTGACCATGACCTTTGACCTGTGACCTGTCATTTTTGCAAGAGCGACTTTGGTCACCTTTGATCGACTGCGCAAAATGTAGATATTCTCGGACCTACCATACAGCAATTAAAATTATCTTCCCAATGTCACCAAAATGTGGTTTTGCGTTTCTTTTTTTGAAGAGTATATATTGTTTATACATGTCTGGAGACAGACAACGTGGTCCCGTACTGATCGTGCGTGCAATATTTGGACCTTAACTTAGTGGGATTTATGTTTGTGTGCACGTTATTTGATAATAAAGAAAACGTTGTTGATTTAATAAAATACATTAAATATACTCTCACCACACGATAAAGATGTTATTAAAAGATCACGACTGAAGATTATCATTTCGCCATCCAAGGTTTCGTACCATCATTGGCGTAAATCCGTGATGAAAAGTGGGAGGGATGATTTTGAAATTTGGGTGCACGGCTACCGTTCGGTTATCGTTCGCATGTTTTTCACGAATTAGCCATTACATGTGTATTTTTATTATATATATTTATTTCAACGCATGGAAAATTCTGAGGGATAATCCTATGCAGGTGCGGATCCAGGGGGGTCCGCGGGGGCACGTGCCCCCCGGGTAAATTGAGTTTAAAAAAAAAAAAAAAATTGTTTTAGTTAGTCTACATTTCGTTTGCAATCGGTAGTCTGTGATCGGATACAAAGCAAGCTAGTCTGGTTTCCTGACCCGATTCCTCCACGTCTATAAATTGTTCCGTTTCGTCTGAAGAAGGGTCGGGGTATACCGGTACAGTGTGGAAATTACAATCGCCGATGTCAATTTACTGTCGGATTCTACGCCAGTACGCATAGGCCTGCGTCGCAGGCTACCTCCATGGAAGTACGATGAGTCTTGCAGCTGATCTGTCGATGGTTTTAACACAGGGCAAGGAACAGTATGAAATCAAGCCCTTTTCTTGAAAATTTCAACTGGACTGAATTAAAACCAAGAAAAATTCCGGATAAATTAAAACTGAAGTCAAAAACTGCAAATTAAATGCCAAAAATCGGGGAGGGAGAAACTTATATTGTTGTAGTCATGACATCGCTAAAATAATGGCTAAAAATAATGGCTAAAATAATGAAAAAATAAGGGGAAAAAATGTTCGTGTTGGGTGTGCCCCCCGTCTAAAAAAATCCTGGATCCGCGCCTGCTATGGGATATATCTCCCCATTCCCACCCCCAGTGATTTACGCCCGTGCATAACGTAAGTATTGCCGCCCTATTATTATGTAACGTTAGCCCAAAGCCTGTAGTGTCAATTTTCCTAATGTTGTGTATGCGCGTGCGACCCCTTCCGTACTCAAGAATAATTTATTATCTGATCCAATTCCCTCGACGACTTACAATGTAGATTTAAACATACCTCAACAGCCCATCAGCGATTAATTGGTTCGGCTTGAACCCTAAATGTATTTTTGATGCGTAAATACATAGACCTAGAACTACGAGAAGTTAGTTTTAAATGTATATTTTGGTCAATTCTTGTTAATAACAAGAATAAGATAATCGACCCACCGCCCCAAAAATAAATAAATACATAAAAATAAATCGTCGACGCAATGATCACAATTCCCAAAGGTGAAAGAAAGACAATTTAAAAAAATGCTTGCAGTGCGGCAGCGGTTTTAAGTTGACTCCGTGCATGCGTTTGTACTGTCTACAGAAAACTTTATCACCCCAGGCAAGCATTTCATCAATCTGTTGTTTATTAATTAGGTGAGCCTGATTGAAAGGCCGGTTTACAGGCCTACTGTGCATGTGGTGAATTACAGTAAAACACAACAGAACTCTTTTTATTACAAACAACAATAGGCCTAAATACCCCACTCAAAAATCAGTAATAAATACTTAACAAAATACATGTAATAATACGAAAATAAAAAGAATTATCCACGCAAAATAAGAACGCATACAGAATTCTGTAGAAAAATTCAAATAAGGCAATATTAATGTTGGGTCTTCTTCCAGCGAACTAAGATTTTTAAATGTTTTCTGATAATAGGCAAATTTCCAGTGCACCCAGGTGCCGCCCACTAAAAATAATCCTGGCTACGCCGCTGCGTCGCATTGTTTTGAAGCCGACCTATGACCAGAAATCGGAGACTTTTTTGACCTAAGGGTAGTGACATATATACGCAGGAGTGGCAAACAAGCTGTGGTCAAATCTTTCGTTATTGGTATACTGATAAAATTACGTATTCACATAAAACCATCTATTCAGGATGTTCATGCTGAAAAGCAAACATTCAATAATGTGCTAAAGTACTACACACAAATATGAGACAGAATGGTTCTCTTACATGTCGTTGTTTTCAATATTCACGGACCTTATTGACAGACTGAGCCGCCACGGCAGATGTATCGCCCGTTTTTGATGGACATTTCTGGAAATTGTCTTTTGCATTCCAACACTGAAATTTTCCGTTTGCTAAAGAAAAAAAATGATATAGGCCTACTTCACAAAAGTGTGAGAAGCTACATAAATTTATGAAGGGACCCAACATGAACTCATTTCGAAACATTAAAAACCATGTTTCTCTCGATTATTTTGAGATGAAATTTGAGGTGAAATGTTGTCCACATCACAAATAAAAAAAGCAAAATTCTGATGACAAATAAAATATCCGAAAATTATCATTAAAATAGTGGAAAAACGGGCGATGCACCTTTAAACTACGTGCGCTATATAAGTCCACACATTATTATTATTATTATTATTAAACAAAGTTAACAGATGTGCAGAAATATCGGTTTTCCAGATTAACCGGAAATAATAGGGCAATTATTTTGTTCCAACAATAATATGCACACCAAAAGTATGGGAAGTTCGCTATTTTGTCGTCTGCTTGCACTTTTTCTTGCTTAGTCGTAGTCCCTTAAAAACTTAACGTGCACTACATGTAAAACTGTGGGCACCAGACTATTTGTTTAAAAAGGCGCCCTCAAGGATTACAACAGTGTTTCGATAAATTTGTGCGGCGGCGACGCATCGTCAGAAAACTTTTCTCGTGCGTGTTTTGTGGCCGTGGACGGTCGTTTTATTGTACGAAAGGTGTGATCGATGCATGTCCCACATAATAGTACGATCGACAAGGCCTAATAGTACAGTATGTACATCCGTAATATGGAATGGGGACAGCGTGTACTTACTTAAAGTCTTTTTTGGCTGGCTGTGGACAGATTGAGGTGAGGGAAATTTGACTTGACTGATACTGACTGTCGGTAATTATAAGTATATAGACCTATAATATGGATTGAAATTAGTTGTACCCAACTCAGAAAGAATGTCCGGCGAAGTTAACCGCCACTTGTGCACACTGCTGTGTAAAGACATTGTCTATTTTTTTAAAAGTATTTATATGACATGTTAACTCAATAACTGTGTAGTAAACCTGGGTTTATGACTTACCCTATTTTCCCTTGTGGACCAGTCCAGTTCTGTCCACATGCGCGCTGCGGTCCATGATGCCCTTTGACCTTTTTCTGCTTTGCGCGGTTCATAACACACTTATACTTGCTTGTCGATGAATAAACACATGTCTTTGAAACTCTACATTTTTGAGTCTTGAAGTGTCATTATTTGACTAGTTTTGGTCACTACGTTTACTCGTGGTAATTTAGGTATTAGCAAGAACTCTTGACGGTCCGTCGGAGGTGTCCAGACCGGAGATTGGGGTGAGTTGAACCTTGAAATTACTACATTGGCGTCGTAGACAGGATTGAAAATACGACACCGGACTTTTTTCTGTGGCGTTGTGGAAACCACGAGGTTGATCGGTGATTGCGAGCCAGGTTGAGGAGGCGAATTCTCTTCATAGGGGTTTCGGCAACATCGGTGGGTGATTTCTTAAGTGAGTATCAACTTTATTATTGTTGGGAACGCAGTTTTTTGTGGGTGTTGCGTCCCGGAGTTTACAAAAATATTGTGTTAAATTGGCCTAACGTTAATGTTAGTTCTGTGGTTGTGGTCAGCAGGAACGGGTTGCTGGTTTTAGATCACGTGACCGCGGCTGATCATAGCAAAGGAACTGAACACAACAAGGCTATCCTAGTGAAGTTTTTTGTCAGCAGGAACGGGACACTGTTTTTTTTGTGCCCTCGGCTGATTTATAAAGGCCTCACAACAACAAGCAAAAAATAAATTTTGCCGATTGTATTTTGCTTTGTGTGATCGCTTAGTTGTTCTTATCTAGTTTTAGATATTGCATCCTTTATTTAGGGAGGTGCTAGCTCGGTTTTTTCAGACCGGCGTATTTTTTCTTTTCACGTTTAACGTTACTGATTCTCAATTTTGGGAGGTCCCAGCTCTGTTTCTCAGAACTGTGTGTCCTTTCATGTACTCTCGGAGGCTCTGTTTACCAGAACCACTGGGGGGTTTTTGCTTACAGATCAGTGATTTTTGGTACCAGCACTGGTGGTAACCGTGCATATTAATTTTACATGTGTTGTTCGACCACCGGTTACTGGTTGTTACATTGTATTTATACCTCCTCTTAGCCGTTTCACATAGAGTTTAGGATAAACATCATTGTTATTATACTGTTCTTGTTTGTGTATTTGTTTGCTTAATTGTGAGCATTGAAGTTGACAGGAAGTTAAAGTAAACACATACCGAACAATACTACTTATAGAGTACACGACGAGAACTACAAATGGAGAAAATACCGGTCAATTATTGTTCTTTTCGGGACTTGGTAGCTGTCCCTGGTGTTGGGACTGCCCTTGCCAATAATATCATTGACTTGAGACGTGCTCATGGCAATGTAACCATCGAGCTGCTCATGGGCATTCCTCACTTGCCAGAGATGTCTACCTTGCTAGAAGTCCTTGATTTCATGCCGTATGTGCCGTACTCCGAGAGAGGGAGACAGGTGGATATTGGCATACCTAGGTCCCGTTCAGCCAAGCCAGGGTTACCGAGATCCCCTCGTGCACCAAGTCCAGTCATGCATGAGAGTACCTACCGTGGCCCTCAGTGGAAGACACCAAAACTGGATTCTTCGTCTAGATTCCAAGGGTCACCCTATCCATTTGATAGCTATCCACCGGAACGACAGTCCACTTCCTACCCTCCTTCGGCATATCCACGTGCAATGCGTTATGGGTACGAGGATGTCAGTCCGACTGCCATCGAGCAGAACACCTATAATGCGGCTGGGTTTGGGGGACCGGCTTTTAGTAAGTGGAGGGAGAATACATCCACATCCAGGCATCCCACTTTACCCAAGACAATCACGTATGATGGCAAGAGTAGCTGGCAAGCATTTTTTGCCAAGTTTACCTCATATGCTGACGAGTGTAAGTGGTCTGCTAAGCAGAGAAAAAACAATCTTTGCTGGTGCCTCGAATCCAAAGCAAGTGAGTTTTATGCACTGCTTGTAGAGCGTGAACCTAACTTAGAATACTTTGATCTGATCCAGAAATTGGAAAACAGATTTGGGTTACGCGACTTACCCGAGGCCACACAACTGCAGTTCAATTATGCCCGTCAGTCTGCAGATGAATCTATTCTGGATTGGGCTGACCGAGTCCTGTATTTGGCAACACGTGCTTTTCCTGACTTACCAGAATTGCATGTGCAGAAACAAGTGGTGCTGAGATTTTGCCAAGGGTGCTCTGATCGTGAAGCCGGCCAGTACGCTATTAACACCAGGCCGTCCTCAATCGAAGCTGCAATCGACAATGTTAAATGGTTCCAGCACACCCAGAGGGCCATCTATGGTCGATCCAGGAAGGAGGTCAAGCAGATGTTTGCCGATGAAGACATGCCCGAGGTAGAGGCCGATTTGTGCAAAGTTGGCATCCATGGAGCTACCCAATATAAAAATCCCAGCACCGGTGATTACTCTGCTCTTGAGAAGCGAATGTCTACTCTAGAAGACAAACTAGGCTCTATTCAGCGCTCTCTTGATCAACTAGTAGCAGCTCCGGGAAGTCAGGGTCCCCGTGAAAGATCCCGGTCACCTGGGCCCGACTATTCCAAGTACCCCTGCTACAAGTGTGGCAAAACGGGCCACTTTAAGAGAGATTGCCCAGGCATTAAGTCTGAGAAAACAGTATCCTTCATGACGGATGAGGAGTTAAACTCCTACGGGTCGGAGACCGAGGCCAGCCTTCGCCCCGAACAGATGTTGGCCAACCCCTGCCAATAGAGGCAGTATCTGGTGTTGGTGCCCTGGCTAAACCGGGCACTGTCACATCAACCATCGATTCCCTGTCTGATAAACATGATTCATGCGACCCCATTGCATCGCTACAATCGTTGTTTGAGGAGGATCCAATCCTTTCTCACAACTACCCTGCAGAAACGGTAGAAGATAATCATCAGCAGAAATTTGAGGAGTATGGGGATGAAAGAGAGGCCAACAGTCCTACACTAGAAAGTGCAGGGGGAGAACTTGAGACACCAGAGGTTCCCTCACAGGAAGGGGAGGAGGAAGTTGTGGTCTGCCAATTGCATTCGCACTCCATGTTTAGTGTGAGTGTGGGGTTGGACAGTATCACTGTCAGGGCAATTGTGGATACGGCGGCGGAAGTCACCATAATTTCGGACAAGGTTTACAACTCTCTTAACCCCAAACCACCCAGGGTCAAATCGGTGACACTCAATACAGCGGGCAGAAACATGAAGATGCAGGGAATCATTGCGGGACCAGTAGAAATTACGTTAGGGAGCCAGGCATTCAAGGAAAACATATATGTGGCACCGATAGCCGATACTATGTTGTTGGGTATTGACTTTCTACGTCGCCACCAAGTTGACATTCACATCAACGAGTCCATGCTGGTACTCGGAACAGAACAAATACCTATGCAGTTTGGAGCGGGAAATAAATCTAAGGTCGCTAAAGTAAGCATACCAAAAACAACGGTTATCCCACCAAACACTGTCAAGAGGGTACTATGTAAAATGAGCGAACCTTTGGAAGAGTTCCTGTTTGAGCCATCCCAGGATCTCACGTCAGAGGTACTGATGCTGCGCACAGTACATGGACCCGGAGAAGAAGCCGAGTTGTACATAGTCAACCCGACAGACCACAATGTACGATTCAAGGGTGGGCACAACATCAGAAATGCAGCAGAAGTAGTTTCTGTAATGGCAATGCCAAGTGCACCCGCAGAGGAGGGTAAGCACGTTAATGAGGCAGAAGTTCCTGAGCATTTGTGTGACTTATTCAGCAGGTCAGCTGGAGATTTGCAGCAGGATGAGACAGATGAATTGAAGTCCCTGTTGAATGAATACAAAGATGTCTTCGCGGCCGATGAATATGATCTAGGGAATTTCACCTTGATAGAGCATAAGATCGACACTGGGAATGCCCCACCTATAAAACAGAAGCTAAGACGTACACCCATGAGTTTTGCAGAGGAGGAAAAAGCGCACTTAGACCGGATGCACACGGCAGGTGTTATTCAACCCTCTAACTCTGAGTGGGCGTCGGCGCCAGTCCTAATAAGAAAACGTGACGGTAATGTTCGCTGGTGTGTTGACTACCGGAAACTCAATGCGATTACTAGAAAAGATGTGTATCCCCTGCCTAACATTGAGGAGTGTTTGGATACGCTGGCGGGTAATATCTGGTTTTCAAAGTTGGATGCGAACTCAGCGTATTGGCAAGTAAAGGTAAACGAGGACGACAGGAAGAAGACGGCGTTCGTGACCAAGTACGGCTTGTATGAGTTTGCCCGAATGGGATTTGGTTTGTGCAATGCCCCGGCCACGTTCTCTCGTGTGATGAACCTCGTCCTCAGGGGACTCAACTGGGACATTGTCCTGGCGTTCTTAGATGATGTGGTCGTGTTGGGGAGGTCATTTTCAGACCATATTGGGCATCTTCGCCAGGTCTTACAGCGGTTCAACGATTACCAGTTAAAGTTGAAACCCAGAAAATGTGTGTTGTTTCGGCGCAAGGTTGAGTTCTTAGGTAGAGATATTGATCAGAACGGCATGCAGCTCAAAGACGAGCATGTAAAGGCGGTGAGAGACTGGCCTGTGCCCCAAAACACCAAGCAAGTGGAGCAATTCCTAGGTCTAGTAAACTATCACCGGGCTTTCATCAAAGATCATGCTCTTGTGGCTGCACCCCTGTATAGTATTACTGGGAAGAACAAGTTTGCGTGGACAGTTGTGCAGCAACAAGCTTTTGACGACATCAAAAAGCTATTGACGTCTGCCCCTGTCCTCGCCCTACCAAATGCGACAGACTCATTCATATTGGATACCGATGCTTCCAATATCGCCATTGGAGCTGAACTTATTCAAGTACAAGATGGCCAAGAAAGAGTGGTGGCGTATGGAAGTGTTTCACTGTCCCCAGAGCAGCGGCGGTATTGCGTCACCAGACGGGAGCTGCTGGCTGTGGTGAAGTTCACTCGTCAGTATCGCCACTACCTGCTGGGTAAGCCGTTTCTCATCAGGACGGATCATAGTAGCCTTACCTGGTTACTTAGCTTCAAGGAACCACAGGGACAAATCGCAAGGTGGCTGGAAGAGCTAAGCCAATTCGATATGACAGTCGAGCACCGGTCTGGTAAGAGACATTCAAACGCAGATGCGCTTTCTCGTATTCCGGAAAGTGCAGGTGTGTGCGAAGATTATAGGTTTGGTTTCCGGCCGGAGGATCTCCCCTGCCATGGATGCAACTATTGTCGTAAAGCCCATCAGAACTGGGCCCAATTTGTGGACATAGTGGATGATGTGGTCCCTTTGGCAGTTCGACCTAAGCAGATGAGTGCAACTCTATTTGACGACCCACCTGAATTTGATTGTAATATCACAGGTGTAGACATACTGAATGTTGAGGAAGGTCTCCTTTTCTCAATGGATGGAGACGATTCGCTTGATGTTCTCATCTCAGTAGTGACTGCGGAGTCGGATGACTCTCTCCCTGATGACACCCTACAGGTGGAACAGGAGAAAGATGAACAATTAATTCACCTACGACACTGGCTGACTACTGGGCAGGAACCATCAGAGGGTACAATTATGCTCTGGGGTCCCATACAGAAGAAGTTATGGATAAACAGGGACCTGTTTCGCATCGATGGTGGCACCCTCTGGAAGAAGACTGAAGACAAAGATTTACTGGTCGTTCCACGGGCACTGCAGACACAAGTTATGACGTTAAACCACGACCTACCTTCGGCAGGCCATGCTGGAATGGACAGGACGATTGCAAGGATTAAGTCCAAGTATTATTGGTGCAGAATGACCAAGGACATCAAGGGGTACATTGCTTCCTGCTCGGTGTGTAACCAGAATAAGAAGGCCACCAAACACCCAAGGTGCCCAATGACTGAGTGTCATGCGGGAATGCCGATGGAAAAGGTCCATCTGGATTTTTGGGGACCTTTGCCCAAAACCTCCCATGGCAATGAGTACATCTTGGTAATGGTGGATCAATTCACCAAGTGGGTAGAGTGTGTGCCACTGCCTTCACAAACAGCAGAAGCCACGGCCCAGGCAGCCGTCAGTGGACTTTTTAGCAGGTTTGGCTATCCACTCCAAATCGTGACAGACCAAGGGCGGAACTTTGAAAGCAAGCTGTTTTCAAACTTGTGCAAAGTTCTCCAAATCCACAAAGCGAGGACGACTCCTTATAGGCCATCAGCCAACGGCCAAGTAGAAAGGTACAACCGTACTTTGATGGATGCAGTGAGATGCTATATCGGGAAGTCCCAGAACCAGTGGGACAAGTACCTGTCCCAGATAGCAGGCGCCATCAGATCGACTGTTAATCGCAGTACTGGGTTCACACCCAATATGCTAATGTTGGGGCGTGAGATCAACCAGCCGGCAGACCTGATGTTCCCTTTGCCTGCGTCAGCAAAGAAGGTGGATTCAGTGGATGATTACTGTTCCAACCTAGCTCAGGCTATCAGCGAAGCACATGAGACCGCAAGGGTGACCTTGCGCTCCACCCAGAAACGGATGAAGCGGGATTATGATGTCAAGGTTCGAAAGTGGGACTACCAAGTGGGCAACTGGGTATACATACTAGACACAGCATCCATCAAAGGAAAGTGCCGGAAGCTGAGCCCTCCGTGGAAGGGTCCTGCTTTGATCACCAAGAAGCTATCCCCATACTTGTATCGGGTTGAATACAAGAACACCATCTTCACAGTGAATCATGATCGCCTGAAAAGATGCAAGGACCGCAAGACTCCAGGTCAAGGGAAGGAGCAAGGCCACCCGAGCAAGGAAGCGTATTGCTTTTGCAGAAAACCAGATGATGGCGGCTTCATGATACAATGTGACGTATGTGATGAGTGGTATCATGGCAGATGTGTGAATGTGCCGCCAGAAGAGGGAATGGCAATGGACAAGTATACCTGTCCATTGTGCAAGACCTCGAAGCAGTAGAACCGCATTTCTTATTTCACTAAGTGTTTAATGTTTATTTGTTTCCCTTCTCCAGGTAAATCACCATGGACAGTGGCACGGAGAGTGACAGCCCTAGTAGGAACTGGGCAGTCCCTAGCCGTCACCACGGTTCAACTTCTGAGAGACTGCAACAGAAGTCTCCACCGTCTTCAAGGAAGGATGAGGCTGGTTGTAGTGCACAGGACAGATCATCCAAGGGAAGCACTAGCACTGCTACTACAGAAGGGGATAAGACTGGTCAGCAGGGGAAAGGGATACAGAAGAAGAGGAAGAACTTACCTGCAACAGCAGCTGCAATACCGGTATCAAAAAGGAGGAAGCAATCTTGTCCGATTGAGGGATGTGATCATTCGACTAACAAGTTGAAGTGGCACGTATATTATCACCTGCCGGAGTATTGGAGGATTTCCAAGACCACAGAGTCGCATCAGGAGAAATTTCGGAAATTAAGGGCTAACGGATTGGTCTTCCTCAGTAAATGCCTCGTTGGGAAGACGGCCTCCGTCTATGATCTGGTAACGTATGTGAATCAACACTGGCACGCTAGTGATGGCACGGTTTCAGCAGAACTTGTTGCAGAGATGGAATCAATAGTAGTTCAGGAGCACTGGCCGAGTGTAGCCCAGTTTACATTGTGTCCAATCAATTCACCAGCTGTGCTCATTCATTGGCGTCCACTGAGTTTTCTTTGGAATCAACTGGACAAGACCCAAAAAGAAGAGTTTGGGAATCTTTCAACAACCTGCGTTCAGGCACCAGATACCCGGGTTTCTCTACACCTACCGTTCACAGGGTTTGAAAGTCACTTCCATTTGGACCGGCTTGAGGACGCGCTTGGTAAGGAAGGGTTGGAGTGCATCCAAGACACTCCAGGTAGGAATCCAGAAAGCCCTGTCGTCTTGTCCGGAGGGGTTCTTAACTACTGCGATCCTGAAAGTCACCACAGAGTTCTCCTGGCTGCGGATCATCAATGGAAAATCGCTGTTGGTATCCATCCAAAAAAGGTTCTGCACACGACAGATCAACAGTGGGACAAACTTCAACAACTTCTCGCCAATCCAAGGGTAACGGCCATCAGTGAGGTTGGTTTGGATTTCTCCATATCACAACACACCTGGGACAAGCAAGAAAGGTTCCTGGAACGTCTCGTCGGCCTAGGCACCCTGGGGTACGTGCTAGTTCTTCATCTTCGGGGCGCCCGCAGTGATCCTACGGGAGTTCAAGTACAGGAGAAGTGCCGTAAAGTTCTTCTGAAGAGGTGTTCCCAATATCAGCGAATACATCTTCATTCTTTCACTGGAGACAGACAGCAGATGGAAGCGTGGTTATCGGCCTTCCCCAACTGTTTTGTCAGCTTTTCGGCGCTGGTCAGACACTTCTCAGCGGAGCAACGGGAGGCTTTACGGAGTGCCCCACTGACGAGGATCCTACTGGAGACGGACTCGCCTCACCTGAAGGTACATTCCACAACACGGGCAAACACACCAGCTTTCCTCGGGGACATCGGTCACCTAGTTGCAACAGCGAGGAACACATCAACATCGGAAGTCATGCAGGCAGCGACAAGGAATGCCATCTCACTTTATGGGAAATGACATTGGGGAAAAAGACATTTTTTGGGATATGGCTTTGTCCAGTGAACCGGGGGGAGTGTAGTAAACCTGGGTTTATGACTTACCCTATTTTCCCTTGTGGACCAGTCCAGTTCTGTCCACATGCGCGCTGCGGTCCATGATGCCCTTTGACCTTTTTCTGCTTTGCGCGGTTCATAACACACTTATACTTGCTTGTCGATGAATAAACACATGTCTTTGAAACTCTACATTTTTGAGTCTTGAAGTGTCATTATTTGACTAGTTTTGGTCACTACGTTTACTCGTGGTAATTTAGGTATTAGCAAGAACTCTTGACGGTCCGTCGGAGGTGTCCAGACCGGAGATTGGGGTGAGTTGAACCTTGAAATTACTACAACTGTTATGTATGTAGGCCCAGCCCCATTCTAGGACCAATGCACTGGACTAGCTTCCTCCGTATCCTTGGCACAAAAATGGAGCGATTTATTTTCTTGTTTTTTCAACTTTTGATGTGCTAATTATTACAACCTAAAACTTAGTAATTAGGTAACCTTGTCCTTGCCCAAGCAGATACTTTTGTTGGTATAAAATCTATTGGCATAAAAAACAAATAAAAAAACCTAATATTCACCAAAGTTACCGATTTCACAATAGTAAACTTTAGTTGG
>CM055830.1:5803646-5831412 GCA_029582265.1 Zoroaster sp. YZ-2022 | reverse complement strand
TCAAAAGCTTTGAGATGTCCAGGGCCACAACAAAAGCTTCTCCCTCTTCTCCAAAACAAAGCTTAGATGACCTGTAAGAAGTAAAAATGACCTGACACACTTCCTTAGATGACCTATAACCAGTGCAGTCTAGGAGACTTACCCGGCATGTATAATCTGAGAGAACTGTATCTCGCTCGCGCACCTTAGCGTTTTGCGGGTTCGCCTCACAGATGGTTCATCTGCGTCTAGTTTAAGATTGTGTCTAGTTCTAGGAACTAGCTAATTCCTGCATCAAGCGCCTAATCCTATGATGTCCTACAGTAGGCTGGGCAGGGTACCGAAAAAAACAACTCGAAACCATGCTCGTTTTGCGCGAGCACTTTTAGGGTACAACTCCGTGGAATATGTTAAGGCAGGCCGACACACTTCAAGTAAGTAATAGACTGCTGGGCCGATATTCATAAAAGCTTGCTAAGCCTAGTTGGCAACTAAAGTGCATGGCCCCTAGTTGACAGCTAAGCCTAGTTGGAAGCTAAGTGATATTCATAAAACTTTGCTAAGCTTAGGTGGTTGCTAAGTTGGCTGCTAACGCTAGAGTTGATCTGGGGTGTCTCTAAGTCACTAGTTGGCAACTAAATCATTTGTGGGTTACACATCGGCGTCATTTGTGGGTTACATATAGGCCTCATGTACAGGATTTACTGCTGTTCTTAAAAGTCATTTGACCCATCTTGGTCTTGCCAGTCCAAAACAACACCATACCCTATTGAAATGCAAATTGCCATTCTCCGATTTTGTGGTTTCGCGAACTGCCTAACGTCCTAGCTGCCTGGCAGGCTAGAAATATCTAGCTGGCAAAACTAGCTGGCAACATTCTTAGCAAGGTTTTATGAATACAAAATTAGTTGGTAACCGCGGAGCAGGAAACTACGGATTTAGCAGGCTGCTAAGTTAGCAGGCTTTTATGAATATCGGCCCTGGTGTTTTGTGTTACATTAAGTTATTAAGGAACCTTTTATCAATTTTATACAGGGGCTTTAAAGCCAGCATACACTTTAGTGTTGTGTACCAAAAAAACGACCTTATTTCATTGTGTCGTAATAAACGAGAAAATAACAATAGGCATTCTGTTCGTCTTCATTCCAAAATTTAATCTCTGTCCAAGTTCTTAAAATGTTACTAAATTAATAAACTTCAGACAGAAATATTTCAAGGGGTGATGTAACTGTATTCATTAATGCTTTTTGAGAGTGCCAATAGTGTATTATCATGTGTGACATTTTTGTCAAAATGGAAAACAGGGCCCATATTCATAAAACCCTGCTAAACTAGCAGCCACTTAGCAGTTGGCATTGTTCCAAACCTCAAAACACAACGCAATGTACAAGAACTTATAGCTGAAAAATATGATGAATTCAAGGATGTCATCGACAGTAACATAAAGATGGGAAGATTTTTCTGAACAATCGATATCTCTTTGATCAATTCATCATCAGTAAAAATCTCAATTGGATTACGCCTGTCCACATTCTGTTCGTCTTCATTCCAAAATGAATGGGTTTTAAAATGTCTAAATGGTGAACTTCAGACAGAAATATTTCTAAAGTTAGCGACATTTTATGCAGTCCACTAACTTAGCGGCATTTTATGAATAACACTTAGTATCCAACTCGGCTTAATTGGCAGTTAGGGGCCAATTTAGTTGCCAACTAGGCTTAGCAGGCTTTTATGAATATGGGCCCAGGTTGTTTAAGACCTGGCTTAGCATAACATAGCATGGCATAACATAAAAGCTAAGCCTGTGTAATCATTCTGCAAGGAAAATGGAGATTCAATAGACCAACATGCTAAGTATCGAATACATTCACTTATGATTGCTACTTACGAAATCAATCAACTGGGTATCATTGGAAAACCGGTTCAGTATTCGTCCAATGAGAGTTGTGTCAAAAAATCTAGGAAAGAGTATTCAATTTAATGAGTTACATAATAAGAGTTTGTTTGTTGAAACTGAACATTTACAATTGCCAGCAGCCAGCATTGCCATGGTATAAGAAAGTGCACAACTACGTGTCCGTGTAAACCCTGGCCCCATGAATGATCTCGGTTTCACATGCCTCACAATTATGATGGGTAATATTTCCTCGTACTGGGATAAAACCATCACAGGGCATTCTCCTGAGGACGATCAGAGCATACTGATCGAAACGTCGAGTTGTACCTCCAGTTCTTTTCAGAACTAATTTATTACTCAATTGAGCATTTCACATGGTGTCACCGCAATTACTCTTACTTATCCTCCTCACCTTGCAAAGCTACAAGTTTTACCCATCATGTCACTAACAAACCACAATAATCCCAAGTGACAATGTCAGGGAATTTGTTTGGATAAAATGTTGTCATATCTGACTGAACAATTTGCTGGTATATAGGCATTATAACTATTATCTTTGACCACCATTATAAAACTTGACAGATGCCCCACATCTTTCCCCACTCTCCATTTTTCTCCGGTTTTTGGCCAGTTCCTGCCAGGTTTAAATTCTCTGAACGCTACAACAGAATGGTCCTATTGTCCAGCAATAGTTATTGTCAAGGGGTTATAGGATTAGTTCAGTTGTGGTTGCTGTTTCTTTGCCTATCCACCAGGCCCACATGGATTACAGGGGATTAACTCCAGAGTTAAGTAATCTCTTTGTTTGGCTACTAAAATAAGATCAGCCAGATTATGAGCTCATTTTAATAAGGGTAGGGAACCCTGCCCAAAATTGGAGGTTGGGGAAAGATGTCCTCCCTAATGTAGCGCACTCTTTGAACCAAAGTATAAGTTTGTCCTGAAATTAAAGCACCTTTAGGATTTATTTCATCTTACCTGAGAGGTGCGTGTATGATATTCCGCAACATGTTACCGTGTAAGCGTTTGGCTGCAACCAAGAAAAAGAGCATGATAGTAGCTGTTGATAGGAGTTGACTCACAGCAGCGGCTACAGATAATCCGGCGTAGCCAAGGAGAAACGCTTCTTGCGACCTGTCACTCTGTGCAGAAAAAGAAGTCTGAAACCTATTAAAAATCAAGTCTCGGTGTGCTTTTCTTGAGCTTAAATTCTACATGATACATTTAACACGTACTATACTGCGCTCTGGCGCGCTGGAACTGACCGCGAACTGAAGATTCTCCGATCGTCACAGAAACTTGTAGTCAGCTTGGGAGCACAAATGATGGCTGGATAAACTGACCAGATCTATATCTGTGATGAGCATGTGAGAGGCAAATGCTCTAACCAAATAACCAAGACCGCTTTATTTCTAGTCAAGTCTTTGCTTACACAAAAATGATTTCCCTTTATATATAGTATTCAGAGATCATCATAAAATAATGTCAAGTGTGGTCAGTTGTTGTACACCATAGTCCATAGCAGACCCATTAGGTATGATTTGGTTTTGTGGGTTAACCCTGGTTATGAGTTTCCTAAGGTTGACCACAATTATTGGAGGAAATCGTCCTTGCTCAAACCAATGAACCATATCCTACCTCATTTGATAAGCCTGCTTCTGACCAACTAGACAGCCAAAAGTTTGTTGACACAGCAAAGACTGAATGCATGACAAACGTGATGACGATTAAGGCAACGAGGCCCCACCCGATACATCGCATGAGGTAGAGGTAGGTCTTGTAAGAAACCGAACCGCGAACCATCTCTTCCTTCTCAACAATATTCCCTTCACCTTTGGCCTCTTCTGTTGAAAACAAATTTGAGAATTGAAACAGAAGGAGATGATGAAAAAGCAATCTATATTCAAAGATACGTATTTTGACAATGTTATTGAATATTTCAGCTGTTCCTTTGGTTTGCTTAAAACGTTTTAGACAAGTTGAGTTCGTTCAAGACCTCTTCAGAACATAACTTATTGGCACTGTTTACCGTATGGTTCACTTATGGGTCAAAGAATGAACAGATAATAGATAAACTTGTCCCTAATTTGCCATAGTGACCAATCCTGAATTAAGTTGGCATAGTGACCAATGCGGTATTGGTCACTTTGCCAAATGACAAAAATAGCCAGTTAGAGCATTCGTCATTTGAATGCATGCTCTATCTCCAAAACTATAAGGAATACATGCATGTGGATTAGATACAATGGTAGGTCTCTTCCTGAATGTACTAATGGGCGAAAAAACATAAAATTGAAAAAAGTCGGATTGGTCACTATGGCAAATTAGGGACGAACTATTATACCTATTGATATCTTGGAAACTCTTCGTTGCAGGATATGACGTTCTTCTTCAGCACTCTCCACACCCTCATCATCCCATCCCACCGCTGCCACCTGTTTAATCTCCTCGTACATTTCAGGGTCAGCCTTGATGATGTCATCTAGGTTACCCATGGCGGCGATGCGTCCGTCTTTCATTTCCAGTATCTTTGAAAGCGAAATATTAACAGTGAATGAGTGGGGTAGACCAAATGTTGCTTACAAAAACATTTGATGTGAGAACGTTATAAATATACATGTACGTTCCACCAATAGTTGAAAAGGACAATAAGTAAACACAATATGAGAGGGGTTTTGGCTGCACAAGTATAGTTTATTCAATGAGACGGCTATTCACAGGGTCCTATGATTACTACAGAGAGCAGAATTGCGCCTTGCATTATTAAAACAGTATGACAGACCATGAATTTCCAGCAAATGAGAAAAAAGCCTACGAGTTCAACTTCAGTCTTAGACGAAGACCACATGAGGCCATTTTTAGTTTTCTTATTTTGCTATAAAACAATGTCCAATTGTAGTCAAATTTACTGGATCGATTGGAATTCTGCCGTGCTGTGTTTTCAATGACTTTTTAACATAGGAATATGAACGTTTGCCCGATTTGTGTGGCCTCTCTTAGCCACCATACTTTGTGTATGGGAAATTGGTCTGGTTCTAATAAGTGCCTATACACGTATCACGTCTTTCACTATACTTGGGGAAAAAAGCGCATCACCACGATTTTGAAGCCGACCTATGACCAGAAACCGGAAAACCTTTTTTGGCCTAATACATATTGAACAGACTATAACTGAAAATAAACAAGATAACAATTGAATAATAACAATTCAACGTGATAAATGTCTGGCATGGACGGACGTTAAGAATTAAACGCTAGACGAATATCGTCACTGCGCTAAATTACGCCACAATATGCTAGTATACCGAAAGAATGTATTCCGTCAAATCGCTTCAACTGACTGATTTGAGCAGTGGGTACGTGTGTGGGAAAGTTTGCAACTGGCAACGCCAGCAAACACTTTCACAACACCGCAATCAACAGCATAATCTTCCCTCGCCTTCCCTTGACAAACTTCCACCGACATTAATCATGCATGAGTATTATTTCAATTCGTGTTCTTACTAGGTCGGCTCTGTTTAGATACTGTAGCTGATGGGTCACGAGAATTACAGTTTTGTTGTGATTCAGAAGTAGCTTGATGATGCCTTCCTCGAACAACTGACGACCAACATGGACATCCAGTGCCGACAGTGGGTCGTCCTGAAGGTAAAGACCAACCTCATTAATATACTAACACTAATCCGTTCTTATACTAAATAAGCTTGGGCGATATCAGTTGTTTTCATCCACGAGATATCGTCAAACATATATATTGCGATTTTCGATAAGATCGCATTCATTCATGCATGATTGCTTTAGAGCCGACCTGTATGTACTCCTCTACAAGCATCATACTAAATCTCAAATTTGTTTGCATAGCGTTTTATGTACTTCTGAAGTAGTTCGCTTTTGTTTCTCACTTCTAAATGCTTAAAAGACTGTTCTATTTTTGTTTCCATGGAATTTCTGACTTGACTCACAATGGCGATTTTTTTTAATCGCGATATATATTTTTTTAATCACTATATATTTTTTAAATCGCGATTTGCCGATATCTCGATAAATTAAAAAGGTTCCCGATATTGTAATCAAACAAAAAAGTATCGCGATATTCGATATTATCGTGTTATCGCCCAAGCATAAACAGATATCGCTGGTCATTGGGCAAATGCCATTCCTTAATCCTTTATCAGCCACCTGGGTAAGTAGAGCTACATAATATACAACCCATATGACTAAAAAAACACATTATCTATCTCCAATATCACAGGAATCATTTATATTCATGGGTGGAGAGAAGCAATTATACACTCACTGGCCAAAAGTATTGCAACATGGTCAAAAAAGCACTTACAGTAACAGGTGAGATGATCATTTAATCCGAATTCATCGATCGTGTATTATAGCAAGAACAGTAAAAAAGAACATTGACTTCAAAACACAGGCACTGTCAAGAAGTCTTAAGTAGTGTAAATAAAATAAAATAAATTATTGTAACACAGTTCTCCAAACTGAACTTTGGTGTGAATTTCAATGTTGCAATACTTATGACCAGTGAGTGTAGTAAAACATCTTGCTCAAGTACATATAACGCACCACGCAAGGGTTGTAACTCACAAATTTTCATTAGCATAAATTCCAAAAAGCACCCAAAAATGTATCAAAACACCCACAAATTAACAATACAAACGAAGACAAGTAATTTCAGCATTGATACTGACTGCATAATATTTTCAAGTTTGTAAATTCCTATTTCATAGGCTCAGTTAAAGTCACTACATTTCGAATAAATGATCATCCTTTTGATTCTCAGATGGATGGATTGATGTATTTACAGACATTTTACAAAAACATATAAATTGAACAACAAAGCACGATAGTTAATATTCACCAGTACAATAATGTCCCTGTCGGCGTACATGGTCCTTGCCACGCTAACACGTTGTTTCTGTCCGCCACTGAGATTGATACCTTTCTCACCGATCTCCGTTTCGTCTCCCGCTGGTAAGATGGCTATGTCTGGTTGAAGAGCACATGCCTCCAAAATAGTCTTATACCTTGAATATGATAAAGATACTTTCTTCGTGGGAGGCTTCAACTTCTTCTGGTTTCGCAGCGGTATAACCTCAGGGTTTTGACACTGATAGATTTATATGGCAATTGTTTTGAATCGCGATATATTTTTTAATTCGCGATTTGCCGATATTCCGATAAATTAAAAATGTTCTCGATATTGTAATCGAACAAAAAAGTATCGCGATATTCGATATTATCGTGTCATCGCCCAAGCATAATACTAAACAGATATCACTGGTCATCGGGCAAATACCATTCCTTAATCCTTTATCAGCCACCCTCCCAAACCGATGGTTGGAAGGAAAAGCTTACCCCTAATATGAAACAATCATTGGTTTTGTAGCGGTATAACCACTACAGTACTCTCGAAAATCATGAATGATCACAGTTTTATACGAAACGTTCTTTGTGAAAGGCTGATGATGGTATCAAACATCCCTTTAAATATTTCTGTCTGACCTGCTAGCATTTTAATAGTAAAATTAGTAAAACTATTTCCCAACCGAATTATTTGTCATCCGGGTACAAGAATAGAAATTTACAATTAATGGGAAAAATCTGAATGCATTTTTATGTATATCTTGATTCAACGAAAAAAAGAAGATACTTTTTAGGAGCAGTTTTGCAAACATTACTAGTTGATTATATTATGGCTTTATATTGAAAACAATGGTTGGTGGAAAAATATGCTAACAGTGAAAAGGGCAGAAACAATTGCTTACATTTTTGCAGCATCTTTTCCCATTGTACGTTTATTACCTTTTTCTGTTGAAGTCAGCTGAAAAGACGATGTTATCCTTCAAGGAGGCATTCAGCAGCCATGGTTTTTGAGCGGCAAAAGCGATGCGACCATTTTCTCTACACAAAACAAAAAAAAGTTTGCAAAAGTGGTAATCGTCTTTCAACTCAAATGTAGAGATCAAACTTCAGTCGAGTTGTAAGTTCTTTTCAGAACCACATACTACTTAAAAGATTTTGTTCTTATAATGTGTCACCGCAAACAGTCTTTACTTATCCTTTTCACCATGCAAAAGCTACAAGTCTTACTTTCAGTCGACTTATTCCATTCAATTTAAAAACGCTTTTGTCCAAAAACAAATTCAGTCCGTTTCAAGAGAAGTGAAAATCAATTTAATTAAATTTTTAAGGGCAGGATTTAAATTAATTATTTTTGGATCTTTCAAACGAATGAATTTGTGTAGGGCTTACAGAACATTTATCAGACGTGTACAATGTATGCGTGGATACCATAAATATTTTATTTTCGATGCTGTATGCATTTCTTTTGAGCGTGACGTTGTCAGCTGCAAATAATGTTTTGAGACGGTAATACTTACTTGTCGATTTGAACATCACCGGAGAGTGTCGTCATTTCACCCAAGATGGCGGACAGTAGCGATGACTTTCCACTACCGACCTGCCCAATCACCATGGTCAATTTGCCTCATGAAATTAAGTAATACAAAGTAAGTAATAATCGGTGTCCTAGCTTTTAACAGATGAATTCAGTGATAGAAAATAACATTTCCCACGATCGAGCGCACGTTGGCCTATAGATAACAGGGCACGATCATATCATATTATTAGCGTGACTGATGCATAGTATGCAGCCAGTGTTTCATTTTGTATGCATCAGCTATGGCAATGATCTTTTCGCGCCCTGTCATCTAGGCTAGCGTGCGCTTGTGGTGTATTATTTTCAATCACTGAGTTTATCTTACCGATTCCATGCCGTGTTGAAAGTCTGCTCTGATCGTGACGATACTGTCCCTTTAAGTGTCAGCATGAGTTTTGAAAGAAAATTGAGATTCTAAGAAACTTAAAGAATTAATTTCTAAAATAGCTTACTTAATTTTAAGATCCAGCATAATGTCAGATTAATAACTTCACCAAAGAAAAGACATGATATACCGCACAAGTAAATTCGATAATGTAAAACTGCAATTTCCACGAAAACGCGTACAGAAATAGGCAAAAAGGGCTTATTTTAACAGGGGAAAAACACTGTCAAATGATTGTGTTCAATAAACGATGTGACCAATGACATCACATGTTTACAAAAGATCCCCAAGATCAAACTGCACCAGGCACAAAATGTACACTGGTCTATGACAAGAAACAATCAAATTTGATATTTTAAGATATCAGCAAACAAAATCTTAACTTGATTTATTTTTAATATGGCCCTATCATTACATCTCAAATCTTATTCATCAACAATTCTTGATGTTATGTGGAGGAGTACAAAATGTACAAACTATGCGTACAAATACATACACTTTTGCCAGGCGAGAAATCACCCTGGTACTCTATAGGTCAAAAAAAGGCACATTATATTGTAAAATCATTATTTGTGTGAACTGCAAGTTTTATTCAAAACCTTCAGATACTTAACGGTGAAATGTTTGTTCATTAGTGAATATGATATAAAAACATGAAGTTTTCACTGTTGTTTTCATGCAGGCAAGCATCCAGGTTTATCCTACCTGCTGGTATCTCTACATTTATGTCGGATAGTACAGGCGAGCAGCTCTCTGGATCCCATAGAAAATTTCCATCAGTGATCTGAGTAAAGAAAACATAACTTTCAAATATCCTTTCAAATATTTGTTGTCCAAGGTACTTTCATTTTAGTAAAATAAGTCAAAATCATTTCCAATTATTCTGGACTGATGAAAAATCTTACGGCATGCAAAACGAAAGTGCTTGCCCCAATGTCTCACTTAAAATTAAACAATTAAACAAAGTCGGCAGATATAACATTACAAAGGAAAGGAAGATTTTACAATGCATTCCGTTGGCAACACTTTGTCTTTTCCCTGCCGCAGCTGGAGCGTGTTTTTGGTGAACACGAACAGGAACTTATTTCTGACGTCAAATTCTGAACCAGAAACAAGACAGGGTACGCGAAAACGAGAACGTAACCAGAAAATTGTTTTCAGTTTGTGACGTGTTCAATCTTCAACGTTTCTCAAAATATATGGAGTTAATAAATTTTTAGCAAAAACAGATCTTACTCGTGAGTGCTAGTAATACACTTGCCGATATATATGCTTGGAGGCCTACACGAACAATCATTCAATCATGTTTTGACAAATAATTAACAAAACTTCCGTTCCTTTTTACAATCCGCCATCTTGAAACCAAGCGTAACCAATTGGAAACTTCGGTTACGTTTAGTCAGAAAAATGACGGCATCGCGAAAACGCTTAAATAATGACCGAAGCCCAAACATGTTTCTGGTCAGGGTCGTGAAAACGTGCCCCTGGGTAGAGGGCATGTTTATTACCTGATATGAATAAGAAGAATATCAGTCATAAAACACACTGCGGTGTTGTTATGAACAATGGATCATGGTTTATATCGACCATGGTGTACTATACAAATCAAGCAATGACTGCACGGTGTACTATTCATATCATCATAATGTGCAATATTCACTATTAACATCATGCTAGGTTCACTGTATAGGTAAACTTGGCCTGCAGTCAAGGCCCACGCGGCAACCCAAAACACAACACACGAAAAAGGACCACGCCCGCGAATGGAGACGCCCCGAGTGTCTTTATTTACCAGTCCGTTCAGTGGTCTTGTGTTTTTCTTTATATTGTTTCTCAACCGATTTGGTAGAAAAATATTAATACATAATGCATCAGGTAACTAATTTGTTACGGTATCACTTATTTAAATAAAGACGAGCCCAATATTTTGATTACGGTGATTGGTTTAAATAAATATGCAAACATAAATTATTCATTTTGCTGGAGGTTTACGAATAAATCAGTAGTCGCGTCCCGGTAAAGGTCCTCGTGGCTTCGCCAATCGCATGTGTGGTCTTTTTTCAGGCGTTGTGATGTGTTGCGGGTTGCCCCGTGCGCCTAATTGTCCACTGTTCGCATTTAGTAATGTGGACCATAAAATGTCGTAACCAGACTACATTTACATATAAGAAATATTGGGCAAACACGGTTGATATAATGCCCAACACTGGTCAACATACCAACAGGTTACACAGTTGGTTTACCATTGCCCAGTGTTTGATTTTTTTTGGGGGTCAAAATATGTGAACAGTTGTGGTAAATACTGCCCAATTCTTGGAGAAACAACCTTACCCAACCCCATGTTGCCCAACGTTTTTTACAGTGTAGTAACTTTGTTGATCTGAATGGGCTTATCATGAAGCCATCAAACCCATACATGTTCAGCCAGCAATCACGCCCTGATCACGCCCCAGGATATGATGCCGAGACCGGGAAACGGCAGTGCGGGAGTAACCCAAGCAGATGTGCGATTTTTTTTCCGGTAAATGTTCTCAGTCAATCACAACAATGCATTTAAATAAATCATTACTACCAGATACCTTTATTGCTGGGATAAGGGAGCATTTCCCTGAAGAATGTGATGTGGCACTGTTGCATTCTGGCAGCGAGATGTTAATCATGGGTATAGACCCGTTCTCAGCTAGGTCCTCATCATCAGTTTGTGTTCCAACGGAACCTACGACCTGTTAATAAATATGTATACATTAATCCTTCACCATGTTACGCAGCTACGTTGAAAATGACAAACAAGATAGCATGCAGTTGGAAGGTTGCTATGGGCTAGTTCATTGGTTGCTAAAATAAGTACTTTTGTGGCCATCGCATAGTCTTTTCTTGCTTATAGTAAAAATAACGAACATCATATGACACGCTCTCAACCAATCACAAGACAGAATCTCTATACGAGGTGTTATAATCTGGATTAGCACACTGTATGAAGCAAGTACCGTGCTTCACTATAGACCTTTATCACGCTACTGCCATCTTTGTCTGATTCCCAGTATACTCCATACAGATTCAAGTGTAAAATCTCATTACGTAATAAGGGACCAGACTATTTTCCCTTCCAGCCTCGGTTTGGTAACATGGACTTGTATTGAAAAAAAAACACAAGATGGCCGGCCGTAACAGAGGTCCATACTCAATCATTTGCTACCTTTTTCTTCTTGAAAGAACCCACTTCTTCATCCTTGTTGGAAGTAGTATGGCATCCTTCTACCTCAGGGGCTAAGAAGAATTTCAAAAGCCGTTGGGAGCTGACGATTGCGCTTACAAAGGCCGACAAAGAGACAGGAATGTTGTACAGAGGCATTGCCAATTCATTAAACAACGCGAGCGATGAAAATGTAACTGCGGGGGTCAGCAGGTTCCCAGAGAGAGCGGTGTACGTCCCGAAGGCCTGAGGAGGAATCATAATAATAATACATACACGATTTTTTTTATAAAGAGCACATATCACAGCTCCCTGGGAAGTATACAGCTCAATTGCTGCCATTTTGGCGCATAGGGCTAATCAAACACAACAACCAACTGTGCCCTCACAGGTTACCCATTTACACCTGGGTGGAGAGAAGCAATTATGGTCAAGTGTCTTGCTGAAGGACACGAATCCGATGCACTAAACCGCTCGACCATGGCACTCCACATGGACGAAATAATGTTGATCCCTTAAAAATATCTTATCATTTTGGAATAAAACAGACAATTGAATTGTGAGACATGCATGAGTGGTTAAGAGTGCGATTATGCATGTGGGTTCAAAACGTGATAAGGATATAAGTGTTGACCGCTGAGAACTAAACACGCTTTTAAAATCGTAATTTATTTTCTCCACACAGTCGGTCTAGTTTAAAGGGGGAGAGGGAGTTGTTCACGTGTTTGATTTATCGATGAGCACAACGTCATATGTGCACGCATAATAGTACACTAACTCGCCTTTAAACTTGTGGCTTCAAGAATGGGAACCATTGTTCACGATTTCAATAATAATAATAATAATAATAATAATAATAATAATAATAATAATAATAATAATAATAATAATAATAATAATAATAATAATAATAATAATAATAATAATAATAATAATAATAATAATAATAATAATAATAATAATAATAATAATAATAATAATAATAATAATAATAATAATAATGTGTGGACTTATACAGCGCACGTATCCACCAACTAAGTGGTGCTCAAGGCGCATTATATCATTACCCCTGCTCATAAGGCTCATAAATCATTCCTGAAGCCATCTCAGCTCCCTGGGGAGTATACAGCTCAATTGCTGCCATTACAGGGCATATAGGGCTAATCAACCAACTCTGCCCTCACAGGTACCCATTTAACCCCTGGGTGGAGAGAAGCAATTATGGTTAAGTGTCTTGCTCAAGGACACAAGTGTCACGGCCGGGATTCGAACCCACATTCTGCTGCTAACACCAGAACTTGAGTCCGGTAAGCTAGACCGCTCGGCCACGACACTCCGATGCGATTCTATCGATGGAATGGTAGCCATAAGTACGATTTGTAAAACATAAATCACGATCAGCTATACACACTTTAGCATTTCTTTTTGCAATTATTTAAAGAAACAGTAGGGCATTAATGTGTGTACGTTAATGGTGAAGAAGGGTTTGTGGGGTACCACCATTGTCCTCCTATTATCCCTTTTGGTTAGAATTTCTCTTGTGGGGTACACGGAAACAAAGACCGACGTGTGGGTACCATTGTCCCCATTGTGTCAGTACCCCACCAGTGGCCTCCTGTGCGCCCACACACACAAACACTGCCCCCACACGTTTGTTTATGTATGTTTGTAAACCGAGGACCTCTGTTCTCCTTTATTGTCACGAAAACCTAGGACCATATTGTTCTCCATTGTGATAGCAAGCGAGGACCCATTGCCCCTTTCGTTATACAGTCTTTGTTTTGAACGCGTAAACATGTACGCAAACACACTGGCAGGGGCGATTACATTACCTCCGGACATGCCCCTTCGGTGAGAAGACGTATTAATTATCATTAAACAAAAGTTCCAAAGAACCAGTTTCTGAAAGGAAGACAACTCATTGTATTACCCCTGGAAAATACATGTATAACTTACCATAAACGTGACCACAAATGGAGAGCCAAGCGTCATGAATACTACAGCAAAGAAACAAATGAGATGTTTACCAATAAATGGATGCTTATGTTCTTGTCATTTTCTCGTTAACCACACAATAAAATAAGCCGACACTGTTACCGGTTGGTACATTGTATTGGTTCGTATACTTTTGATATGAATGCATCTACAGACATTTTATCAAAGTATTATACACCGGTTTTAAATGAAGAGCATTTGAATGAATACAGCAATAACTAAATGTTCGAGCAGAAACTGGTAAGCAGTTTGCAACAGTTAATATTTGAATAATAATGTGAATAATTTTTGGTGTGATGTTATAGGCCTAAGCATGGACGGATCATCATGAGCACAGGCCCTGGGCACAAATTCACCACGGGCCCATACACGCGCATAATACTACTGGTCTATGCTTTTTTTTTTTTTTTTTTTGAAAACCAAGGGCCCCTATTGGCTCCTGGGCACATGCCCAGTTTGCCCGTGCGGTAATCCGTGCATGGGCCTAAGGTCTCTGCGTGTGTCGCCTCAGACCCACGCGTCGGCATTTTGAATTCTTTAAATTGTTTAATTTTTGTTTGCTTTGAAACGATAAATTGCAGCCAAAATTGCTGGATCGATTGGAATTCTGCCGTGCTGTGTTTTTCACACAGGGTTATGAATGTTTGCCCGATTTGTGAGACCTCTCTTAGCCACCATACTTTGTACATGGGAAATGTGGTCCTCGCATAGCCTATACCTGTATTACGTATTTCCCGGTTGGGGGGAAATAAGCGCGTCACCGCACCGATTTTGAAGCCGACAAGATAACTAGAAACTGGAGACTTTTTGGGGGACTAAATTACTTTTGTTTGAGGTGCTGTCACTTTTAAGAAAGTAAAATAATGTTCGGTTCAAATTAAGTAAAGAGTACTCTAAAATCGAATGAATATGAACAATCTGAAAGGTTTTTTGTCAGTACTACTTTCTCGTTAACGACACAACACAAAAAAGATAAAACTTAGTTTGATGAAATTATTGCGTCGAGTGATAAACAATTTATTTAATTTCGCCCTACACCGACGTGTGTATAGCACTACATACTCGGTGCTTTTCCGAGTGTCTGTGAAAAAACTACACAGACGAGTAGGGCGAGATTCGAAACCACGACCTCCTGCTTACTAGTGCAGACGTCTTAACCTCTCGACCACCGAGCTTGCCCGATGACGATTGGCCGGCTAGAATCCCATATAGCAGCGGGTTCCGCGATATATTAGTTCGTTGTTTAATGGATCAATTCAAAGAGAGATGATCATTCTCTTTAGTCAGTTATGCAAACATTGGTGGCGATCCCAGGTTGGGGGGGGGGGGGGAGATGGGGGGCATTTCTCTTCAGTCAGTTATGCAAACATTGGCAGCGATCCCAGGTTGGGGGTGGGGTGGTGGGACATTTCTCTTTAGTCAGTTATGCAAACATTGGCGGCGATCCCAGGTTGGGGGGGGGGGGGTGCTGGGACATATCCTCCCAATATTTATGGCTTATATCTATAATATTTTGTACCCATGATCTAAAACAATATTTCCTGATGAATATTTACATACAGCAATGTTTTGATTACATGTTTTGACAGCGATTCCCCTCCGAGAGGGCGACATTTCCCTGTTCCAGTTGAAGCTATTATTTCCTTTCTGTTCTGAAGAAGAATTATATCGTATTCATGAATGCCCAAGACACTTCGTCCCTAATTTGCCATAGTGACCAATCCCGAATTAAGTTGACATAGTGACCAATGCGGTATTGGTCACTTTGCCAAATTACCAAAAATAGTCAGTTAGAGCATTCGTCATTTGAATGCATCTCCAAAACTATAAGGAATACATGCATGTGGATTAGATACAATGGCAGGTCTCTTCCTAAATGTACTAATGGGCGGGAAAACTTAAAATTGAAAAAAAGTCGGATTGGTCACTATGGCAAATTAGGGACGACTTAAAACATCTGATTGGACGAAACGTGGGGGTGTATTGATGGATGGTAAAAGCATAGCCTTAAGATCTGACGTCACACTTTGAGGTTCGTGATAGGATAAAGACAGGGGGACTGGTCTAGTAAAGACATTGCTTATCAAAATCTGTTCTATTTACACGGCATGGGGAGCGCAACGCAGATTTGACCCAATCAGGGGGTGGGGTATCAGTCATGGGGGAAGGTCAGAGATCAGGTAAAATCTCCACCGATGCACCCCCAATCGTCATGTTTGCAAACATTACCTATGCTGTGCATTCCCCTTACACGCCTAATTACCTGAAATAATTACACAAATATTCATTTTGAGAAGATGGCCGAGTTCTTTCTTCCGGACGGCTTCTATAGACTCGCAGTAAAGTTGTTCCCACGCGTACATCTTCAACAGTTTAATTCCCTGGAGCAACTCGTTGGTTTGTTTAAGGCGCTGGTCTGAGCATCCCTTTGAAATATTTGAAGAAAACAAATATTTTCTTCTTTTATTCAATAACACAACAAACATAAACATTATTAATATTTACACGAATTCAACTGCTCTATATTAATTAACCAAAATCCACCAAATTATAACAAACTGTCACTTATTACTGCAAAATTATGTCTCTTGCTCAAATAAAAATTGTAAGATTAGAATAATGCCCATACATAAATCGACTTATTGTACGTGAGTTTGGAAAACAATTTGATTAACAAAATAATTATTTTGTCAAACTCAGCATATTTCTTGAAGTGCAGGGCTGGATTATCAATTGTTGGCTTAAAGGGAAGTTTTCAACTAGTACTGCAACGATTACTCAGTTACTCGGTTAACCGAATGTTCAGTTATCCGAAAACTACTTGAAGGAAATTGATGCTATTTTTTGTGCGATAACCCCATACAAAATCCGTGAACATCTGTTCAATCAATCCACAGAATTTACCAGAAATAGTGAATAACATAAATTTAACATCGAATCCATTTTTCTATCTTTATTTTCCTTCCATCTTTTTAAATTTCGGTTAACCGATCAACCGTAGATTTATGTTCAGTTACTCGGTTACAATAATAAACTTGCAGTACCAGTCTTCACCTGATTATCAAATTAAAACATAAGTCTTAAAGTATACTTGAAGTGGTTTCATCTTTGAGAAAAAACGGAACTGTTTTCTCAAATTTACAAAAAATTCAAGCCTATAGCAATATTTTGTAAAAGGTAAAAATAAAAACATGTAAAAGTTATTCGTTTTCTAAAAATGCGATCACCTACCGAAATGAAACTTTCATAGCTTATAGTTTGACAAGATACATTCCTTGAAAACTAAATAAATGAACATACGTTTCTAAATACAATGTCCTAGGCTAAATACAATGTCCTAGGCTAAATACAATGTCCTAGGCTAAATACATTGTCCTAGGCTAAATACAATGTCCTAGGCTAAATACATTGTCCTAGGCTAAATACAATGTCCTAGGCTAAATACAATGTCCTAGGCTAAATACAATGTCCTAGGCTAAATACAATGTACTAGGCTAAATACAATGTCCTAGGCTAAATACAATGTCCTAGGCTAAATACAATGTCCTAGGCTAAATACAATGTCCTAGGCTAAATACAATGTCCTAGGCTAAATACAATGTCCTAGGCTAAATACAATGTCCTAGGCTAAATACATTGTCCTAGGCCAAAAACAACGTCTCAGGTTTCTGACTATAAAACGATGTCTCATTGCAGCCAAAATTGCTGGATCGATTGGAATTCTTAGCCACCATACTTTGTGTTTGGGAAATTTGGTCTGGTTCCAACAACCGTTTACATGGTAACATCAATTAAAAAAAGATGACTGCACCGATTTTGAAGCTGACCTACTACTAACAGAAACCCAAGACTTTTTTTATAGCCTTTTATAAAGTAATCATATACTAACAGTAATGTTGGCAAGACTGCTTTTAAAGGTATCTATATAACTTATTTGATTCAAGCAACAACCGACCTGTGAAAATTTAGCTTATTACCCTGCAAAAACCGTGTTGTTAAAATAACACCAGTGGTGTCAACTTTATTCTTCCATGGTGTTTATATTGTGCGGGTTGCCTAATATAAACACCAATGGTGTAGTTTTTTAACACCACAGTTTTTGCAGTGTACGTTGTGACGTAACAAGAAAATAATTAAAACAATTCAGATTGTTCATATTTCATTCTATCATAGATTTGTTTGTCAGTAGGAAGACTTCAATTCAATTGGAAAAGATTTGACTACTAAAATCATAGCTTTATCCTCAACATTCCACGTTAAGTTTCATGTCAAACTTATGACTGAAAAAATAGGGATTCATACAGAACTTACCAAAGTGGCCTTCTGTCTGCTGGCGAGGACTGCACCGACTTTGATCTGAATCGGAATAACTAGCAGAAACCACGAGGCACCGAGTAACGCCGATAAGCCAATTTGAAAGTACAGCAGCACAAGGATTACAACTATCTGAAAGAAAATCGTGCGTTTGTTCACGCGCGTATAATCAAGAGTGGCCACCCCCTCCCACCCCAATAATATTATTCATTTTATTCATGTTTTTGAGTTCTTTCGTAATTCGGGTACATCATGTAATGATCACGTTTTGGAAAAAGTGCTGGCTCTGAGCCGGTTGGTTTGTTCTCTTTTTGTCAGAGCAACCACTTTTTCCAAAAAGAGATCATTCCACGGTGTACCCGAAAAAACTCAAAAACATTTATCTCCACCATGCAAAGCCTCAAATCCTACATCATTTTATTCATGTCGGGAAAAAAGTGTGTTGATTTGACACGGAATGCCCCAGCATGGAAGTTTCACCTAATTGTTAGGCACTAATGCACACCGACGTGTGTATAGCACTGTATACTCAGTGCTTTCCGAGTGTCTGTGGAAAAAACTTCATCAACCTATAAATATCGCGGAACCCGCTGCTATATAGGATTCTAGCCAGCCAATTATCATCGGACAAGCTCGTTGGTCGAGTAGTTAAGACGTCTTCACTAGTAAGCAGTAAGTTGTGGGTTCGAATCCAGAACGAGTCATTAAATGTTGTCCACAGACACTCAGAAAGCACTGAGTATACAGTGCTATACACACGTCGGTGTAGGGCAAAATTTAATCAATTGTTTATCACCCGACGCAAGAATTTCAACCTATACATATAACATAAGTTTCTCTCTTGTTAACACAAAATCAGAGACTTACATTTGTGTGGATTAAATGCTCAGTAGGAAGTTTAAGAAGTCGAATTGGAACCGAAAAAATGGAAACGGGTAATCACAGTTTCGGTCGGGTATCTGGGTATCTGGGTATCCGGGTAACCGGGATACCCCGGCACAGCCTAATTTTGAATCAGGATAAATGTATCTCCTAATCCAGACAGTTGATAAGTTGATATCGACCCCCATGAGCACTAATAATGGAATGACTGTCTACCCAGTCAAAGGAAAAGGATGACCAAAACGGTTTGTAAACGAACCTTTAATGGACCAGACCAAAGGAAGGTTATCCTTTGCACCATAATGGTGATGTTTGCAGTATCGGTAGACATGTGATTGGTGATCTGTCCCATGGTCATCTGGCCTCCAGTGGTTGCAAAGGTGGACAGTCGCAACGCCTTCTCGTACACCATAGTCTAAATAGTTAATCAAAGGACACTCAACTCAAACACACTATGTTACAACATTTCGCTGCAACATGATGATATTATTGTATGATATTAAACATATTATCATCTTCTGCAGAAGTTTTATGTCTGTATATAATTGTATATGTTAATATGCAGCTACGTTCATTAATAAATAGGGGCTTGTATTGTCATAGGCCGGCCTACTTGTCCTTTTATATTTCGTCACAGTTTTCATGAAGTGACATATTCGTACACGTACTGGTAAAATCGCTTTGTTGAGTCCTATGACCTATAAGACTGTTCAGGTTTGCATTACCTTATATACCTTTTAATATGGGTGCACTGAAAAATAATACTTTTAATGCATTAAAATTCACCATTAAAAGTTGTTTTAATAGTAAAGATTGTGAGGAACCCTCTATTCCCATTAGTAACATGCATGTTTGTGAGGAAAGCAAATTCTCACGTTGAGTTCCCTGCTGCAACATTTAGTGGCAGAAGTGGGATCAGGATAATCGGCGGTAATTCTTTTCATTCTTTAGCAGATGGTCCCAAGTCAAGACAACTAGGTCTTTAATAAACGTGAATGATTGAGGATAAACAAATGTACCTGAATTGCCGCTCGGACGTTTGCACTTTCCAAATAAACAATGTGGACGTATCTGGTGAAAACGCTGAACTTAGCAATCAGCACAAAGAAGATCAGCGCTACCAAGACAAAACCGTTTGCGAAAAATTCCTCGACTGTCACGAAGTGGGGTTTGATGAGCTGAATATTAAAGAAAACAGCGACGAAAAGTTATACAATTTAGGTTTTTCCATTGATAAAATGAACAGAGTAAATTACCCTTAAAGATATATCACCTGTGTTTGGCTAAGACGCCCCACAAAACAGAATTTATTAAGCGAAAGAATTTTGAAAGATGATAAAGATGAAACTGGAAATTCAGATATCGGAAACTGTAAACAAAAGCGATATTTCAAACGCGCTTGATTCTGATTGCCAGCTGTGCTGACTAATCGGAAGACTGCCCGCGCCCTTAGCCCGTTGTTTGGGCAACCTGAGGACTAAAACGCAGTGTCCTGCATTTTATTAATTTGACTTTTTAATTTACTGGTACTTAATAACTTCCTTAACCCCAGTAAAATATCGATTCAACATTTAAATCCATTTTGCACGGACAAATCGGCCCAAAAATACATTTCGCAGGTTAGCGTGCAATATCGATTCCACTTGCATTCAAGTGTTCTTGGTTACCAGGGGCTGAATTTTCACTGAAAAGATGGTACTCAAAGCCTATACGGACTATGGGGGTTTGTACACACACAATGCCGTAAATTGGCACTGTGTGGTGACCTGGATTTGGGTTCCGGGTATATTTTCACCACTAGAGGGCTAGGTTGTGCACGTGGCGCATATGTTAATTTTGCACTTTAATTATACACGATAGGTGGTAATTTTGGCAAAACTGATTCTAAAAGTATACCTTTAATTGTTTTGAATCAAGGTATACAATAAACAACCCACATAATGGGCGAGTTTCACTGAGCATAATTAATACGGTACGTTGTATCATCCAAAATGCATTTTTCATATTCATTTTAACGCTTGTTGGGAATTGCTTTAGTAATTTACTCAAATTATACCATCTCAGACAGAAAGGTTTTTCAACGGATATTTGATACTTTCATTTTACACCAAGTAATTTTCATGCATGTGATTTTGGTCATCTGGAGCAATTCCGTGACCGTGGAGAGCAAAGGTTCGTTTCTCGGTGGATTCGTCTTCTATGAAGGTTAAATAACAAAATTAGCGGGGGTGTCCCTTGCGAAAGTGTGGGCGGAATCCATGAGAGCCCAAAATCCAAAATGGCCGACGGCGGCCATTTTGAAAATTATTTTTTCAATGGTTTTGCCTACAGTGGTGCTCATCAGTATATGGTTTCTAGGTTTTTTTGGGTCGAGGAATTCATATTTGATGTCGATTTGATGATTTGACCTGGTTTTGACCTTCAAATCCAAGATGGCCGCCGATTTTCAGCTCACAAAGGTCAATTTTTCAAATTCGTCGTATAGCCTTCATATTATGGTCTAATGAAAGCTCTGATCATGCTGAGTTGAGTGATGGACAGTAAAACTACAATCAAGTTCACAGAGGTCATCTCAGAGGTCATCCCAAGTTAAGTAATGTGGATAATTAGATAGAGGTTTTAGTGACTGTATCATGGCTGTGGATACCTCATTCTAGGACACATGATCACATATTTGTTTGTAATATTTTTCAGGTCTACATGCACGCAGCTCTATAATTCTACAGCATAACTGACAATGTCTCAGCATATTTCTACAGCATTAACTGAAGATCGGGAATAAACAAATGTCAGCATCTTTATTAGACATTGGAAATAGATACCAGGAAACTGGTGTTAATCATTACAACTACATGTACATGTATATTGGAAACCATTTCCCTATAAATGTAGAAGCTTGTAGATAGATTGCCTTTAATACTGCTTGCTTGTTACCTATAGTAAAAATGCCTTATGAATGTGTGCTAAAATGTGGCAACCCGTGCAAGTCCTCCGATACTATTACCCAAGGTAAATGGGAGAGTTTACAAACAAAGTCCAAAAACTGGTCAGGACTTGACAAATTTTGTGATATTTACGACAGCACTTCATGGAAAAATGGGCCAGCTAGTTGTTACATGCATAAGACATGTTATATCACAATATCATCTTCAATTCAGCTTTAAAAAGCCCGACAACGCAAACAGAAAGAAAGTGACATTGCTCAGTGTTCAAGTCAAGCATCAAGTTCAGAAAAGAGTGACGATGAGCCACAGGGACCTCCGCCACCCAAGTTCCTGCGTTCGTCAGTGGGTGGGCCTGTCCATGACAAAACAAAGTGTTTGGTGCATGCAGGGTGAGGACATGAAGCACCCGAATAGAGTGCGGAGTAAGCTGTTTAGACTCAACACACACTCAGCATGGCGCACCTTCAAACGCCACCCGGTCCTCATAGAAGATAGGGAGCTGAAGGATCGTCTCACACGGCTAGTCGAGTCAACATCAGCACTGTCAGATCCTTTCGCAAATGACATCATGTACCACCATGCCTGTTGGCTGAAGTACATCAACCACCCAAAGTTCAAGCCAGATGATGCAATGCATCTTCAGAATGTGTGCCTCTCAGAAGCGAGGAATTTGTTCTTTAGACACGTGGATTCCATCATCTTTAATGAGCACGAAATCCGTTTACTGCAGTCTCTCTTAGCAGAGTACAAACGCATTGTCAGTGACTATGGCTATCCAGTGGGTGATGTTAAATCGTCGTATCTCAAAGATCTGCTCATTAAAGAGTATCATGAGACAATTGGCTTCAAGGACAGAAGTCAGATGAACAAGAGCAAGTGGGTCTATGATGTTCGTGGTGGAGGTGACTACATTGAGGTTGCCATGTCATCCCTTGGCATCAGTGATGAGCAGCTTCTCCAGAACCTGGCGTAGCGACACTCTAGTTACAGCAGGGATAGTAGCTGTTGGGTCTGTTGACCAGGCACTACGAGGGAAGCACTACAGACGGGGCGTGCGATGCATCATGCTCTGGAGAGAGGCTCTTATCCATAACCGTCTGAGAAAAATTCTTGAGCATGGGGAATTATCAGAAGACATCAAGTTTAACCTTGACACTCTGCGCAATGCACTTACTGAGACCCAAGAGGCTCTACATGAATCGCACAATGATCTCCAGGATGATGATGACATAAAGGAGCTGATTAACAAAGTTTATGAAAAACCTGGCACAGACATGGGAGACTTCTGGGTCTCGTTCATGGAAATGACGGACCCTCTCATCCAAAATATTGATGCATGTCATGCACGAAATGGCTCAGGGTACCTATCATCAACATACAACATGTTGCCTGGACTGATGATGGCATACGACAACCATGACTATGGGAGGTGGTTGCCAGATTATTGGACTATGCTGTCTTCACTGTCAGATGAGCAAATGGCCTTTTTCAATGATCACTTCGCACAGTCGATGACAGGGCTACCCTACTCTTGCCAGCCACTAGACCTTTGGATAGAAACGACTATGAATCTGAACTCAAAGCTGAAACAAGGATGGCTTCAACTTCTGCAGAATGAGAAGCAACTGTTCTCAACAACAAGGAATGCAAACAATGTCGCGAGGGTAAAAGCTACTGTGAAACAGAATCTCAAATGCCAGCGTCGCCATAGGAAGCATGTTGAGTGCCAACCAGCAAGAATGAAAAAGGATGAGCAGGCAGTTCAGGACCTGCAGGCATGCATGACAAATTTTGAAGCTGAGCCATTTGATGATTCCAAACCAACACTGAGGTCACTGCAGTCTGGCCTGGTCGCCTCACCGGAGCTTGTCCATGACCTCAAGATGGCACTACCAGATGGTCAAACTCAAGCTGAAACCCTCTTGCAAGAGCGAGTGTACACCAAGACCAAACCTCTCACTGCAACCATCCATAGGAATAAGAGACGGAATTTTGCGAGTGAGCAGATATGTTCCCCATCTGGTGCGCCCATGAAGGTGGCCCAGATGGAGAGGTCTGGGCTGGCAGCCCTGGTAGACCCGGCGGAGGGGTCAGGTATGATCCAACTTGAATCAGCCCTTGAGGGGCGCGTGACTGAGGAGTGCCTAGCAATGTACAATGTAAGAGCAAAACTAGTAAGAGCAAGTTGTTACAGCTGTTCAACCTAGAACCAGTTGCTGAGAAACCACGGGACCACATCAGCCTTGTTGACATGGGGCTGATCTGGCGGTTAGCCACCCCAACACCTGAGGACCACGAGGCTAGGAAGAGGGATGGCTCAGAGTACCGCTGGAGTGACTACTTGGATAAGATCTGCGCTATCATCATCTCACACCACGCTGATGCACGCCTCATCATCCTCATCAACGACAAGTATGACCTTCCCTTCAGCATCAAGGATGATGAGCACGATCGACGGGCAGCAAAATATCCACATATCCCAAATGTTTTTCCGAAGCCATAAGATATATTCCACGGAACTGTTGAGTTCAACAAAATAATGGTCAACTCGGCAAACAAGGTCAGACTGCAGAAGCTTATGATTAAACAGATGAAAACACAAATTTATCGGGTGCGAGGTGGTGTCATATACTGTGAGGGCGAGACGTCAACTAACCTGAGCACTGGCATGACGAGCAGGGACTACGGATTCAAGCATCCAGAGGCAGATACAATGCTGCTCTCTGCCTATGCCAAGCTGAGGACCGAGAACTACACTGAAGCTGTCGTTCTAGACAGCGGGGACACAGATGTGTATGTCCAAGCGGCTTATGTCTCGCATCAACTCCGAGGTGATCTGCTTATTAAACGCAAGCATGAGTTAATCAATTGCCCTACCATGCTCTCAGAAGATGTAGCAAATATCATCATAGCTCTCCATGTGATCACTGGCAGTGACCACACATCAGGGTTCTTTGGTCATGGGAAAAAGCGATTGTTGCAGAAAGTTATCAATGATACTGAGGCGAGAGCTCCTGGGACGAGTGGGTGAGAGTCTGGAGTTACGGAGCGAAGTCAAAGCTGATATTAAAACTTTTGTCCTCTCCAAAGTTTATGCTGAAAGTGCAGAAGTTTCCTGCGGGCAGGCCAGAGCTTCAAAGTGGCACAAACTGAAAAAGAAGAGTACGCTCCGCCTCCCACCTAATGATGACACATTGAATCAGCATGTGAAAAGGACAAACTACATCACATATTGCCAGCTCCATTACAACTTGCTAGAGCATCCGTCCCTCATTGGCCATGGTTGGGAAATCATAAATGGGAAGTGCCGACCAGTGCGCCACACCCTGCCACCCTTGCCCCACAAGCTCACACCTCGTGACTGTTCAGATAATAGCAGCAATGAGAGTAGTACCGATGATGACAGTGAGTTTGGAGAATCAACAGATTCGGATAAGGAGTAGCTGTCTATTAGTTAGTATTCATTGTTAAGTTGTTATGTTGTTAAGTCAGGAAAGTGCTTTAGTTCCTAAATATGGTACATTTAATATAGGAAGAAAGCCTGAGGACCAATAATTGACTATCGTTGTGTCATTTCCAGTAACTTTGTGACCATTATGAACTCTGAGATGAATTGTGTGTTCTTTTACTGTCCATCACTCAACTCAGCATGATCAGAGCTTTTATTAGACCAGAATATAAAGGCTATACAACGAATTTGAAAAATTGACCTTTGTGAGCTGAAAATCGGCGGCCATCTTGGATTTGAAGGTCAAAACCAGGTCAAATCATCAAACACACATCAGATATGAATTCCTCAACCTAAAAAACCCTAGTAACCACATACTGAGCAGCACTGTAGGCTAAACCAATGAAAAAATAATTTTCAAAATGGCCGCCATCGGCCATTTTGGATTTTGGGCTCTCACGGATTCCGCCCACACTTTCGCTAGGGACACCCTCGCTAATTTTGTTATTTAACCTTCATAGAAGACGAACCTTCGCTCTCCAAGGTCAAGGAATTGCTCCAGATGACCCAACTTTGGTTTATTAAGGTCTTTAAGATGTTTCTGTTGCACTCAGATTTTTACAAAAGAGAAAACGGAAAAAATAGCGTACCTGTACTGAATCTTCTGGATGCGTGATTGTAACAACATACGATGTGAGGGCTCCAATGCACAAAGGACCAACTAAGTTAAGCAAATCATACATAATTTTTAGCACAGCGGCTTTCAGCATCATAGTCCCGTACACCTTGATGTAGACCCTCCAAATAGATGGTTTGGTTCTCTTCCGCTGTGCCCTCGACTGTATGGTAACAAAAGAAGATTCAACAATGTCAGTGTGGGAACTGCGACTGGCCCATGAATTCGCTCTTGGGCAAGCTTTGTCGACGCGTAACTGTAACAAATTCCTTTAAAAGACACATTATATTTCCCGTAATGTTGACGTTGTTCTGCTGTTATTGTATCAGTAAATGTTCTACTGGAAAATTCCCTTAAAACTGTTTACCGCACTGCAAGCTGTGATATGTACCAGTACCGGTATTCTTCAACAATCTCGCTTAAATATGTACTCAATTAACTCAAATAATTTTGCCACTGAGTTCTTACAATTAAAAGTACATTTATAGGTAGAGACACTTGTGAAAGAGTGCCATATCACTGTGTCCAGTGAAGTCATAGGATTATCCCTGGATACAAAGTGGGGGTTAACCCCCTATCGGATTTACTCCCATGATGGTACCTGTTCTGTTTCAAAGGCTTCTTTGAACTTCTTGTGATTGAAATTAGCTTGATGACGTTCCGGTATGTCACCAAGGTCTGTCAGTTCCAGCGGTTTCTTGTACCCCTTGACGTAAACCCAGTTCATCCACCAGTACGTCAATGTAGAGGCTAGACTGACGTAGTCATTCAGGAAATGCATATTTGGATTCTTGAGGTCGACGTGGGTGTTCTTGTGACCACGTTTACGTTTGCATATGACCTGTCAACAGAAAAAAACGGCTAAGGTATAAAATTCAGGTCAATTTTAACCAAATTTTAACCAAATGATCAAATTGTTATGTTAAACTTACTTGATGTAAAAAAGGTTGCGAATGAGATTATTAGCAAAAAGTTATACAGTATGTCCCAAAAAAAGTGAGAAATTACATAAAACTCACAGGTGTTTAGGCCAAGGATTAGGAGTATCTGTGCAATTGAAAAAGTTCCAAAATGTATTTCGGGGTTTTGGTATATTTTCAGAAATAGTTAGAGTGACACTTTTTTGGGGACATACTGTATATTGTAAGAGAACTTTCTCCTAAATTTCAGTTAGAATTCATACAAAACATCTCAATATATTTTCTCTTTAATGACTAAGTTTTCGTTTAAAATAATAAGCCAGTGGCGAGTCCCCCCACCTCTTGTTGGAAAAATAGTATCTGTCTGTAAATTCAGAAACTTGTTGGTATTTGTGAAATTCTGAACGTCAGTTCATAGAGTTTGGTGTTGGTAAATTTACCCACAAATATTTGTTGCCTCTCTGAAAATCCTGGCAACGGTTGATTTGAAAATAAGGGATAGATCAATATAGATATAGAGATAGATCAATATATATGCCCAGTACCAGTTTTTGCAATTGGCTTTAGTGGAAATTCGGAATAAAAAACATGATATCCTCCTTTATTCAAGATGCATGTTGTAGCTTGATATTTCATTTTTCATTTCATTTCATTTATTGATTTCACAGGTAGAAAACA
>CM055830.1:5740682-5803146 GCA_029582265.1 Zoroaster sp. YZ-2022 | reverse complement strand
ACACAAATCCGATGCACTAAACTGCTCGACCATGGTCTATCTTTTTGTTGAATTAAATATGTAGTGTACATAATTTAATCAACAAAAAGATGCACATTGCTTTTGTTCTGTAGTAAAAAGCAATGGAATTCCTTTCAAAAGGAGAGTGATTTGCATTTGTACCTTAAATTAATATCAGGTCACAGAAAATGCATCTTATTTAACTGGATTATTTACGCTGTAATTCCTTAGTTAATGAATTTAATATTATAACATTTAATCACAAATTATGTCACTTTTGGTATATTGTTACATTGTTATATAATACAGTGATTGATAACACCAATATCGAAGAATAATCCAGTTTCATAATCATTATTCATTATTTTACAGAGTCAGGCCAAGGCGTACAGGTGAAATGAAGAGGTTAGTATACGTGTTATTGTGGGATTTAGTTTGTTTATATGGTTCTCTTGAGCTGCATATTGCGTATGACACAGGTTCAATACAGTGGTGGGTACAGGATGGCAAAAGAGGCAAACTGTGCAAGGGGGCGGGGCGAAGTCGCAAAAAGGTGGCCTACAAAAGGGAGCAGATATAAAAATGTATGGAAAGTTGGATTGGAGGGGTGAGTACGTATTCACCCTCTTTCCTTTGCTCCCTGGATCCACCAATGATTACAACATAGGGTTCTTTATCAGCAATAGGTTTTTAATGTCAGTAGTGTCACAAAACTAATTTGTGTTTTTTTAACTTCAAGATTATATGTAACATTGTTGCCAAAAATGTAACGGCGCATTATATTTCTGACAAAGTTTTAAATGAGGCCCTAATGTCATACCACAATTCACTGGACTTGGGTCGCTACATTTGTAACATCTAGAGCTCGTGATAGTTAGTTGTGGTTTCCACTGTTTACAAAGTTACACGGATAACTCATCACTGTGTCATCTCCTTTACACAAAGTAAATTTACACAAAGTAAAATATTACCACAATTTGTGTTATGTCCTGTTCACGCACAAGGGCGGTTGAATGTTTTGGAAGTGGGGGAGGGTAAGTAACAGACCCTTGAACACTGCAACAACAAGGTGTTAAAACTACATCAAACCACAGGTGTTAGTTTTACATCCTTGTTTTGCAGGATACAGTATTTCTATGAGCATTTCTGAGATATTTAAGCTTATACAATGTCATTGTATTGAGCATAGATCTGTATGCAGCCGTGTTAGTCAGGTAGAAAAAGATATTGAGGCAATTTTTTACTCTACGAAATGAATTTAAAATGATTTCTTGATATTACAAACATTCAGATTCGTTGTTATGCATTATAATGTAGAAATAGATCACAGCGGTCATTCATTTCAAATAACGGAAGTTTTTGTTTGTATCATCACCATTTTCACATCACGAAAGCATTTACTTTGTAATTCAGTGGGTTAACGCCCCTGCTTTTGGTATTCTCAGAAAACATAAATAATCACAGATTAACATGAAACTTATGTAAATTTAATGATAGTATCAAACATCACTTGAATCTTTTGAGGTGCAATCTTTTTGAAGGACAATAAATAATTATTTCGCAAAAGATTTGATGTCCTTCGGAGACATAAATTTCACTTTGGGATGAATACATTTTCACTCATTTTGGAATTTGATTTTTACAGTTATTATTTTCGAAAAGTTATTTTATCATTTTGGAAAGTTTGAAAATTTGAGCCAAATTTTGGAGCATGTTGCATTAGTTTTAAGGTATCATTAAACAAAAAACCCTACATGTAAAAATTCGGTTTCAAAGTCGGGGCAAAATCAGGACCTTTTCAAAATTATGGGGGAAATTCACACAGCCACCCCCCCCCCCCCCCACACACACACACCCACTGCCAATACCCTGCCCCTACTCCCCTGGCCATGCCCTGCCCGGCAAAGGGGAAAGTAGTTTGTATTTGTATTTTTAAATTAATATCAGGTCACAGAAAATTCATCTTAAAATCATTTAATTGGATTATTTTCGCTGTATTTCCTTAATTAATTTATATCATTAATATTTTAACATTAAATCAAAAATTATGTCACTTTTGATATATTGTTGCATTGTTATACAATAAAGTAAGGGATAAAACCAATATCGAAGAATAATCCACAGTTTCATAATCATTATTCATTATTTCACAGAGGGAGTTACAGCTATACAAGGCCAAAGCGTACAGGTGAAATGAAGAGGGTAGTATACGTGTTATTGTGAGATTTACTTTGCTTATATGGTTCTCTCTTGAGCTGCATATTGCGCATGACACAGGCACAATGGTGTGTACAGGATGGCAAAAAGAGGCAAACTGTGCAAAGGAGGGGGTGATGCCTACAAAAGGAGCAGATATAAAAATGTATGGAAAGTTACATGTATGGATTGGAGGGAGTGAGTACGTATTCCCCTCTCTGCTTTGCTCCCTGGACTCACCCACATATGGTTATATATCAGCAATAGGTTTTTATGTCAATAGCGTCACAAGACTTGTCACTATATTTTTTAAACTACAAGATTATATGTAATTTTGTTGCCAAAAATATAACAGCGCAGTATAGTTTTGACAAAAATGTATATGAACTTTTAAATGAGGTTCTAATGTCACATTTCACTTGATTTGGGTCACTACATTTGTAACATTTTGTTAAATGCGAGTGATAGTTAGTTGTGGTGTTGCAAACGTTACACTTAAAACTCATAACAGTGTAATGTCTCTCCTTAACACTATGTTATCACAATATGTGTTATGAGTGACACTGAACACATGCTATGTGTCCTGTTCACACACAAGGTGGAATGATTTCGGGGGGAGGGCAAGTCAAAGACCCTTGAACTAATACTCTGCAAAAATGGTGTTAAACTCTACACCAATATGGGCGAATAAAGTTGACACCACTGGTGTTAGTTTTACACCCTTGCTTTTGCAGGATACAGTATTTCTATGTGCATTTCTGAGATATTTAAGCTTAGACAATGTCATTGTATTGAGGCAATTGTTTTACTCTACGAAATGAATTTAAAATGATCTCTTGATCTTACAAACATTCAGATTCGTTGTTATGCATTATAATGTGGAAATAGATCACAGCTGTCATTCATTTCAAATAACGGAAGTTTTTGTTATTTGTATCATCACCATTTTCACAACAAGAAAGTTTTTACATTATAATTCAGTCATTTTGCCTAACATTAATATAACATTATGTGAGCGCAGTAATGATAATAAAAGTGGTCGATTGATGGCCCCACTTTAATCATGTGAAGTACAATGAGAAATAGAAATAGAATGTAGAAAACTAAAATTAACTTCTCGAAATCACAATGTATGATACACAATAATTTAAATATAAAAGTTGCTTAATACAGGGATAGATCACGAACATTAACAGGACAGCAGCAGTACATTAAAAGTCAAAGCACTTAGATGTAAATACAAAAGGTTATAGCAACCAGCAAGATATAGGTCGACCCAAACAGTACATTTATTAGATATCTTGATATGTTCTCACTAACATATTTTTGAGTTTTCTGTTGGACATAAATAGACCTTGAATACATTATCTAGCAAATTCCAGAACTTCGGGCCTTCCTAACAAGCTTTTGAGCTTCTGCTGTACGGGTAAAAGGAACATGAAAATCAGAGGAATTTGTCTGTTGGTAATAAATATACCATGAAATGAAACTGGTAACTCATTATTTTTTAATTGATACATAAAGATACCTAGTTGAATCAAGTAAATATCATCAAGAGTTCTATGTTTAAAAAGTAAATGATATGAGCACGATAATAATTTTTATTAATAATTCTCAAGGCCATTTTCTAAGCAACAGAATTCTATTCAGCTTGTAAAAACTGGTTTTACCCCAAGCTAAGATACCATATGAAAAAGTGGTTTACAAATAACATTGAATAAAAAAATTGTCACTTTTATATTGTTGCATTATACAGTACATTGAGAGATAACACCAATATCGAAGACAAATTCACAGTTTCATAATCATTATTCATTATTTCACAGAGGGAGTTACACCTATACAAGGCCAAAGCGTACAGGTGAAATGAAGAGGTTAGTAAACATGTTTATTGTGTGTTTTAGTTTCTGTATATGGTTCTATCTGCCCCTGCATATTGCGAATTACACAGGTTCTATAAAAGATCCCGGGTGGCAAAAACGGGACACGCTGTCAAGAGGGGTACATTGCAAAGAAGGGGTGCATTGCCAAAATGGGTATATTGCAAAGAAGGGGTACATTGCAAAAATGGGTATATTGCAAAGAAGGGGTGCATTGCAAAAGAAAATTACTTTGCAAAAAAGTTGTACATTGAAGAAATAAGGCACCCTGCAAAAAGGGTACATTGCAAAAAGGGGTACATTGCATGCCAAGAAGGGGTACATTGCCAAAATGGGGTATATTACAAAATAGGGACACATTGCAAAATTCGGACACATTGCCAAAAAGGGGTACATTGCAAAAAGGGGACACATTGCCAAAAAGGGGTACATTGCATAATTGGGGACATATTGCAAAAAGTTGTACATTGCCAAAAAGGGGTACATTGCATAATTTGGGACACATTGCATAATTGGGGACACGTTCCAAAAAGGGGTACAATGCCAAAATGGGGACACAATGCTAAAATAACATTGAATAAACAAATTGTCACTTTTATATTGTTGCATTGTTATACAGTACATTGAGAGATAACACCAATATCAAAGACAAATCCACAGTTTCATAATCATTATTCATTATTTCACACAGGGAGTTACACCTATACAAGGCCAAAGCGTACAGGTGAAATGAAGAGGTTAGTAAACATGTTTATTGTGTGTTTTAGTTTCCTTATATGGTTCTATCTGCCTCTGGGACACATTGCATAATTGGGGACACATTCCAAAAAGGGGTACAATGCCAAAATGGGGACACAATGCCAAAATGGGGACACAATGCCAAAATGGGGACACAATTCCAAAAAGGAGTACATTGCCAAAAGGGGTACATTGCAAAATGGGGACAAATTGCCAAAAGGGCTACATTGCAAAATGGGGACACATTGCCAAAAAGGGATATAATGCAAAATGGGGACACATTGCCAAAATGGGGACACAATGCCAAAATGGGGACACAATGCCAAAATGGGGACACAATTCCAAAAAGGGGTAAATTGCCAAAAAGGGCTACATTGCAAAATGGGGACACATTGCCAAAAAGGGATACAATGCAAAATGGGGACACAATGCCAAAAAGGGGACACAATTGCAAAAAGGGTACATTGCAAAAATGGGACACATTGCTAAATGGGGAAACATTGCCAAAAAGGGATACAATGCAAAATGGGGACACAATGCCAAAAAGGGGACACAATTGCAAAAAGGGGTACATTGCAAAAATGGGACACATTGCTAAACATGGGACTCATTGCCAAAAAGGGAACTCATTGCAAAATTGTGACACATTGGGTACATTGCAAAAAAGGGGTACATTGCAAAAATAGGTACATTGCAAAAATAGGTACATTGCAAAATGGGGTACATTGCAAAAATGGGTACATTGCAAAATTGGGTACATTGCAAAATGGGGACACATTGCCAAAAAGGGGTACATTGCCAAAAAGGGACACATTGCTAAAAATGGGACTCATTGCCAAAAAGGGGTACATTGCAAAAAGGGGTACATTGCAAAATGGAGGACCATTGCAAAATGGGGACACATTGGCAAAAATGGGACGCATTGCAAAATGGGGACACATTGCCAAAAAGGGGTACATTGCAAAAAGGGGTACATTGCAAAAATGGGACACATTGCTAAAAATGGGACTCATTGCAAAATGGTGACACATTGCCAAAAGGGGGTACATTGCAAAAAAGGGGTACATTGCAAAAATAGGTACATTGCAAAAATAGGTACATTGCAAAAAGGGGTACCTTGCAAAAATGGGTACATTGCAAAATGGGGACACATTGCCAAAAAGGGGTACATTGCCAAAAAGGGGTACATTGAAAAAAGGGGTACATTGCAAAAAGGGGACACATTGCCAAAATGGGGACACATTGCTAAAATGGGGACACATTGCAAAAAGGGATACATTGCAAAATGGGGACAAATTGCCAAAAGGGGACACATTGCAAAAAAGGGAACACATTGCCAAAAAGGAGACACATTGCCAAAAAGGGGTACATTGCAAAAGCGGGTACATTGCAAAATGGGGACAAATTCCAAAAGGGGTACATTGCAAAAAGGGGTACATTGCAAAAAGGGGTACATTGCAAAAGTAGGTACATTGCAAAAATAGGTACATTGCAAAAAGGGGTGCATTACAAAAATAGGTACATTGCCAAAAAGGGGTACATTGCCAAAAAGGGGTACATTGCAAAAATGGGTACATTGCAAAAATGCAAATATGGGTACATTGCAAAATGGGGGACCATTGCAAAATGGGGACACATTGCCAAAAAGGGGACACATTGCAAAACGGGGACACATTGCCAAAAAGGGGTATATTGCAAAAATGGGAAGCATTGCAAAAGTAGGTACATTGCAAAAATAGGTACATTGCAAAAAGGGGTGCATTACAAAAATAGGTACATTGCCAAAAAGGGGTACATTGCCAAAAATTGGACACATTGGCAAAAAGGGGACACATTGACAAAAAGGGGTACATTGCAAAAAGGGGACACATTGGCAAAAAGGGGACACATTGGTAAGAAGGAGACACATTGGCAAAAAGGGGACACATTGCAAAATGGGACACATTGCAAAATCGTGACACATTGCCAAAAAGGGGACACATTGCCAAAATGGGACACATTGCAAAATGGTGACACATTGCCAAAAAGGGGCACATGGCAAAAAAGGGGGTACATGGCAAAAACGGGGTACATTGCAAAAAAGGGGTACATTGCAAAAAGGGGGTTCATTGCAAAAAGGGGTACATGGCAAAAAAGGGGTACATTGCAAAAAGGGGGTTCATTGCAAAAAGGGGGTTCATTGCAAAAAGGGGGTTCATTGCAAAAAGGGGTACATGGCAAAAAAGGGGTACATTGCAAAAAATGGTATATTACAAAACAAAATTACATTGCAAATAATTATATTGTTTTTTTTAAGGATTAACCAGAAACCCGAAAGGGATAACCACGTGATCAGTAACCTACATGAGCACAATCAGTAATACCCTGGAATTATGTGATATAGGAGTAAGAACATTGACATAGCAGCGGGGAATCAGAAGAGAAATGGGAAATATACTGAGCAGCAAAAGAAACGCAAGTCCGAGGTCTTGTCAAGTTTTCAAACAGAGGACAAACCATTTTGATTCTAATCACTCATTTAATGAAAAATGCTTTAAATTTGTGAGCTGAAACTGTGAAAGTGACTGTTGAAATTGCATTGCAAAATGGTTTGTCTTCTGTTTGAAAACTTGACAAGACCTCGGACTTGCGTTTCTTTTGCTGTCCTCGGTCTTGCGTTTCTTTTGCTGTTCAGTATACTTGAAGAGTCAGGTAAGGAGAATTTTAACTTAGTAAACATAACAAAGGTTGGTACTAATCACATATAAAATACACTAAACAAAAACAGGTTAGTTAAATTTAACAAATCGTTGTATTGGTAAATATTATGTCCAAAGTGATTTGTTAGATCAATTTAAAGTACCGTCATACAAGAAATGAAATATTAATTAAATATCGGCAGTTTAAAATTCAGAGCATTGAGAATGTAAATGGAGCACAAAAGTGTTATTATGTGATTTGAGAGGAAGAACATTGAGATACTGGCGCGGAATCAGAAGATAAATACATGGGAAATACTTCAAGTGTCAGGTAAGAAAAATAATATAAACCAAGTAAACATAAGAAGGGTTGGGAATAATCACATGTGGTATACCCTCAAAAAACAGATTAGTTAAAACTGGGGAGTGGAAAATACGCGATGGCTTCAATATTGGGTAAGTTACCAATATGAAAACCACTGATGTAGCCTTTTCACAGTCGCGTTTTTGCAGTGAAAGTAATTATGTGCACAACTAATTTTATTGAACAACTTGAAGCCATTATACACTATTGGTAATGTTGGCTAAACCAACTAAACAGCGAAAGCTTTTAGCTTTATGTTGCCTCTTTATCAAGAATATATTGAAAGTGCAATCAAATGTTTGTATTCAGTCTAACGTAGAATTTATGTCTCCAGAGGACAACAAATCAGCTTAATTGTTTTACAAATTGTACTAAAATGATATCACCTCAAACATAACTATTTGAAGAGATGTTTAATACTCTCTTCAATTTTACACAAAACTAGCTAAAGAAAAATTCCAAGATTACCAAAGGTGTAATCAGTTTGCCATAGTCTACCGATAATTTGTTTTAACCAATCCATTTTAGAGTGTATCTTTGCATATGAGTTATGTCATGTACAATAATACAATTTAAAGATTACAGATAAGTAAATTTGATGATGATTTTGTTAATACAGTCAGTATACATTAGTAAGAAAATGAACTGAACACGCCAAAACCTCTGACAACGTAAAATCCGTAAAAGACAGGAGAAACAAATTCACATTAAATAAGTGGATCAGGTGTAAACTGCTTCCAAATAATCAAATTAAAAAAAGCTAAGAATCTTCGGAAATTTTCATCACAGTTTTATTGAAAACAATACATTCTTTAAATTTGAATTCACTTGTATGGTAAATATGTATCATACGTGATCAATAAATACGAGGATGAATGAAAATGTGTTTCAAACATTTGTGAAAATTAAAAGTCAATGAAAACTATTCACCAAAAAATTGTAAATTAGTTCATTGTTTCAGAGCGAACAACTACCAAACGTTGCCGATAGTTCTTCACGCATCAACTCTAGACCCGCTCTGGCAAAACCCGAAGCTTCTCGGCATTTACCATTATAATGCATTTTCTCTAGATTTTGATTGAAAAAGAAAAATCCTCAAACGTTGTTGGGAACATTGTTAATTTTCACGATAAATTTGGGAAGTCACTTTTGAAAATTGGGTCCAAGTTTAGGGTTTTGCCAGAGCCAGTCACAAAATGTACTTACCCCCCATCACAACGACCAAGAATCTCATCCATTGTAAGGTGGTCATCTCGTCGAGGATGCGGTGTCCCGTCAATCGATGAAACTAGATGCAATCTCCTCAGGAAATGTAAGAAACAACTCTCTATCTACGATGAAAGAAAGCTTTCTGGAACTCCAGGTTTGCGTCTCCTTTCCGTGCCGCGCTGGTCCGATCTAACTGAAACCGCTCATCCTCTCACTCATAAAAAGAGTCGCGCCCGCAAGCTGGATGATACCTGATCAGGTATTTTTAAGATGTGCCAGCCAATCAGATGACGGCATGTAGATATGATGTACATATACAGCCATGTAAATGGCCCTTCATATAGGCATATAATACGCATGTGCGCTCCGCCTATCTACTGTGTGGAGCATTATAATATACATGGCAATATTTTACCCAGAGGATCACCATCGTTAAAAAATAACTAGTAAAAAAAAAGTCTGTGCTAATTCTAAGTTATAACCAGGGCCGTAGCGAGTCGGGGGTGGGGATGGATCTGGCGGTGGGGGTGTTATACCCCTAATTTTTCTCAGTCGACATTTAGAGCCTCAGTCGGCAAACGAAGCATCAAAGGTACTAGAACAAGGGTTGGTCCAGAATACATTTTCAGTCGGCAAACCTTGAGCTATGGTTTTTTTTGTTGTTGACTGCAAATGTATCGTGTTTCTAAGCACGTTTGTTTGTTATAAGTCGTTTATAAGCTGCGGCTTCGAATGGTAGTTGTCCCTACCCCAGCCCCCTTCCCCATCACCTCCCCCTCCCCTCCCCTCCCCCTCCCTTCCTTAAATAAAACTGATTATTATTATAAATGCACAGGGTCAACTGTAATTTCCCTTTTCCTATTGTTTCATGATAAGTATAGCTATGCTCCACTGACCACCCTGGTTCCGTAACTGCACAGAGTCAACTGTAATTTGCATCTTCCTATTGTTTCATGATAAGTATAATTGTCTAAAAAGTAGTACAAATCACAAATTAATCCGAATAGAAATTCTCGTTTACCCCCAAGGAATGTAGGTCCATGGCTGTCAGCCAATCAGAAAACGACATGCTGATAATACAATGCGCATGACTCTTTCTATGAGCTACAACGCACATATCATGGGCATAGTCCCCAATCACTATTCCTTACCAATGCTGAAAACTCGGTCACACCACCTGCATACAAAGCCGACCCCTTGACCGACATAGTAACAATTGATTGACAGGCTGGATTGGTTCGCATATTTGTTGATTGGGAGTTTGAACCTTTCAACAGTAATCATAGAGACATTAAGAGACTGACAAACCGACAAACCCTCTAAAAATCACTAAAATCACGAATTTATCTTAAGAACAGACAAACACCAATCCATCATACGAACAGACAAACAAATACACTCAAAAGGCAAATACACAGTAAGTCCGATGAAAGGACAAACGAACAGAACAAATAAGATAAACAGACAAGCAGATAACACAAGAGGCGGACAGAAGTTCTGTCCCAACGGCTGTTACATGAATTATATTTGGTCCCAACGACTGTTACATTAATTATATTATTGCAAACAAACAAACAACACTTCAGATTCGGACTACATGTAATAACCTCGTCCACAAGAAACGGAATACAATGAAAAAGAAGTGTTGTCAATGGCTTTTTAATGTATGTTTTGTTTGCAATCAAAAATGATATGCGTATACATTGTCCGTCTGATGGCTAGGCGGCGATTCTTAGAAGTGTGTGTGTGGGGGGGGGGGGGTCGTGGGAATTGATGGACACTGTATGTCCCCCAATAATTATGTCCCGCCAATAATTATCACCAAAAATAGCCGGTTCACATTGCACAAATAATTACATTGTTCCGTTTTATTATAGACAACCCATTAGCCTATTTAAGTATATTTTGTTTGTAAACTACTTACCGTGCCCATATCCGGTATCCCTTGGCATACAATCCCAGTAGCTTAGCATGAAATCAAGATTGAATCAAAAACCTTTGAAATTCACAAATATTTGGACAGTGTTAAAAAAATAATAATAATAACACTTTCAAAGAACTTTGAAATAATACTAACACGTTTTCAGAACACACATATTATTACATTATTCCATCGTATTTGTAATTACAGACATTAGCGTATGAACCTGTTATTCCCAAAACTCACGTGACAAAGTAAAACATAAACAATGAAACTTCAAAGTATTCAGTGAGGGTGGATTGGTGGATGGGTGATGTCATGTCTTACTGTTTCCCATAGTAACAAGAAAGTATCGGCGAGTTCATCGGTTGGGTGAGTGGTGTGTCATGGCTCCTGCATTCTACTATTCCCCCATAGTAACAAGAAAGTATCAGCGAGTTCATAGGTTGGGTGAGTGGTGTGTCATGGGTCCTGCTTTCTACTGTTCCCCATAGTAACAAGAAAGTATCGGCGAGTTCATAGGTTGGGTGAGTGGTGTGTCATGGCTCCTGCTTTCTACTATTCCCCATAGTAACAAGAAAGTATCAGCGAGTTCATCGGTTGGGTGAGTGGTGTGTCATGGCTCCTGCTTTCTACTATTCCCCATAGTAACAAGAAAGTATCGGGGAGTTCATAGGTTGGGTGAGTGGTGTGTCATGGCTCCTGCTTTCTACTATTCCCCATAGTAACAAGAAAGTATCAGCGAGTTCATCGGTTGGGTGAGTGGTGTGTCATGGGTCCTGCTTTCTACTATTCCCCATAGTAACAAGAAAGTATCGGTGTATCTGCCCTTGGCAAAAGGACTTTTTGACAAACAAATGATTTTACGAACAAATACTGAACTATCAGTCAAACAAATAAGTAATGTAACACAAATGCACCGACAGACAGAAAGATGACACAAACATGGTCAGTCGGTCAATTTGACATCATTATTTTATGGACGTTCAAATCACATTATTTTAGTGCTCACCATAAAACACAGTCTATGTGTGATATAATTATATACTGAATAAAAGGATTGAACAGTTATCATATTCAAGTCTAATTTAACTCTTACAAATGAATATTATGTGTGAAACCTTGTTTTTAAACTTATTTTGTCTCTGTGCACGGTTCTTGTTCTAGTATAAAGAAAATCCTTTCACAAAATAATTGACCCTTGTTGTGATAAGTAGTCTGATTGGGACTATTAAGTTTTAAATGAATTGTGACAAGTATCTCTTATGTATATGAAGCTAGAAAGGGAAACGGCTTGATCATCTGTTCGTTTATTATTAAAAGTATCTAGATGTTTAGGTTTTCGTTGAACCAGTTTAATGTTTTTATTTGCATAAATTTAAGACTCATTTGAACATGTAAAAAGTTGAACAATTAGTTTCTGTTTGTATATAATTTTAAATCCATAGTTATATTATTTGTTGTTCCCTTTGATAAAGGTTTTGTTGGTACATATTTGGAATATGTGTTTTTCATTTAGTTTTTGGATTTTGTTCTTGTCTAGTTGTAGAAACGTTTTGTTCAGTAACTCAAATCCCTGAGAAATGGGGGCGGCGCTTTGAAGTTTATCTTTTGTTGCCATGTGCCCTCTCCTCCACTGGTCACCCTGATTCCGTAACTGCACAGAGTCAACTGTAATTTCCCTCTTCCTTTTGTTTCATGATAAGTATAGCTATCCTCCACTGGTCACCCTGGTTCCGTAACTGCACAGAGTCAACTGTAATTTCCATCTTCCTATTGTTTCATGATAAGTATAATTGTCTAAAAGGTAGTACAAATCACAAATTAATCCGAATAGAAATTCTCGTTTTCCCCCCAAGGAATGTAGGTCCATGGCTGTCAGCCAATCAGAAAACGACATGCTGATAATACAATGCGCATGACTCTTTCTATGAGTTACAACGCACATATCATGGGCATAGTCCCCGCTCACTATTCCTTACCAATGCAGAAAACTCAATCACGCCACCTGCATACAAAGCCGAGCCCTTGACCGACATAGTAACAATTGATTGACAGGCTGGATTGGTTCGCATATTTGTTGATTGGGAGTTTGAACCTTACAACAGTAATTATAAAGACATTAAGAGACTGACAAACCGACCAACTCTCTAAAATCACTAATTCAGCTTACTAATAGACAAACAAAAACCAATCCAACTTACAAACAGACAAACAAACACTAATTCATCTTACTAACAGACAAACAAACACTAATTCATCTTGCGAACAGACAAACACCAATCCAACATACGAAAATACAAACAAACAATAATTCATCTTACGAACAGACAAACAAACACCAATCCAACTTGCGAACAGACAATCAAACACCAATCCAACTTACGAACAGACAAACAAACACCAATCCAACTTACCAACATACAAACAAATACACTCAAAAGGCAAATACACAGTAAGTCCGATGAAAGGACAACCGAACAGAACAAAAAAGATAAACAGACAAGCAGAAAATGCAAGACGCAAGTTCTGTCCCAACGGTTGTTACATGAAGTATATTATGTCCCAATGGCTGTTACATGAATTATATTATTGCAAACAAACATAACACTTCAGATTCGGACTACATGTAAAACCTTGTCCACAAGAAACGGAATACAATGGAAAAGAAGTGCTGTCAATGGCGGTTTCATATTTTGTTTCATATAAAAAAACTATATGCGTATACATTGTCCGTCTGATGGCTGGGTGGCGATTCTTAGAAGTATGTGTGTGTGTGTGGGGGGGGGGGAGGGGGTTATGGGAATAGAGGGACACTGTATGTCCCTCAATAATTATGTCCCGCCAGTAATTATCACCGAAAATAACCCATTCACATTGCACAAATAATTACATTGTTCCGTTTTATTATAGACAACCCGTTAGCCTATTTAAGTATATTTTGTTTCTATAAGACTTATCATGCCCATATCCGGTATCCCTAGGCATACAACCCCAGTAGCTTAGCATGAAATCAGAATTTAACGTTTGAAATTCACAAATATTTGGAGAGTGTTAAAAAAATAAAAATAAAATAACACTTTCAAAGAACTTTGAGGATTTCTGGGATGGGGATGGGATATAGGGAATGGTCGGCGATGTGGGGACAGGGATATGTCCCCACCCCACCACCCCACCACCCCAATATTTATGACGAGGATAGTAATGGCTGGAAATACCCCCCATGAAGTATGTTCGTCCTTGAAGACACACAAATTATTATATTATTCCATTGGTTTTTACTATTACAGACATCCCTATCAGCGTCTTTACTTCTACAAATCTGTATGTTCACCATTCATAATTTTTTGGTTTGCATATAGGAACCAAAAACATAATAGAAATAGAAATTTTCAAAAAATAACACTAACACGTTTTCAGAACACACATGTTATTACAATTTATTCCATCGTATTTGTAATTACAGACATTAGCGTATAAACCTGTTATTCCCTAAACTCACGTGACAAAGTAAAATATAAAAAATTAAACTTCAAAGTATTCGGCGAGGGTGGATTGGTGGATGGGGGAGTTCATCGATTGGGTGTGTGGTGAGTGGGGGATGTCATTGGTCCTGCTTCCTACAACTGTTCCCCATAGTAACAAGAAAGTATCGGGGAGTTCATCGGTTGGGTGAGTGGTGTGTCATGGGTCCTGCATTCTACTATTCCCCATAGTAACAAGAAAGTATCGGGGAGTTCATAGGTTGGGTGTGTGGTGTGTCATGGCTCCTGCTTTCTACTATTCCCCCATAGTAACAAGAAAGTATCGGCGAGTTCATCGGTTGGGTGAGTGGTGTGTCATGGGTCCTGCTTTCTACTATTCCCCTATAGTAACAACAAAATTGCCACAACTGACAGTCAGACCAATATGACAAGAAGACAACAAAGAGTAAAGGGAGAATCTCTCTAAAACTTGTTTCATATCTTAGTGTTTACATACAAACTTAAGAGTCAAGTACATGTACAGTCACGTGAAGAGATACGTGGGCAGATAGAAGGCCATAGACAATAGAGAAGGAGAGGAAGTAGTTCTCTGACAGTAGTCATGTGTTTACACTGCACAAGCATCGTACCTCTCACAAACACAATAGAATATGCAATATGCAATATCAATTTTTGTTATTGCGTATATGGCTAAAGAACGATAAGCAGAACCTTATGAAAAGATTTATTTCCACTTGAATGACTTGCTTCGAGGGGTCTTATTGATTATTAAATAGGCCTATATATTAAATTGTGTCTCGCTACAGAAGCCTTGTTGTTAGGTAGACAGACTGGAATGAAATAAGATGAGTTTTAGAGGCAATGTATGTAGGCCCTATACCACAGGTAATCTTTAAAATTAAAACAATTTCAAATTTAAAATAATGAATAATTTACCACCGTTTCACATAAACTTACTCAGTGCAAGGTTGATGGTATCGAATTTCCCTCTAAAAGAGTTTTTTTAATATATATATTAGTTAAATGTTATTCCCAATGTACGTCAGAATTTTGATTTTGAATTAAATGTCCCCGTTAAGTTTGAATTTAGTAATTTCAAATAAGTTTTAACATGAAAAATAATTGTAAATAACTTAAGTGCACACAATAGCCCGCACTATACCAGCTAAAATCGCAATTTGCCATAGTGACCAATCCCGAATTAAGTTGGCATAGTGACCAATGCGGTATTGGTCACTTTGCCAAAGTACAAAAATACATGCATGTGGATTAGATACAATGGTAGGTCTCTTCCTGAATGTATTAATGGGCGGGAAAACTTAAAATTTTAAAAAGTCAGATTCGTCACTATGGCAAATTAGGGACGAAATTTGGCTTAAATACATTGTTAAAAATGTAGAAATATAATCAGGCGAGAAACATTGAAATATGATGACAACCCTTTTGAAAATGTTTGAGAGTTAAAGGATAATTTTTGAAAATTGTTGAACATTTTCGACGGGAAGTTTCTCACAACCACATCCCCCCTCGTTTGGCGATTTTCCGGGGAATTTTTGTTTACGACTACCTCCCAAAATTTCTCACGCCTTCTTCGCCCTCATCCAGGTGTTACATTTTGTACCACCGCTGAAGTCAGTCGGCAAATTGGCTTCTACACCCCCTCGCCCACCCCCAAACCATCCCACCTCCACACCATGCCACCCCCACACCATCCCACCCTCTCACCATCCAACCCCCACACCATCCCACCCCACACCATCACACCCCTACACCATCCCACCCCACACCATCACACCCCTACACCATCCCACCCCACACCATCCTACCTCGACACCATCCCACCCCCACACCATCCCACCCCACACCATCCCACCCTACACCATCCCACACCCACACCATCCCACCCCCACACCATCCCACCCCCACACCATCCCACCCCACACCATCCCACCCCACACCATCCCACCTCAACACCATCCCACCCCCACACCATCCCACCCCCACACCATCCCACCTCCACACCATCCCACCTCCACAGCATCACACCCCACACCATCCAACCCCCACACCATCCCACCCCCACACCATCACACCCCACACCATCACACCCCACACCATCCCACCCCACACCATCACACCTCTACACCATCCCACCCCCACACCATCCCACCTCCACACCATCCCACCTCCACACCATCCCACCCCACACAATCACACCTGCACACCATCCCACCTCTAATGAGACACGGTAGAATAACACCTTTAAATGATATACTGTCTCTTTAAGACTTACAATACCATCATACATACAGACTGAAAGATGGATAGCTAATACTTATTCAACAGTCCTAAAATACACCTACAGCCAAACAAGTGGACCAACCAACGAGCAAACAAACCAATCACAATCCAAACCAATCCAAACCAGCAAAGTCAACCAATCAACAAAACAGTTTTTAAAGCACGTGCACAAACAGACATACAGACAAACCGTCAGATAGGATACATAAACAAGGACAAGTCTGCGAAATAAGCTTTTGATCTTTAAACGCAATTTTTAATATTCTGGTTCGCGGCGCCGACGTGACAAGATCAAACACACAAAGAAAGCGTACACATATTTGTAATACCATACAAATCATTAAAATTGCGTGGGCAGGCACGATCACAGGGGTAGAAAGACAATTATAGCCAAGGCGTGGAGGGTGAGATGAAACGGAAGTTATTGTGTTTATGCGCGTCGATGATGTAGACCTTGTATCTTATTAAGAAGACAAAGGCAGGTTTAGGTACTGATAATCGTACACGTGTAGTAAGTCGTTGGTATTTGCAGAGAAGCTTCTGGAAATTTAGCAAAATATTGATAAAATTACTTTTTTTACTGGAATGATATGTATCATGCAGAATAATAATTATGAGCTTTTAAGAGTTTGTTGCTGACAATAAATTCCTTAGCTGAAAAGCAGACAGATAAAACCATATGTGGATGTAGGAATGTATATTGACCATGACATCTTTTGCGGCCCTTTTTGCCTAATTGTCTCACTCTTTTTGCCTTGTCCCCCCATTCGCCGTCAGTGTTGGCAAAAGGACTTTTTGACAAACAAATGATTTTACGAACAAATACTGAACTATCAGTCAAACAAATAAGTAATGTAACACAAATGCACCGACAGACAGAAAGATGACACAAACATGGTCAGTCGGTCAATTTGACATCATTATTTTATGGACGTTCAAATCACATTATTTTAGTGCTCACCATAAAACACAGTCTATGTGTGATATTAATTATATACTGAATAAAAGGATTGAACAGTTATCATATTCAAGTCTAATTTAACTCTTACAAATGAATATTATGTGTGAAACCTTGTTTTTTAAACTTATTTTGTCTCTGTGCACGGTTCTTGTTCTAGTATAAAGAAAATCCTTTCACAAAACAATTGACCCTTGTTGTGATAAGTAGTCTGATTGGGACTATTAAGTTTTAAATGAATTGTGAAAAGTATCTCTTATGTATATGAAGCTAGAAAGGGAAACGGCTTGATCATCTGTTCGTTTATTATTAAAAGTATCTAGATGTTTAGGTTTTCATTGAACCAGTTTAATGTTTTTATTTGCATAAATTTAAGACTCATTTGAACATGTGAAAAGTTGAACAATTAGTTTCTGTTTGTATATAATTTTAAATCCATAGTTATATTATTTGTTGTTCCCTTTGATAAAGGTTTTGTTGGTACATATTTGGAATGTGTGTTTTTCATTTAATTTTTGGATTTTGTTCTTGTCTCGTTGTAGAAACGTTTTGTTCAGTTACTCAAATCCCTGAGAAATGGGGGCGGCGCTTTGAAGTTTATCTTTTTTTGCCATGTGCCCTCTCCTCCACTGGCCACCCTGGTTCCGTAACTGTACAGAGTCAACTGTAATTTGCCTCTTCCTAGTGTTTCATGATAAGTATAATTGTCTAAAAAAGTAAAAGGTAGTACAAATCACAAATTAATCCGAATAGAAATTCTCGTTTTTCCCCCAAAGGAATGTAGGTCCATGGCTGTCAGCCAATCAGAAAACGACATGCTGATAATACAATGCGCATGACTCTTACTATGAGCTACAACGCACATATCATGGGCATAGGCCCGCTCACTATTCCTTACCAATGCTGAAAACTCGATCACGCCACCTGCATACAAAGCCAAGCCCTTGACCGACATAGTAACAATTGATTGACAGGCTGGATTGGTTCGCATAATATTTGTTGATTGGGAGTTTGAACCTTACAACAGTAATTATAGAGACATTAAGAGACTGACAAACCGACCAAGTCACTAATTCATCTTACTAATAGACAAACAAAAACCAATCCAACTTACGAACAGACAAACAAACACTAATTCATCTTACTAACAGACAAACAAACAATAATTCATCTTACGAACAGACAAACACCAATTTAACATACGAAAATACAAACAAAACATAATTCATCTTACGAACAGACAAACAAACACCAATCCAACTTGCGAACAGACAATCAAACACCAATCCAACTTACAAACATACAAACAAATACACTCAAAAGGCAATGTCTGATGAAAGGACAAACAAATAGAACAAATAAGATAAACAGACAAGCAGAAAATGCAAGACGCAAGTTCTGTCCCAACGGTTGTTACATGAAGTAGGATTATGTCCCAGTGGCTGTTACACGACTTATATTATTGCAAACAAACATAACACTTCAGATTCGGACTACATGTAAAACCTCGTCCACAAGAAACGGAATACAATGGAAAAGAAGTGCTGTCAATGGCTGTTTCATGTTTTGTTTTGTTTGCAACAAAACGTACCTATCAAAAACTATATGCGTATACATTGTCCGTCTGATGGCTGGGTGGCGATTCTTAGAAGTGTGTGTGTGTGTGTGTGTGTGTGTGTGTGTGTGTGTGGGCTTACACTGCATTCGTTGTGGGGTCCAAAACACAATGGAACAATTGGACTCCACAAGGTAACTATAGAAAATCTTGTACCCCACAGGAGAATTCTATAGAAAAGGGATAATAGAACGAACAAAGGAAACCCCACAAATCAATGTGTGTGAGGGTGTGTGTGTGTGTGTGTGTGTGGGGGGGCGTGGGAATAGAGGGACACTGTATGTCCCTCAATAATTATGTCCCACCAATAATTATCACCGAAAATAACCCATTCACACTACACAAATAAGTACATTGTTCCGTTTTATTACAGACAACCCGTTAGCCTATTTAAGTATATTTTGTTTCTAAAAGACTTATCATGCCCATATTCGGTATCCCTAGGCATACAATCCCAGTAGCTTAGCATGAAATCAGAATTGAATTAAAAACGTTTGAAATTCACAAATATTTGGAGAGTGTTAAAAATAAATAAAAATAAAATAACACTTTCAAAGAACTTTGAGGATTTCTGGGATGGGGATGGGGTATAGGGAATGGTCGGCGATCTGGGGATAGGGATATGTCCCCACCCTACCACCCCAATATTTATGACGGGGACAGTAATGGCTGGCAATACCCCCCCCCCCCCCCCATGAAGTATCTTCCCCATTAAAGACACACAAATTATTATATTATTCCATTGGTTTTTACTATTACAGACATCCCTATCAGCGTCTTTACTTCTACAAATCTGTATGTTCACCATTCATAATTTTTTGGTTTGAATATTTGAAAAAGGAACCAAAAACATAATAGAAATAGAAATTTTCAAAAAATAAAACTAACACGTTTTCAGAACACACATGTTATTACATTATTTCATCGTATTTGTAATTACAGACATTAGCGTAATAAAACCTATTATTCCCAAAACTCACGTGACAAAGTAAACATAAAAAATGAAACTTCAAAGTATTCGGCGAGGGTGGATTGGTGGATTGGGGAAGTTATGGGTCCTGCTTCCTACAACTGTTCCCCATAGTAACAAGAAAGTATCGGGAAGTTCATCGGTTGGGTGAGTGGTGAGTGGTGAGTGGTGAGTGGGGGATATCATGGGTCATGCTTCCTTCTGTACCCCATAGTAACAAGACAGTATCGGGGAGTTCATCGGTTGGGTGTTTGGTGAGTGGGGGATGTCATGGGTCCTGCTTCCTACAACTGTTCCCTATAGTAACAAGAAAGTATCGGAGAGTTCATTGGTTGGGTGTGTTGTGAGTGGTGAGTGGGGGATGTCATGGGTCATGCTTCCTTCTGTTCCCCATAGTAACAAGACAGTAACGGGGAGTTCATTGGTTGGGTGTGTTGTGAGTGGTGAGTGGGGGATGTCATGGGTCATGCTTCCTTCTGTTCCCCATAGTAACAAGACAGTAACGGGGAGTTCATCGGTTGGGTGTGTGGTGAGTGGTGAGTGGGGGATGTCATTGTCCTGCTTTCTACTATTCCCCTATAGTAACAAACAATTGCCACAACTGACAGTCAGACCAATATGACAAGAAGACAACAAAGTGTAAAGGGAGAATCTCTCTAAAACTTGTTTCATAATTTAGTGTTTACATACAAACTTAAGAGTCAAGTACATGTACAGTCACGTGAAGAGATACGTGGGCAGATAGAAGGCCATATAGACAATAGAGAAGGAGAGGAAGCAGTTCTCTGACAGTAGTCATGTGTTTACACTGCACAAGCATCGTACCTCTCACAAACACAATAGAGTAGGCAATATGCAATATCAATTGTCATTATTGCGTATATGGCGTAAGAACGATAAGCAGAACCTTATGAAAAGATTTATCTCCCCTTGAATGACTTGCTTCGAGGGTCTTATTGATTATTAAATAGGCCTATATGTTAAATTGTGTCTCGTTGCAGTAGCCTTGATGTTAGGTATAGACAGACTGGAATGAAACAAGATTTAAAGGCATGTATGCAGTATAATGCTCTACACTTTAGGTATTATCTAAAATTAAAACAATTTCAAATTTTAAATAATGACTAATTTACCACCGTTTCACATATACTTACTCGGTGTAAAGGCCGGTTCATATTTAACGCGAATGCGAAGCGAAATTCGTGACTTCGACAATGGTTCACGGCAAATATTCGCGGCGAAGGTTCGCTAAAGTTGAACACATTAATTTTCAACTTGCGCGAATCATTCGCCGCGAATTTGATGACGTAAAATTCGCTTCGCATTCGCTTTTGCGTCATTTGTGTTATGTGCAAGATTTTTTTAAAGTTTCTAGCACCCCCTACGACTATTTTATAAACAATTTAAACTACAATTAATATTTAATGACTGTAGAACCGCCTCACAATCTCAAAATCTGAAAATATGGTGATAAAAGCGGGTTGCTGGTAATAAATTTAAAATTGCCATTATTGTCTTTGGACAGAAGCTATTGTGATGTAAATTGAAGTAAACCCAGTGCATGGCCCATATTTTATCAAAATTAAGTCGATTGTAAATTAGCTTTTTGATTTCATCAGCAAAAAAGGGAATTTGGTAAATAAAATTATAATATATAGCTTTTATTGTTTAGCTATGGTGGAACTACAAATTCCCGCTGATTCCTGTCTAAATTCTCATTTTTTCCCCTGAAGTTTAACCTTTTAGCAATATTTTGTATTGATACCAAAATTAGCTGCGACCTGTGATTTTGTAGATTTTTTTGTAAACCCCATCCCAACAAATTTGAACCTTTTTTATAACTCGACTGTGAGCAGCGCGCGCCGCACAGTGAAACTGACAAGACTTAATTATTCCCTTGCGGTTTCCGCTTAGTAAATAAGACGTCTCGCAAAATGATAGCCATGAGAAATAATTGTGAAGTTAGAAATGTTATAAGTGGTTTGATAGTGGAAAGCAAGACGTATCTAAATATATGAAAATATTCAGTCATTAAAGCCCCTACACTATTGGTAAATATTCATTCATTAAAGCCCCTACACTATTGGTAAATATTCATTCATTAAAGCCCCTACACTATTGGTAAATATTCATTCATTAAAGCCTCTACACTATTGGTAAATATTCAGTCATTAAAGCCCCTACACTATTGGTAAATATTCATTCATTAAAGCCCCTACACTATTGGTAAATATTCACTCATTAAAGCCCCTACACTATTGGTAAATATTCATTCATTAAAGCCCCTACACTATTGGTAAATATTCATTCATTAAAGCCCCTACACTATTGGTAAATATTCAGTCATTAAAGCCCTACACTATTGGTAAATATTCATTCATTAAAGCCCCTACACTATTGGTAAATATTCATTCATTAAAGCCCCTACACTATTGGTAAATATTCATTCATTAAAGCCCCTACACTATTGGTAAATATTCAGTCATTAAAGCCCCTACACTATTGGTAAATATTCATTCATTAAAGCCCCTACACTATTGGTAAATATTCATTCATTAAAGCCCCTACACTGTTGGTAAATATTCATTCATTAAAGCCCCTACAATATTGGTAAATATTCATTCATTAAAGCCCCTACACTATTGGTAAATATTCATTCATTAAAGCCCCTAAACTATTGGTAAATATTCATTCATTAAAGCCCCTACACTATTGGTAAATATTCATTCATTAAAGCCCCTACACTATTGGTAAATATTCAGTCATTAAAGCCCCTACACTATTGGTAAATATTCAGTCATTAAAGCCCCTACACTATTGGTAAATATTCAGTCATTAAAGCCCCTACACTATTGGTAAATATTCAGTCATTAAAGCCCCTACACTATTGGTAAATATTCAGTCATTAAAGCCCCTACACTATTGGTAAATATTCATTCATTAAAGCCTCTACACTATTGGTAAATATTCAGTCATTAAAGCCCCTACACTATTGGTAAATATTCATTCATTAAAGCCTCTACACTATTGGTAAATATTCAGTCATTAAAGCCTCTACACTATTGGTAAATATTCATTCATTAAAGCACCTACACTATTGGTAAATATTCATTCATTAAAGCCCCTACACTATTGGTAAATATTCAGTCATTAAAGCCCCTACACTATTGGTAAATATTCAGTCATTAAATTGAAACATTATTATCAACCAGGGATGAAATATTAGTATCAACCAGGGATGAAATATTAGTATCAACCAGGGATGAAATATTAGTATCAACCAAGGATGAAATATTAGTATCAACCAGGGATGAAATATTAGTATCAACCAGGGATGAAATATTAGTATCAACCAGGGATGAAATATTAGTATCAACCAGGGATGAAATATTAGTATCAACCAGGGATGAAATAGTAGTATCAACCAGGAATGAAATATTAGTATCAACCAGGGATGAAATATTAGTATCAACCAGGGATGAAATATTAGTATCAACCAGGGATGAAATATTAGTATCAACCAGGGATGAAATATTAGTATCAACAAGGGATGAAATATTAGTATCAACCAGGGATGAAATATTAGTATCAACAAGGGATGAAATATTAGTATCAACCAGGGATGAAATATTAGTATCAACCAGGGATGAAATATTAGTATCAACCAGGGATGAAATATTAGTATCAACCAGGGATGAAATATTAGTATCAACCAGGGATGAAATATTAGTATCAACCAGGGATGAAATATTAGTATCAAATTAGTAAAATAGTGAAATAATGTCCAAAATTAATTGCTGTCCCTCCAGATAAAAAACAAATCAACGTACGAATGAATACGAAACATCTGAATGCATTTTCATTATTTTATCGGATAATGACACATAATAAACTGAAACTTTCACAGGTTAGTTGCTTAATGGATACATTGATTCAAAGAAAGTAAGGATACTTTTAGAAACATTTTTAATGGAGTTAAATCACAAACTTCCTCAAATTGTTTAACGATAATTTTATCCTTAAAATAATTTACAGCCGTAACACATACACTCGAGTAGTGTAATTTAAAACGAGCAAAACCGCAATTGAGGCTGTGAGTGTGAATTCATGCGCGGTCCAATCAGAAATTAGTATTTTGATGACGTCATAAATGTTTAAAAACACTCTCATTGACATCTGCGCGGGTCCGAAAACATATCTGGGTCTCATATGCAATGAAAATAATGGACAATTTAGTTTTAGCGCACTTTGGTCCCTCCCTGACCCAATGTGTGACAGTCCTAAAACACACCTATAGGCAAACAAATGGACCGAACAAACAAACAAACAAACAACCAATCAAAATCCAAACCATCGAGATCAACCAATCAACAAGCAGTGTATGCACAAACAGATATACAGACAAACTGTCAGATATGATACATAACAAGGACAAGTCATCGAAATCAGCTTTCGATCTTTAAACGGGATTTTCATTATTTTGCTTCGTTGCGCTGACTGACACGATCAAACACAAAAGAAAGCTTACCTATATGTGTAATACTATACACATCATTAAAATTGCGTGGGCAGGCACGATCACAGGAACAGAAATATGAATATAGCCAAGGCGTGGAGGATGAGATGAAACGGAAGTTATTGTGTTTATGCGCGTGGATGATGTAGGTCTTGTATCTTATTAAGTAGACAAAGGCAGGTTTAGGTACTGATAATCGTACACGTGTATTATTTCCTTGATATTTACAGAGAAGCTTCTGGAAAATGAGCAAACTCTTTCATTGGATATATCATGCAGAATATTGTGTGCTTTTGCGAGTTGGTTGCCGACAGTAATTCCCTAGCTGACAAGCAGACAGATAAAACCAACTGTAGATCGAAGAATGTATATTGACCATGATACCTTTTTTGATAATGTGCCCCTCTTTTTGCCTTATGCTCCTCCCCCCATTTGGATCCGTCCTTGGATAATACGAGGCAAAGAGACTTATTGACAAACAAATGACTTTACGAACAAACAAAACACTGAACTGTCAATCAAACAAAAATAAATAAATGAAAGTAAACACAATACACCGAAAGACACAAAGATGACACAATCATGGACAATAGATCAATTTTACATCATTTTGGACATAGATTTTTGAGACTGTAAGACATTCAATATGTGTTTTGAGGTTTGTTAACTGTCATCAATAGTACCATGGATGTTATATCTACATTTATTGTACTTTTGGTCAAAATAAATCACAATTTTGGGTCAAATTTTTTAAAGATAATGTTGCTTATAGCGTTCATCTAGTGGTGATCTACGTGCTGAAGACATTTGTGCCAAATTTCATGGCCAACACCAAAATTAAGGAAGTTGTGGGACCAGAAATTAGGAAAAATAACCAAAAATGGGTATAGCGCCCCCTAACGGTGACCTATGAATATTTTTGTGGCCTCATTCAACAGATCGTGTCAAACCGAACATGCCTACGGGGTCATTCCCTGCCAACTCACCTAGAGGTTGTCAGTGACCGACTCAGATTTTGCCCAACCAATTTTGAGATATAGGCCTCTTATAATGCCAAAAAATCACCCACGCAACTTGGACAGTGAAAAATATACCCCCTTTTCACCTCCAAATTGCGTCCATTGGATCCATGGCCCCCTCAAACATTTAACACCCCAACTGCATCATGGGCTACATACAATGTTTACAACTTGGCCCTGAAAATGCTGATATTGCATTACGGAGTGCATAAAATAAAATTTAAATATTCCAAGAAGGCCCTTATTAGGCCTTAGACTCCTTGCCATGAATGAGCTTTTCGTGCTCACAGGTCCGCCCCTCCCTCCCTGTCCCTGTCCTTGATGGTGTGTATTTGAAAAGTGTTTGGGGTACACATACATACATGTACATGTACAATACCGGTTCATAGTACTGTACATAGTATATATATAGTGTACTGTATAATACCCTTTATATGAAAATATCGTCTGACCCTGAAGTTACTAAACTGAATGGTTAGATAGATAGATAGGATACAATATTTTGGATTCAATATGCTGTATATAACAATATATTTTAAGATGTAAAAGTTTCAGTTACAATTGATTTAAATGATAAACAAAGTCTCTGGTTGTCTGCGCGCGCGTCGCATCAGACCCGTGCGTTGGCATTTTTATTATTTTTTTGCTATGAAACGATGTCCAATTGCAGCCAAAATTGCTGGATCGATTGGTATTCTGCCGTGCTGTGTTTCAAATGACTTTTTCACATAGGGGTATGAACGTTTAATCAATTTGTGAGGCCTCTCTTAGCCACCATACTTTGTATATGTGAAACTTGGTCCCCGCGTATACCTGTATCACGTATTTCCCTGTTGGAAAAAAAATAAAAATAAACGCATCACCGCACCAATTTTGAAGCCGACCTATGACCAGAAACCAGAGGCTTTTTTGCCTTATGTATATGAAGCTAGAAAAGGAAATGATTTGATAAAAGGGGGACTGACATCCTTTATTGTGTGTGTACTTAAGGCGTTTTGTAATAAAATATTGTTTTTGAGACCCACCTGTGTCTATTTAATCATTGATTTCTGAGAACAAGTATTTTAAAACAATGTCTGAAGTGTTTGGGGGAGGCAACCCCGCCCCATGGTGGAAGCTCATTTGCATAAGATATGTGACGTAAGGTCGGGAAGATCCGATGTGTACATGATGTATATGTACATACATACGTTTCACACACGTAGCGTCGATTTCATTTCTTCCGTGATTTTTGTTTCCGGAAATAATAAAATGCCGGGAAGATGTGTTTCTGCAGGATGCAGCAATACCACCAAAGACGGTGTTAGCCTTCATCTGTTCCCAAGTGACCCACAATATCGCCGTATTTGGACGAGCAAAGTTTGACTGACAAGAGTAAAGTGGTCAGGTCCATCGGCTCACACAGTTTTGTGCAGCGATCATTTTGAGCCGAGTTTTGAGCCGAATTTCTCTTCCCGACATGACGTCACGAACAGCTCTTCCGTGCAGGGCGGGAACAACTAGTAAAAGTGGGGGGCATTTTTACAATGGTAAAATAACACTCTCAAAACAATAAAAACACAAAACAAAATTTTTATTGATCTTTTACTGATATAAAAGATGTCTGATTTAAATCCACGACAGTTCGCCTTTAAAAATTATCTAGATGTTTTGGTTTTCGTTGAAAACTTTTTGAAATATTATTACACATGTAAAAAACATGTTCTGTCTTTTATGACATTAACATAATAATGGGAAACGTGGGTTCGGTACTCAGGTGTCTTAAATTCTGTTGAGACTCCGTAATCAATAGGAGTATCCGTTGAGAAGTAGTCGGACGATCTAACTGAATTTAAAAAAAAATTCTGAATGAGTGGAAAGGAAACCTCAATAGTTTGAACTCTTTGGAACACAGATTCAGCAAAGATGATTTTAATCAAATAACATACCAAGACTATGGCCTGATGTACATTCACCTAATCCGGTTAAATATTTGATGGAATTGATATAGATAATTCAGTGTGTTTTTTGGAGGTTTTTTTGCACATTAAGTCTTTAAGAGTCATTTGAACATTTAAAAAGGTAAACAATCAGTTTGTGTTCATATATAATTTTATGTCCATTGTTATATTATTTGTTTTCCGTTTCATTATACTGTAAAGGTTTTGTTTGTACCTACTTGGATTTTGATTGGTTTTTAATTTTGTTTTTGGATTTTGTAGTTTTGTTCAGGATCTCAAATCTCAGAGATATAGGAAGCAGGGGTTTTATACCCCCTAATAATCTTAAAGAGGTGAGCGATGAATTCATTAGCCCAACCCCCAACAAAAAAATTCGACTTGCGAAAACATTCTGCCATATTTTACATCAAGTCTATGTACCTTTTCAAAAAGATTAGGACACTTCATGAAAATAATGTTATTTTGTCCTGCACTTTATATAATTCTTCATTTATTTATTTGCTGTTTTATTTTAACAGGGTAGCCTCCTCAGTTAAAGAACTGCTTCCTTTGAGGACTCTGTATTAAAACAATATTAAAAGTTAAACCAATCTACAAATACAAATTTAAAGTAAACTGATTTAGTTTGAAATTGAGATATAACATTTAAAACAATTGTAATTAAGGTAATCAAGCGTAAAACAAAATAATTTAAGATGCAAGAAACAACCACGGTAAAATACAAATAATGCATGGACACTATACACAATGAAGGAGGGGCATCGAGCAAAATAAATAGCAGTATTAGAAAATTAATGTTAAAACATAAGAATCTGAAGAAATTTTTGTTTTCATTATTTTAAGTTTACGAATATATCCCAAATTGCAGCACAGAGCATAGAACCCTAAATATTCCGGGCTCTAAGATGGGCCCCGAACCCCACGCTATTTTGCCATCATGCTGCACACCTGTCTGACTCAATTACTCCAATGCCCTAGATATATTTCAGACTCCATGAAAGGGTCCACCCTTGTAATACATAATTCAGTTCGTACAGACACAAACATACATCTTCATAGCCTGTGTTTAGGTGTCGTATTGAGCCGGAAAGCTAGAAGGACACTACCAAACAAAAGAGGGCGCTACCAGCGTCAGGAGCAGCTCTTGTCAACGGAAGTTTAATCAATGTGTTTTCACGCGGCGCTGGTCGTCGGCGTATCTCGCAGGAACTAGCAACAATAGCGGGGAGTGTGTCAATAAAGCGATATTTGCCATTGCATATCTGGCTGTCAAATAATTAATTATCTTCACTTGAATGGCTTGCTTTTAACGTCGTATTGATCATCCTAGATTATAAAATTTTGAGTTGTGGCAGCATTTTACAGACAAGCGATTAACGACAAGCGATCAGGGGCGTAGCCGAAGGGGAGTATGTGGGGTGAGATACCCCCCCCCCTCCAATATTTGTTTCAGTTGACATTTAGAGCATCAGTCGGTTTATTAACCACCAAATAAATAATTGCAGGATTGTAGTTGATGTCAGACTTCCCCCCCCCACACACACACAAGAATATATCTCGACAGTCATGACAAGCGGGTCAGTTACAGTTATAATCAAATGAGAACATCACTCTGGAATGATAGATAAGTACTTTCAACAAATAATTCCCTTATCCTTATTTATTTCATGTTTGTTGTGATGGCTGTCTATATTGTATGTTTTAAGTGTTTGTTCTGTGACACTGTTGAAGAACAAATAAAAACAGTCATAGGTTATTAAGTTCGCTATTTGTTTAACCAATAGGCCAGGCTCTCTCTTTATTTTGTCTCGGATTGTTGATGTTTGTTTTCTTATTCATTATTTTATGGATTTATGAATTTGAATACATTTTGTTGATAAAATGGATATGTATGTATAGCTTTGTGATTTGTTTTATTTGAAATATTATGTAAAATAATGAAATTAATTTTAATTAAATCAAACATTATGTTTTGCTCGCGGAAGAAGTGACTGACGGTCCTAAATGAGAACAGTTTTTCTATTTACAATTGGTTAAAATAAATAATGCTTTAATAATTTATCGATGGAAATAATCACATTTATCCATACACTGTTATGTGTGTTAAACCTGTTGCTATAAGTACATCAATAGATCATAATGATTCGCGACTACATGTATTCAATCTCACTAGCATAGGTACTTGGTGCCTGGGGGCATAACACAAATTCAATACAAATCAACAAACCATGACGGTGTTTGAACTTTAGGTTGAACACGCTTTACGGGGGATTTTAGACGTGAGATTATACTCACAAATACATTGAATAATAATTCTCAGTGGGTTTCGGGCATTGCTAGATCAACCATTTCACCCTCATTGTGACTTTTGTTGTATTTTCTTTTTTGGAAAAACACCCTTTTCAACAGAACCTGTTTGCGCTCAAGGCTTTAATTTAAATGTGTCAACTGATGTTGGGAATATGGCAAGGATTAGGCAGAATGATGCATAATATTCAGTATATTCACAGCCATAGCCGTTATACGAAGCGGTAGTTGCTTGAAGATCCCCACAGGCATAGCCGTTATACGAAGCGGTAGTTGTCGAAGATCCCCACAGGCATAGCCGTTATACGAAGCGGTAGTTGCTCGAAGATTCTCACAGTTGTCTAAGATGACCTTACCTACAGCTTTTATGCCTAGGTGTCAATCATCACGGGCGTAAATCCCGTTGGGTGGGGTGGGGATATATACCCCCACTTTTTGGTCCAGGGGGATGGTCTATAGGATCATCTCCTCAAATTTTTCAAGCGGTAAAAAAATAATCGAATAATTCGTGCAAAAAGGGGAATTTGGTTTGTTAAATATTAATTGCCTGTTTGTATATTTGTCCGTTTGCGTGTCATCTTTATGATAGCTGTAGGATTCTGAGTGGTTGTGCGCGTAACCACGGGGGGGGGGGGGATCAAGGAGTTTAAACCCCATGAGCTTGCCGATTTTTTTTTTCATCCTCCCCTCCGTTGATCAACGTTCGAGATCTAATATTTTGTTGTAGATTATGCAATAAATTTAAATATATCCCACTTTTCGACACGGATTAACGCCACTGGCAATCATACATTAAGCCTCTATGTCAAAACAACAAAATATGTTCCCAAAAAATCACCAAAATCATACTTATTCTGCCTGAGCTATATACTCTTAGATAGAAATAAAATGAAATTAAAAAAGACTGTCCGTTGGAATAGGCCTACTGTCTGCTTTTGGTACGAATGCGTATCATTCGACTTTTTAGAGTGGGGAACAGCATATCAAATGTCCCCTTAAAAATAAATGTTAGCCTATCCTGGCTACTGAGGAGTAGACTATACCGTTTTTCTTGTAACACCATAATTATTAATAAAGCGATCAGAATGCACCACAGAGCGTCCAAAGTCAAAATATTTTCGTGACTCTGGATACAGTAAGGAAGGCCCCTACACCGTATATCAATAATTGTCTCCCACTATTTTGATGGCCAATACAAAATCATGACCAACATAATTAAGTATGCCCATCCTGAGGAGTATACTACAGTTTTTTTTTTTACAACCCCATCAAGAGTAAAATACGTCGTCATAAAGCGCTCGGAATAACAATCAGTTTTTGTCCATAGTTATATTATTTGTTTTCCGTTTCATTTTACTGTAAAGGTTTTGTTGGTACCTATTTGGATTTTGATTGGTTTTGGATTTTGTCGTTTTGTTCAGGATCTCAAATCCCAGAGAAATAGGAAGCAGGGGTTTTATCCCTCTAATAATCTTAAAGGGGTGAGTGATGCATTCATCAGCCCCCCCACAAAAAAAAAAATGTTTGCCATATTTTTACATCCAGTCTATATACCTTTTTCAAAAAGATTAGGACAATTTATGGAAATAATTTTATTTTGTCCTGCACTTTATATAATTCTTAATTTTTTTAAATTTATTTATTTGCTGTTTTATTTTAACAGGGTAGCCTCCTCAGTTAAAGAACTGCGTTCTTTGAGGGCTCTGTATTAAACCAATAAGTTAAACCAATCTACAGGGTGTTTAAAAAAAGGTATCCTACTTTAAAGGGTTAATATGGCCAGACTATATGTTTACCAACAAAAAGCATGGTATCATCTTAAAGCAGAAGCTATGTGCTTTCCAATGATACCCTGGGTTACATTCCAGGGTCACGCATCATTGAGCACCACTGTCTTGAAATTGTGGTGCACAATTGCCGTTGGTTCACTTTCCTGCTGAACAAAATTGACACAGATTTATGTTCAATCATTGGATTTTATTCATGATCATGAGTAAAACATTTAACAGCAGAAGTTTCTGATTTTCTCTCATTGGCCAAGACCCTCCACGTGTCCACCTCCCCTCTCAAGCACAGTTGACATCGACGGCGCATGTCGTCCACAGCTCGTCTCACGGTACGTGGATCTTGTCGCAAACTGTCCACCTCACGATGAATCCTTTCACGCAAATCCTGCATGTTGTGTGGAGGGGTGCTGAAAACTTTGTTCTTCAAATGACCCCACAAAAAGAAGTCGCAGGGGGTGAGGTCTGGTGACCTTGGGGCCATTCAACGGGGAGGTTCAGAGCAATCACGCGTTCGTGAAAGAGTTCTTGGAGGCGATTTCGAACAGCGATGAGACGATGGGCTGGTGCACCATCTTGAGCCCACCACACATAACGGAACATTCCATTTTGCTGTCGCTGGAAGTGGATCTCCATCTGTGGCTCCTCATTGATCATTTGAAGATAGGCCTGACCATTTACATTTCGCTCAATCCAATGATTGAACATAAATCTGTGTCGATTTTGTTCAGCAGGAAAGTGAACCAATTGCAATTGTGCACAACAGTGGTGCTCAATGATGCGTGACCCTGGAATGTAACCCAAGGTATCATTGGAAAGCACATAGCTTCTGCTTTAAGATGATACCATGCTTTTTGTTGGTAAACATATAGTCTGGCCATATTAACCCTTTAAAGTAGGATTACCTTTTTTTTAAACACCCTGTACAAATAAAAAAAAATTAGTACACAAATAAAAGCAGTAAATAGAAATATGGGAAAATTAATAAAGTAAGCCAAAGTAAAAAAATTAAACATTCTAAATATGTCCAAAATAAAACGAAAATGGAAAAAGAGTAAAACTGATCTAGTTTAAAATTGAGAACATTTAAAATAATTGTAATTAAGGTAATCAAGCGTAAAACAAAATAATTTAAGATGCAAGAAACAACCACGGTAAAAACAAATAATGCATGGACACTATACACAATGAAGGAGGGGCATCAAGCAAAATAAATAGTAGTATTAGAAAATTAATGTCAAAACATAACAATCTGAATATTTTTTGTTCATTATTTTATGTGTACAAATATATCCCGAATAATATATCCCGAATATTCCAGGCCCGAATATTCCAGACGCGATTTTCTTTTCCGCAAACGAGAATTGCCACCCCACAATATTTCAGCCAATCACATGGTACGTTTTTTAAGATGACGTAGGATATTATTAACATATGCATATTAGATGCAGGCTAGGCACACTGATCAGTAAGTGCACGGGCATACATGTATTATATTTTATAATTAATGTAATGTCAATGTACAGTGTACAGTATGTATGAACTTCTTGCAGCTAGATTCATAAGAACTAGTGCGTAGTCAACTCAGCGCAATGTAATCCAAATGCAATGTGCATGTACATGTAGTTAAATGAAATAACTGTATGTACTGATCGAGTTGAAATAACTTAGTGGTACCATAGGCTGTGCATATAAACTTTCTATATGGTGGTACTGAGTTGAAATAACGTGGTTAAAAATAACTGTACGTTTTATATACTGATGCCCCTTTTCACAACAAGCTATTTAACGCAGAACCATACCCTAAATTCATGGGCACACAATAATGTAATTATAATGGGGTACGTGGGGGCTAGATGAAAGAGATTGAAAAGCAAAAGGACACAAACAAATTGTACAAATCAGATGATTCTATTTTTATATAAACTGAATTGTTTAAAGCATCAATCATTATATGTTTTTTGTCTATAATTTTAGTATAACTATATATTTCCAAATAAATTTGTGAAGTTTATGAGACAAACTGAATTTCACATAATAAATACAAACAACCTGAACGTATTTTCACTATTGCTGAAGCTTTCATAGGCTGGAGTTATGCATCAAGAAATACATTCCTAACAAAATGTTTTTTACTTCAGAAACGACTTTCTTACAGTTTATGAGTTCAAAGCTAAAATTAAGTCTTAATTGTTAACCTGGAAATCCTGGTAAAATTCGAAAAACCTTTTTTGTATATATTTTCTGAAAAGTGTATAGACTTTCATTGTAACTTTGACTTCAATCAGCATGTAAAATGACTCAGACTCAAGGTTTGAGGAATACGTGTCTGCTATAAAAGTGTAATAAATATAGTTCATTTTAAATTGATGACCAGTTGTAACTCGAAAACCCTTTTTTAAATATATTTTCTATTACTTTCCATCTGTTTTTCTGATTTAGTTGAGACGTACATTTTTATATTGGATGTTGACCTAGAGTTGATTCAGTTAATTCTGACTGGATTATTTTACTTTCTTTCTGGCTATTAATTCTTATCATTTTACTTAATTGCATTTCCCACATTTGTATTGTTGCTGATTCATTTAGATCAAATTTCTTACACTTTTATTGTAATGTAATGAATGGAGGTTTCAGAATTCACCTAGTTTCCACTAATCATTTTGTTGTAAACCTTGTTGTAAAAAAATATTATTTCCGCGTTATTTGTAAATTCATAGCTCACCATTGTTCAGTCACTGTGAGAATTAGAAACCCTAAATTCACTCTATCACTGGTTTCAAGTATTCCAGATGTTAAGACCATCTAGACTTATGCCTTCAGCTGAATGAAACTGCAGTTTTCTTAGTTTACATATCAATTGTTAGCACCGGTAGTTATATTATTAAATTCACTATCGATATTATCGATACTGTATTGCAAATGCACAGTGTGTATTATTGTCTATTCATGCCTTGTCTGTGCAAGTCATTAATAGACAGATTCTGCGCCAGAATCAAATTGTATCCCAAATGGTAACCTGTTTACGGCCCGAGTTCGAAAATGGCTAGCTCGCTAGCCTGTTGCGACGTTTGCTGCATATAACTGATATGTGATTACTTCACTATCATCAGCCAAGGTATGGCCTTGGGTTGATTTGTTTACATTCCAAGTTTCTGGCAGAGTCTCAGGTCTGCCTAGGGACTTTGTTTTGGTAGCTCATTGGTTAGGGCTAGCCAGAGATTTAAGTGTTTTGAGACTGATAGAATAGGTCATGAATATGTATAAGACATCTGATTGGCTGAAATATCGCGGGATGGCAATTCTTGTTTGCAGAAACAAAAATCGCGTCCCGGACGGACCCCAAGCTATTTTGGCATCATGCTGCAAACCTGCCTGAAACATTAAAAACACTCTGAAATTGTATGCCCTTGTTTCATAATTGATTTCGTACAGACACAAGCGTGCATCTTCGTAGCGTCAGGCATAACACATTGAGCTGGAAAGTTAGAAGGCCACGACCAGACAAAAGAGGGCGCTAGCAGCAATAGAAGCGGCAGCTCCCGTCGTAAACGGAAATAATATTAAATTGTTTTCGATCAAGCCGGGCGCTGGTTGTAGGCGTCAGAACTACATGTACAACGCGAAGTGTGTCAATAAAGCGGTATTCGCCATTGCATATCGGGCTGTCAAATAATGAACTACATCTTTTGAAAAGATTTATCTTAACTTGAATGACTCAATGCCGTGTAGATCATCCTAGATTATGTAAAATTTTGAGTTGTGGCAGCATTTTACAAACTGAATCTGACAAGAAGTTGTGTACCATGCTCATGAGTAACCTGCCTATGTCTGTTTGCAGGGGCAACCTCGTTTTCAAATGTCATTGATTAAGTAAATTAATGGAAGTATAACTACATCTCTTTTATTTATTCCTTATGTCAGGAATGAACTTTTCTTTGGAACTATCAGATTATTGGGCCTTTTCGCTGGTCATGCAGCATGTAAGCTATAGAGTGTGGCTGTGAGAATTTCACTTTCGTATTAATTATCGTGATTGATAAAGGTGACTAGATATACAGGCTGCACAGAAAAAGTTGCATACGTTTTCAAACGCCAATGTTATTCCTTCCGTTTAACCGAAAAAAATTACATTCCCTTTGAGAATTTGAAAATTAACATAAACCATAAATAAATCATGCCAAAATAAACAGGCAACAGTGCAGCATTAACGTGACAATAAGTAAGTAAGACTAATTGCGGTGACACCATGTGGAATCTCAATTGAGTAGTAATTAGTTCTGAAAAGAACTGGAGGTACAACTCGACGTTTCGATCAGTATGCTCTGATCGTCCTCAGAACTAATTACTACTCAATTGAGTTTCCACATGGTGTCACCGCAATTAGTCTTACTTATCATCCTCACCATGCAAAGCTACAAGTTTTACCTGTGACAATAAGTGTTTACATTTTATTTTGGTTCTAACTTTTTGGGCGTAAAGTCGGAAATTTAATTCCCCCGCCTCCTAGAAAAAATTCCGAGCTACGCCATTCGAAAAACGCTGCAAATGTAAACAAAAATAGAGTTATTTAAAAGCAAGATAAAGGCACTAAATGCGTTATAGGCATATGAGGGTTAGGCCATGTGTGTCGCGAGGGTAGGCCATGTGTGTCGCGAGGGTGGGGGTGGGAGTTGCGGGCAACCACCTTTTCGGCACAGGATATTATTTAAAATAATTACTTCCAATTTTATATTGTAATTGTCTTTACACTGAACTATTTAGAGATCCCCCAAATCATTTATATCGCAGAGCAACCTCAGCATTTGTTTGCAATTTTGTTAAATTACTCCTTGTTATTCATACGGAATGAATGACTGCAAGCCCATGCTTTACCATACAGAGTAAAACAATGCGCCAGTCGCACACTACTAAGTACTAACATTCGCCGTAGCAGACGACCCTTGGCAACATTTTGTAATGAGTAAGGACAAAAACCAAACTCACGGACTTTCTTGTTGTGATGAAAGTTTAAGGGCAATCAACTCCTCAACACGTTTGACATGCAGCAAATTGTTAAATTCTGTCTATTTACACAAACTATTTCATACTGTAACGCGATGGTCGGTGGGGGCGCTATCGCAACTCCGTGGTACAAATAAATGTATCTTCCCCACGTGGGTCCAGGTACGTTGGGTTGAAATATACAACCAGGCATCTGATAAATATTATTACTGAAGAGATGGACTACAACGTAAGAACTAAACATGTCGCCTGTTTAACAGTTTCAACAATTTATTTACATCTCAACACAAAATAAGTTGGCATTAACCATCATACAATAATGTGCTCATAACTCCGTCATTACTCTTAACCGTAGCCCTCCTCTCTAAGCTAATGAATAATTACTCCGCCACTGACAGACTGTGTTATCGTCAGCTATACATACACACATACACACACATACACACATATACATATACATATACATATACATATATATATATCAGCCAATTTTTCTTTGCTCGCGAACCGTTTATAATATTTCAGGTCAGTTTCTCCATATAAATCTACTTTGTGTACAACCACATAAAAGGCTTGTGTCCCGTTAATTGTGTGATCCCCGCTACTGCCGTTACCCGGGTTGTTTGCATCTGACCGGGGCTTGATCCCTGGCTACTCGGCAGATATGGTTTGGCCTCTGACCTGGCCCCATAGAGCAATAGATAATTGGCATAAGTGGACCGCCCACCAACATAGGGGCTGGTTAGCTCAGTTGGTAGAGCGCTCGTCTAGTATTCGAGAGGTCGCGGGTTCGAGTCCGGCATCAGCCAATTTTTCTTTGCTCGCGAACCGTTTATATATATATATATATATATATATATATATATATACATAATACATATACATACACACACATATATATATACACATATACATATATACATACAGTGTCTCAAAAAAAATGCAAACCAAATTTAACGGAATGCCAGACGTAGAATGAGTAACCAACATAGATAATATAGATATGGTTTGAAAGATACACCTTTCCACTTTAAAATGAGACATGAAACGTCCAAATCTGAAAATTTTTGACAGAGTTATGAGTACTTTTCCAAGAGAGGTCAAATTGACGATGGGACCAAGTTTTTAAATGCAGTGATAATCGATTTTGTTTAGATGTGCAAGTGTTGCAATGTGGATGAACTGTTGATGATTACATCCCTTCCCCTCAACATGCCCTCCCTCTCGCTCGATACACAGGCGACATCGTCTCTCCATGTCTCCCATTGCTCTCCTAACAACATCTGGAGTCTGCCGCAGGACGTCAATCTCAGCTGTTATTCTGTCACGGAGAGTCTGCAGGTCCGGAAGGGGAGTCGTGTACACCTTGGACTTCAAGTATCCCCAGAGGTAGAAATCACACGGGGTGAGGTCTGGAGATCTCGGTGGCCATTCATGCACATAATTCAACGCTATGACACGGTCTCCGAACGCTTCATGAAGGCGGTCTCGGATGAGCTGGAGCGCCGTCTTGAGCCCACCACAGGCACCTAAACACACCTCGCTCCTGAACCTCGAAATGTTCCTCAAGGATGGGGATAACATCATCATTCAACATCTCAAGGTAACGCCGGCCGTTGAGGTTGCCCTGAAAAAACACCGGTCCGACGATGAGGCCACTGCCGCAGAGGCCAACCCAGACACTTACTTTCTCACGTTGGAAGTTGTGCTCGTAATTGAAGGGAGGTGGATGTTGTTTGGGGTGTACTCTCGAACTTTTCCGTCGAGAGAAAATCCAGCTTCATCGCCAATGATGAGATGATGGACGAATTGCACATCTGCCTGCAGCTGGTCGACGACCCACTGATAAAAATTCAACCGTCTTGGCAAATCCGGCGGTAGCAGGCGATGTCGCACGCGCATTTGGTAGGGGTGCATGCCCAGTTCCAGCCGAGTGATGCGATTAAACGTGGCATGTGGTAGGCCCAGTCCATTCCGTCTAGAACTGACATACGGGTTGGCATGTTTACAAACTCATAGCAAGAAAGTGTTTAGAATTGTGTTTACTCGCTAAACACATTTTTGTAGGCCAGGCAATTATCCACACAGAGGCAATTAGGCTACCTTTGTCCCAATGCCTAAAATTGAAAACTTGGTCCCATCGTCAATTTGACTTCTCTTGGAAAAGTACTCATAACTCTGTCAAACATTATCAGATTTGGACGTTTGATGTCTCATTTTAAAGTGGAAAGGTGTATCTTTCAAACCATACCTATATTATCTATGCTGGTTACTCATTCTACGTCTGGCATATATACCCTAGGTTTTTGTTGTGCCCCATTAATTTTTGCCGTACCTCCTTCCTTATTCAAAACCGCCCCTTAGGCTTCTTTATATCCAATAGATTTTGCATCTGTAAATGGAATTTGTGTTTGTCATCTGTTTTGTTTTTCTACATGAATAATACATGTTTTCTAAAGCTTACTCCAAATATTGTTTGAACAAAAAGTACATTAAATCTTAGTTATAGCGCCCCCTTGCGAAAAACGTAATATTTTATTGCGTAAGTAAGTAAGTACCACAGAGTAAAACAATTGTTTCATATAGGCATATATTTATCTCTATACGTAATAATAATAATGAACAGTTCTTATATAGCGCATAATAATAAAAGTCTCTATGCGCTTATAATTACACATCCAAACTGACTCTCAAAATCATATTACAAGATTTTACAATAATTGACTATGTACAATGAACCCACATTCACTTATTAAACAAGTATGTTGTAACCTGGGACCTAAATGTATTGATAGTGTTTGAACTTTTAATTACACCAGGGATGTTGTTCCACAGTTCGGGAGCAGCATACGCAAAACTACGTTCACCGTAGGACCTAGTTTTAACAAAAGGGGTAATTAAGATCTCAACAGCTGACCTAAGATTTCGTGTAGTCCTATATTCTCCAATCAAATCTGTTAGGTATGCAGGAGCTAGTCCGTGGTGACAGTAGAATGTTAACAATGATATTTTGTACTCTATGCGAGATCGAATAGGCAGCCAATGAAGGCTACGTAATACCTGAGTTATGGCCCTGTCATACTGTTGCGTATGAGAGAAACGTAAGAGTTGCGCATGAAAATTCATAATATAATTTTCATACGCACAAAAAGCCCTTGAAAATACAGAAATGTGCGTATACTTACCGTATTGAACCTATGAGTAGCGTATGAGTAGCGTATGGCAAGCGTATTGACAGCGTATGGACAGCGAATGTCAGCAAATGTCAGCGTATGTCAGCGTATGAACAGCGTATGATCAGCGTATGGCCAGCGTACTCTGCGTATGGCTAGCGTATGAGTAGCGCATGAACTGCGCATGCCCAGCGTACCGCCTATCCGCCTATCACGTGACAAAGTGCCTATATAATCGTACGTTAAATACGTTACTCAATCGTCAGGCATACGCCAAGATGTCTATACGTTGCAGATACGTCAGACATACTTTAGAAGTAAGTTACTCATGCGCTATCAATGCGCTATCAATACGCTAGCTGTACGGTACACCTTCATGCCAACGTATGGCAACTTATGTCCAGCGTACTCGACCTATGAGTAACGTACCTATATCGTACCTCTAGCGTATTCAGCGTATGCCTAGCGTATGCTTAGCGTATTAACCATACGTCCGCATACGCACAAAATTTTTAAGCATGCTTAAAAATTTATTTCTGCCTCAGCGTATGCCAGCGTATGCCAGCGTATGCCAGCGTATGCCACCGTGCTTGAAACGTATACAACCTATGCCTAACGTACCCCTAGCGTATGTCACCGTATACCAGCGTATGAGTGATAATTTTCATACGCTGGCATACGCTAGTACGATACGCAACAGTGTGACAGGGCCATTATGGATACATATTTATTTGAACGTGTCACTAACCAAGCCGCTGAGTTCTGTATGACCTAAAGCTTTTTGTAGTTGGGAAGCAATACAAGGAAAGCAATACAAGAGACTATTACAAGTGCCAAAAATTAGGTGATAGCGCCCCCTTGTGGTAAAACATGTACGGCGGTAAAACATAAAATTAAGACGTCTTACAGATTTTCCCAGTGAAACCAAGTAGGTCATTGAATATCAGGCCAAAAAAACTTAACGTGAGTGTAAAAGCGCCATGTAACAATGACCGATTACTTGATAGTCGAATAATTAAAAAAAACAAAAACATGATAATGGAGGGAACCAGTAGCGTAAATCCGTGTCGAAAAGGAGGGGGGGGGGTGCTATGATATTGAAATTTGTTTGCATTGTTTTAATACAAACGGACCATAAATCCAAAATTCCCCATTTTGTGCACAAATTATTATTATTTATCACCGCATGAAAAATTGGGGGGGGGGGGGGTGATCCTATGGACCATCCCCGGGCCAAAAAGTGGTGGTATATCCCCCATCCCCCGGGGAGTTACGCCCTTGAGGGACACGGCGTCCCCTGTTTTTTCTATTTTTGTTCTGCAAACAAGAATTGCCATTGTACACTTCCCATTATGCATTCGTATTCTAATATTGAATGTTGGACTTAATAATCAACAGCTTTGAATTACTGTGATTATTCAGACATGATTTGCTTCGGAATTAATTTGATAAGTAAAAAAAATAATAATAATTAACAGGAAAATACAACAAATTATATTTATACCCCCACAATAAAACAATTCCAGACAGACTTTGAAATGAACTCAGATTCGAGCGTGTATACCACTATGCTACCAAGCAAATCCAAACCTTGGCTGAATTAATTATAGAAGTACATTTATATAAAAGCTTATAGAACGTAATGGCAATTATTCTCTGATAATACCACATAATACCGGCTTACCCCACTGAGTTCGTATGTTGGCGGGGGGGGGGGGGGGGAGGGGCGGGCAGGCATTTGTTAGGGCATTTTGACGGCACTACATTGGTAATCCTTATTTGCTCTTAGATAATGTTAAATGAAAGTTGAGAGTACAAGCATTTAAGGGTTTGGATACAGTGCCACTGACCCTCCCCTTTGTACACATATCCATTCCGTATACAATACACATTAATATCATAATGTATATAGCCAGTAAGAAATAGCGGGAAAAGTGACTGTCTGACGTCATTATACTAGGTCATTAACGGTCATTAGCCTCTGTGTACATGAAACGAGTAATACAATCAATTATAAATGATTTGTACTCTTTATATAAAGCAGGTTATGCCATGTGAATAAATAAATTGGTGATTGTTCTCACAAATCAGATGTGTCTTTTGGGAGATTTTTTCTCCAGTTACAAAAACGTTACTTTTATTGTGAGTTTGTTTTTGGGTGATTTTTGTGGTCGGTCGGGTCTAGGTATAACATTTCGTTGAAATATTCTGGAGGGAGGCGCGATCAGAATTTCCTTTTATCATTAGACCAATAATTTGACAAAGTGAAGAAATAAAACAATTAATGCCAAATCGGGTCGAGTCAAATCCAGTAGGTTGGGTAAGGACGATCACCAATCAATTAAGTTGTTTACATTAACAAAATCATCAAGTCATCCAGACCAATAACGTATGTTCCACACAAATTATATTTTCCATTGATTTTATTTTAACATTTACACATTCAGATAGGATAAACAGATAATATTTTTGATAAATAGGATAATATTTTTAGAAGATTTAAATAGAAAAAGCAAGTTATATATATTTTTGTACATATTTGAGATTTAATCAAGAAGCAGTATTTTTCCAGAAATTCCTTCGCATTTGCATAATGTGTCCTCACTGAAAATAATTGGTATAACTTTACATGGGCAGCGATACGGTGGTGTGGGGATGGGAGAGGGTGTCCCCCAGTGTGTATGACAAGGGGCAGGTAATAGCATTACCTCCAATGATAAGAGCGCACAAATTATTACATTATTAAATTGTATTATCTATATAACAATTAGCGTATTTATAATTTAGCCCTATTTTTTCTTAAAATCTTCGACATCAGAATGCATAATCATTTCATTCCGAGTTGCCTGTGGATTTTGTTTCACAGACACTCGGAAAACACTGAGCGTACAGTGCTTTATACATTACGTTGGTGTAAGGACAGAATCAAATCAATTGTTTATCACCGAAAGCAAGACTTTCATCAATCTATACATTTCTAGCGTATTTGTTTTACGTCTGATTTCACAAAAATAGAACCGCAAAGATGTCAAAATTCAAAAAAAAAATTCGGGTTTTACCGTGGGGGTTGGGGGAGGGATAGTTTCCGAGTGGCCGTGGTGGTGGTGGTGGTGTTGGGAGTTATATGTGCCTTGCTCCCTATTTCCCCCGAATCGTATTCAAGAAATAGCTGTCACTGGTTCAATTACTTGTTTTAAAGGGACAATCTCGTTACGATCAACAGGGCATGGAATTGGAGTGCTAGTTTTAGATTTACTCATTGACTGAAAATAATACCCAACATGATAAGGTCCTACTACTGTTGCTGCTGCATAAATGCACATAATTCAGTCACTGTGTTCATCTTAAACCACGACGCCGATTTGGTATGTCTGGGCAATTAGGCAGTTACCGATGTTGTACCTCCCATAGCAAACAAATTCTTTCTTTTGTTTTTAGCGAAGGAATTCCTTAAAAATATTACTTTCGAGCAAAAATAAGCTAGTTCATCTAAAATAATACTCTGAAAATATCAAATAACTGTGAATTTAATTTAGTATGAAATTATGTAAACATGTTCACCCTTACAATTGTTTTATAAATGGTGAACGAACACTGTCAACTTTTCTTGGTAGAAAGTTATCTTACAACATTCAGGGAACCATTTCTGAAAATAATCTTTGTACCTTATGTTTTGTAACCAATGTACATATCGTCCTGTGACACCAGGGGCGCCAAATATCGCCCAAATGTAAACCATAATCATGTCTTGTAGTGTTTCAGCTAGGTTTGAAATTGTTTGTAAATTTTCATCGTTAAATATTATTTTAGGACAAGATTTTATTTGTTTTTGTTCTTATTTCATAATCCTCAAAAAGTATAATGGAACATAATAACCTTATTTTCCATTATTTTGTTTGTATATTTAGAAAATGCTTATTTGTTAATAGTTCACAAAACATTACACTTGCAAAGTTGGCGCCCTGCATCCCCAAGACGAAAATATACTGATGTGTATCGATGAATGTGTGAAGGCTTTGACAAGGCATCAATAAAAAAAATCCGGTTTCTGGTCAGAGGTCGGCTTCAAAATCGTTTTTGTTTTTTGGTAATCTTTTTTGTTTTAAGTGATACATGTTAACATGTATACGCAGTTATTGTAACCAGACAAAATTTCCCATACACAAAGTATGGTGGCTAAGAGATTCTGCAAAAATCGGGCAAACGTTCATACCTCTATGTGAACAAGTCGTTTAAAACACAGAGCGGCAGAATTCCAGTCGATCCAGCAATTTTGGCTGCAATTGGACATCGTTTCATGGCAATAAATAAATAAATAAAAAAAATCGACACGCGGATCTGAGGCGACACTTGCGGAGACCTGAAACCGGAGATTTGTTTTGTTTGGCCTAACAAAGGACTAAATACTGTGAAATACTAAACAAAGATAATGAAAGTTAAACATTTTATATAAATATTGTATACAATTAAAGGCATAAGATCTTTGAAACAATTACTTTTAAATTCTAAAATGTATTTCGAGATTTAACTACCCCTACATTTTTCGATTCAATTCGATTCAAATGGCATTTCAAAGTCAGTTCATTTCAATTCTCCTTATAAACTTAAAATATTCGATTGAATTCAAATTCAATTTAAGTATAATTAATTCTTTGCTTTATTCATGCAATAGTTTTTAATTTTATTTTTTTTAATTTTTTTTTCCTTAAGTTAAATCTCGATATATCCTAACTTTATACAGTGATAACTTTCAATAATTATTGAACTGTGTTGTTGTGTTCGCAACGCATTATTTATGGATATGCTGCTATTTTATTGAGAATGTTTGACGTAAAGTTGGCTATAAACATCTCCCATTATTTTGTTTGGATTGATAGAGAATGCTTATTTGTTAATAGTCCACAAAACATTACGCTTGCAATGTTGGCGCCCTGCATTCCCCACGACTAATGTGATAAATGAATATTGTGTGATATTCAATCTGTGATAGCTCGGATAACACAGGGCTGAATACTGTGAAATACTAAACAAAACTAATGAAAATTAAACATTTTATATAAATATCATATACAATTAAAGGCACGAGATCTTTTAGATAATTACTTTAATTTAAACTCTAAAATATATTTCGAGATTTAATTTCCCCATAAACTTATTTTTGGTCGATTCAACTCGATTCGAATTCAATTCATTTCAATATTAACATAAAATGTTTGATTCAATTCAAATTCAATTCAAATTCAATTTAAATAAAATTTGTTATTTGCTTTATTCATGCAATAGCTTTTAAACTTTTGGTTTTATTTTTATTCAAACAAATTTTTTTTTGTGGATATTTTGTTTTCATTATAAATTAAATCTCAATATATATCCTAATTTACACTGTTAACTTTTAATATTCACTGAATTGTGTTGTTGAATAATTGGTTATGTTCGCAACGCATAATTTATTCATATGCTGCAATTTATTGTTGAAATTATATTAACATTTGTCGTTATTCTGTATAGGTCTAAATGGTGAACGAACACTGTCATATTACTTTTCTTGGTCAAAATGTTGATAAGAAAGTCATGTTACAACATTCAGTGAACCATTTCTGAAAATAAACTTTGTTCATTATATTTTGTCATCAATGTACATCTCGTCCTGTGACAAAAATTATTGTATGACAGTCGCTGTAAACCATAATCATGTCTAGTAGTAATTTAGCTAGCTCTGAAATTATTTGTTTATTTTCATAATTTTAGGAATATCCATTGTGAAGTAGTTGGACGATCTAACCTAATTTAAAAATCTGAATGAGTAGAAAGGAAACCTCAATAGTTTGAACTCTTTGGAACACAGATTCATCAAAGATGATTTCAATCAAATATATACCAAGACTATGGCCTGATGTTGGCTGTACATTCACCTAATCCGGTTAAATATTTGATGGAATTGATATAGTTAATTCAGTGTTTTTGTTTTGCTTTTTTGTACATTAAGTCTTTAAGAGTCATTTGAACATTTAAAAAGGTAAACAATCAGTTTGTGTTCATAATAATTTTAAGTCCATTGTTATATTATTTGTTTTCCGTTTCATTATACTGTAAATGTTTTGTTTGTACCTATTTGGATTTTTATTTTTTTTTATTTTATTGTTTTAGATTGTTTTTAAAGTAAACAAATAAAAGCAGTAAATAGAAATATGTTTATACCTTTCCGGTTCATGATATAATTTTGAAGTATAATTTAAATTACCATGTCTACGCTGATGACACGCAGCTTTAAATTATATTCAGATCTTCTCAAGACCCTGCCGATTCGTGTATTACAACGCTGGAGAAATGTATTCAAGAGATTCGTAGTCGGATGAGACAAAACTTCTTGAAATTGAACAATGAAAAAACAGAGTTTCTTCTATTTGGATCGCGTCAGCAATCAAAAGTTTATTACAATTGGTGCCTCGCACACCTCGTCACAAGCACGTAATTTGGGTGTTATATTTGACTTGACAATGACTTTAAAACCTCATACCTCCAACATCGTTCGCGTACCATCATTTCATATCAGAAATATTGGCTGAATAAGGAAATACTTGAATCAAAGTGCTGCTGAGCAAATTATACATGCGTTTGTCACATCACGGCTCGATAACGGGAATGCTCTCCTTTACGGTCTCCCGCAGAATCAAATATCTCGTCTTCAGCACAACACAGCAGCTCGTGTTGTAACTTTGTCCAGAAAGTCATGCCGTATCAATCTTGAAAGAACTGCACTGGCTTCCTGTTTCACAGAGAATTATTTTTAAACTTATGCTAATTGTTCACAAATCTTTTAATAACTTTGCTCCAATTTATATTTCTGAACTGCTGAATGTCTACACTCCATCACGCAATTTGCGCTCCAGCAACATGTCACTCCTAGAGAAACCAACTTCAAAACGGAACTGGGGTGAAAGGTCTTTTTCTGTCGCGGCTCCGAGACACTGGAATCATCTTCCAACTAAACTCAAATCTTGTCATAGTATAACTAGATTTAAGTCGCTGTTTAAAACTCATCTAATGTCACAATTCTTAAAAGATGATGTATATTTGTAATTGCATTGTACATGTATCTCGGTACATAATTTTTTTCTATGCTATCATTGTATATGTTGTTTGTATTCATGTTGTTTCCGCGCCTTGAGCGCCCAGCAGGGATATGTGCGCGCTACAAATCTATATTCTTATTCTTACTCTTATTTATTATTATTATTAATCATACCTTCATTGTAGGTTTAGTTGGGGTCTGAACAAGTGTTTCGGGGCATGCAGTACATACAGTACATACATGTAGTACTGTATATTTAAAGCAAAGTACCCATTATATGAAAATATTGTCTGACCATGAAGGAGAAAAAAATAAAAAATTGTACAAATATAGATAGGGTACAATATTTTAGATATGAAAGTTTCAATTTGCGGTGGGCAACGGGTCCACGGATCCCCCTCCTCCTTTTTCAAAAAGTTAGAGGGGCCCATCCCATGGGCCCCTTTTGGATACATTGATTAAGATGATTTGATGGTGTACATACTTTAAACGTACACTCACTGGCCATAAGTATTGCAACACACACCACAGTTCAGTTTGGAGAACTGTGTTACACTACTTAAGACTTCTTGAGAGTACCTGTGTTTTGAAGTCAATGTTCTTTTTTACTGTTCTTGCTCGGAAATTATGTAATACACGATCGATGAAATCAGATTAAATTATCATCTCACCTGTTACTGTAAAGTGCTAATTTTAAGCATGTTGCAATACTTTTGGCCAGTGAGTGTACATTATGCTCATCTTACACTGTTAATTCAATATTCGTTCTGGTCGTTATTTTCTACAACATCAATTTTGTGGTTTAGAAAACCGAGAAATAATTTTCCCTTTATTTCCCAAAAAGTACAAAATGGACTCAATAAAACTACATTTTATAAGCTTCCTGGCTACAAAATTCCCTGAGGTCCTTGCCTGGCGGACCCCAATCCAGCAGGACCATGAAAAAATAATTACCCCCTTCATCGTTATGTTTGTAATGCATTGGAGCATATCTGTATGCATTATTATTCTATTGTATATTTTGAATTATTATGATCGTTTTGAACACAATAGGCCTATAATTGACATATACTGCTGTCAAACCCATAGGCTGTTCTCATTATTAACAAAATGGACTCAATAAAATTGCATTGTATAAGCTTCCTGGATACAACATTCCCTGAGGTCCTTGCCTGGCGGACCCCAATCCAGCAGGACCATGAATAAATAATTACCCCCTTCATCGTTATGTTTGTAATGTATTGGAGGCATATCTGTATGCATTATTATTCTATTGTATATTTTGAATTATTATGATCGTTTTGAACACAATAGGCCTATAACTGACATATACCGCTGTCAAACCCATAGGCTGTTTAAAAAAAAAAACTCTTTGGCGACAGTGGATGAAAAACAAACAAATAGCCATTGCCTTGGGTGATGATCCATTCATTTCATTTAAGCGTCTATGAAAAACATTAAAACCGACTCACATTTGACTCATTTGTTTTTTCAACATACCTCTATGGGAGTAATGAACACACAACAAATGTTTGCTCACAAGTCATTTCTGAGATATTCGTCACCGTTTTCACGAAGTGCAAATTGGGCCACACAGCACTCCCTCCAAGTTGCGTTGGTGATTTGTTGGCATTTTCAGAGACCTATATCTCAATATTGGGAGACGATATTTTGCTGCAAATTGTTACACAGGGTGAATGGCCCCCAACCTGCTAGAATCTGCTATCAAAAGTAGTATATAACATCTCATGGTGAAGTTAGGGGTCCTTCATTACCCACAATTGAGCCAGCGCAGGTTACTTGTTGACATTTTTGGGCCCCTCTGGTGACCACACGAGTAGTCGGATTGCTTTTATATTTTATATACCGTATATATATACAAACTAGGTACATATGTCTGAACCCCGAACAAGGATGGACCAATCATACCTTCATTGGAGGTTTGGCTGAGGTCTGAAGATAGGTTCGTAGACAATAATGTCAAAATCCACCTTGTAATGGATGGTTGACCAGGTGGGCCACTACCCATGTAACTTTTACATCTTAAAATATTATATCCTATCCAAGTATGTAAGAAAATTCAGTTTTTGTATATTTTCTCTTTCATGGCTAGACAATATTTTTAAATATTGTGTATTTTGCCGAATATACGGTATACAATGTACACTGTATAGTGTGCTGTATGGATGTACAAGTATGCATGCCCTAAACACTTATGATTTTTTAAAGGTCCTGTGAAGAGTGTATTTACCAAACTTTATTTTTTGGTGCTGTTATATTGATTGGTATGAATTAAAAACAATTTTAAATGTTTTTTTTGTTTCAGTAGTAAATAATGATGGTGCAAACCCATTCAGTGACACCACATCTTTGTTGACTTTTTGTTTTTGTTTTCCAAGATGTATTTGTCATACAAATTGAAATACAGTGAATCCGTATTTGACTATTTCCAACATTTGTCCATTTGACAATGAGTTTTGTGGGAATAGTAGGCTTTTATGTATGAACGTACCAATAATGACCGATTGGTCAAATTGGGGAAACGTGTAGAAGAGACAGGATATTTCTTCAGATCCTTTAGTAGCAATAGCTAAGCTTTCATGCCTTACTCGGCAATCATCAGTTGCATGTAATGGTTCAAATTAATGAGCCCGGTGGTCTCTTTGTCTTATTTTTTGGATAAGACATTGAATTGATGTTCTTTTCAAACAGTTGTAATGTGTCCGTTTTGTTTGAGTGAGAGAGTTCGTTGTTTTTATGTGATTTGTTCCTCTAATAAGGAAAGCAGAACATTGAGGGTTTCATCTGGTTCTTCGAAAAAACCAGAGTCGTATGGGGTGGGAGCGAGTTTCTCAGTTGATCCTTTTGGATCTGTGTTTGTGAGATTTGCTCGGATTAGTTTCTCCCGAATGTTTTGGGCTTTTCTGAATGCAACAAAGGGTTGTTTCGGAAATATTTCCGAGAGTTGTGGATTTTGTTGTATCAACGGCCAGTGTTTGTTTACTGCTTGTTTCACATCTTTGTGGTTAATGAACGGATTATAGGTTGTTGAGAAAACCAGTGGTACTTCCTTGCTTTGTACACCTTTTGGTGGTAGTAGTAAATAATGATGGTGCAAACCCATTCAGTGACTCTACATCTTTGTTGACTTTTTGTTTTTGTTTTCCAAGATGCATTTGTCATACATATTGAAATACAGTGAATCCGTATTTGACTATTTCCAAAGTTTGTCTCTTTGACAATGAGTTTTGTGGGAATAGTAGGCTTTTTTGTTTGAACGTACCAATTATGACCGATTGGTCAAATTGGGGAAATGTGTAGAAGAGACAGGATATGTTTTCAGATCCTTTAGTAGCAATAGCTAAGCTTTCATGCCTTACTCGGCAATCATCAGTTGCATGTAATGGTTCAAATTAATGAGCCTGGTGGTCTCCTGTCTTATTTTTAGATAAGACATTGAATTGATGTTCTTTCCAAGCAATTGTAATGTGTCCGTTTTGTTTGAGTGAGAGAGTTCGTTGTTTTTATGTGATTTGTTCCTCTAATAGGGAAAGGAAAACATTTAGGCCTTTCTGAATGCAACAAAGGGTTGTTTCGGAAATATTTCCGAGAGTTGTTGGTTTTGTTGTATCAGCGGCCAGTGTTTGTTTAGTGCTTGATTCACATCGTTGTGGTTAACGAACGGATTATATGTGGTTGAGAAAACCAGTGGTACTTCCATGTTTTGCATACCTTTCGGTTTACCTTGTGAATGAGTTTGGCTCGGTTTGCCAGTGGGTTTTTCGAAGTTTTGTTAAGCATTGGTTATGCAATTCTCAATCTTTTTTTGAAAGATATTGATATCACTCAGGAGAGTAGAACGGGTTGGTTTAGCAGAGGTTGGAACGAAGTTTAAACCTTTACCCAGAGCAATTTTCTCAATTTGAGATGGCTTTGCTGTAGATAGGTTTGTGATGAAATGTTCGCTTAGTTCTGCTAGTGTAGTCATTTGACTAATATGGTACTGTTTGGTTTTATTTGAGCGTTCAAGTGAAAATCGTTTCAATTTTCGTTTTGATTGTGAACGTTTGCTTCTTTCGTAAATTTCCTTTTTGCCATAGTCGGGAGATATTTTTATCAAATAATATATACTTTTATATTTGTATTATATTAAATAGATAATATATAGAGTTGACAAGTGGCATGAGATTTCTCTTTTGAGAAGATGTTGTGGTCCTGAAGAGGACCGGTGGAAATTGGTCTTTGAAAAGACCGGTGTGTTTGGAAAGAGCTGTTTACAGCTCTTGTGGTCTTGTAGTCTTGTGGTCTTGTAAAAAAAAAAACTCGTACAGTTTCTGTGCCGTTTGCAAGTCTCTCTGGTCTTGGAAGTGGTCTCGTAGTTCTTTCTGCGTTGATTTGGTCGCCGTCAATATATCCACGGTTATATCCAAAAGTTCTTGGTGGCGAAGGTGTTGGTGAACGCAGTTTGAAAGAGCGATGTTTGAAAGACTTGCTGAGTTTGGTAGACATATTGTCAGGAATGATTTGGTACGGTTTTCGTTGGCGTTTATGCCGAGGTTTTACGTACCAGAGATGAGTCACAATCAAAAGGCTTTATGTCTGGCTCGGGTGCATCACAAATTTGTAGCGTTCCCATTGGTTGTTCGTGAACAAAGGCACTTTGCGTCCAGTAGGTGGTGGTTCCGGATTAGAGCAAGTTGGAAAAAACGCAGGAAGTTGTTTTTTTTGCAAGTGGCAAAGGGATGTTGAAACCAGAGTATTTTCTTGTGTGGTTGTGTTTTTTTCAAACATTAGAAAGGTTGAATTTCTATTTCCTGTGTGTGGAAATGTAAGAAAAGATCAAAAGATCTGTACCTTTCTTTTGGTATGTGATAAGGAGCTCCGTTTGGAGCTGGAATGATTTTGCTCAGGGTTGACTTTTTCCTTCCGAATGCGGAAATTGGGAATCAAATATTGAACAAACAGTTTAGGCTAGGTTTGTTGTTAGGCTAGGTTAGGCTAGGTTAGGCTAGGTTAGGTTAGGCTAGGTTTGTTGTTAGAGAAGCGGTATTTGTTTCCTTCCCGGTTTCGGGAGTGTGGAAAAGGGTGGGTATACCTCCATGCGCATTGCAAACTTCTGTGATATTGTAATAAGTGTCCTGGTGGGACCGTTGTGTACCGTCAGTGGCATTCGATTATTAATTGTCCCTATTTTGGGTGGGTATTGTGTTAAATATTTGAGTTTGACCATTTGGTCGGATTTATATATTAAAAGCATTTTTATTGTTTATTGTAGGATTATATGCCAAATCTTATCCCTCCGAGTGCGGAAGTTGGGGGAAGAGTTTTTTTTTTTGTAGTAAATAATGTCTGAGTGGATTATTAATTGTTTATCTAATAATCAAAAATTGACCCCCGAATTTTCGAAGTTTTAACGAAACGTTCGTGACGTACACAAAGGCAGAGAATTTCTATGTACCGTGAAACGCAACGCAAGCCCCCATACAATTTGGGTCTGCATCTAGATGTACAACGCGAGCTATAATTGTCAATTTCAGATAAATAGTGTCAGATTTGGTATTTTGCGTCCCTCCCCCACCCTAACTTTTCCAAAACGATCGATCTCCATCCGAACATGTATGCCATTATCTAATCAGGCAAACAAACGATGCAAAGTTAAACTTCATAACGTCGGAAGGCTCGTTTTGGGGCTTCTTCCACTTTTCAACGCCCGCCCTCACTGTTGGACCCAAGATATGTCCAAGGTATCAAAGGATATTGACCTTTTCTGAACCCCGATGCAATATATCATGCTTTTACCAAAAAGTGTATAATGTGTCCCCCATAGAATCCTTAGCAGCCGGAGTAATACGGTTAATGACACAACATAATAAGCTGAAATTGTTACAGGTTAATTAATGTATGTCATGTTTCAAAGAGTGTATAAGCATACTCGTATACAGAAGCAGTTTTGCCAATATTGCCAACATTGTACCTTCCCTTAAAAAACACGATTTTCGAATTAAAATGTGAAACTTAGTTGGTGTAAAGAGGATGACGGTATCAATCTTCCTAAGAAAATAATTTTGTCTGGGGTGATGTCACTTTTAAGAAAAGTGAAATAATTTCTATTTCAAATTTAGGACTGAATACTCTTTCTTAAATTTCGCGTTAAAATGAATAGCGAATAACTGAATGTATTTTAACTATTTTCTGTTTATATTTACTGTTTATTTTTAAATGTATATCTTGATTAAAAGACAGTTTAGTAGCTAAGTAGTTTTTCCAACATTACTAGTGCTGTACCTTCCCTTCAATATTTATTGATGACGTCATCAACCAACAACAAAATATACTCGCAGAAAATTAAACAAAAAATATAAAAGCCAGGAACCCCTTTTTTCCAATACTACTCCTCACAATCTCAAAACCTGAAAATATGGTGATAAAAGTGGGTTGCTGGTAATAAATTTAAAATTGCCATTGTAGGTTTTGGACAGAAGCTATTGTGATGTAAATTGAAGTAAACCCAGTGTATGGCCCATATTTGATCAAAATTAAGTCGATTGTAAATTAGTTTTTTGATTTTATCAGCAAAAAACGAGGAATTTGGTAAATAAAATTATAAAATATAGCTTTTATTGTTTAGCTATGGTGGAACTACAAATTCCCGCTGATTCCCGCCTAAATTCTGAAGTTTAACCTTTCAGCAACATTTTGTATTGATACCAAAATTAGCTGCGACCTGAGACCTGTGATTTTGTAGTTATTTTTGTAAACCTCATCCCAACAAATTTGAACCTTTTTCGTAACTCGACTGTGAGCAGCGCACGCCGCACAGTGAAACTGACATGACTTAATTTTAATTATTCCCTTGCGGTTTCCGCTTCGTATACAAGAAGTCTTGCAAAATGATAGCCATGAGAAATAATTATGTGAAGTATGAATGACGTGATTGAACCGGAACTTACGGTTGAAATAAATTCAATTATATGGGATGACCGAACCAGAAGTTAATGTATTCAGTATAGCACGTTATGTTATTTTAATTATATATTATGAAAACTCATATCTCCTGAAGTAACTCTTGTCTTTTATTTGTTTCTTCTTCTTCTCAGTGAGACATATCCAGAGACAAATACATAGTTGCAGAGTTCACAGAACCTTAAAACTTAGCACATAGTTAGACCTTGTATCCTAAGTTGTGACGTCATGGTGAGGTCATCAGATATCGAATTACACTCAATCAAAGTTTAATATTTCAAAAAATTATATCTCATGAACCACAGAAGATATTTTCACAATCTTTGCATCATCTTAAAGATCTTGAACTATGTCAGCAGGAGCTCCGCAGTCTGAGTCTGAGTGTGATGCCGCTGATCATCATCCCCCTGCAGCCGCTCAGTCTGATGCAGACACTTCCTTGGGGTCCAGGTCCAGGGCTACTGATCACACTGAGGCTACCAGGAGCAACATTGCTGAACTGCAAAGACAGCTGCTGAACAAGCTCTCCAAGGCTGAGAAGTCACCCCTGCAACGCCAGAAGGACACCTTTGCTGACTTCATGAAGGAGGTCACCTACACATTCCCTCCCCCCATGTGGCTGAGGTTCCAGAGTGAAGTCAACAGCCTGTTGCAGAAGTACCAGTTTGAGCTTCACCAGCAGCCTCCCATGCAGACTCAGCAGCAGCAGCAAGACGAATTGCATAGACCCTATCCTCCTGCACCTATCCCAGGGCCCGGCAGCCAGCAGTGTCCTTCAATGGGCTGGCAGCCTCATCCATCACAGTGGCCAGCACAGGTCCACCAACCGACTTCTGTCTGGGGCTCCCAGGAGGCCAGCTGGGTGCAGCAACAGCCACATCAACAGCCTCCCGTCAGAGCACAGTTTGCTCCACCCACCTACTCTGCCAGCACCCCACTGCCACAGACTTCATCAACATCCATTCAGAGCAAGGACATGGGGAACTTCACTGGCCTGAGTGGCTTCAGCAGTGGTTCCTACAACAGCTTCACCAAGCTACTCTACACCAACAAGGCTGATGACAACCCAGAACTCAACACCCCTCGTCCAGTTGTGCACTCTCCCACACCTACCCAGCAGTCTGAGCAGTCAGAACAGGGTAATTGGAGCCAGGAGTAGTTACATTTGTGTGACATTGTGACATTATGTGGATAGTGTTTGTACAGGACAGATACTTTGTACGATATTTGTGTGATTTGATTGTAATTGTACTTGTAAATATTTTGCATGTGTTGCATGTACAAATAAAGATGTGCACTTGAAATGTAACATGTTGTTTGTGTGATCAATTTGCCCAATAATATTTCCTATTATTATTATAGAATAATGTTACAGTAATTTAGCCCACAAACATAAACAAAACATACATTTATAAAAAACAAAGTCCAATTATAAATAACAGACAACTAACTTGCCCCTATTTGAAACACTTCAACCCCAACACCACAAATACAAAAACAACATTTAATACATTTACAATGTTCATAAACTTTAACAATACCCAAATGACAATTAAATTAGCTTTTCCCTGAATATCATGACCAGATATTTTGATAAAATAACATTTTTTGCTTTCTGTACCTTTTAAACCTTGATTGTCTTTTGTTGTTTGTCTTGTCCACGTCCTGTCTCCTCTCCTTCGTCTTATGTCCTACCATCTGTTGCACTTATGTCATGTATTGAGTCTTTAAACTAAGGCGTATATTCAATTGTGATCGTCTAAGCGAGTGTGTGTGTGTGTGTGTGTGTGTGCGTGTGTGAGCGCATTCAAACCGGGGACGTATAACAAAAGGGACAATGGTCCCCGGTTGCTCTCACAATGGAGAACAATCCGTCCCCGTATTTTTGGACAAAGGAATTTGACAAAGGAAGTCCCCGAATGCCGGTGTTTACACACGTGTGTGCGTGTGTGGATGAAGTGTTTGTGTGCCTTTATCATATTTTTTTTCTCTTTCTTTTTTCTCATTGCGTTGTAGGTACTAATTGAGTTATCCACATTATTACAAGTTCGACTTTTTAGTGGATCTCTCTTTTCCAAACTAGATTATTTAAGCTGTTTATCTTGCAAAGTATGCATTTGAATATTATTTCTGTTAAGCGATCAATTTAAATGCATCCATCAATGTACCCTATGAATATGAAGAAAAGAAAAAAAAAATACGAATGTATCTTGCTATTCAATGTATTTTGAGGAAATGTGTACTTTGAATTCCTTTTTTATATTACTTGGTTGGAAATAAAAATGATTTGAATTGAATTGAATTGAATTGAAACTGTAATATGTTTGTAGAAATACATTTAGAATAACTTATAACATGTTAATGACCCTGGAACTTTATTGGTAAACAGATACTTTGAGAACAAATGTAACATTTATTTTATTTCTCTCCCTTTTAAAGCTGAATATGTTATAATAATAACACACTAATATTATTGTGTCATAATTAAATAAGAAACAAAAGGCAATTATTACTTTTATTAATGATAACAATTTATTGGCACAACAACAAATCCAGTGTACATATGTCATACGTCATCATCATATCAGTCTCTTATCCATCAATCACCCTGTTCTGCCATGGCACGGCTCCTACTGGGTTGTTGAAGTAATGCTTGAGGATCTCCCGCTGCCTCTTTCCAGCCTTGGTGTCTCTGTTTCCTCCTGCAACACGCTGCACATCTTCAAGCTGAGCAAGTTGTCTCCAGGCTCCTGGCACCACGTTGTGCTGGTCATCTTCCTCATCCACCATACCATTGTGGAGAGCAGGATAACGGATCCTCATCAAGTTGTGCAGGCAGACACAGCATTCAACGATGTCCTGCACAATGGAAGGCCTTGGCTGCATGGTGGTGAGGAGGACTTGCCATCTCTGGGCCAGGATTCCAAATGCATTCTCCACCACACGTCGGCCCCTGGAGATCCTGTAGTTGCAGATCCTCTCGTCCCTCTGGAGATTCCTGTGACCATATGGCTTCATCAAGAAGGTCCTTATTCCAAAGGCATCATCTCCCAGGATAAAGTATGGCATAGGCTCGTCATCTTGGGGTATGGGGGATGGCTCAGGAAATCCTATGCTCCCGTCTTCAAGGAAGTCCTTGAGCTCAGACTCGTTGAAGATCTGAGCATCAGACATACTTCCATATGCACTGATGTCCACCCACAGGAACTTGTAGTCTCCATCCACAAGGGCCATGAGGACCACAGAGAAGAAGCCCTTGTAGTTGTGGTACAAGGAGCCGCTCTTGGCAGGTTTCCTGATGGCCACATGCTTGCCATCTAGAGCTCCCACAGCATGAGGAACATTCCACCTGTTTCTGAAGACCTCCCCAATAGGTGTCCATTCTTCTGGAGTGGTGGGGCAGGTGATGACCTCATCCTTGTATTCCTCCACAATGGCTTGGCTGACTTCAGGGATGATGAGGCTGATGGTGTTCCTTGCCACACGGAAGCTGTACATGAGGCTGGGGTACTTGTCACCTGAAGCCAGGAACCTCACAGTGATGGCCAGCTTCAAGCCTGGAGGTAGCGCCTTCCTCATCTTCGTATCCTGCTTCTCTATCCTTGGCCCCACTCTCTGTATCAACTCATCAAACATGGCAGGCTCCATCCTGAGGTAGTTGAAGAAGGACTGTGGGTCTTCTACTCTGAGCTCCTCCATCAGTCTGGCGTAATGTCCATACAGCCTCCTCCTCTCCTCTGTCAGCCATGGTCGGGTCTGATATCTTCTGGGTCTTCTCCTACTGTTTCTTCTCCTGGCCTCCTCCACATCTCTTTCAAGCAGGTCTTGCTGGAGGACAGCAATCTGGAGCAAAGCAACATGGTCCAGGGGGTCCAGGGGGTCCATACTCTATGATGGTTGGGCTGAGACTGATGAAAATGCTAGATTCGGGGACCATTCCGGCGGCATTCTTGATACACTCGGGACATTCGTGTTACATTCTAAGTACATTCGAAGTACATTGTAAGTATTCGAGCTGCATTCTGTTTGAATTCTTGGACGTTCGAACCATATTCGGCGGCTATTCCGGGAGTGTTCTGACTGCATTCGAGATGAATTCGTACAGCATTCGAGGCACCTTCCAACCAGACTTCGGGCGGTATTCGGGCAGCAATCGAACCGCACTCGTACGGCATTCGAAGTGCATTCTAAATATTCTGACTGCATTCTAACAGCATTCTAAATATTCCTACTGTGTTCCAACTACATTCGACCCTGCATTCGAGAGCTAATACACCCGGAATGTGCAAGAATCATTCGCGGCGGGTTCGAAGCGCATTCTAAGTATTCGAACGGCATTCTTACAAAGCTTGGTCAATTGGAAATTCCCTCCCGAATGTGGCACGTATTTTGAAAATTCTTCATTCCGGCTGGTTCTGCTTGATTCCTGCTGATTCAGAATAAGTGTGACGGGGGCATAACTGAGAACAGACTATTGAATTTTAATGGTAATGGTGTGCTGGTAACGATTATTATCTCATACATATAATGATGATTATAAACTGCCCTGCTTGACCCCATCCCCTTCCCGATCCGCCAATGCTTTGAGACGCAATTGCAATCGCGTGTTGAATTTGAATTTCAATATCATTCATTTACTGAATTTCAATAACATTCAATTACTAAAATTAATTAAAGGCTTTTGGACTTGAACTGGCTCATTAACCACAGTCAGCTTGTAAATAATATAATTGCTGAGAACAGACTATTTTTGTTCAGTTTTTGTTCGGTATTGTTGTGCTTGTAACGGTAATTATCTCAAACAAAATGACAATAAAACTACCGAATATTATATAAATCATTTGTCAACGAGAGATATGAAATCAATAAATTCGAAGTCTTTTTGATGACAGGCCAATTTAGTGCTTCATTACGTTTTTCCGCCTGCTGTCTGCTCGTATTATAAGAGGTTTTAGCTCTTACTGAGAACAGACTATTGCATTTTAAGCGGTTTTGTTCGGTATTGTTGTGCTTGTAATAGTTATTATTTCACACAAAATGACAATAAAACTACCAAATATTAATATAAATCATGTGTCAACGAGAGATATGAAATTAATAAATTTGAAGTTATTTTTTATGACAGACTAATATTATCTTGTACAGTCCAAACAGTACACGCACCTTTTATAAGCAGGGATGGATTCAGGGTAGCTGAAATGAAAATGAGACATCGTACAGCAAAAATGGGTGAAACTGCCTAAAAGGGGTCCTCGTATATAAAGTATAGGGTAAATTGATTGCAAGGTGATGAATGGACACTTGTCCTGCCTCCTTTACCCGCTAACTTTTTTCACTGCCCCCCCCCCCCCATCTGCCAATGATCCTTATAATATAGTATTAATTTTCATGAATCCACAAGCAAATGCATTTGTGACTTTACGTGGTGTCTGATGAGGGGGGTATACCAGTAAGGTTTAAAAGTGGCAGTGATTTCTAGAGACGACGAGAGGGATGGTATAAGCAGGACCCCCTACCTAACCTAGTACACGACACTGGAACGCTCCCGAACCCCGAGAACCTCTAGATGCCCAGACTGATATTCCCAATTGAAATATGTAGGATTTTTAATTTGTTTATTTTCTCGTTGTTGTTGTTGTTGTGTTGAGTGTATATAGATAGGTGGGGGATGTTTGCGTAGGATTGTCATCCATGACATGGACGTCTTAGCGAGTTCAATCTCCTGGGGTCTGTTTAAATAATTAAATTAGTAAATATGTTGTTAGTTTAAAGATAAGTTTAATTCAATTCTATTGTATTTGTCATGACCAGCATGAATATCGTCCTCGAGTCACCAAAAAAGTACATTGCAAATCATGTTCATGACGAGCAAAGTTATTCAGAAATCATCTGAGAAATCCTCCGTTTGCGTGGTTTCTAGGAATAAATAAATTATTATACAAATGTTCTGTATGTGATTTAACTAATTCTTTATAATTGTCTCCATAATTTTGCTATAATACGTAAAAAACGTCAATTTTCTGACCGACCACCTTTCTCCTCCATTGACTTTGTGCACAAACGTGTGCACAACCTTTTTCCAAAACCCAACTCCCACTGATCGAGGAACCATTTTATAATATTATTCTACTTCCTTGTAATATCACTCTTGCCATGTTGAGTGATGAGTGTTACAATTCACTCTTAGATTTAGAACAAGCGTTAACAATTCCAAAACTAAGTACAAAAATGACAGCTCGAAATAAAGGACAACGAAAGTGAAATTACCGTAAAAGGTGCTGGCAACGACGAAACGTAATGTATTATATTCTTATTAGAATGTATTAGATTAGTTGTATGTCGGAGATACTGCAGTTTACAGTGAACTATATACATGTATGCCTCGTGTCTGTGTGTGAGAGAACTTCAAGGCCGTTCACACGCAAAATGGGTTGTGCATAAATGGTACTTCTGAATAGTTGTTCAGTTAAACTTCTGTTTTTGACCGGAAGGAGAGGTCAAATTGGGTCATGTCTGTGTACGAAATGTTTCCCCGGACCCTCGATTGTCCGCTATGAATATGCAATCCATACAAGGACGCTACTTTTCCTCATGCATATCCAGCGCCAACGCAATAATGCAACACCAGCGAGAGCCTTGCGTGCGTGCCACACCCTCCCGCCACGTGGCTTGGAGCCGTCCTTTGGACTTAGTCTATTTTCCGAATACTTTCCTCGGAGTCCATCCTACACGCCGAACACGGTTTGTGGGTGAACCACGGCCAAACAGTCACCGTGACTGACCCGCTCAGTCATTAGCCGTGGCCCGTGTGTAGTGCTCCCTACCCAAGCACAGCCGCTGTTCCCCTCATGCAGTAATAGCTTAGCATCCAAGCAAATAGCTTAACATGCCCGGTAAGCATTTTCCCCTTGAACACGCCCTCCTTTCTAAGTTGTCGATCACTTCACTTTCGTCAAATACCTTTCCTTATATGGAACAAGGACCTGTTGTATACCCTGATTGTGCACACGTTTCTACCCTTAGACGCGGAAGCCAAGCTTCTCATTGGCTAAGACGCTAAACTAGTCTAATATTTTATTCATTCCTAGGCCCCAGATTTCTATCCCCGAGATTTCCTGATCTCGGCGAAGTGTGGTTCCGAATGATATATGTGCGACTCGATCCGATCTATGACAGTGCGATATACCGAACTATTACGGTCCAGAGCCTCGTTCGTTGAACTAAGGCATAAAATAAAAAAATGTTATGTTGGCGTAACCCGACCGACCCTAAAAATACGGCCGACCCTGGATATTTTTTTTTTTTCAAGGGAAGAAATTTAATGATTAAAATCTATATAAATTAGTTATAAATACGTTTGAAACCTTTTCTGACCGTTTCTCATTGTTGTGTTGTCTGACGCTTGCGCTCGTGGAACTTTGGAGTGCACAATGTTGCACAACGATCGAACATGCAGAAGATTGCGCAGGCCCCCTATAACAATGTACATGTACATGTACATACGGAGATAGATGCACCATGTACCGTACATGTATAGTCGCGTACCCGACTCCCACTATACTGCGCTGCGTTTCACAATGGTGAATACACGGGCTGCTTTCTTGGAAGTCTGGTTCAGCGAGCGTGAGGCTGCTCTACAATGAAAAACATGGTAGCCTCGTCCTAGACTGTTGCACGGCGCGGACTGCTACTATACAATATTAAAAATACTTGGCTATTTATTTCGTGTTAAAAAAATCGTTCGTTACAATATAAATTATTTTAATTATTGTTCCAGCATTTTACACAATAAAAATTGATATATATACATTCTAAAAATTATAAACTATTCTGTGACCCCGGCGGCCCGGCCCCGTGTTGTTTACACCGTCGCATCAAAATGTAAAATTTCCCATTAAATGACCAGTGTTTATTTGTGTAGTAAACTTGCCTGTCAGATGCCCTGGAATGTACAAGGTCACTCTTTTTGTATACAAAGGTTACAATGGTCTATAAAAGAAAGACATACAAATAAAATAAATGTCATCAAGAGTTTAAAAGTATACTATTTGTTGTGTGTAGCCTTGTTTTCTTTTGTTATCGTGTATTACTACCGGCTTAAACAATTAGAAAACATGTCATTTTCATTGCTGGGAGGAAAAAAAAAAGAGAAAAAAAAAAAAAAATTCCTACCTACCTACCCTATTTTTTTGGGCCCGTTACGCCAACATAACATTTTTTATTTTATGCCTAATGGTGCCGTACGTCGATATGGCCATTGGTTCGCCTACATGTAGCTGATGCGGTCTGATACGCACTCTGGCCCCGTCCAGACACCCCGTGTATGTAGTCAAGCCCCGGTGGTCCCCGTCGTAGAGACCGACTAGCCGCC
>CM055830.1:5717820-5740182 GCA_029582265.1 Zoroaster sp. YZ-2022 | reverse complement strand
CGAAGCCTATAAATTATTAGCGTCTAAATTCATAATGTAACTCGATGGTTTCGTTTTATCGTAATCGGGTAAATATATTGTTTGCTTTCACGTATCGTTTACTCACCATGCACGTTCCTCCTCGCTTTTTCTATAAACAAATGCATGTCAACATCTGTAAACAATTCTAAAGTTTGTTTCGAATGTTTTAAGCAAGCGTCCCAACTTAGCCCAGGACTCGTATAATAATGAGCCGGATCTAATTTATAATTTTTCATACAAACATTTCTAAAGTTTTCAAATACGTCCGCTAACAAGCAAGTATCAGTACGCACGTACAAATCGTGATAATCACCCAAGTTTTTACAATCAAACTTGTTGTAAACGTTTTTAGCGTGCTCGTATTGAGTGACGGTAATGTTACTATCGTTTAGACTGCTGTAAAAAGATTCTATCGACGGAAGTTGCGTTTCTTCAAAACGCTCGAAAGAGTCCATGTAACGTAAGGATAAATGCCCTTGCTTTTAATGAGATTGAATTTTTCTACATTTGGTTCGAGTTTACTCGTAATTGGAAAATAATCGTTTGATTGTACGATTTTATCCAACGAAGCTAGTAAAAATTGAGCGCTGTCTATAAATCGTAGTTGATTAATACTAAAAGAAATATACTTTTCGATATTGTTTGGAATACACTTTAAATTTCCCCCGATGAGACCGGTGGCCTGCATAATGAGATGAGAGTCGTAGCCTCGCAAATTATGAAATACGACTGGAATAAAAGTTTTTGTTGGCTTTAAACTGAGTTTAAAATTACAACAATTATGCGCAGCACCTCTATACTTTCCGGTAATGTGACAATGATCTCTAACTTTCTTAAACTCGTCGTTTAAAAACTTCTTTTCGCATATCCAACACTTGCTGGCAGAGTTGTAATTTTTTAAATTTTCTTTAGTCATGTTTAATTTTTTAGGATTTTTCAATATCTTATTAATCTTTTCTTCCTCTTTTTGTAATTCATCTAAAAAATGTTTAGATGCGTCTTCTCCCCTATACGTGCGGGGAAAACTACTACTTTTACCATCACATTTTACAACGATATGAATAACAAATGATATGTTCGGCTAGTTTTTTAGTATTGGTAGGTTTTTCGTCAACAACATTTTTAATAATGCTTTCAAAGTCCGCGTATATTATGAATGGAACTTTCATCTTTTTATGAAAGTTTACAAACTTTATTTTATCGTTTTTACCCTTTTCAGGCATTACGATAGTCGTCGGGCGGTCGGTTATTCCCTCACACATTTTTACGTGGTTTTGGAGATATAATTCCGTTGAAAAACAGTGCAAACATATAAAACAAAAATGCTTACGATTCGCGTGTTTAGTTTGGTCGAAAAGTAATTTGTTCGCGTCTTTTATCCATACGTAGTGATATCTAGTTCCTTTTTTTTCTTTTTTGTGAATTAATAATAAATTTATGCGATCCATCGTTTTTGGTTGATCGCTAACTCGATAAACCATAATCACGTCTGACTCACAACCAAAAACGTTTATAGCTATATTGTTTTGTTTTTCTACTCGCTTAATTTGATTGATCGGAGTTGGGCTGTCAATATTGTTAAAATTAAAACCGTCCTCTATTGGATATTTACTCGTTCTTTCTGGATTATTTTTCACGGGAAAACGATGCGAGCGTAAAGCCCATCGCAAACAATCGTCGTCATCGTTTTTTAGGTTGATGCATGCTTTTTTATTTTTAATATATTTGGGTAGATCTATGTAAGAACCTCCTCTTAGAGGTTGATATTTAGCGATTCTTAGATTCATTCCTTCAACACGATCTACTATCCATCCACTACCCTCTTGAGTGTATTTTTCTAAAGTCTCTTGAATTTGCGAAATTATAGTATTGAATTCATTTTCGATACTGTTTAAATTCAATAAAACAACTTGTCTTTTATTATGAAAATGAGGTGTGACAAAATCGTCTGTGCCTACAAAGTTTTCTTTACGTAATGAAATTCGTATAAATATCATAAACTTGAATGCTTTAAAATCCTTCAAGTCCTTTTTTAGCACGGTGATAATGGTTGGTTTTACAGCTCTCCAAAAAATATGTAAATCTTTTTCTTTGCTGTGATTCAACGGAACATTCATTATATGCTGTCGTAAATACATACCACCGCTAATGGGAGGGTTAAACCTCAACTTGGTTTCTCTGTTGAGAAACCTTTTAATAGCGTTCAAGTAGTCTTTTTTAATCAACCTTTCGTTCACTCCCGAGCCGTGTAGCGGTAACTCAATATTTTTAACTGCTACGAGCTCTCGTAATTCTTCAAAATTTAATTCATATAATGGTTTTGGTTTTTGTTGTTTTATATACTTTTTAACCGCGTTGTACCAAGAACGTTTATCAACTCTATTCTTGCTGTTTTTCACGAGAACTATTCGGCTAATGCGTTGTTCTCGCATAAAATTTTTCAATTCATCCAATGTCCATTTCGAAGGTGTAGGCATCTTTTATTATTAAACAATATAATATTATTTCATTATCTCACTTTTAAAGTCACTTTTTATATGAACTGTTTTTTTTTTTTTTTAAAACTCTCTTGACCTTATCGGGTTTTGATGATGGTTTTGACGATGGTTTTGACGATGGTTTTGACGATGGTTTTTGACGATCTTTTTTTTTTTTTTTAATTCTTAAAATATCCTCTATCCCTGAGAGAATTTGACTCAAAAATATCTTTTTTTAGTAGTTGCACTAGCTCCGCCAACTATCATTACTACTGCGGGACATAAATGCAATGTGGTTACATCACAGGTCAAACGACACATAATGATTAATGTATACTGAATAGTAGTGCAAATTACACCTCCAGGCAGGACAAAAACTCTTCGAAAATGACAAAACTCTTTAGAAACTTGAGCACCTGAAGGTAAAGTTACAATTCATGTTACAATTCATGTTACAATTCATGTTACAATTCATGTCAATACAACGAGAAGGCTTAGACATAATTAAGATGTGGCCTTTCAGCGTGGAAAACAAAAACGCACACAAAATAATAATAATAATAATGTGTGGACTTATATAGCGCACGTATCCTCCAACTGAGTGGTGCTCAAGGCGCATATTATTACCCCTGCTCATAAGGCTCATAAATCATTCCTGAAACCATCTCAGCTCCCTGGGGATTATACAGCTCAATTGCTGCCATTACAGCGCATATAGGGCTAATCAACCAACTCTGCCCTCACAGGGACCATTTAACCCCTGGGTGGAGAGAAGCAATTATGGTTAAGTGTCTTGCTCAAGGACACAAGTGTCACGGCCGGGATTCGAACCCACATTCTGCTGCTATACACCAGAACTTGAGTCCGGTAAGCTTGACCGCTCGGCCACGACACTCCAATGGCGTAATGGCGAAGTTTTCAACATTTTCAGGGCTTCTAGGTGAAATCTGCAGAAAAGTATTTATGAATGGGAATAAAATGGGCTGGAGTGGTTTTAAACAAGTGCTATAGGCCTCGTGTGGATGGTTTTAAAAACTTGTTTAAATTCCTTTATTAACCAGTTCGCTTCGGAGGACACGCAAAACTCTTGCGCAAAACTCTTACGTAACACGCTGCGGCGGTCTTCTAAAAATGGCATTCAAGTTTCTGTGCGTGTTGGCGGTAGTCATTTCAACAGGCCACGCGCGGTGAGACACTGATGCAGATTGCGCGTACACAGGCAACTGTTTCACGGAGTCCGTGTGGTCATAGTTCGGTGGCCCCAGTCAAAAGGCACTGTAAACAATGAACGGATTAAATCTTTAGATGGATTTGTGCCTAATGCCTTTGTTGAAGACCTGTTCCTTTCACAATCAATCAATCAATTTATTGGAGTTACACTTTCAAATCATTGGCACCTGTCAAAGACGGTGCATCCTTAAACTATAGTTTATATTTATTGTTTATGTTTTGTACTAAGACTTAAAATACAAAACACTAGTACAAAGTACACAAGAATAAAAAAAGAAAAGGAAAAAAAAACATGCAGCGTGACATAGGCCTATAGATAGAACAGAAAACTTGTCAATTAATTCATCAATTTATAGCATTCAACAACATCTTACGCTCATCCCAAAGGTTGGTCAAAAGATTCTTACATGATGTATCAAGAATGTTTCCAAGTGTGTTATCGAATTCATACATGTTACCCAGCATCATGTATAGTTTTAAGTCGATATTGCCTGAAATAAATATTTCCCAAAACAAATCCATATTGTTACCAAAAAGATTTTCAAGGGTTATGAATTCCTTAATACGAATGTGATTCAATGCTGTACAATAAAACATGAAATGGCCAATATCTTCATCTACGTTACTTTTACACAGTTTGCACAACCCGTCATTATTTGGTGACCAGGAGCGGATATATCTCTCGAGTTGTAAAGTGTTAGTACGAGCCCTTAATTTTGTCATTGCGGCGGAGAAGTTCGTACTATCGATAAGATATTGTTCAAGAGCCGGTACTTGTTTGAGAGACATAAAGACAGCGAAGATTTACTTTGTGCACCTTTGCGCCAATCATTCAATTCAACCTGATGAAGAGTTTTCTTAAAAGTATTTAACCAAGATTGGTTTAGTGGTGGATTGTTATTAAAAATAGTCCATCCCACAGCGCGACAAACTTTGCTTTATGTGATTAAGCCATTTCCAACGCAGTTTATTATGCTCACTCAGAGTGTGATATGACGCATTAAACAAGAGTTTTGGCCATCTATTATTTTCCTTTTTGAAAAGGCGATCAACATAACTCAACCTGAATTTATCTTGAATTGAGGAGATACTCTCCCATCCTAATTCACCATACATTGCTTCCTTAGTCATGTTACGCGGGGCCTTAAGAATGGCTTTTGCCATTTGTACTTGAACGTTTTCAAGCCTTTTAATATCTGAATTGCCACCAGGTATCCAAACAGAGCATGCATAATTTATTGACGGAAGGCCTAATGACTTCCATAAAATATCACCATAATATACCCTGTTGTAATCATCTTGCTCATCAATAATTGATTTTATAATATGCAATTAATCGATTCCCTTTACGGATGGCTTCCTCGATATGACAATGGTCGGATAAATTAGAGCTAATTTGAACACCGAGATATTTATAATGATTAACTTCAGATATAAAGCTGTGACCCAATTTCCAAGATTTGGAGCTAACACGCCGACCAATAATAAGCACATTTGATTTATCATGATTAAAATCTAACCTCCATTGTTGTGAGAAAACGGCCGCAATGTCTTTAAAAGAATTGTAGTTCATTGCCATCTTCTGCAATCAGTACAATGACATACCAGCCAAGATTTTGTAAAGACGGATTATACTGCATTGTCATGAGGCATTTCATCTCCCTCTGGGATGCCGTCTGTTCGACCGGGCGTGGGTCGATGATCGGCCGTTACATAACAGCTTTCCAACGGCCTGATTGTGCTTCAGAAACACGACAGTATAAAAAAACGAGCCATTAAAATCTGTAAATGTCAATGAGAAAACGTCTTTATATGGGTGTCCAAACTTAGTTTCATTGACACAGGGGCCCGGCAACTTTGAAAAATTCCCGAAGCAAGGGCACACACAAAGAACTTCTCCAATAAAGCCTGATATTCCACATACAATACTCTCAAAAGAATGTGGGACAAACAAAAAGACAGGCCTACTTATACCTAACGGAAACTGCCGTTGTCAGCACCATTAACACTATGAACAACTTTACCCTGAAAATGCCGTGAAAATCCGTTTTACTGTGAAATAAATAGTTCACGGCAATTTCACGACACAACACCGTGAAAACGCCGTGAAATACTCTTGGAATTCCTTCGCCGTGAAAACGCCATGAAAACACCGTGAACTTCTCGTGGCAGTTTTGGGGCAGCTCATTAACTCGGCTCTAGTTAATTCACTGTCATTGGATCCTAAATATTTATGTATGGTTTAAAAATGTTTTTTTAAATTATTCATGAAATTGAGATGAGAGCTTAATTCATGTCTATAATTTCAACTTCATAGATGCAACAAAATAATTGTTATGGAGAAAATTGTTATGAAGACTTGCACATGTACGAGTAGTCGAGTGCCTTCATAAAAGTTGGCAGTGTGCCAACAAGTCATGCTTTTAGCCGGGGCATGGTTCTGTCAACTCGTCCATCGCACTGGCGCTAGACTCGTTCATCAATGACCCTACACCACTGACCCTACACCGCATGGCATGCATGCAGAAAGCCTTTCGTCATAGTTTTGCAGTTATAATATCGATACAGAAGTTTAAATCATATCTGAAAAGTTCAACTTCACAGATGCATCAATTTCATTGTTATGGAGAAAACCGATAAAATAAATGACTTGTACTTGTTCAAGTGAATCGCAGTCCTATTTTTGAATTTTTTTGCCCTAAAATGTTTATGTATGGTTTAAAATTTAAAACAAAAATATTCATAATATTTAGATAGAAGCTTTACTCATGTCTGAAAATTTCAACTTCACTTTAGATGTAACAAATTAATTGTTATGGAGAAAAGTGATAAAATAAATGACTTGTACTTGGTGAATCGCAATCATATTTTTGAATTGTTTGCCCTAAAATGTTTATGTATATGGTTTAAAATTTTTAAAAAAGTATTCATAATATTTAGATAGGAGCTTAACTCATGTCTGAAAATTTCAACTTCATAGATGCAACAAATTAATTGTCATGGAGAAAATGGATAAAATAAATGACTTGTACTTGTTAAAGTGAATCGCAATCCTATTTGATTTTTTTTGCCCCAAAATGTATATGTATGGTTTAAAATTTAAAAAAAAATCATAATATTGAGATAGGAGCTTAACTCATGTCTGAAAATTTCAACTTCATAGATGCAACAAATTAATTGTTATGGAGAAAACTGATAAAATAAATGACTTGTACCTGAATCGCAATCCTATTTTTGATTTTTTTTGGCCCCAAAATGTTTATGTATGGTTTTAAAAAAATTAAAAATTATTCATATTTATTGAGATAAGAGCTTAATTCATGTCTGAAAATTACAACTTCATAGATGCAACAAAATAATTGTTATGGAGAAAATTGTTATGAAGACTTGCACTTGTACGGGTAAGTTGTGTGGATTTACGAGTTGAGTGCCTTCATGCAAGTTGACAGTGTGCCGAGGACAAGTTTTTAGCCGGGGCATGCTTCTGTCAACTTGTCCGTCGCACTGTCACTGGACTCGTGGTTCATCAATGACCCTACACCACTGACCCTACACCGCATGGCATGCATAATCAATGGAATATTTTAAGCCTCATTTATTAGATCTGTGCAATGATACGAGGACATTTAAATGATGTATTAGAATTATGTCAAGATGATGTGATAAAAACATGCTTGAACACATTTGAATGTTTGTAAGGTAATCTCCCAATAACATTAGAAATATCATCGAAACATTTTCAAGTGTTATTTAAACCATGGTTTATTATATCTCTGAAATGATATTAAGACATTTCAATGATGTTTTACTATTATGTCAAGACGATATAAGAAAAACGTTATGCTAATATTTTACAAAAATATCATGAATACGTCATTTGGATGATTTTAAGATTATTAGGGAATATCATTATAACGTTTTAGTTTAGTTTAGTTTATTGAATTTCCATACATCAATAAATACAACAATTTTACTAATATGAAATTAACAACAAGGAAGTATGGAGGTGCCTGGGAGAAAGCCGGGGCTTATACGAGACCAGGCACCTGGTATATATATAGAAACATTATAGCAAAAATACTTTAACAATTTAATTGTAAAAACATGATGTTTTGGTAAATTATTAATTACAATCGAATTACACAGTATTATTATAAATATGAGGTATTACTGATAGTTATAAATAATAGTTACTAGTGAGTAACAACCTTTTCATGTATTTTTTAAAGCTCTGTATTGTTTGTAGGGGAGGAAGTGGCGTTAATTTATTCCAAAGGATGGGTCCCTGATGTCTAATTGTTGATTTACTAAAACTAGTTCTTACTTTATTAATGTGAAGTTTATTGGCAGATCTTGTATTATATTGGTGTATATCAACATTCCTTGTAAAAAAAAGTAGATAATGGGGTGGGTAAAGCTTTTTTATCAAATTTATACATAAGAACTCCTAGATGATATTGATATAAATCAAAGACGGTTAAGGTGTTGTTTCTAATAAATAGTGGGGCTGCATGAGCTCTGTATGAGGTATTATTAATGACCCTTAGTGTCTTCTTTTGTACAATTAGTAGTTTATTTAGATACGTTTGGTATGTGTTACCCCATACCAAAATTCCATATTGAAAGTGAGGTAAGGATAAGGTATTATATATTGAAAAAAGGGTCTTTTCTGGCAGTATGTACTTAAGTTTGCGAAGAATTCCAAGCATTCGAGAAGTGGATGTATGTACTTTATCACAGTGAATTTTCCACGTAATGTTTTCGTCGATAATTACTCCGAGAAATTTTATGGAGTTGACTTGGTTGATTAAGGTTTTATTAAAGTAAATATCAAAATTCACATTTACACACTTATTCGTAAAGAGCATCGAATATGTTTTCTTTAAATTAACTGATAATCTATTACAATTAAACCATAAGGATACTTTACAAAGTTCTTCGTTTACTACTGCAATAGCTTGAGTTAAATTAGCACTACTGTAAAATAAACTTGTATCGTCAGCAAATAGAATAAAGGAGAGCAGATTTGAAGAACGATAAATATCATTAATGTAAAGAAGAAATAATATTGGCCCTAATATAGAACCCTGTGGAACGCCACATGTTATAGGCAAGGAGGTAGACTTATCGTTTTTCCCAGATAACAAACTGTCTTCAATTTGAAAGGTAATTCTTAAACCAGTTCAAGGCCACGCCTCTTATTCCGTATCTGTTTAATTTAGAAATCAAAATATCGTGATCAATTGTGTCAAACGCCTTAGACAAGTCTAAGAAGATCCCTATAGCATGGTTTGATTTATCCAATGATGAACTAAGCTTGTCTACTAGATCAAGTAAGGCCATTTGTGTTGAGTAATTGGCACGAAACCCATACTGAAAATCGCAGAGAATGTTGTATTTATTTATAAACATATTAAGACGGTTAGCTATTATTCTTTCAAGAATTTTAGAAAAACAGGGTAATAGTGATATAGGTCTGAAGTTGATGAACATACTTGAATCGCCACCTTTAAAAATAGGAATGACTTTAGCAAGTTTCAAGTCATCTGGTACTACTCCCGTTGTTAGTGACAGGTTAAAAATGGTCAATAATGGTTGAATAATCAAATTTGAAATATGTTTAATAATAAACGCACAATAGCCATCATGTCCAGAACTTTTTTTGTTTGGTAAATTATTTATACATTGCAAAAGTTCAATGGAGGTAATTGGTGTTAAGAATAAAGAATTGGGAAAATCACCACTTATATAATCTACGGGGTTGGAGTGAGACCGAGGAATTTTTGAGGCGAGATCAGGACCAATGTTAGTAAACAATCTATTAAAGTGCTCAGCTATCAATTTCGAATTATTAATTGTTCCATTTTCTGTGGAAAAAGAATCAGGAATAGACTTATTTGCTTTGGACGGTTTCTTTAAAATATTATTTATAATTTTCCAAGTATTGTTAGTATTATTTCTCTCTTTCTCCAACAGACTGTGGTAATAACTTTTTTTGGCATTGCGTATAAGGGTGGTTAACCTGTTTCGATATGAATCATAACTAAGTTTACAAAGATTAGTACCTTTGACAACGAACTTCTTGTATAACTTATTTTTATGTCTTATTGATTTTAATAAACCTTTCGTAAGCCAAGGACTTTTAAAATCTTTATGTGAGGTGCTATATCGTTTCAATGGGATACATTTATCGTACAGCACATTGAGTTTGGAAATAAATTTATCGTAGCAGTTATTTACATTATCTGCAGGCATAATTAAATTCCAGTCAACTAGTTCTAACTCTCGTTTTAACGCAGAAATATTTATGTCAGAAGTATCTCTTTTCCAGTAGAATGTTTTACTTTGTTTACTTTTACCTAGGGAGGGGCCAAATAAGACAATGGGAAGATGATCACTTAAATCAGATAACAGAATATTTGTACTATATTGCATCAAGTTATTTGTGAATATGTTATCAATAAGCGTAGCTGTATTGTAAGTTATCCTTGTAGGCTTATCAATGGTGGGACAAAAAGAATACGAGTATAACAAATTTACAAAGTCTAAGGTTGAATTATGAGTCTCAAAATTTAATATATTAATATTAAAGTCTCCAAGCAAATAGCAAATCTTGTTTTCATTAGATATTTTTTCTAAAAGTGTTTCAAATTCCTTGATAAATTCAGTAACATTCAGCATGGGTGCCCTATAAATTACAGCTATTATTATGTTTTTCATATTTTTCGTTTCAATTTCTATAAACATTGATTCAAAAAATTCAGAAGATGTTGATAAATCCTCCCTCACAGCATATGATAACGAGTCATTGATGTACAATAAAACCCCTCCTCCTTTTTTAGTTGGTCTGTTCTTAGATTCCATATTATAGCCTGGTAAAGATAACATCGAGTCGGGCTCTGAATTAAGCCAAGTTTCAGTTAAACCTATGACATGGAATTTATGATCAATATTACTAAGAGAAAGGGCAAGCTTATCAAAGTTCTTCTGAATGCTTCTTATATTTGTATGAAATATTGAGAAGGGCTCGTTGTAGAGTTTACAAACATTTGCTTGTAGTTGTTGTTCAGTTACATAATCAGAACTGCTTGGGGTATAAAGTGAATCATTAATACCATCTGGGTTTAAGGAAGTTGGTTAAATCTGCAATCATTGAAGCGGCTAGGAATGTTATCTAATGGTTCAGGGTTACCGTCACTGCTGTAATCAGTATCGCTGTTATTCATGGGGTTTAAGGGATCTAAATACGGCATGAATGGATTGCGGGTGCGTTAGGTATTTGGGAAGGCATACAACGACCCTTCTCAATGGAATCACTTTGCATAAGGTAAATATGAAGTTTCCCCAATTACGAATCAAGTAGTTGTCGGTTGTCATGGTACATATAAACATAGATAATTTTTTTTTTTTAAACAAATTTAGATACAGTTTCTTATATTTTATATTTGATTAGATACTTAGTCAAGTGATGGCGGAAGTGCACTAGCACGACGATCTCGATGTTGGTCTCTACGGTCCCTCAAGGTGAATGATTTGAAGGCCCCGCTATGTAATTTGTACATGATGACCGGGGGAAGTGACCAGGGAATGAAGGCAAAATTTACCCGTTCATCCTGGCGGATTGATGGTAAATGATCCTCACGGAGTTGCTTCCGAGCGTTCCTGGCGTTTGTGCTGACATCATCGGAGATGTAAATGTTTGATCCCTTATATTGGTTGTTTCTGAGTAGCTTGGCGGCGTTTTTGAGAATGTGATGACGGTCCCCGTATCGCAGGAGCTTGCAATGAATTGGCCTTGGACGCGAGTTGGTACCATCGGGCCGCGGGTGGATTGACGCCGGCTTGGAGTGCGGTGTGCCCGCTCGATCTCGATGTCTTTGCCACCGTCAATCTTCATGTGGTTGGTGAGGAAGTGCGACAGGAATTCTTCACACAGTTGATCTTGCTCGGAACCCTCTGGAATACCGTGGATGATGATGTTATTTCGCCGGCTTCTATTTTCTAGGTCCTCAAGGCGATCCTCGAGTCGACTAGTGTTAGAGTAATTGCCGTCAGCCTTGTTGTTGATGAGTGCTTTCAGGGTTGCGTTCTGCTTTTGGTTGAACTCCACTGCCGCCTTCAGGTCAGAGATATCTTTGTGGTGGGTAGATGTTTGCAGAGATGTTTCATCCAGTTTGATTTCAGGTTGGTGATCCTTGTTCCCATTGACTCGAGGGTTTTAATAATAGTGTCCAGCTTGGAGTTTAGTTTGGCCAGTTCGTCATTGTCACAGGTGAATGGGCGGCCATCTTGGCCAGTAGGCCTATCACTGCTCGGGCTGGATGTCGATTCTGTTTTTTTGGAACTTTTATTCCTTAGGTTTCTGGAAGGATTCTTGCCATCAGAGTTGTCAGCCATGATCAGCAGTAACTATGTTGTTTGGCTGATGATTTCAAAGCGATGAAATGGCGAGGATAGAATAAATTTTCGTTGGATTTTGGGGAGCTAACTGTAGAGACGTGTTAGTCAGCCATTATACATTATACACTAGACTAGACTTGGGACATGTTATGAGGTTGTCTCTCGGGAACAAAACCATGGTTGTGATGATGGATATCGACTTATGCTGTGGTGTGTTTTCTGTTTTGCTTAATATATTGATATCTGTTGTCTTCTCTTCGAAAATATCGCTGCCTAAACGAATTCACAATGTATATGTCTGCTATAGCTAGCTATGCCTGATGACAATGATTGTGGAGGCACGATCTCATCACTCATCACACCACCTTCACTCCTCAAGCTTCAGATCTCAACTGATCATACTATTACTAACTTTCACTTTCCATTCTATCTTACATCCATTAACACTACTGTTCCAACTTGTTGTCAATGTAAGTCCTTAGTTACTATTATTTTAAACATCTGCTATTATTGTTATGTAAAACTTGGCCAAGTTTCTGTGTGAATTAAGATGTCGTCAATGAAATTATCCACGAATTGCATGCCTTGCAGTAATGATCTCATCATTCGAGTGAATGTCGCAGGTGCGTTAACTAAGCCAAATGGCATCATGTTAAAGTGGTATAGTCCGTTAGGAGTTAAGAACGCTGTGTTCTGTTTGTCACTTTCCCGTAGTGGAATCTGCCAGTATCCTTTGCTTAGGTCTAATTTCGTGAAATAATGATCCTTTGACAGTTTGGCGAATTTTTCTTCTTGGTTGGGTATAGGTTCAGCATCAAATGTAGTGATTTTGTTGATTTTCCGGAAATCAATACAAAATCTGTTACCACCATCTTTCTTTTTGACTAGCACAATAGGTGAAGCGTATATACGGTTAGATGATTGAATAATGCCCATTTTCAACATTTCTTTAACTTCTGAATCAACAGTTTCTTGTAGGGCATAGGGTAGTGGGTAGAGCTTACTTCTGATCGGTTCTGTTGTTGTGAGTTTGATACTGTGTTCATCTAAGTTTGTTTTGCCTGGCAAATCGGTCATTATGTTTCTGAAATTTCCGATAAGTCGTTTCACTTGATTTGTTTGCTCTGCGTCGAGGTTCGTACCGATCTGCACATCATTGATTGTTTCAGTTGCTTTGAGAGCTGGAAGCATGGTAAGTTCTTCGTTATCTAGTCCTATATTTTCATTGGAAAATTCCGAGTCGGACATTGGTTCTTCGCATTCAATAATTGATACTGTCGCGCATTCTAACACGTTACTGATAATTTCAGTTCCAGTTTCTGCACTTCTGTTTCAGTTCTAGCATATCTCTTCAATAGGTTGACATGGAAAGTCTTGCTTTTGACATTAAGGGTCAATTTTGTAATCCAAATTACCTACTTTCTCTAGTACACGGAACGGACCTTTCCATTGTAATAGTAATTTATTGTTGTCAGTTGGAAGCAAGAGTAACACAAAATCATCTTTCTTGAATGCTCTAGCGCGGTTTTCGATTATAGTACTGTTTTGTGTTTTCAGTGGCTTTACTTAGTTCTTTCTGTGCGAGTTCGCGCAAGTTTTTCAAGCCTTTCGCGGAGATCTAGTACGTACTGATAAGTTGTCTTGGTTTCAGGATTTGTGACTTTCCCTGTCCAAAGTTCTTTGAGTATGGTCATTGGACCACGTACCGTCCTACCATACAAAAGTTCGAAAGGTGCAAATCCTAGACTACTTTGAGGTGTTTCGCGATACGCAAATAGAAGTCGCGATATATCTGTCCCAGTCTCTGGGTTTGTCTGCAAAGTCGTCTTAACATAGTTTTCAATGTGCCGTTGAAGCGTTCCACGAGCCCATTACACGCGGGGTGATAAGGTGTCGTAGTGAGCTGCCGGATTGATAAAAGTCTACTTATTTCCTTCATTAGTTCGAAGTAAATTGAGCACCTTGATCAGTGAGAACTTCGTTCGGAATACCGACTCGAGAGAAAACATTCACCATTGCTTCTGCTACTCTTGTAGTTTCTATACTAGGTAATGGAACAGCTTCTGGGTATCTAGTAGCATAATCTACCAATGTAATAATGTAGCGATTACCGCGCTGAGTCATCGGATGGATAGGACCGACTATATCTATAGCAATTCTCTGAAATGGTATGTCAATAATTGGCATTGAACCTAGCGGTACTTTCGATACTCTGCCCTTTGAGATTGTTCTCTGACAAATGTCACACGAACGACAAAATCTTAAAATATCTGAGTGAATGCCGGGCCAGAAAAAGTTGGTTAAAACCTTGTCACTTGTTTTCTTTGGGCCTTGGTGGCCTCCTAAAATTGGCTCGTGTGCCAGTTTCATGACATGAACTCAATTTCCGTGGTACAGCAAGTTGGTGGCACGTGTCGCCATGATCTACCGGTACTTTCGGAGAACGAAATTTGCGAAAAATCAATCCATCTTGGTAACGGAAAAGTGAAGTTCCATATCTATTCATTCGTTCTTCACTACTATTTGCAAGTTCTCGAATACGATGAAGTGTTAAGTCTTCACTTTGTGCATTTTGGAGTTCGTCTTTGTTAATTTCAGGCAAACCTTCTGGTACTTTTAGTTTGTTCATGGGTTTACCTTCTGCTTGTTTTTGTAAGCGAGTTTGTACAGCATTTATTTCTTTCACTGTAGTGCTTAGTGAGTCTACCGTATACTTACGTACATTTTTAATACATTGATCGATCGGAGCTTACAGTATGACTTAGTTTTAATTTAGCTGGTACCCAATTCAGATCAGGTTCTCCAGGATTTCTAGCGCCTTTGATATTACCAAGTAATACATCGTATACAGGTTTGGTCATACATACTGCTTCTACTCTATCTATAAAATAAGGAGTATCAAGGTTGATTATTGCTACGGGTAATGTGCTGATGGTACCATCGGCCATTACACATGATCGCTTTTGATCAGTAAATTGATTTGAGTGAACTAAGTCTTTGCGAATGACTACTCCACTACACCCACTATCGCGTAGTATTGTTCCAGCGATACCGTTTACTAAACCTTTGGTTACTGGCATGCATCTTACATCAGTGCTCCTACACGCGGCGCTCATAGGGGTAATTCATGTCCACATTCAAGTTTTACCATACCATTGCGAGTACAACAATGACTGAGTTTATGAGTAGCTGGCCTTACATTTATCATACATGCTATGGTTTCGGTAGCATTCAGTATTTCTTGTTCTTCGCTCTGATTGCTGTATGAATTTTCTTGCGCCGTTTGATTCAATTTACCATCAAATGTTTCATCTTCATTTAAAACACTAACCAGCGCTGAAGTTATTACATTCGCTATCTTATTGAATCTTGCCTCTCTGCTTCTACAATTACGCGCAATGACCAGTTTTGTGGCAAATGTAACATGCTCCTTGTGTTCTATCGTGCTGCTGAGAGTTTGGCCTATTATACGCATGCGCGTAAGGTCGATCATATCTCTGCGGTTGCTTATGAGGAACGGAATTCAAATGTTGCATAGGTTTGCTAGCATGCTGCTGTCTCTGCGTTTGCTGTGGATATTTTTGCCTAGTCACATGGGCATTAAAACCGCCATGAGCTTCAGAGTATTGCTCAGCGTAGCGTGCCATTTCTTGGATGCTTTGAGGCTTACGTTCTTTCAAGAAAGTTCCTAATTCATCATTGCAACTTGTCAAAAACTGTTCTCTGATAAACAAATCTTTCAGACCATCGTAAGACTGTTTACTTTTCGCCATATCTATCCAGCGACTAAGTAAATTATCTAGCCGGACTGCGAATTGCGGTGCCGTTTCGCCGTGTTCTGGTTTCGCGGTGCGGAATTTAACTTGGAAGCCATACTCTGTTAAATGGAAGCGTTTCAAAAGTGCATCTTTAAGTTTTTCATAATTTGAAACATCATCAATTGATAACCTAGAGTATACGTCAAGAGCTTTTCCTTTAAGCAAGGCACTAAGATTGATAGACCATTCATCCGTATCCCAATTTTGTGAAGTTGCATAGCGCTCAAATCTTTGCAAGTACGCATCAAGATCATCTTGATTCTCGTTAAAGAAAGGTAGTTTTGGTGCACGTGCTTTTGATCGCGCGCCAGTATGTGAATCACTGCTAACACTTTCGCGTTTGGCTGTTTCAAATTTTGCTTGCAACTCAAGTTTTTCGCGCTCTTGCCTACGTAGTTCTAGTTGCCCGGCCAAAATAGTTGGGACACGTGGCAATAAACATACCCTCCCCTGGCCCCCGCTCCCCCGCTCCCCCGCTCCCCCACCAATGTTGTTATATTCAGCCGGAACACAGACCGCGCAATGAGAGCCAACATTGTCAGGCGGCCAGGGGCAACAGATTTGGCCGGGATTGTCTGAATTCCCTTGTAGTATTTGTGAGCGACATGCCCATATTATCCATGACATTTGACTGAGCGCCTTACAAGCAGCCACTCATAACAGCTCTCCAGTTTGTGTGCTAAGTAAGTGTTTTGTAGCTACAAGTTTGTCTTAATTTTTATACTAGTGGATTTCTTATTACACCTGGAATCTACTGGACGTTTTATGTGAGTATTTGTACATTTGTTTTCTTATAATATGTGAAAAACTGTTGTTTTTTTGTCTGTCTGTGCAGACATTTTTTACTGTTGAGTGTATACACATTTTGGATCTTCATTTAATTTGTGCAGTCAACTCTGATTTAGATTATAACCTGTAGCTAGAGATTATAACCTGTAGCTTGACCACAAGCCTTTTGTTTGGATCAACAACTTTGTGATCAGACAATGGAGGTCTACATCCTGTTTATTCTACTCCTGCTATCCAGACCATTGTGTCTCAATGACTCATCAGTAGATGGCTACAAGATGCAACGTACAGATTGTTCAACTAAAATCCGCCATCTTAAATTCTTGAGACGTCCTATATCATACTATGATAATTCATCTGCCTCCTTTCACCTGGAACTCTTAATTTCTGGTGACATAAACCCAAACCCTGGACCTGAAACACTGATCAACCCACCCACAAACGCCACTCAGCTCCATAAAATTTCCTACAGCCGCAATGAACTACTCAATCTTCGCAATGCTCCATGTACTGATGTAGCTTTATCTTATTCATCATTGAGTCAATTGAACTGTCTTGGAATACTTGCTAATCAACCCCAAACATACCGCCGCACACATAGAGGTAAAAAAGCTGGTCGCCGTAGAATGGACAGACTTACACAACTTGCACTCCAGCCTTACCAACCCCCAGCAGTGAACTCAACCACATCAACAAGCGACATTGGCATAACTTCAACTCCAAATGTTCACGATGAGTCTAAACTTCAGCTCTGTGTCTTGAATACTCAATCCATATGTAACAAATCGGATGAATTTGTTGACTTTGTACTTCAAAACAATTTGGATCATGTTGCCATAACCGAGACATGGTTTAAACCTGATGATGATTTGCTACCCCGTGAGTGTACTCCTGCTGGCTACTCTCTCCATCATATCCCCAGACCAATAAAGACCGGTGGAGGGGTTGCACTACTCTTTAGGTCCAGTTTATCTGTCAGCATGAAGTGTTAACATTGACTACCTAACATTTGAATCTCTGCATGCTGAGGTAACGTGCAACTCTAGATCTGTTCGCCTTGTTAATATTTATCGACCAGAAAGGGATGTTGATGGTAAACATGTAAACTTCTCCAGTTTTCTGCAGGAATTTCAAAAATTAATTGTCGATTATCTCTTACACCCATCTGACATTATTTTAACCGGCGATTTTAACATTCATATGGACATAATTTCAAACAATTATGCAAATCAGTTTAAAGATCTGCTCTCTGCTCATGGACTTATACAGCACATCACAGCACCCACTCATCGGTATGGTCACTGTCTTGACCTCATGATAACGCGTGAAAATACTTCACCTCTTATCACGAATATAACTATTCATCCTGGATTATCTGATCATTATGCAATCATGGTAAATTTGAACCTTAAAAAACCTCCCATACCTACCATTTCTGTAACTACTCGCCACTGGAAAAAAGTAAATATTAAAGATTTATGTTATGATGTTGAATCTCAACTGAAAAATGTAAACCTTGAAGATGGTGAGCTGGATTCTTGTGTCAGTCTATTTGAATCTACTATCCGTAACATCTTGGACGATCATGCTCCGCAAAAAACTCGAACTGTTAAACTACAATCTGAATCCCCCTGGTTCAATGATGATATCCGTGCTGCAAGGAAAATCCGCCGTCAACTTGAGCGAAGATGGCGTGACAATGGGAAACTTGGAGTACGTCGGCAAGAATACTGTAACCAACGTGATATTGTGAAGAACATGATTAACCAGGCAAAAATAACTCACTACTCATCTCTTGTGAAAGATAGCTCTGGTGATCAGAAAAAAACTCTTTAACATTGTTGAAAAGCTGCTTCATAAACCCAAAGCTCCAGTGCTTCCATCTACACACTCCGACCAGGACCTCGCAAATGCTTTTTCAAACTTTTTTGTCACAAAAATTGAGAATATCCGTCGTTCTTTTCCCATTCTATCACAAACACCAACACGCAAGGATCCACAATGTAGACTGTCCATGTTTGAGCCTACTAGTGTTACGGAGATCAAGAAAATCATCATGAAATCGCCATCAAAATCATGTGAACTTGATCCAGTGCCAACTTCGCTAATAAAACAAAATATTGATGTGTTTGCTAAGTATATCACAATTATTGTAAACAGATCTCTTTCTTCCGGTTGTTTCCCTAATAGCCAGAAGGTTGCTCATGTTAAACCACTCCTAAAGAAACCCAATTTGGACAATGAAGTTTTCAAAAATTACCGACCAGTAGCGAATTTAAAGTACCTTGGAAAAACAATCGAGCGAGTTGTTTCATCACGGATCTCTGACCATGTTCGTGCTAATAACCTGTCGGACACATTTCAGTCAGCCTACAAACCATTTCATGGAACGGAAACTGCTCTTCTTCGCGTCAACAATGACATTTTATCTGCCATGGATGAGGGAAAATCACTGCATTAGTTTTGTTAGACTTAAGCGCCGCTTTTGACACGGTCGATCATAAAATCCTTCTCTCCCGCCTTCAATATCATCTTGGAATACATGACACAGCCCTGGATTGGTGTAAGTCCTACCTTTTAAATAGGCCTCGGCATGTTTGTATTGGTAACGCTATCTCCGAGCCTGTTATTCTTGACTATTCTGTACCCCAAGGCTCTGTGCTCGGCCCACAGTGGTTTACTGTTTATACCTTTCCAGTTCGTGATATCATTTTGAAGTATAATTTAAATTACCATGTTTACGCTGATGACACGCAGCTTTACATTACTTTAAATCTTCTCAAGAACCTGCTGATTCCTGCATTAAAACACTGGAGAAATGTATTCAAGAGATTCGAAGTTGGATGAGACAAAATTTCCTGAAATTGAACGATGAAAAACAGAATTTGTTCTATTTGGATCACGTCAGCAATTGTCTAAAGTTTCTCTTCCATTTATTACAATTGGTGACTCGCAGATAACCCCCTCATTACATGCACGTAATTTGGGTGTTATATTTGACTCGACAATGACTTTAAAACCACATATCTCCAACATTGTTCGCATATCATCATTTCATATCAGAAATATAAGCCGAATTAGGAAATACTTGAATAAAAGTGCTGCTGAACAAATTATACATGCGTTTGTCACATCAAGGCTCGATAACGGGAATGCTCTCCTTTACGGTCTCCCGCAGAATCAAATATCTCGTCTTCAGCACATACAAACACAGCAGCTCGTGTTGTGACTTTGTCCAGAAAAGTCATGCCATATCACGCCAATCTTGAAAAGAACTGCACTGGCTTCCTGTTTCTGAAAATTGTTTTTAAACTTATGCTAATTGTTCACAAATCTTTCAATAACATTGCTCCCAATTTATATTTCTGAACTGCTTAAAGTCTACACTCCATCACGCAATTTGCGCTCCAGCAACATGTCACTTCAAAACGGAGCTGGGGTGATAGGTCGTTTCTGTCGCAGCTCCGAGACTCTGGAATCATCTTCCAACTAAACTCAAATCTTGTCATAGTATAACCAGATTTAAGTCGATGCTTAAAACTCATCTTATGTCACAACTCTTCAAAGATGATGTATATTTGTAATTGCATTGTAGGTATATGTCTCGGTACATAATTTTGTTTTCCCTATGCTATCATTGTATATTGTTTGTATTCATGTTTTTCTTTGTTTCCCGCGCCTTGAGCGCCCAGCAGAGTGGATATGTGCGCGCTATAAATCTTATTATTATTATTATTATTATTATGCGCTTCTTGTCTGTCTTTGTGAATTTTATTTTTATTTCAGTTTTTATTTTATTTTGTTATTACAGTAGTACTATTTTTTTTTTTTACCTGGAGGGTGTTTTGTTTTGTTTCCCAAACATGAAATGGCATCAAGGTTGAATTATAGAACATTTATTTTGGGAAAAAAAATAAAATATTACTGCAGATTTACGCTAACGTGTGACAAGTACTGTATACTCAGTGTTTCCGAGTGCTACACGGGTGGGATTCGAACCTACGATCACCGCGTTCCAACGCACATGTCTCAACCACTACACCACCGTGGTACCCGCTGAAGTGGACGGTAAGGTTGAATTTAAGAACATTGGGAAAACGACACCAATATTCAAAAAGAATAACGTTATTGTTTATTTTACCCTAATATGTGATAGGCACTGTAACACTCTGTATACTCAGTGTTTACCGAGTGCCGAGGACAAAATACACAATCGTTATACACGGGTGGGATTCGAACCTACACCTCATGTTCCAACGCAGATGTCTTAACCACTACACCACCGTCGTATACGCTGAAGTGGACGTAAAGGTTTAATTCAAGGGGAAAGACAACAATATTCAAAAGAATAATAACATGTTATTGTTACCCTAATATGTGATAAGCACTATACACTCTGTATACTCAGTGTTTTCCGAGTGCTGCGGACAAAAAATACACAATCGTTCTATATGGGTGTGATTCGAACCTGCGATCCCCGCGTTCAAACATGCAGAAGTCTTAGCCAATACACCACCGTGGTACCAGCTGAAGTGGAGGCAAATTTTGAATTAAGAACTTGGGGAAAATACAACATTTAAAACAAAATACAATATTATTGTTGATTTTATCATAATGTATGACAAGCACTGTACACTCTGAGTTTCCCGAGTGCTGTGGACAAAAATCACAATATTTCTACTAGAAAGGTAGGACTCGAACCTATGCTCCCCGCGTTTTACAGCAGGTGTCTTATCCACTATACCACCGTGGTATACACCAGTTCGATCCCATTCATATGTCGATGGATAATGTAACCACGGTTCACCACTGGACAATAAAAGTAGAGTCACTCTGTCACACTAGTTCTAAAAATACTTCGTGACAATGCGTATCTCATATGGGCGACAAAATAAATAAAACACGATGGAAACAATGCTTTAACGGAACAATTATTATATTAAACTTTAATTTAACACAAATTACTATTTACAATTATTTACAAAAACACTCAATTCGACTGAACATTTGGCTCGATGGTTGTGTCTGACAAGTTTGTGAAATATCGGCCAGATAATAAAGTAATAAAACATATCAAACCAAGTAAGTATGTCAGATCCCGCATGCCGACCAACCTCTTATAAAATGATATTTTTGGCTCTGAATAATTATTCTTACTTAAAATACGCTAAAACGAATGAGTGCATTTTAATCTCACAAAGAGCTCTTTTGTTTGCAAAGCGCTACAATCGTATTTGATAAGAAAACTGATTTTTATAAGAAATAACCGGCCTCTTATAAAATGATATTTTATAAAATGACCAACCGCCTCTTATAAAATGATATTTTATAAGAGCCAACCAACCTCTTATAAAATGATATTTTTGAAATGAATTTCTAAAAAAAAAATATTAGTAAAAAGTAAGAATAATTATTCTTACTTTTAATACCCTTAAAAACGAATGAGTACATTTAATCTTCACAAAAGAGGCTCTTTTGTTTATAAGCTATACAATCGTATTGTAATAAAAGTGAAAGTGATAAACAAACTGATATTTCTTAAAGGCAATCGGCATGCGGCATCTGACATACTACTGCGATCCTTTTTTTAAAAATATCGCGAGATAAAAAATACTTAAGGGAAAAAA
>CM055830.1:5657465-5717320 GCA_029582265.1 Zoroaster sp. YZ-2022 | reverse complement strand
GGGGGTTTCCTTTTTTTCAGTCCCGGAAAACCGCAGTTCACGATGACGATTTTGATTTTGTAACACGCTCGAGCGCATGTCGGGATGGAGCAGTGATGAACCTCGATCTCCTGCTCACAGAATATACGACTTTGAGGTTAGGTTTATGTTTTAAAGTGTGTAGTTACGCGTAATCTTGTAAAATATACCCTAGTTCCCAACACAGAAAAAAAAAAAATTAAATGGGGAAAGTGGGGAAAAATGTACATGTTGTTTGTCATAATGCTGGGGGTGAAACACATTAAACGAAATAGCAGTAATATTGAGTCACGTGATATTTTGGAACGACATACGCAGTGCATAAATCATCGCCATTGATGTGAGGCTGTTCTATCCTGTGGTGTTACTCCCCATCATTTTGATTTTTAGAACTCGTAAAAAGTACATAAATAAATGAATTGTTGGTGATAAAATTAACTTTGTTTCCAACATGTTCGTTCAAACATTTGGACTTTGGAACAGACTTTTGGAAAAGAATTTTGAACTTTTGGAAAAAGGACTTTTTTCAATTATTATTTATTTTTTCAATTTTGAATAAACACAGACAGAGCTTCATTTTTCCTAAATAGTTTTTAAGATTCACATGTCATTTTAGACAAGCACTTTGGAAAAACTTTAACTTTTTTATTTTAATCGTGGGAAACACAGTTTGAATGAAGTTTGGTTTATGAAGTTGAAGAAAAAACTTATTAATTTAATTGTTGTTATTTCCAGAAATTGACAAAGAGCAACAAATGAAACAACTGAAGGAAAAACTTTTGTCAAAAGTGTCACCATCAAAAAAAAAGACGAAGAGGCCCTTTTCCAGGGGACAGAATTATTTTAAAGAGGATCGGCACACACTTTCATTGATTCTGAGACACGGGGTTATTGAATGTAAAGGGACAGTCATGAGGAAAGCCAATGAGGAAGACATGGAGAAACTGAGTGGAAAGAGGAGACAGAAAGTTTGTTAGTCTTGCAAACATTTTATGCAGTTATGTATGATCCTCCATTCCAAGAACTCTTGTGTTACCCCTCGAAAAGGAATGGGATGAAGGCATGTTGGATGCTATGTAACGAGTAATGAATGTACGTAAATCAATCTTAATGAATTCAGACATCATACACAGGTTTATTTTCCCCCAGTTTTGTTAACTTTATTATTACACCACATCTACCTACATGTCAGAGTTGCAACATAAATTAAAGGATTTAGTACATTGAAAAAAAAAAATAGAATGAGCCGAAACATGTTGCCATATATGCATTGCATTTAATACATGCACATGTTAGTTAATGAGCTCATTAGCATTACACTATCATTATAAACCAGTCTTTTACAAGCAAGCAAATTTAGACTTTCAGAAATGACTTTCAGAAATGTATAAGTGCCTTAATTTGTAGAATAAAAAGCAGTTACCAATTACCTACACATATTGGGAAAATTAAAAACTCTATAATTTGGTGAATTATGCTAATTAGAACATTATCTGATTCATATATAGCAAAAGGAACAAACCTTTCTTTTCACAAATACCTCTAACACTAAGTTTCAAGAAATTTATCTGACTTAATGTTGAGAAAGAAACAGTGTCGCTAATACATAATGAGGCAAAAACACAAAATGTATTAAAATTAAATATACAAATTAGTAAATTTAAAAGTTTTTCCACTCAATATTTTTATAAAACAAAGCTTTAGTACATTTTCAAACATGACTAATTGTGCCAAATTTCAGGCTTGTCAGATGAACCGTTCTCAAGTAATAACATTTATGCATATTAATTAGCTGGACTTAATCATTTTTCACTAAATCCATCTTGTCCGTGATAGGGACCGTAGGATGATGGACCATATTTGAAATCCCTATGTCCAAAATTAAAAAAAAGTATGACATTATTAATTGTTTTCCTTAAATTTCCACTGCCTAAATATTGGTAAACAACTAAATTTTATTCAGTCAAATCTGCTAATTGAAGTATTGAAAAGTAACAGTTCAAACAAAATAATAAAATTTCTGCCTTTTATAGCAAAATGGCTAAAACCGCTATGCCGTTGACATGAGTAATTTGTCATAACTCAAGAACAGTGGGTCGATTTCTTTCATCAATACTATAATGTAAAACCCATTTTAAATGATGTACCCACAATATTAAAAATTTTGTGACCTACACTACTTTTAAAGAGAAATCTGTGATATTTGTCATAATATTTGTATAAGAAATTTTTATTATTTTTTCTTCAAAATAATGTCATTTACATACATGTATTTCTTCGAAAACTGAAGTAGATTGAAATAGACGTATAAAATCCAGTTAAAAATGAACCAGATTGGTTAAAACCCTATCCAAGGAACGTTACAAAGACTACAATGAATCCTCTTTTTAAATTGCATTTATGATATCTCTTGAAAAAAAATGAGTGTTGAGGTGAACGTATGTTGTACCCCTTCCCGATAAGTCATTTTAAATAAAAGTTCAAATGTATTCTGCATCAGAATAAATATGAAAAAATCTTTTAAATGCACTTTAAATAAATTAACTCAAAATGACACACACACTGTAATAAAGCTGTAACTTTCCAATTTTGGTTAGAATATTTATACTTGTAAAAGCAGTTTGCCAACATTATTACCAAGGATTTGTACATGTTTCTTCCCTTTAACGATAATGTAAACCCAATAAGATGTTAGCTTTGTTTGTATTTATTTACAAATTGCTTATTATCTGTTTCTTTTATAGTTTGTTTGTGGCGTTGTTGTCGTCTTTGCACAAGGTAAGATTATATGGTTGATACATGTAGTGTCCTAAACTGTACATATGATAGAGCTCTAGAAGTACTGTCTGGGGAGACAGAATGGTGTTATACAACTACTAGCATAGGACCAGCTAGTGCGATGTAGGAATTATAGGGTTGATATGGCCCACCATTATAGAGCTCTAGAAGTACTGTCTGCGAGAACAGAATGATGTTGTACAACTACTAGCATAGGACCAGCTAGTCTTGATATAGAATTATGAGGGTTGATATAGGTCTATAGGGTGTCGTGGCCGGCGGTCTAGCTTGCAGGATTCAGGTCTACTGGTATTAGCAACGCGTGTGGGTTCGAATCACGGCCGTGACACTTGTGTCCTTGAGTAAGACATAATCATAATTGCTTCTCTACAGGGGTTAAATGGGTACCTGTGAAGGCAGAGTTGGTTTGCTCTATATATACTAGAAATGAAAGCAATTGAGTTGCTATATCCCCAGGGAGCTGAGATGGTTTTCAGGAATGATTTATGAGCCTTATGAGCAGGGATAGTAATATAATGCGCTTGAGCACCACTTAGTTGGTGGATACGTGCGCTATATGAAATCCACATTATTATTATTATTATTATTATTATTATTATGTATGTATTACATTATAGAGCTCTAGAAGTACTGTCTGGGGACAAGATGATGTATATAACTACTAGCATAGGACCAGCTGGTCTTGATGTGAATTAGAATTTGATATAGGCCTGTTATAGAGCTCTAGAAGTACTGTCTGGGGAGACAGAATGACGTTATACAACTACTAGCATAGGACCAACTAGTCTTGATGTAGATTATAGGGTTGATATAAGCCTACATTATAGAGCTCTGAAGTACTGTCTGGGGAGACAGAATGATGTTATACAACTACTAGCATAGGACCAGCTAGTCTTGATGTGAGATTATAGGGTTGTTATGGTACTGCATTATAGGGCTCTAGAAGTACTGTCTGGGAGACAGAATGACGTTATACAACGCTACTAGCATAGGACCAGCTAGTCTTGATGTAAGATTATAGGGTTGATATAAGCCTACATTATATAGAGCTCTAGAAGTACTGTCTAGAGACAGAATGATGTTATACAACTACTAACATAGGACCAGCTAGTCTTGATGTAAGATTATAGGGTTGATATAGGCCTACATTATAGAGCTCTAGAAGTACTGTGGGGGAGATGAGAATGATTATACAACTACTAACATAGGACCAGCCAGTCTTGATGTGAATTATAGGGTTGATATAAGCCTACATTATGGAGAAATACAAGTACTGTCTGGGGAGATAGAGAATGATGTTATGCAACTACTAGCATAGGACCAGATAGTCTTGATGTGCAAGATTATAGGGTTGATATAGGCCTACATTATAGAGCTCTAAGTACTGTCTGAGAGACAGAATGATGTTATACAACTACTAGCATAGGACCAACTAGTCTTGATGTCTTAAGATTATAGGGTTGATATGGTAGCACCATTATAGAAGCTCAAGTACTGTCTGGGGAGACAGAATGACGTTGCCAACTACTAGCATAGGACCAGCTAGTCTTGGTGGCAAGATTATGGGGTTGATATAAGCCTACATTATAGAGCTCTAGAAGTACTGTCTGGGGAGACAGAATGATGTTATACAACTACTAACATAGGATTAGCTAGTCTTGATGTGAATTATAGGGTTGATATAGGCCTACATTATAGAGCTCTGAAGTACTGTCTGGGAGACAGAATGACGTTATACAACTACTAGCATAGAGGCCAGCTAGTCTTGATGTGAGATTATGGGGTTGATATAAGCCTACATTATAGAGCTCTAGAAAGTATTACTGTCTGGGGAGGCAGAGAATGATGTTATACAACTACTAGCATGGGACCAGCTAGATGTGATGTGGAATTATAGGGTTGATATGGGCCTACATTATGGGAGCTCTAGAAGTACTGTCTGGGGAGACAGAATGACGTTATACAACTACTAGCATAGGACCAGCTAGTCTTGATATTGAGATTATAGGGTTGATATAAGCCTACATTATAGAGCTCTAGAAGTACTGTCTGGGGAGACAGAATGATGTTATACAACTACTAGCATAGGACCAGCTAGTCTTGATGTGAATTATAGGGTTGATATGAGCCTACATTATAGAGCTCTAGAAGTACTGTCTGGGGAGACAGAATGACGTTATACAACTACTAACATAGGACCAGCTGTCTTGATGTGTGGGTGGGGTTGATATAAGCCTACATTATAGAGCTCTAGAAGTACTGTCTGGGGGAGACAGAATGATGTTATACAACTACTAGCATAGGACCAGATAGTCTTGATGTAGATTATGGGGTTGATATGGGCCTGCATTATGAGAGCTCTAGAAGTGCTGTCTCGGAGACAGAATGATGTTATACAACTACTAGCATAGGACCAGCTATGTCTTGATGTAAGATTATAGGGGTTGATATAGGTCCTACATTATAGAGCTCTAGAAGTACTGTCTGGGGAGACAGAATGATGTTATACAACTACTAGCATAGGACCAGCTAGTCTTGATGTAGATTATAGGGTTGATATAAGCCTACCATTATAGAGCTCTAGAAGTACTGCTGTCTGGGGAGACAGAATGATGTTATACAACTACTAGCATAGAGGACCAGATAGTCATGATGTAAGATTATAAGGTTGATATAGGCCTACCATTGAGAGCTCTAGAAATGCTGTCTGGGAGACAGAATGATGTTATACAACGCTACTAGCATTAGGACCAGCTAGTCTTGATGTGGATTATATAGGGTTGATATAGGCCTACATTATAGAGCTCTAGAAGTACTGTCTGGGGGAGACAGGGCCATGATGTTATACAACTACTAGCATTAGGACCAGCTAGTCTTGATGTAAGATTATAAGGTTTGTCTTGAGCCCTACATTATCAGAGCTCTACAGAAGTACCTGTCTGGGAGACAGAATGATGTTATATAACTACTAGCATTAGGGACCAATAGTCTTGATGTAAAGAATTATAGGGGTGATATGGAAGGCCTCACATTATAGAGCAAAGCTCTAGAAGTACTGTCTGGGGGGAGACAGAATGATGTTATAACAACTACTAGCATTAGGACCAGCTAGTCTTGATGTAAGATCATAGTATTTGATATAGGGCCCACATTATGGAGCTCTAGAAGTACTAAGGTCTGGGCACAGAGACAGAATGATGTTATACAACTACTAACATAGGACCAGCTAGTCTTGATGTAAGATTATGGGGTTGATATAGGCCTACATTATGGGGAGCTCTAGAGGCTGTCTGGGCATGGGGAGACAGAATGATGTTATACAACTACTAGCATAGGACCAGCTAGATCTTGATGTAAGATTAATGGGGTTGATATGAGCCCACTGCATTATAGAGCTCTGAAGTACTGTCTGGGAGACAGAATGATGTTATACAACTACTAGCATAGGAGATCAGCTTAGTCTGATGTAAGATCATGGGGTTGATATAGGCCTAAGCAATTGTAGAGCTCTAGAAAGTAACTTTGTCTGGGGATACAGAATTATACTAGCATAGGACCAGCTTACTCCTGTATTTCTTTTAAATTTTCAAGTTAATCTGATTTAAATCTCGAAAAATAAATGCAATTTATACCACCATACACATGAACACTGTAATTATTCGTATTTAATAATTATAATATTTTAAACAGGTAAATTATAGATCTCTGATCTCTTCTAGTAACGCTTTGTTGGTCGAGTTATTGAACGCACTGTCAAATCACAATTATGTTGTTTCACAGCCATATTTACTTGAAATGTGTACATTACTGGAAAGATTTACATACATACGCCCAGGTAGTATACCTTTCATCACCCGCAGTCATCTTTGTCCCAGGTAAAGCTATACTAGTGACCAGGGACTATTTTTCTTCCTTCTGGCCTCGGTTTGGTTACGTGGTTTTATATTGAAGAAAAACAAATGGTTGTACCATGATAAGTCTATTGGTCTTTGTTCTAACATCAATGTCACTCTGACTTCTTTGTTAACATTTCAACTTAGTTTTTTATATCAATATTTCTAGCCTTTTTGCAAATAAAATGATGACGCACTGTCACGCCCAATCACTTAACAATGGCGCTGTGTCACCTCTCTAATCACAACTTCCCCAGTGCATCTGGCTCTCATACAATGAAACCAAACGATATAGAAATGCCATTGATAGAAGATAAATTCTTCCATGATTAATTTCTTATGAATACATTTCTATAATAAAAATTACATAAAATCTAATTGTATGGTTATCTCACGTTACATAGTGAGGTTTTGGGCTCATTATACCCGGTAGACTCCTTACTTCAAAAGTAAAGCTATATGTACGCTATTATGGATAAGATGTAAACAGCGACATTTTTATGCATGCTCAGAAAAATGTAACGTCAGTTACCGCCATTGTTATCTTATATGGAAGCGTCATCGTTATCTACCATTACTATTGTTCTTCTTTATATAGCGTCAGTTACCACCATTTTTCTCTCATATAGCGTACATTATAAGAAATTTCCTGCAATTATTTGTTTGTGCTGGTCTGGGTATAATAACTTCTGTGAAAAAAGAATAATGTAAACGTGAGGTAACCATGGAATTGTCTCTTTTATTAGAATTTCACACTTTAATGTTTTCGTATAAATGTTAAACTGCATTTGTTCTGTATGTGTGAAACCTCTAGAAAAGATTTGTTTTTCAAACAGGCTGTGAACAAATCTTTTCAACAACATGACGATTAATTAATAATAATTTAATTAAGACAATAATGCCTTCTTGAAAACGCTCAAACCAGAAAACGGTTTATTTTGCCAACACAACTTTCTAAACTGTCCTTTTGTGAAAACGCAATGAAAAGCAATTACAAAAACAATTTCCTCATAAAGTGTGTGCAAAACCAGGAAATGTACGGGTACCAGGTTCAAGACACTTCAATTGTGCATGGCTTTGTACATTAATTTTAATGATGGTAAAATGGTAATTTCAGAAAAGCAACTCGGTTATCGTATCGTATCTTGTCTTTAGTTCTATGTGGTCTGATAGTGTTCCTTCGTGAAAACAGCGACGAATTGTCCGACCTTTCTTTAGAGGATTTATTTCATACCCAAAAGACCGATTGGTGCAACTGTTGTTTTTGTTATGTTTCAAATGCCACTTTGGATTTCCTATTTGCAGTAGTAATAACATAAGAAAATACATATGTTATGCTTTTAAAACAGTATCTACATGAAAAATTATGTATACAAATTTGTATGTTGGTGTTTATCGTTGGCCCCGCTGCATACAAATGTTAAATCCTTAATTTTTAGTGTTTTTCATGCTTGGTTTTTGGAGTATTTTATTGCTCAATATTTGCTATAACTAAATACATAGTGATATGGATGTGCTTATGACTGCTGTTGGTGCATAAGTCTGTTTAATTGTGTAATTTTGTTTTTGTCTTACATTTTGCGTAAAATATTTTTTAGTCATGCATACAACTTAACTGAAACACAAGATTCTGTATAAAATCCTTTCAGTAATTCTTAGGCAAACAAATAAAATAAAATAAAACAGCATTTGCTGAGATCATTTCAGTGAATTTTTCTGTCCAAATGTTATCGGAGCAAAAACAGATTCAATCACTCAACAGAAATGTTTAAATACACCGTAACATTTAATGACTCCCGTGCAGCGGATTATTTTCATTTCACTATTTGATGCTCATACCATAAATCTCACATAATGCCCTGATACTCGTTAGTCCATTCAACAAAGAAACCCAGACCAATTTATGTTTCCCACACATCGGATTATTGCCATTTGACTGTACGCTATTTGATGCCCCTCCCATGTATTCCATCTAATGCCGCGATAATCTTGACTTGAATAATCGACTGGATGTGAGTATTCACCATTAAGGTTACTCTCAACAGGTGTATCAGCTCGAGGATTGCCTCCTGTACAATGATTAAACCACCAACCCCCCTTTAATAACTCTGCACAATTAGACTCGGGATCCATATCATTGTCTCTGTCGTATGTTGAGAACTGTGTGCCATTTGCAGACTGAAGAGGTTGTTTACCTTGACAGGAAAAAACAAAAACATAATGATGTAAATAAAAGTTATGGCTCAACATTAGAAAACCCCAAACGAAATTTGTAATGTTAAAATCAATCGGATATTTTCTTAAAATGTTAATTTTAAACGATGAAAGCTTAAGTTGTATAATATCAGATGCTTTGTGTATTACTCACTGCCTTTGTCTGGATACAAAGTAATCTTTTTGAAAATTTCAAGTTTCTTTTCGAGGAAAAAACATAATGTAAATGATCATGCGCAAAGTTATGGCTCAACAATGTTGAAATCTAGCAGATGTTTTTTTTAGATGTAATTCTCAAACTGAATGAATTTATAATGCCTGATATAAGGTGTGCATGGGTGGCGATCCCAGGGGGACAGGGGTCATGTCCTCCAATATATATGACAGGGAGACGGTAATAATAATGTCCCCCAATAAACGTATTTAGACTCTTTTGTTTCCAAAAATATTTCCATGTCCATTATAGGTTACACTAGTAGCCTATCAAATTTAAAATAAATAAATTAATTAATACAAAATCAGTGATTTTACGTGGGGGAGGTTGGTTGAGGTCATTTGTCCAACTCTATACCCCCCAATCGTAACAACATATCAACGCCAATGGTTTTGTGTATTGCTAACTGCCTTTGTCAGGAAACCAACTTAGTAACCTTTAAAAAACATAAGGAAACGGAATATAACCTGCAACATAAACCCTAAAACGAAATGTGTAATGTTTGAATCTAGCAGATGAAATTTGAAGTTCTATTATTATTTGATAGTTTTTGCATTGCACTCTTTCAATAATTAAAGTAAACTCATCAAACATATTGATACATTTTTGGGGGTTTTAAAAAATACATTTCAAGTATTGTTTTTTCGAACGCAAAAAGGGACCAAACTCGTGACTAATTAATTTATATTTTTAAATTTCAACCAATCAGAGTAATGACGATTAACAGTATGTGCCTGATCATTCTTCAAAAGTAAATTTGTTGCATACCAATGTCTCTGCCGTAGTACGCGCTGCCGTAGTACGCGCTTTCTGTCCCAATACTCAGTTTGTAATTGTCGTTGGAGGACATTATGCTGAAAGGCTTAATATACCGAACACCCCTGGTGTCATCTGTATCCGTCAGGTCCACACGTATCGCCCACTCTCCATCTCTTGTCAGATTATGGAGTGCATCGTTACCTATCCAGTGGTCTGACATCAATGAGCCGAATCCGTCCTTGTACTCATTCCAGCTTCGAGTGAAATTCTCAGACCCGTATTTTCGCCTCTGTATTACCTACAGTGTTACAAGTCAGTAATAATGAACAAACTGTCAATAGAGAACTCAATGTATTTGAGCCACTTTAGCACATCAACATTATTAATCAGCGACGGATCCATAATGGTGGTCGGGGTGGGGGTTGAAATGTAAGTCTTTTCCCTTTTCACAGTACTATTTTGACCATGAGGAGTACTTTGTGTGTCACAGCCGGCTCCGTTACATACATTAATACTGTGCATATTTATTTTCTTTTTCTTTCCTTATCTTTCTTTTCCCATCTTCCTATTTTGAGTGAAGGGACAGGATCATGTTTCTGGATTCTCCACTGATTTAATGTTATTTCCTTATTGTCATTGTTATTTAAATAAACACACACACATAAAATGAATTGGATTGTGTGGATCTCTATTTGATTGATTTGATTTTATATTGTACTGAGCTGTGAACTATACATTTCATCTTTCAAAATAGAATAAACAAAATGCGATCTTATTAAGCCTAACCTTGCATCAGCGGCGTACAATAAGGGTTGGCATTTTGCGTGGGAAATATCTTATTGTCCACGATGGCGGTAACTTCTGGGATATACTGGGTAATACTGCATGGGTAATGGGCAATATCCTGGCATGGATATTGATACCGTAACATCAAAGGTTCAATAATATTGCATACATGTAGTATAAGTTGGAAAATAATCATGTCATATTTTTGTGATGTTTTATTTTTAAATTAGATTAAATTAAATGTTAAGTGTTGAAAATAGGAACATTTATACATTGTACACACGTATGCGCCCAACATTGTACATGACTGTGTTCCTTCTCATACGTGTTAGGAAATATAAACTCAATGAATTCGTGACAAGTTTATATTTGGATTTATTGACTATTATACAGAGTTGCTATGTAACATGACTTGGTGCACGATTGTATGCGCATTACTTTACTCGTGGGGGGGGGGGGGTGTTTTCGCGATCACGACCAGAACCAAGTTTTGGTTTTGATCATTGGTTGAGTGTATTTAATGTTTTCACGAGTTAATATGTGTTATAGTCACGTGACTGTTTTGAGCAAGCTTGAACTGACTTCCTGCTAGGTTATGATTGTAAAAAGTAACAAAGTTTTGTTCAAAAATGATTGAATGATTGTTTGTACAAGCTATTTATACAAGTTTATACAAGTTTACTACTCACGAGTAAGTTACATTTGGCATTGTAAATGTCATGTTTCTGCACTTGTTGACATCAGAAACAAGTTCCCTCTGTGTTCGCGCCACAACACGCCCTACCTCACATGATAAGCATGTGACCCAAAACCTTATAATTATTGGTAATCGTATAGTATTTATAGTTGATAGTTTGATCATGCTCATTATGGTCTGACAATTGTCTAAATAAAATATAATTCGTCAAACACTATTGCATGTAGGTTATTACAACAAGTCCAACAGCCCACTGTTGCAAAAGCTATATTTCAGACTACCTATTTATTTTTTTCTTCTTCTGACAGATCATTTAGTCTTTCAGCTTATGCAGATATAGTTCCAACACCTTTTATTTGGACTTCTCTAGATTGATATTCTGATGTCCAAAGCCCAATATTTTAAAAGACCACTACCCAACTGGTCCTTAAATTCAAACAAGAAGTTAGGAATGGGTAGTCCGGATCGCCCCTTATACTGGTGGCATAACCATATTGGGTGGGAGGGGGGGTAGGGTTTATACTACCCCCAAATTACATTTTCCACTTTCCAAAATTACACCATTCACTTTTAATGTGTATTGGACTAATAGTCTATTGGTCATTTAGTTGGATTAACAAATCAAATGGATTTACAACCAAATAATATAAAGTAAATTATATCTTAAATTCGTTATCAAAATATGCAATGATCGTATTTGAGGATTCACCCCAAATTATCCTTACAAAACACCCTGTTTTTGTAAGTGTTCGGATGTTTCTTAAGTGATAACTATAGTTTTAATTTAAGAATGTGTGAAGTTTTTGCGTCAATTAATTGCCCCACTTTTTGCTTATTGTACGGGACGTGTTTCCCCGCCCCGTCCACCAATATTGCCCGGTGAACTCTAGTATACTTGGTATACCCGCACTTTATGTTTACGTTTGGACTACCATGTTTTAAAATGTTCAAATACTTTCTCCCAAGATTGTAAATTTCCGAGAAAAACATCCAAAATATTGCGCAACATTAAACAAATATTCGGAAATATTGTAAGAATTATTTCATAATTTATTATAGAATCCGAATGTTTCAAACTATATGATGGGTGACGTTCACCTTTTTATGATTTCTTCTCTACATGTATATAGCCAATGGACTTTTATAATTGAAGAGGTTTCGAGACGATGAACATTGCCTTATCGTAAGATACGATTCACTCGATGATATCTCGACCCAAAGCTACTGCCGTATCTAATCACTGAAAAGTTTTTATTAATTTGCTGTAGTGGTGTATGTCAGAGATACACCACTTTACCTTATTTCCAGCTTTCCCAATAAATGTAAGTGTGACATACACCATTTTTGTAAATTACAGTCACAAACTTTGTATTTTTAAGGCTAACATACAGAGAGTTTCAGAATCGTAAATAGCACCCTCGACTGAGTGGGAATGGCTTTATCTCAAAATCTAAAAAAATGTACTTACATCGTTTTACCAAAATAGGGCCGAGTATCTGTCATAACAATCGAAAACTGAATCTTAACTATTTTATTTAATATAATATCCGCTTCACTTAATGAATTATTGTGACGTAGCTTTTTTCTAATAGTTTATGAACAGGACTATGTGTGTAAATCCCGTGGGATCGGGGTATGTATACACCCACTTTAGTCCAGGGAGATGGTTCATACGATCATCCAACACAATTTTCATTCATAGTAAAACAAACTCCTCCAAAATACAGTTTGTTACGTTTGAAAAATGCGTTGTGGTTTTAGATTAACAGTTTTCTCAAAAGTTCCCAATTACAGAAATTCATCCTAAACTGGCCCCAAAATTTTCCAAAATGTTCATGAAACTCATTTATAAGAAACATATTTTTCATAATAATTTACAACATGTGACTTTTGTAGAGGATTCAAGTGCGTCCCCACTGGCTGTTTGTGTAGTGACGTTAGCAGTATCTATTTGTGTTTATTTAATGTGTTCATTAATTAACAGTTACATGTTCTTATAAAACTATTCAGATTGTATTTGTGCTTCCTGAGCAAAGAGGGATTGCAAATGGTGTGCTTCGTGTAGATAAATAAATACGTTTTTATCAATTTAAAATAACTTACCATATTAACCACGATTATATGTTATGATTATAACTCATAATTCCCCTTGTCAGTGTACCTCCCAACCCCTTTTCACTATGAACAACTTCACCCTGAAAATGCCCTGAAAATCCGTATTGCCTTGAAATAGCAGTTCTCTTCCTCTCAGATATTGGCAATAATGTTCACGGTGATTTCATGGCAAATTCATGGTGCTCTCGAGAATTAATGAGCTGCCCCAAAACTGCCACGAGAAGTTCACTGCGTTTTCACGGCAAAGGAATCCCAAGAGTATTTCATGGTGTTTTCACGGTGTTGTGTCGTCGTTAAATTGCCGTGAACTATTTATTTCACGGTAAAACAGATTTTCAGGGTAAAGTTATTCATAGTGTTTGCCGTGTTCCCCTTGTCAGTGTATCTCTCCACCCCATTTGCCGTGTTCCCCTTGTCAGTGTATCTCTCCACCCATTTTGCCATGTTCCCCTTGTCAGTGTATCTCTCCACCCCTTTTACCGTGTTCCCCTTGTCAGTGTACCTCTCCACCCATTTTGCCGTGTACCTCCCCACCACTTTTGCCGTGTGTCCCCTTTTCGATACCCTGGGCCCGTCCTTAGCACAGACGAGTGATTTGGGCGACATACACAATAACTTGCTGGCTTTTCTTTCAAATTTTGCTTGAAAGTTCAGGGGTGAACAAGTTAACTTACGTAGCTTCACTTATTTTCTTGTTCATCTTACAAAACCATGATTTATAATCATCAATAGGCAGATTTTTATTCCAGTGATAAGGCAATGTCGAGATCACTGTGTAGTTTACACGCGGAGGAATTCCCCTGGTTTGTCTTCAAACTTTGTACTCCAATGCGTACATACTATCATGCCACTTTGTATAGGGGTATTATAAGTGGTGGGAATTAAATTAAAGTTTTTTTCTTATTTATTGTCTTTACTTTGTTTAGATAGTCTTATAAGTTAATTATTATTGCTTTTATTTGGTATGTTGTTGTAAACATAATTTTACATCATTGATAGTATTGAAATTGAATTTGAATGTTTTTAATGGAATAGCATTTTATATTTAGAAGTGCCACCAATTCAAGTAAGACGAACGATCACTCGTCTGATCCTTATGTTTTCTTTCTTTGTCGTGTTTTGTTTTGATATATTATTTTTGGTATCATACCATTTTCTTGTCTGTAGAATCATTTCGATCACTTCGCTGAGACGCCGACTAACCCATAGTGACATGACCGCACCCAGATTTGAATAAACAAACACGCCTTGTATTATTTGTACATATAAAATAATTATTCAAATCAAAGACGTAAAATGGGCAGCGCCACCACAAAAAGCTGGGGATGGGGGGGGGCCGCAAGCTTATTTTTGTTTGGGGGAAGTAATTTTTATTGGAAAAATGGATCCATATTTTAAATTTTAAATAATTATCTTGTCCATAATTATAGAATCACTGTAATCATATCGCTGACTAACCCGTAGTGGCTGACTAACCCGTAGTGGCATGTCCGCAGCCAGATTTGAATAAACAAACACACCCTCATGGGTGCCATGATAAGAACAGTATCAAATAGGTTAGGAATCCAATGAAGTTTGCTGTAATACAAATCTTATTGTGTTAGATTGATAATTAAGATGTTCAAACACTCATCTTGGTATTTTGTTTATCCAAAACATATCCTTAATGTGAGAAAATGCGGATTGTTTTTACTGTGTTTTCAACAGCAAGAATTAGTTGTGCACGTCATCGACAGAATTCGGTCGTGTTGGATTTAGCATGGAACGCTTGTGACGTCACAAACGCTGCATTTGAGTGTAGCTGCCATTACATAGTGCACACAATTTAATCATTATTTTTACCGATGAGATGACGTCACATCAGAAGCATTATAATGGTCTCTATCTCTCAGCTCAACTTGTATTGTACATTCATTCAAATATTCAAATCGAAGACGTAAAATGTTTTTATTCCAAAATATGATTATCCGACCAACATTGTTTAAATTACATATTAATCTGGGGTTATGAATAGAGTAAACCTTTAAGATCATTGGGACCGGGCAAGATAAGGTTTCATTGAGTCCACTCATCATTATTGATTCATTCCTCCACCCCACCCCCTTTGACTTCACTAGTCCCATGTTGGGATTCAATCTGTATGTGGTAATGGTAGACAAAAGTGAACTTACTATCAAGCCAATTCTGTATGATGACATATAACAGTAGACCTTCAATCCGTCTGGATACACGTCAGGTAGAGGATAGATGGTGTAGACACCACTCACGTAGTTACGAGCATCATTGTAGGACTGACAGTCTTCATGTTTGTAATCTAATGACAGATAATAATAAGATGTATTACTAGTAAGTACATTTATTTATGAATGGATATAGGGACTCAGATGGTGAAGAGAATTAAACATGTTGTAAACATTGTAATTACTGCACCATGATTGGTCCCGATACAGTAACATTATATGATTTTACTTTCCACATTCCTACAAGACTAAGTGGTTAAACATGTATCCGCCGTTTTCCCTTATTTATTCGGCATTTTTTCTACATTTTTCTTTGTAATCGGAAAATTTCTAATTTACTTGAGGAAATGAAAATAAGTACTTTAAAGGGTCTATGTTTATGTGACTGAGCGCCTTACAAGCAGCCACTCATAACAGCTCTCCAGTTTTTGTGCTAAGTAAGTGTTTTGTAGCTACAAGTTTGTCTTAATTTTTATACTAGTGGATTTCTTATTACACCTGGAATCTACTGGACGTTTTATGTGAGTATTTGTACATTTGTTTTCTTATAATAAGTGAAAAACTGTTTGTTTTTTTGTCTGTCTGTGCAGAAATTTTTTACTGTTGAGTGTATACACATTTTGGATCTTCATTTAATTTGTGCAGTCAACTCTGATTTAGATTATAACCTGTAGCTAGAGATTATAACCTGTAGCTTGACCACAAGCCTTTTGTTTGGATCAACAACTTTGTGATCAGACAATGGAGGTCTACATCCTGTTTATTCTACTCCTGCTATCCAGACCATTGTGTCTCAATGACTCATCAGTAGATGGCTACAAGATGCAACCTACAGATTGTTCAACTAAAATCCGCCATCTTAAATTCTTGAGACGTCCTATATCATACTATGATAATTCATCTGCCACCTTTCACCTGGAACTCTTAATTTCTGGTGACATAAACCCAAACCCTGGACCTGAAACACTGATCAACACACCCACAAACGCCACTCAGCTCCATAAAATTTCCTACAGCCGCAATGAACTACTCAATCTTCGCGATGCTCCATGTACTGATGTAGCTTTATCTTATTCAGCATTGAGTCAATTGAACTGTCTTGGAATACTTGCTAATCAACCCCAAACATATAACCGCCGCACACATAGAGGTAAAAAAGCTGGTCGCCGTAGAATGGACAGACTTACACAACTAGAACTCCAGCCTTACCAACCCCCAGCAGTGATGAACTCAACCACATCAACAAGCGACATTGGCATAACTTCAACTCCAAATGTTCACGATGAGTCTAAACTTCAGCTCTGTGTCTTGAATACTCAATCCATATGTAACAAATCGGATGAATTTGTTGACTTTGTACTTCAAAACAATTTGGATCTTGTTGCCATAACCGAGACATGGTTTAAACCTGATGATGACCTGCTACCCCGTGAGTGTACTCCTGCTGGCTACTCTCCATCATATTCCCAGACAAGTAAAGGCCGGTGGAGGGTTGCACTACTCTTTAGGTCCAGTATTTCTGTCAGCATGAAAGTGTTAACGTTGACTACCTAACATTTGAATCTCTGCATGCTGAGGTAACGTGCAACTCTAGATCTGTTCGCCTTGTTAATATTTATCGACCAGAAAGGGATGTTGATGGTAGACATGTAAACTTCTCCAGTTTTCTGCAGGAATTTGAAAATTAATTGTTGATTATCTCTTACACCCATCTGACATTATTTTAACGGCGATTTTAACATTCACATGGACATTATTTCAAACAATTATGCAAATCAGTTTAAAGATCTGCTCTCTGCTCGCCATGGACTTATACAGCACATCACAGCACCCACTCATCGGTATGGTCACTGTCTTGACCTCATGATAACGTGAAAATACTTCACCTCTTATCTCGAATATAACTATTATTCATCCTGGCTTATCTGATCATTATGCAATCATGGTAAATTTGAACCTTAAAAACCTCACATACCTACCATTTCTGTAACTACTCGCCACTGAAAAAAGTAAATATAAAAATTTATGTCATGATGTTGAATCTCAACTGGAAAATGTAAACCTTGAAGATGGTGAGCTGGATTCTTGTGTCAGTCTATTTGAATCTACTGTCCGTAACATCTTGGATGATCATGCTCCGCAAAAAACTCGAACTGTTAAACTACAATCTGAATCCCCTGGTTCAATGATGATATCCGTGCTGCAAGGAAAATCCGCCGTCAACTTGAGCGAAGATGGCGTGACAATGGGAAACTTGGAGTACATCGGCAAGAATACTGTAACCAACGTGATATTGTGAAGAACATGACTAACCAGGCAAAAATAACTCACTACTCATCTCTTGTGGAAGATAGCTCTGGTGATCAGAAAAAACTCTTTAACATTGTTGAAAAGCTGCTTCATAAACCCAAAGCTCCAGTGCGTACATTTACAACCAACGATCAGGACCTCGCAAAAGCTTTTTCAAACTTTTTTGTCACAAAAATTGAGAATATCCGTCGTTGTTTTCCCTCAGTACCTGCCATTCTATCACAAACACCATCACGCAAGGATCCACAATGTAGACTGTCCATGTTTGAGCCTACTAGTGTTACGGAGATCAAGAAACTCATCATGAAATCGCCATCAAAATCATGTGAACTTGATCCAGTGCCAACTTCGCTAATAAAACAAAATATTGATGTGTTTGCTAAGTATATCACAATTATTGTAAACAGATCTCTCTTTCTTCCGGTTGTTTCCCTAATAGCCAGAAGGTTGCTCATGTTAAACCACTCTAAAGAAACCCAATTTGGACAAGGAAGCTTTCAAAATTACCGACCAGTAGCGAATTTAAAGTACCTTGGAAAAACAATCGAGCGAGTTGTTTCATCACGGATCTCTGACCATGTTCGTGCTAATAACCTGTCGGACACATTTCAGTCAGCCTACAAACCATTTCATGGAACGGAAACTGCTCTTCTTCGCGTCAACAATGACATTTTATCTGCCATGGATGAGGGAAAATCACTGCATTAGTTTTGTTAGACTTAAGCGCCGCATTTGACACGGTCGATCATAAAATCCTTCTCTCACCTTCAATATCATCTTGGAATACAGGACACAGCCCTGGATTGGTGTAAGTCCTACCTTTTAAATAGGCCTCAGCATGTTTGTATTGGTAACGCTATCTCGGAGCCTGTTATTCTTGGACTATTCTGTTACCCCAAGGCTCTGTACTCGGCCCACAGTGGTTTACTGTTTATACCTTTCCAGTTCGTGATATCATTTTGAAGTATAATTTAAATTACCATGTTTACGCTGATGACACGCACACATTACTTTAAATCTTCTCAAGAACCTGCCGATTCCTGCATTAAAACACTGGAGAAATGTATTCAAGAGATTCGAAGTTGGATGACACAAACTTCCTGAAACTGAACGATGAAAAAAACAAATTTGTTCTATTTGGATCACGTCAGCAATTGTCTAAAGTTTCTCTTCCATTTATTACAATTGGTGACTTGCAGATAACCCCTCATTACATGCACGTAATTTTGGTGTTATATTTGACTCGACAATGACTTTAAAACCACATATCTCCAACATTGTTCGCATATCATCATTTCATATCAGAAATATAAGCCGAATTAGGAAATACTTGAATAAAAGTGCTGCTGAACAAATTATACATGCGTTTGTCACATCACGGCTCGATAACGGGAATGCTCTCCTTTACGGTCTCCTGCAGAATCAAATATCTCGTCTTCAGCACATACAAAACACACAGCAGCTCGTGTTGTGACTTTGTCCAGAAAGTCATGCCATATCACGCCAATCCTGTTTCACAGAGAATTGTTTTTAAACTTATGCTAATTGTTCACAATTCTTTTAATAACATTGCTCCAATTTATATTTCTGAACTGCTTAAAGTCTACACTCCATCATGCAATTTGTGCTCCAGCAACATGTCACCCTAAAGGAACCAACTTCAAAACGGAACTGGGGTGATAGGTCGTTTTCTGTCGCAGCTCCGAGACTCTGAATCGTCTTCCAACTAAACTCAAATCTTGTCATAGTATAACCAGATTCAAGTCGATGCTTAAAACTCATCTTATGTCACAACTCTTTAAAGATGATGTATAAAGTTATTTGTGGTGCATTGTAGGTACATGTATCTCGGTACATAATATTTGTTTCCCTATGCTATCATTGTATATTGTTTGTATTAATGTTTTTTTCTTTGTTTCCGCGCCTTGAGCGCCCAGCAGGGTGGATATGTGCGCGCTAAAAATCTTTATTATTATTATTATTATTATTATGAAATAGACCGTTTTAGCAGTGTAAACAATAAAGTGTGCCTATTGGAGAATATATTTTCCCGTTGTCCATTTTTTTTCTGCGTCCGTTTGTACAATTAAAAAAAAAAAATAAACAACATTTTAGGGGGGCGCCGCGCTCCTCCCATTCCTTCTTATTAACATAAAATCTGTGACGTACACCTGGGAGATTTTAGCACTAGCCCGTGTTTACGTGGCACTCTGTGTCATGCTTTATTATGTTTCACGAAGTTTTAATGTCTCTTTTTAACAGTCTCTTTTTTTGGTTCTAAACACCGTAACGTATTTTTATTACACAAATAACCCCTGCGGTTGTCCGTTGGTATGTTCCGATTCAATGGAGGTGTGCACTGTGTTACAAGATACCGCCGGCGTGGCCAGGCTGGTGGTGATCGGTGCTTGCATGTACATGACTTGTTTATTACATAAGTCGTGTGTACACACAATGATAGAAGTTCATGACTGTTTTAGTAGCAACAATGAATAATAGCAAACAATGATGGCCAACAATAATGGGTTAATTGATTTAATTTTGCCCTACACTGCCGGTGCTTTCTGAGTGTCTGTGGAAAAAACTTCACAGGCGACTCGGGCGAGATACGAACCCACGACCTCCTGCTTAGGGCAAAATTAAATCAATTGTTTATCACCCGACGCAAGAATTTCATCAAACTATAAATAATGGGTTAAAAAGGTATGCTAGCAAACAATGAAAACCTTTGTTTGCTTTGTTCTCTTGGGAATCTAGTTGGAAGCGATTGTATATGATGTACATCACATGTGACGACTCCACGCACTCATGGTTAGATTGGTACCCGTACCGCCTCTGGGCACCAGACCATGCCGCCAAGATATACATTAAAGGGAAGGTTCATGACACACTTGAGTTATTGCAGGCATGAGACAAGTTTCTTCGAGTCATTCCACACAATTGTTTCTGTATATCAAATCTGCTATAAATGGTCGGTGATAGATTTTTCATATAGTTTGTTATGTGAAGGGCTTGGGGTATAATTAAGTTATTAAATTGCGTTTTTGTAATTTCATGAGTTGTCCATTTCCATGTTAAAGACTGATTAAATTTTTACCAATTTGGGGGTAATCAGAATTTGAAATTTAATTTAAACGATTTTAATGTGGATACCGAGCCGAGTTATGGTGACCTAATGTCAGTCAGATATAAAATCTGCCCCCACGTTGACCAAGGTCAGAGCTGGGGATTTGGACAAACTATTGAAACCCAAGGGTAGGGATTTCAATAATATGACATTTCAATAACATGATATTCGCAGACAATCTTTGTTATTGTTTACCCTCATGGGGATTGTCTCAATGTAAGGGATTAGAACAATCCATATATGACAATACTCATACATGGTAGATATAGGACGGTGCAGTGGGAAGGGATCAACAATAATAGTAATTTGCGAATTAAATGGAAGGCACAACATTGGACAATAATAATATTGTCAAAATTCTTCTATGAGTATTCTTGTTCTCTTTGAATCAAGATATCTATCAAACAACCAATCAGTGAAAGTTACAGCTTATTACGTTGTATCTTCAACGAGAAAATATTGAACATGCATTGAGATTGTTCGTATTCATTCTATTACGAAATTTAGGAAAGAGTACTCTTTTCTAAAAACAGGAAATTATTTGCCAGAAGGTGACCGCATCTCGGTCTAATTCTATGGAATGCCATCATCAGCGTAAAGGGACAATATAGTGAGGATCAACAGAGCATGGAATAGGAGTGCTAGTTTTTAGATTAACTTAGTGACTGAAAATAATACCCCACATGATAAGGTAATATTACCGTTACTGTATAAGTTATCTAGTCATTTTCAGTCACTGTGTTCATCTTAAATGTAATTATTATTTCTTAAAAACATATTTCTCAATGATGTACCTTATCCCTTAACATTATCATTCATGAATTATCTTCTGAAAACGATGTGATTTTTCCTTGGACAATAAGAGTCACTTATTTTGATGAAATTTAAAGGGGACTCGTATTACTTCTGTTATGAATGTGTAACCATTTTTATCACTCAGTGAAACAGGCCATGCCTTTCTAACTTTGATCAGTGACCATATGTAGCTATCTAGCAAGCCTCCATTCTCATTAGATATTGAACATTGTGTATAATACAGTATAGAACACTCTCTATACTAACTGGATAGGAGATGGGTGCTGATTGGCCTATAAAAAGTTGAAGCAACCGACCGCCATGTTAGTTCCCCCAAAAGGTCAAGAGTCAAATGTCATGTTAGCATACAGACAATAACAACAACTGGTTCAGCAGCACTCAGCATTGTCGTCGGTCGGGAAGCAGTAAACCTAATAATGTGTGGACTTATATAGCGCACGTATCCACCAACTGAGTGGTGCTCAAGGCGCATTATATTATTACCCCTGCTCATAAGGCTCATAAATCATTCCTGAAACCATCTCAGCTCCCTGGGGAGTATACAGCTCAATTGCTGCCATTACAGCGCATATAGGGCTAATCAACCAACTCTGCCCTCACAGGTACCCATTTAACCCCTGGGTGGAGAGAAGCAATTATGGTTAAGTGTCTTGCTCAAGGACACAAGTGTCACGGCCGGGATTCGAACCCACATTCTGCTGCTAACACCAGAACTTGAGTCCGGTAAGCTAGACCGCTCGGCCACGACACTCCATAGCAGTAAACCTGTCCGGCCGTCACGCATGCGCCTTCTTTCTTGGGGAGAACAAAGATGGCGAACAACGAGCTTCAGCCAATCGGCGCGATCTCCTATCCAGTTAGTATAGAGATCAGTGTATAGGACCTACTCATGTTAAGTATTATGCTACATCTATTACATCTATTTTGAACATGTCTTTCCGTCAAACATTTGTCGATTTGAAATATTTATTTGTTTGTGTGTGCAGTTTACTCTGAGTTAGTATGTGAACATTCTTTGCAAGTTCACCAAATCAAATTTTGATTTATCAAATGATAAATTCATGATTTTGATTATCATAGAATCATACATTGAGGATCATGAAATGTGTGAAAAAATATTTATTGTTTCAGCTCATTTGATTGGCACGACTGAAATTGAGAAACTGTTGGACAAAGTGGCGATTTTAGAAATTTTCTCAAAAATGAAAGCACTTTAGGAGGAATAATTTGTCAGGGTAACATTTAGACAATATAGAAAACAATTGGTGCTTGTTGGTTTTAATGTGAAATGTAAATGTGACATAGTTTGAGGATCGTCACGATCAACAGGGCATGGAATCGGAGTGCTAGTTTTAGATTAACTCAATGACTGAAAATAATACCTCACATGATTAGGTCATATTATCGTCGCTGCTGCATAAATGAGCCAGTAATTTTCAGTCAGTCTTCATCTTAAACGAGGACACCGATTCCATGCCCTGTGGAATGTCTGTTCTGATCGTGACGATATTGTCCCTTTAAATGTCCCTTGGTGAAATAACACCAGTGATGCATGTTAACGGTATTCAGTGGTGTTCATATTGAGCGAACTGGTGTCTCTCCCAGTTTGTACAGTGCATACCGGTATCCAATAGTTTGTACGTACCTGCGCATAAATTGTCGCTCCAGCCTCCAAGACATTCACACTGACATGTCTGATCATTGAGCACACCATCATACTCACAGGATAGCGTACACTCTAGAAATAAAATCAGGGTTGTACATTATTATTGATGAAATTCTATTCGATTGTATCCACAACCTTATTATCTACGGAAACATTCAAAAATAATGGCAGTTATTGTTAATATTTCAGCTCAAAGTGCATTGTTCCCTTAAAGGGGGACTGTCGTGGATTTAAATCAAACAGTTAAATATGCATGTGATCATTTTTTTTCTTTTATATCAGTAAAAGATCAATAACATTTTTGTTTTGTGTTTTTATTGTTTTTGAGAGTGTTATTTTACATTGTAAAAATGCCCCCCACTTTTACTAGTTGTTCCCGCCCTGCACGGAGGAGCTGTTCGTGACGTCATGTCGGGAAGAGAAATTTGGCTCAAAACTCGGCTCAAAATGATCGCTGCACAAAACTGTGTGAGCCGATGGACCTGACCACTTTACTCTTGTCAGTCGAACTTTGCTCGTCCAAATACGGCGATATTTTGGGTCACTTGGGAACAGATGAAGGCTAACACCGTCTTTGGTGGTGTTGTTGCATCCTGCAGAAACACATATTCCCGGCATTTTATTAGTTCCGGAAACAAAAATCACGGAAGAAATGAAATTGACGCTACGTGTGTGAATGTGTATGTACATGTACATCATGTACACATCGGATCTTCCCGACCTTACGTCACATATCTTATGCAAATGAAGCTTCCACCATGGGGCGGGGTTGCCTCCCCCAAACACTTCAAACATTGTTTTAACATACTTGTACTCAGAAATCAATGATTAAATAGACACATGTGGGTCTCAAAAACAATATTTTATTACAAAACGCCTTAAGTAAAGGATGTCAGTCCCCCTTTAAACACTGATGAACTATAAAAGCTGTGTCCTTTATACTCCATTTGTCTACATAGAGAAAATGCTGTAGATTTGTCATTGAATTAATTCATGCAATTCTGAGCGCAATATACTCTCTGGAAAAGGCGCTGTAGAAATGGCAGTTATTATTATTGAAATATGATGTCTCTGAATAAATGTCAAGATGTACTTCGAAGAGATAAGTAATTAGGTTACTTTCCGGTACATTGCTATTTCAGTTCGGGTCACAAAAATTACCACTGTCTAGCGTGCCTCCATTTTAGTGTTTCTGTTGACCACTTTCCAAAAGCTCAGTGACATAAATAATTATTTGTTCGATGAAATAATTAGATGTCATTATCGAAACTACTTATCATGTCTTTGCCGATGACTGTGGTTTAAAAATTATGACGCTTTATGATAACGTGCCAAAACGAAAACCGATATTTACGAAAACTATAACATATTGAATGTGAACAACGAAATTTGACTGCAGAAGGATTTGAACCTGCGCCATAGTATTAGCCAGCAATACCTTTGGGTGTGTTTTGGACATCCTGTTTGCTAAATGGATACCCTGTTTTATTTGTAAAACACATGCAACAAGTATTGGAAGTTAAACACTTGGACACTGTTTTTCAAAGAATAACAAATTTGGACCCCCTATTTTCAAATTCTGGCTTATACACTGACCTGCTCCCTCTGGATGACTGTACAACACCTTAGCAATCTAGCCCTATATTGACGGTGCTAGTCAGAAGTCATTTAACCCATACATTCAACCCATTTCGTGTAGCTAAGGATCATACCCCCATATTACGATGCTAAACCTGAAGGGAAGTGGCAGTCCGGGGATCACTAGGACAGGATGCGATTTCATCACAAGTATGGATGAGATCATTTAGTTTGGGAAATCACAAAGTCTCATCACAAATGTTACATCATGATGTAATCTAGTTATGCATCTTGTAGCGTATAGGGCCAATCTCTTACCATAAAGACCAATATTATATTGTATTTTTTTGTATTTTTGGAACATTTTTTCCGCAAAATTGTTGCCACATTCAAAATATTAGTATTTTTTGCAATAAATTATTTGGAAGTTCACCAAACATTTTTACAATATTTAGTTTAATATTTTTTCCAGAGATTTCTTCACATTATTATGCAATCTATATTCTTTGAGGAATACGAAATGTGTGCAGAAATCAACTATTAATTGTTTCAAATAATTTGATTGATAGATTTTAAAATTAGGAATTATTTGCCAGGGTGATTGTTAGAAGATAATTTGGTAATTATGTAAAGCAATTTGTGTACTTTAACTTTAATGTGAAATGTAAATGTGACATAATTAAATGCCCCTTATTCAAATAACACCAGTGATGTCAACTTTATTCTTCCATGGTGTTTATTGAGCGAACTGCCCGACATGAACACCATATAGTTTTGAACGCGTCAGTTTTAGCAATGTACATCCCATAGTTTGTACGTACCTATTGAGCATAAATTGCCAATCCAGCCTTCGTCACATTCACACTGACATGTCTGATCATTGAGTTGACCATGATCACAGGACAGCGTACACTCTGGAAAATAAAGGCAAGGGATGTAAAATACTATTGTTTATATTATTATCAAATTGCATTGACACGCTTATCATCTGCGGAAACAAAAACTCGAAGCGCATTGTTCCATTGGAGATGGTACAAAGTTCCTTGATATTTTAACTAAAAAGTGATCAGTATGTATTTAATTAGTTATTTGGTTTTCGAAAAATCGAAATTCGCAGCCAAAAATAAAAATGCATGTTAGGGAGTCAGGGTTCACGCCCAATGTTCACGATACCAAACCTGAATGGAATCTGCAGTCTGGGTTTCACTTGGACGTACATGGTTCGATTTTGTAAAGGATGGATCTTTTAGTTCGGTAAATCACAACTCATTACAAAGTGTACATTATAATATTAATGTATTTTGTATCGTGTGACCATGTGTACTACATGAGATAATCTGTTAATGCAATATATAGCGTCTAGGGCCAACGTTTCATGTCAAGTAGTTAGGCTACACACGTTTAAATGATGGACCCCCATTAAGAGCAATGTCTTATTGCATTTTAGCACGTCTCTTCTGCAAAATCTTTGCCGTATTAGTGTTCACCAAACATTTTTTACAACATGATTAGTTTATTGTATGTGTGAAGATTTCGTCACTTTATTATACATTCAGTATACAAGAACAATCATGACATGTGTGTAGAATGATATTAATATTTCAGCAAATTTTTTGGTCAACAAAATGTTTGACGATATTTAATTAAAATTTAATATTTCATCTCATTTTTTTTGGTTGACACTTGGCTGAAATTGGGAATCTTTATTAACGGAAAATGTTCGACAATATTTTATTAAAATTTGATTTCCAGTATTGTCTAATATAAAAGCACTTCCGACGGAATAATTTCACATGATGAATTTTGGTTATATAATCTTGGTAATTGCCTGCATTTAATGACCATAATTATACAGTCGCCATCTAGCGCATCTCCATTGTCATTGGATAATGGGCAATGTGTATAATACAGTATAGGACCTACGCAGGTCTAGTATTAGGCTGCATCCATTGTCATTGGATAGTGGGCAGTGTGTATAATACAGTATAGGAGCTACGCAGGTCTAGTATTAGGCTGCATCCATTGTCATTGGGTAGTGGACAGTGTGTATAATACAGTATAGGAGCTACGCAGGTCGAGTATTAGGCTGCATCCATTGTCATTGGATAGTGGGCAGTGTGTATAATACAGTATAGGACCTACGCAGGTCTAGTATTAGGCTGCATCCATTGTCATTGGATAGTGGGCAGTGTGTATAATACAGTATAGGACCTACGCAGGTCGAGTATTAGGCTGCATCCATTGTCATTGGATAGTGGGCAGTGTGTATAATACAGTATAGGACCTACGCAGGTCTAGTATTAGGCTGCGTCCATTGTCATTGGATAGTGGGCAGTGTGTATAATACAGTATAGAGCCATGCGGGTCTAGTATTAGGCTGCGTCCATCGTCATTGGATAGTGGGCAATGTGTATAATACAGTATAGGAGCTACGCAGGTCTAGTATTAGGCTGCATCCATTGTCATTGGATAGTGGGCAATGTGTATAATATAGACCTACGCAGGTCTAGTATTAGGCTGCATCCATCGTCATTGGATAGTGGGCAGTGTGTATAATACCGTATAGGAGCTACACAGGTCTAGTATTAGGCTGCATCCATCGTCATTGGATAGTGGGCAATATGTATAATACAGTATAGGACCTACGCAGGTCTAGTATTAGGCTGCATCCATCGTCATTGGATAGTGGGCAATGTGTATAATACACTATAGGACCTACGCAGGTCGAGTATTAGGCTGCGTCCATCGTCATTGGAAAGTGGGCAATGTGTATAATACAGTATACATGTAGGAGCTACGCAGGTCTAGTGGGCAGTGTGTATAATACAGTATAAGACCTACGCAGGTCTAGTATTAGGCTGCGTCCATTGTCATTGGATAGTGGGCAGTGTGTATAATACAGTATAGGAGCTACGCAGGTCTAGTATTAGGCTGCGTCCATCGTCATTGGATAGTGGGCAATGTGTATAATACAGTATAGGAGCTACGCAGGTCTAGTATTAGGCTGCATCCATCGTCATTGGATAGTGGGCAATGTTATTGTATTCTGAGTATGTCTTTCTCGTGAAATATTTGTCACATTATAGTGTTCATTCGTTTGTTTGTTTGTTCGATCGTTTGTTTGTTTATTTTCAGGGGACAACAACACAAGTTTCTTTGCTATTTTACTTACGACTACAGTTTTTACCACTCCAGTTTTGATCACAATCACATTGACAGGTGTCATAATCCAGAATACCACCATTCTCACAGGACAGTGCACACTCTGAAAAGATAAATAATCAAAAAAGTCAAGTTAAATGTATTATTTATTTTACTCTTTAAAAACAAATGGCACGTCAGGATATTTCTTATCAAACACAAATGCCATTATCCAGTGTACCTCCATTCTCACAGTATATAAGGCCATTCCAATTTTATTAGTTGGTTTACGGAGTTTTTAGGTGCTGAAAAAGGTTGTCAGACAGGGAAAAAAAATTAAAAATTATGTTAAGTGTTGTATACATCATTACATGTACATGTAAATCCATTGGACGACAATCATAAGCTTTTTTTTTTTATACTGGGATTTGCCTCCGTCTCGCAATTCCATCTCAGTTATAATAAGCCTACCTTTGCATCTTTTAAATTTCTGTTTAATACCCATTATAATTTATTTATTATTTTGTATTATTTTAATAATAGTTTCTGCAAATTGGGAAGTTTTTTTTTTTTTAATTGTTTTTACAACCAATAACCAGTTAAAAAAATTATTGCATTGATTTTTGGGGTTACAGAAAGCGAAAACTATATTTAAAATCCACTTTTATGATGGTTTTCGGACTTGATTTCCCTTCTAAAAAAAATCCTCCCCTTCAGAAAATAGAAGGATCCTATTATAGTTGCCACTGTGCATGTATAATGACCGTGCTGGTCACATGGGAGAGTTGACAAGATCAGACTGACATGACTGAGGTCAAGTGAGGAAGTCATCGTATACCAAAAATGCCAGATTTTTCATCATAATAATAATAATGTGTGGACATATATAGCGCACGTATCCACCAACTGAGTGGTGCTCAAGGCGCATTGAAATAAATATCCTGGAATAATTTGAAGGATATGTCCATCATCATCCATATGTTCTCCACCTTTACTATTACTAATTTAGCCTAATAATAACTATAACGTCAGTTAGGCCTATTTCTAGCTGTTCCGGAGGCAGTCATGTCGACGACACTTGCAGTGATTGTAAGGAATTGTTCACCGATGCCCATTGCATTGGACAATGAACCAATACTTTCATCAAGGGAGACGGCAATAAGGCGTTTATCCAGCTTTCCTCCCTCCTTTACAGTCACAGAATTCAGAAAAGTATTCTTTGGCAGACTTTGCTGACGGGACGAACGTGCGACATGGCATTCTGTTTACATACAAGTATTAAGGGACGGGTATCAAACTATTATGTTCACATCGCGTATTACACTTCCCGTCTAACACCCAATCCCACGGCCGCTGGTCTGGCACCGAATAACAGTGCACATGGGCTGTTCTCAACGGTGAAGCACGCCCGCTGCGCTGTATGTATTTGATATCAAGACATGAGGGAGGCAAGGAGTCGGATATAAGTACCATCAAAGCAACTTACTGTGCGCCGCGCGGCCGGCTGGTGGGCCGATGCACATCATCAGGATGGCACGTATGGATGCGTGATCGAAACGCATATGGTATTCAAGTACACAGATCCGTAGCCTTCACGATTTTTTTTTTCGCAATTCGTTTTCTCGACACTAAAAACTTATGTTTTTTTTCTCCAAATATTCAGACCAATGTTTTGAATATTTGTCGCCGGGCAAAAAAATTGGATTTCAATTTTATTTTTTCGATTTTCAACAAAATAAGTCGCCGCATCCGTAAACCAACTAATAAAATTGGAACGGCCTAATGCAGTCTGGTGCACTGGAGGAAAAGAAATGATCCTCACTTCTCAGATGTTTCCCTTACAAAGTCATGCCATTAGTAAACAAAATCACCCAAGTATTGTCCAAAAGTTGTGTAATTAACACCAGAAATATGTGCGTTGTTGCTCGTGTAAATGTAAGAGGACCCTTTGTTGTCCTTCAGTGGACCTTAACTTTCTGAAATCGATACAAAAGGAGTTCGGATAAAATGACTTTTTTGTGATAATACAATTGATGTGGTTTAGTTTCCTAATGATATAACCTCACTAAAATGGTGAAAGGTCAAACATTGATATTTGCTTAGAGCACATCTTATCCCTTTTACAGTGATCTTGAGTCAACGAAGTACTGGCTTTCGAACGTCGCTCAACGGGGGATACCCCCAGCTAAATAGAACAGGTGGCGAACAGCTGGCATATACCCGTCAAATATTTGTTAGTTCGTTTGTTCCGTAGTTTGTTGGTTTATTTTCAGGGAACAGTTACACAATAATCTGTTTTATTTTACTTACGATTACAGTTTTTACCACTCCAGTTTTGATTTGGATCACAATCACATTGACAGGTGCCATTATCCAGCGTACCACTATTCACACAGGTCAGTGCACACTCTGAAAAGATAAATAGAAGGTTTTTTGTCATGGTTAAAAAAGTATTTAAAGAATTTAAACTTAAAATTACAAGGATAGCTTCCACACGACTGGGATTTTCGTCTTTTAACATGGATGCGATTTATCGTCATTTATCGTGTGAAACAGTCCATACAGAGTGTGCCCAAAAAGTGCAACATCGACAAATGATTATTTTTGAAAGGCAAAAAAACACTTTGATGGAAACCTGGTGTAATGTCATAGGTAGAACAGTTTCTTAGCTTCATGAAACTTTTTCCCCGGTCAATTCCGATGTTTTGTAAGGAAACTACAGCAAAATTGCGGAAGCATGTCAAATTCTCGTTGGGCCTCTCTGTGTGTTGGGAACCTTATCAGGGGTATGAATGCTGTCATGGCTGTGGAAGTAAATGAATGGACATGATCAATAGTGTGAATCAACATTTTCTTTTCTTTTCAATACATGTATAACATAACAATTTGATCTAATGATCTCTAATCTCAATGATATTCACATGGTGAGTTGCATTTTTTGCTGAAATAATACTTTTGTGAGAAAATAATGTATAAGTCCATTTCAGGTAAATTAAAGATATTGCACACATTTGTGTTATTTACACATAACCCAGATCCAGCATGCCCAGGTGAGAGTGGCCCAAGTAAAATTTACACCCTTTCACTTAATTGATTGTATTTCTGGATCTAGGGACCCAAATGGGATTGGGTAAAAAGGGGTGGATTTCATTTAATTATTTGTTTTCTGAATGTTGCACTTTTTTGGCACACTCTATATGTGTGGATTTTGTCACTTTATTATGCATTCAGAAAACATGAAAAATCATGAAATGTGTGAAGAAAGTAGTATGTCAGATGCCGCATCCCAGACACCCTCTATAAAATATCATTTTTAGAAATGAATTTCTAAAAAATATTAGTTTAAGTAAGAATAATCATTTTTATTAAAATACGCTAAAGCGAACGAGTACATTTTAATCTCACAAAAGAGTGAGATTAAAAAAACTCGTGCTTGAGTAAAAAGAGTGAGATTAAAAAACTCGTGCTTGAGTAAAAAGAGTGAGATTAAAAAACTCGTGCTTGAGTAAAAAGAGTGAGATTAAAAAAACTCGTGCTTGAGTAAAAAGAGTGAGATTAAAAAAACTCGTGCTTGAGTAAAAAGAGTGAGATTAAAAAAACTCGTGCTTGAGTAAAAAGAGTGAGATTAAAAAAACTCGTGCTTGAGTAAAAAGAGTGAGATTAAAAAAACTCGTGCTTGAGTAAAAAGAGTGAGATTAAAAAAACTCATGCTTGAGTAAAAAGAGTGAGATTAAAAAAACTCGTGCTTGAGTAAAAAGAGTGAGATTAAAAAAACTCGTGTTTGAGTAAAACGAGCTCGTTTGTTTATCAGCGCTACAATCGTATTGTAAGAAAAAGTAAAATTAACAAGAAATATCAGTTTTCTTATCAATTGATAAGAAAAATGATATTTTATAGAGGGTTTCTGGGATGCGGCATCTGACATACTACTGCTGGTGCTTTAACGTTATTTAAAAAGTGAGATAAAAAGAGACTTTAAAAAGTGACCTGGAACCATCCTTGGACATCTACTTGTAAATTTAATTTTTTTTTTTTTAAAGAGACCTTAAAAAGTGACATAATGAATATATATTATCTAGTTGTATAATAAAGATGAATACAACGAAACATTTATCGGAATGGACATTGGATGAATTGAAAGAATTTACGCGACAACGCATTGGTCGAATAATTCTCGTGAAAAACAGCAAGAATAAGGTTGATAAACGTTCTTATTACAACGCAGTTAAAAAGTATATAAATCACCAAAAGAAAAAACCATTATATGAATTAAATTTATCGGAATTAAATTTAAAAGAATTAAATTTCGAGGAATTACGCGCTCGCGTAATGGTAGAAAATATTGAGCTACCGCTACACGGCTCTGGGAAAAAAGGGAAATTGATTAGAAAAGACTACATTAACGCTATTAAAAGGTTTCTCGGTAGAGAAATCGAGTTGAAATTTAACCCACCGATCAATGGTGGTAGTTATTTACGTCAACATTTAATGATTGTTCCGTTGAATCATAGCAAAGAAAAAGATTTAAATTTTTTAGAGCTGTAAAACCAAAAGATTATCGCCGAGTTGACTAAAGACTTGAAGGATTTTAAATCGTTAAAGTTTATGATATACGTGTATTAAATTACTTAAAGTAAAACCAAACAGCACGGATGAAGCTGAACCAAATATTCATAATAATGGCCAAATTGTTTTATTTAATTTGCATGATATCAAAAATATATTAGATGGTGTTTTTTCACAAATTCAAGAGGTTTTAGAAATATATACGCGAGAAGGTAGTGGATGGGTAATAGATCGCATCGTTGGAATGAACGTTAGAATTAGCAAGTTTCAGCCTCTGAAAGGAGGTTCTTATATAAATCTATGCGATTATATTAAAAATAAAAAAGCGTGCATCAATGTAAAAAACAAAGACGACGATTGTTTACGATGGGCGTTGCGCAGCGCTCGTTTTCCCGTGAAAATTCATCCAGAAAGAACGAGCAAGTACCCAATAGATGATGGTTTTAATTTTAACAACATTGATACGCCTACTCCCCTCAATCAAATTAAACGAGTAGAAAAACAAAACAATATAGCGATAAACGTTTTTGGTTGTGAATCAAAATCGCTTATCATTTACGAGATAAGCGATCAACCGGCAGAGATAGATCGTATAAATTTACTATTGATTCATAAAGAAGAAGAAGAAGGAACTAGATCTCACTACGTTTGGATTAAAGACGTGAATAAATTACTTTTCGATCAAACGAAACACGAACATCGTCAGCATTTTTGTTTGAGATGTTTACAGGGTTTCTCGACAGAAGCGTATCTCGAAAATCACGTAAAAATGTGTAAGGGAATAAACGACAGACCGACGACTATCGTAATGCCTGAAAAGGGTAAAAACGATAAATTAAAGTTTATAAATTTTCATAAAAAGATGAAAGTTCCATTTGTAATATACGCCGACTTTGAAAGTATTATTAAAAAGATCGACGATGTAAATGATACTAATACTACAAAACTACAAGAACACGTCGTTTGCGGCTATTCGTACGTTGTTGTTTGTTGCGATGGTACAAGTAGCTCTCCCGTTACGTATAGGGGAGAAGACGCATCTAAACATTTTTTAAATGAATTACAGAAAGAAGAAGAAAAGATTAATACGATATTTAAAAACCCTAAAAAATTAAACATGACTAAAAAAAATGTAAAAGATTACAACTCTGCCAGCGAGTGTTGGATATGTGAAAATAAGTTTTTTAAAGACGCTGACGACAAGTTTACTCGAGTTAGAGATCATTGTCACATTACCGGAAAGTATCGAGGCGCTGCGCACAATCATTGTAATTTAAGACTAAGTTTAAAACCAAAGAAAACGTTTATTCCGGTCGTATTTCATAATTTGCGAGGCTACGACTCTCATCTCATTATGCAGGCCGCCGGTCAAACAACCGGAAATCTAACGTGTATTCCAAACAATATCGAAAAGTATATTTCTTTTAGTATTAATCAACTACGATTTATAGACAGCGCTCAATTTTTACTAGCTTCATTGGATAATCTCGTAAAATCAAACGATTCTTTTCCAATTACAAGCAAGTTTGAACCAAATGTAGAAAAATTTAATCTCATTAAAAGCAAGGGCATTTATCCTTACGAGTACATGGACTCTTTCGAGCGTTTCAAAGAAACGCAACTTCCTTCTATAGAATGTTTTTACAGTAGTCTAAACTGTCAACACATTACAACCTCTCAATACGAGCACGCTAAAAACGTTTACAGCGAGTTTGATTGTAAAAACTTGGGTGATTATCACGATTTGTACGTGCGTACCGATACTTGCTTGTTGGCGGACATATTTGAAAACTTTCGTAATACTTGTTTAAAACAATACGATTTAGATCCAGCTAATTATTATACGAGTCCGGGTCTGAGTTGGGACGCTTTATTAAAACATTCAAAACAAACTTTAGATTTGTTTACAGATGTCAACATGCATTTGTTTATAGAAAAGGGTACACGAGGAGGAACGTGCATGGTGAGTAAACGATACGTGAAAGCAAACAACGCGTATTTAGACGACTACGATAAAACGATTCCATCGAGTTACATTACGTACTTGGACGCTAATAATTTATACGGCTATGCCATGAGTCAACCTTTACCAACCGGTAATTTCAAATGGTTATCGCAAAAACAAATTGACAGACTCGAGAACCAAGGATTTAAAAGCAATAAAGGATACATTTTACAAGTTGATTTAGAATACCCCAAAGAATTACACAATTCTCACAACGCATTTCCACTCGCGCCAGAGTCGTTGATAGTACCGAAAGAATGGATGAGCGACTATCAAAAGAATTTACTAAAAGATAAACCAGCTCCAAACGTTACTAAACTGGTTCCAAATTTATACAACAAGAAAAACTACGTGCTTCATTATCGTAATTTACTATTGTATTTACAACTCGGCATGAAGCTGACTAAAATTCACAAAGTTTTAGAATTTGACGAATCGTGTTGGATGAAATCGTACATTGATTTAAATACACGATTAAGAAAAGATGCGACGAGTGATTTTGAAAAAGATTTGTACAAACTGATGAACAATTCGGTTTTTGGAAAGACGATGGAAAATGTACGAAATCGCGTTAACGTAAATTTGAAGCGATTAAACGATGAAAAAGCGGAAAATCAAATTCGTTCACTCATTGCGAAACCAAATTTTGCAGAGGCTAGGATTTTCGATAATGACCTAGTGGCGATTCACATGCACAAAACAAAACTCAAACTCAACCGCCCGATTTACGTAGGAATGAGTATATTGGATATATCCAAGGTTCATATGTACGATTTCTATTACAATCATTTAAAAAGCAAGTATAAAAATAATTGTGAGTTGATTTACACGGATACAGATAGCTTATTATTGGAAATTAAAACGAAAAATGTTTACAAAGATATGAAAAAGGATAAACATTTATACGATTTTAGTAATTACGACAAGAGTCATTTTCTGTTTTCTGAAGAAAACAAAAAAGTGATCGGTAAAATGAAAGACGAGTGTGCGAAAACTGTAATTTCTGAAGTTGTTTGTTTAAGACCCAAAATGTATTCGATACTTTTATCAGACAAAGCTGAAATAAGAAAAGCTAAAGGCGTTAAAAGACAAGTTTTAGAACAAGATATTAAACACGAGCGATATAAACAAGTTTTATCATTAAAAAAAACTCTACATCACCCTATGAATTTTATTAGACACGTAAACCATAGACTATATACAACTCGAATAAATAAATATCACTATCTCCTCTAGATACAAAGAGACACATTTTTAGAAAACGGAATACACTCTTGCTTACGGTCATCGCATGATTGATTAACGTTTAACGATCGGTGGATTCATTGTATCTCTAGGAATAATTTGTATTTCTTCTCTTACAAAACTACGTGCGGGGCCTCCTTCTACATAATACAATATGGGTTGATTCGCACCTTTCATCGTTTTAGATATTCTATAAATTTTTAAACTCCATATAGGATCGGTCGCTCTACGCCTCGTATCTTTTTCAGCTTCACCCGGCGCGTATAAATACCGAACTAAACTATTATTGGGAATTCTTTTTTCGTTCTTTACAACGGATGGTGAGGCTGGATTTTGCTCGACGCTACGTAATTTAATCGCGTTTTTGGGTTTCAAGTTAATCAGTCGCGTCGTCTCGTTGTTTAACGCTTTTACGACCGCTGGTAATCTTTTAACCCATTCTCTATTTCTCGCTTCGGTAGCAATTTCTTGACCGTATTGATGCGAAAATAATCTTTCGCTCAAAGTTCTATTAAATCTCTCAACTATACCCTGAGCTCTGTGATTTCCAACCTCTCCTCGCTGAATTTTAACTCGATGCTCACTCATCAAAGCATTAACGCTGCTCATGAATTCTTTTCCGGGGTCGACTTTTATAATTTTAGGCCAAACCAACGGCGATCGTTTATAAATTTTTTCAAAAGCATCGCTGACTCTCGCGGCTGTTTTATCGATTAAAGGTTGCGCTTCTTTATATCTGCTGGCTTCATCCACGACCGTTAACGCGTACTTGTACGTAATTCTACCGACTTTGTCGTGCGGAAGAAACAACAAGTCTGCTTGATGAACCTCGTTTGGTTTTTCAAGCGTACTATTTGATGAGGTTGGTCTCGGAATATATTTAGGATAGGGTAAATAAATTTGCCATAGCGCTTGCTTTTTTATCCATTGTCGAACGAATTTTACATTTACTTTCGTTTCTTTAGCAAGCTTGCTGATTGCATCTTGACCTTTGTAGTATCCTCTCGGACTATAATAAGCGTTGGATAGTTTTCGTTCATCCATTTAATATTTATAAATATTATTCTCAACATTATTCGGCGGGCATGAGCGAATTTGGTAAAATTCCTTGTTTAACTAACCACATTTGCGTCGCACCGCTTAATCCAATCGTCGCAGTTAGTTTTAACCCGTCTTTTATATCCAATTTTCCTAAATCGGCTGGTTTCATTTTAAATATTTTTTCACCGAGCATGCTGTATAAAATGACTAAAAGAGTCATAACTGAGCTGTGATAAATTGTATCGGCGATCGTTTTCGTATTTATAGGCATTGAAGACATGTTTATAATCGTTAAATATAATAAAAACTTTTTATTCCATTTCAAAAACATTCTCTGGCGCGGTGGGTGGTGTAGCGAGTTTAACGCTAGCGAGTTTAACGGGTTCGTTTTTAAATGTTGGTTCCGAGTTGCTTCTAAACAAGAAATAAGCGATAAAACCTATTGCTATTGCTATATAATAGTAACTCGTTTCATTGCTCATCGAGTTGTTTTCTTTATAACCTTCGCTATCGAGTTTAACGCTTTTCGCGGGTTTAGCGAGTTGTAGTTTTTTCTTTTTGTTAATTTCTGCTAGTTTTTTTCCAGCCGCAACTCTGTTTGGGTTTTTTAACTTAGTCGCTGGTTGGGTAATGGTCAATGGTTCCGGTTGCGCAATCTCCTTCAGCACAGTCGTTTGCTCGTTGGTTTCCATCGCTTTTATTATCAATTGAAGATAATGTTTCTTCTTTTCTTTTTAAATGTTTTGCTGTAATCAGCGAAACGCTGAGCGGAGCGAGAAACATACCGTACTTGTAGTATATTTCACACAACACTGTATTAAGCATGCTATTAATGAACGGATCTTTTTCTAAATCTGAAATTAATTTACCTTCATCATCAATTTGAAATTTATGGCCATACAAATCAATACGATTTAAACTAAGCCCCAATAGTTTAGCGTATAGCGTTATAATGGTGCTACCTAAAGACTGAGTAATATCGCGACCTAATTTAGTTTCGTATTGCGCGTGTAATACTTCTCGCTCTTGCTCGCTCAAAGCTTCAATATCACCAACGCTTAGTTCTTTACCGAAAAACTTGGTTGAGTCTCCTCCTATTACGACCGATAAAAGACGTAATTTTTTTTTCAATAATAAGCTATCGTCGTTGACGCTAACGTCGTTGACGAGTGGCGTCTGTATATTTTCGTTTAATATCTTATGTACTTCTTCCATTTATTATACGTACTCGAAGAATAATCTATTAAATTTATAAAAAAATATAGGAACCAATAATTAGTTTTAGATAACCCATCGACGTTTAAAAGCTCGTTAAGATTTAACAATAGATCTTTTACTCGTTCAGCATCTATACTATTAAATATACCTTTTACTTTTTCAGTATTATCGTTTAATACTTGTACCAATTCTTGTCTTTCTTTCGTGGTATTTACGAGTTGGTTAAGATTATATAAAAAATCATTTACTCGTTCAACAGATATATTCGTAAATAAAACTTGCACTCGTTCAGCATTCATATTTATAAATATGCTTTATAATATTTATTAAAATGCGAAAGAAAGACCTATGGGGGGATCGCTCTCAACCTATGGGAGTAATTGCTAAACGACCTGTGGGGGATCGCTAAACGACCTGTGGGTAACCTGTGGTTAATTGCTCACGACTTGACGGTAATTGCTCACGACTTGACGGTAATTGCTCACGACTTGACGGTAATTGCTCACGACTTGACGGTAATTGCTCACGACTTGACGGTAATTGCTCACGACTTGACGGTAATTGCTCTTAACCTCTGGTAATTGCTCTCGACTTGACGGTAATTGCTCTTAACCTCTGGTAATTGCTCTCGACTTGACGGTAATCACTCAGTCACGTATTTCATAACCGGTAGGCTGATCCGTTTTTAAAATTAATTTACGGTGTTTAACTCTTTTTAATTTTTCATGAATTTCCATTCTCAACTCGCGAGTTGGTATAACATCATTTTCTCTAAGACAATTCTCGTACGAGTCTCTATCTTTACAATAAAATAAACACGTCCATTTGAGTTGTTCTCTAAAATCTTTCAATACGCTATTATATTTTTGCGAAATAATCCAACAGCTCTGTCGTACGTGTCTACCGCTAAAAGCTAATTGCGTGATCATACATTTATTATTCTCGTCGTATTTTTTATAATGCAACTGTTTATTCGCGCTGCAATCGTCTATAATAAACAACGTTTCTTCCGTTTTGAAAGCGTCGCTATAAATTTGTATAGCCCTATTCAGCGATATGTTGTTTAAATCGTTAACGTGTACGTTATCGTCGTTTAGAACCCATTTTCTATTTTTGTACGCATCATTGTTGAAAATGGTAGGGCATAATATAACGATATTTTCAAAATATTTAAAATATTCATTTTGTAATAAATTTAAAACAAATTCAGTTTTACCGCATCCCGTTTGTCCACAAATTAACGCGGCGTGTGGATATTTAGGTAACATTTTCTTTTAATATTAAACGTTTTTTAATAATCACTCGATGTTTAATAATCGACGGATTCGAAACGCGAGTTTCTAATATTTAGTTGCGCGTCCATGATAATAAAAGTATACATGTTTAGTACACCCGCACTCTCGGCTTCTTTTTCAATTTGAATGGTAATTCCTTCAGACAAGTTTTGCACTCGTCTTCCGCTTCCGTGTAATACATTATCGGTACTCGTTCTTAAATCTAAAAATAAACCGTATTTATCATGATAATAATTCGCTATTTTGACGTTACTTAAATCTAGAGCTTTCACAACTCGTATAGCGTGTTGTTTTCTCGAATCACCGAAATATTTTGAAATCTCTTCCCATTGTTGATATCTTTTCATTCCGTGCGCGTAGAGTTGATTGGGAACGCCTTCGATTGTAATACTAACTTTTGTTATTTTCGGATTATAAAACTTGTTGCTTTCTTTCACGTTGGGTTCTTTGAATAGAAACAATATTCCTTTCATACTTTTTGCCGGAGTATTTAAATTTATATTCCACATTGTATCTTTTTTGTTGTACGTAGTTACGCTCTGTCTCAGTACGCGATCAAACAACACAGACGTTCTATCGCTGTATTGATTTCTAATTGTTCTAGCGAGTTCTGGCATATGAACAACCTCAAATTCTAAAGAAATTCCACTTATAACATATTTAGCGTTGTCGTCGGTGCTTTTGATTACGTTACTAAATTTATTAAACACGAGTTCGTAAGTCAATCGATCTCCTATGCCCGACTGATAGTAAGGTTGATGATCGGTCAACAATTCAAAATCGAGTGGAATGTGATATCTATTTTTATACGCGTCTGCGACAGCTTTATCTTTTCCGCCGTTTGCGGTTACATCTTTATCGCTAGCGTCTATTCTTATTTTAGTCACGTTTACATCTTCTATTCCTTGATACGTTAAATTTTCGCGTTGATCTTTGGTTAGCCATTCGTCTTTGTAACAATTGAATACATCCGCATCGTCTAAACTAAATATTTCGTTTCCTTCCATTTTAATTATTATATGTTTTACAATGTATCTACCTATATTTTGTACCATCGTTCTATTTTCATCGTCTGAGCTAACGAGTTCAATGTTGAAAGCTAATCGCGTTGTATTCGGAACGATGACGTCGTTCATTCCTAAATTTGGGAAACGAACCGCCAACAATTGATTTTCGTTTATGGTACTCGGATTGTTTGTAATGACGACTTTTTGGCGCATTCCTTTTAAGCCTCGAGGTTCTCTTATTCTTCTGTATGGATCCAGCGTATCTCCGTACGTATTATTAGTCATATTTAACGTTAGTAAATATAATAATTTTTTTATGTTTGTAAAAGAAAATGGTGTCTGTAGCGATGATGGTTGGAGGTGCGGTAATCAACGCGTTAGCGTTTACCGGATCGAATTTTGTATTTAGTAATTTACGTAGTAACGACGCGTTGCACGCGTTGCACGACGCGTTGCACGATTTAGCGTTGGAACATCTTTCGAAAGCTAGAGACGAATTTAGTAAAAAACGTTTAAAATATATAGATTATTTAAATGAGAAAATACAAAAAGAATCGGGCGCGATAAGAACGTTTAATAACATTAACGAAGCGATGCAAGAATATTCGCGAGTTTCGAATACACGAGTAAATTTGCCTCTCGATTTACGTAAAGAACCGCGATTAGAAGATTTTTACGTTCCTAGCGAAGATCAAAAAACGGGAGAGATGGTATTTATCATTATTGGTATGAGTGTAGTTGGTTACGCGAGTTATAAACTATTAAAATAAAGATGTAAAGTAAAATGGAAGAAGGAGGAAAACCATATATAGAATTAGACCCAATGTTTAATCAACCTGAAGATGAATATTTGGGTGATGAAATGCGTGATAACAACTTGGGTGATATTCCGATGGAACGAGAAACTTCTTTTAGTACACCGACTTTATCTCAAGAAAATAGATTACGTAAAGATATAGTCGATGATTTTTATACAAGTATAGGTTTTTTAAAATCTATAAAAGACTATACTAGATTCAAGTATAAACTAAATGAAAAAAAAGTGGGTTTACTTTATTTTATAAAAGGTAATACAGAAATACGATTAACTAATTTAAAAACGGGTGGATTTTTAAAATTAGGTTCGATCAAAGGTATCACTTCTAGTGATTTAACAGCTTTAGACCCCCAATCTATTTCTAACATTATAGACACAACAGAAATAGTAATAAAAGAACGAGATGATCGTAGAAAATTACCATCTATACCTCAACAACGCGTAGAAAAATCAATACAAGTTCAAGAAGCTATCGAACGTTCGAGAGATCAAAACACTCAAACAGAATTAAACATCCAATGGCGAGAAGTAATAGCGCTTGATAACATTATGGCTACGAGTCGAGGTGAACAATTAAATCTTTTAAGTAAATTAAAAACACTAAACCAAAGAATTTATAATATGAAAGAAGTAATTAGCGACGCTGAAGAAAGAGAGATTGATAAAAAATCAATAAAAAAGTATAGTCAAGAATTGCGAGAACTAGTGGGTGATAAACGAGTAATCGTAGAGCAAATAGATGCGCATGATTATATTCTTCGTAGTCAAATTAATAGAATTAAAGAAACAGCTCAAAAAATGTTAGAAAGGGATATTACGTTGGGTGATAAAATTAAAACTTTATTTAGAGAACAAGGTGTAACGATCGTCAGTATATTAACGGCTTTTAGTATAACCATTGCTTTTATCGTTAAATCGATCGGTAGTACAGTTATACCAAAACCAACTCCTGCACCAACTCCACCAACTCCACAACCCACACCCCCCCAACCGAGCGGTGTAAAAGAGTGGATACAAAAAACATTAAAAAATCTAGCGAATGTATTATCTAAACTGGGAGCGAAAGCTTTAGCCGCTTTGCCAGCCATTATCGGTACGGTTGTAAGTTGGCTATTTAAAACAGCTTCCAACATTGTCGCGTGGACGGCGGAACATTTATGGTTAGCGCTAAGTGGAGTCGGAGTATTAGTTTTAGCTTATACTCAGAAAATGTTAAAATAACAATTCATAAATCATAACGGTTACACCAGCTAAAATCGCAAAACCAAGTATTAAAGAATGTTTTTCTTCTTGATGACTAGCATCGTTTATCGCATCTTCTAAAGAGTCTTGCCCGTGTGCTATTGTAGAAGATGATTCTAAATCTTCTTCTACATGTTTTGTAATTGACGATTGTACGCTGTCGTTAAGCAAAGGTAAAATAGGAGGAATAGTGGGCGTTGAATTTGTATCTAAATTTGAACCTAAAGATAAACCGCTCGTCGCGATTAATAGATTATTGTTGTATCCCGCATAATTGCCTATTCGTAAATTCATATCGCTAGGCATCATGTATAAATTTTCTCCTAGACAAAAGTTTAAACGACTGCGAGCGTATTGTAAAACATCTTGATATCGTTGAATGCTAGTTTGTAAATCGACCGGAGAGTCAATCTCTGCTTCCACTATATTTATAAATTCGCGTTGCGCGTCTAAACCTGTACCACCCGCTAAAAATGAGCTTTTTGCTTGCGCTTGAGCCCCTAAAATCGCGTAAACGTACGTTCTTAACGAGTCGTTTATTCGTTGCGTACCAACGTCTGTAAAACCTCTAGACTCGCTGATTATAAATTTTAACCAAGCGAGCTCTGTTGAAGATTGTGAAATGAATGCGATCGTATAGGTTGAAGGGAAATCTCCAAAACTCATTTTAGTCGCGGTTTTGTAATAATCGTAATCGGTCACCTCGGTAGAAATAACGTTCAAACTACTTTTATCGTAGTTGTTATTGGGTACCGCTTTGTAACCGTTATCGTAATAATAAGCAGTTCCTAATCCGTTTGAATTTAAATCGACTCGTTGTTTCCAATTAGTGTTTTGAGAAAGGTGAAATTCTTTACATATTTTTTTGTACGCGCTCACGTCTATATTATTGGCAAACGCGTCGTAAAAATTTTGAAAAGATGCGGGACAGCTCATTTCTTTGAGCAATCGTCTAATTTGATAATAGACGTGAAATCTAAAAAAACTACGAATCATCGGGTTTAAATGGTTTAAATGTTGATAACTCACGCCGCATCTCGTTGTGGCGCAGTACGTCGCAAAATTTATTTGATTTTGATAAAATTTGAGTGGGTTGGAATACCAATCGTCAACAACGTCGTCGCTTTTAACGTGAGGCAGCTTGTAGTCGTTGAAAACATTATTAAAACGAACGTTAAAAAACTCGTTCTTGTTTACGTAAATGTTTATACTCGTTAAATCACCATCGTTAAAATCGAGAGGCGCTTTAAAATTTCCAGATTGCTCGTACGAATACGTAAAATTACTCTCGAATGCTAATGGAAACGACATTTTATTATATTAAAATATAATAAAATGTATCATACGTTTGAAATCGAAATTGGTAAAGAAGGCGGATCGGTTCAATTAGATTACGTTATCGATAATCGACGAGATAATCTCTCGATTATATTACACACCGTAAACATTTGGGTGGGATATTACAACATGCGTAAAAAAGAAAGAATACTAATTCGTACGGTGGGTGAATCGGAAGGAGAAGTAAAATTTATCGAGGCAGGCCTTTACAACATTGTCGAAATTCTCTCTATAATAACGAAAAATGAGCCTTGGATAACGTCTAGAATCGATAAATCCAAGGGTGAATACACGTTAATATTAGCTGAAGTGAACAAGAGCGTTAAATTTACATCTGGGTTAGCTAATTTATTGGGGTTGCATAGCGAATCTCTAACCGCGGGAGAATACACCAACAAAATTGACGTACAACTTTTTAAATTTTTATACATTCATTGCGATCAAATTTCTACGACCGATAATTATTTCAACGGAAAACCCTGCACAATTTTAAACTCTTTTCCTTTGCGAGACGCGTCGTTTGGTGAAAGCATGTACATGCAATATACAAATCCATTAGCAAAAAAATTACGACTTGGAACTTTTAACGAGTTGAGTTTTCGAGTTAGAGATAGCAAAAGTAGAGATATACATAATCACGGTTTCCCCATTATTTTAAATGTAGAAATTATATAAATATGGCGAGCATTTACGGACCGAGTCGCGCTGACGTGAAGCGTATAACGAGCGTTGGAGCTATCGCTAGCGATGAAGCATCGATGAAAGACGAAATTTACAGACATCACGGATATCTAAACAGAGATGAAATTTTACAGCGATTAGTTTTAATCGAAAAAGTCGGCGTCGTACTAGGATGGCACGATACGTTTAAACAACCCTTTTTCTTGTTTACGGGTCGCGCCTACGTATTGTAGCATTTTTACGCAGTTTATAAAAACTAATAGTATCGCTACGCATTCGGCGACGCGTGATTATGCAGCAAACATTTATTATATTCCTTCTCCGAAACGAGATGAGAAATTTCATTTTCTCGATGATGAAACGCAACATTTAAAATACGAAATGTGTTTTAAAATGCGAAACGTTAGAAAAGTTTTTGTCGAGGCGAGTTTTTTCGGTTCGCTAAATTCAAAAATCTGTTTTAATATAAAAATAGCAAGTTTACCGTCTAATTAAATAATTTATAATATAAATATGGCGAGCATTTACGGACCTAGTCGCACGAGTGAAGCGAGTAGCGCAAGTGTAACTGATGATCAAAACGTTTTTGAAAAAACTGGGCATATTGACTCTGATCAAGTTCAACAAAATAAAACATTGTATAAATTGGATGGTGCGTTCATTATCAGATGGACTCGCAAAGGAGCCATCTGTTTTCCAAGTTTTATTGTTGATGATGTGACACCATGTACAGTTTATTTCAAAATTGTACAAGGTGAAGTAGTTACTAATGTAGCTATATATCGCGATCTACGATTGGCTGTACTAAAATATTTTTTTAAGCTCGAAAGAAATATAAGAACTGTTTATTTTTCGAATAATGAAGAAGCAAAGCTTTTTGAAGGTAAAATTTGCTTCAAAACGCAAAATAAAAAAGTTTTTGTGCAAGTAACCTTTCTAGGCTCTTTAATGAATGGAATCTGTTACAATGTCAAAGTCAATACTTGGCCGATAAATTAAAAAATTAAAAATCTTTTCTATTAATAAAACATATAATGAGCGAGCCTATAGAATCGACGAATGTACTTTATCCAAATTTACCACCTTTGACGAATGACGCTAAATCATTTCGATTGCAAAAAATCGATGATATTCAAAAAGAATTACGAATCGAAATAAACGAACGCGAAGCCACGTTTAAAAAATATAATAAAATCATAAACGCTTGTAGCGTTGTAGAAACTCTCGCAGAATTGGGCTGTATTGGAGCGGGAGCTATCGGAATAGCTAGTATCGCTACCGTTGTATCGTCGCCCGTTGGATTAGCTTTAGAAGGTTTAGCTTCGGGGTTGGGCGTCACAGCTTTAGCTCTTATTTACGCTAAAAATAAATTGTATAAAAAAGCTAAAAAACACGATGAAATACGAATTTTAGCGTTGAGTAAACTCAACACGATCGAAAACCACGTTAGTAAAGCTATAGAAGACGGTTACATCAACCAAGAAGAATTTGTACTCGTGTGTGAAGAGCGAGAAAAATATTATAAAATGAAAGAAAAAATCCGTTTCACCGTCGCGAAGAGTGAACCAGAGGTTAAAACAAAAGTAAACTCTGATGCAGAAAAAAAAATTCTTATAGAAAAACTTTTGAGTTTAAAGTAGCTTTGACGATAAATAAAAACTATTATGCTTCGTGTCAGCAAAAACACGCTTCGCGAGTAGCGGAGCGTGTAAAAACGTTCGATAGACCTCCCCCGTACAATTATAATTTATAATCTATAAAGAAATTTTTTTCTAATAATTCTTTCATCACTAAATTAAACGATCGTTTAGTTTTTCCTCTCGCTACATTTAATATCTTTGTGCATTTCGTACACGAGCCCGCCTTTGCTTTTGTGCCATTTTTACATCTATAACAAGGAAGTGGTACGCTCTTACCTAGCCGAATACGGTATCGATGCATCGGGCAATAGACATCATCACGAATACTCATTCTACAACACTTGCAGTTTTTGCCAATTAAAAGCCATTCACACAAAATCATCGTTCTCTCCATCTTTACTATTAAACAATATAATATATATTCATTATGTCACTTTTTAAGGTCTCTTTTTTAAGTGATTTTTGAATATGGGGTGGTTTCCAAATATTTATTAAAATCTATAGAGGTGATTCCTGGATGTGTTAGTTCCATCACCGCCCTCATTAGATTAATATGATGAGCGCGTAAAGCCCATCGCATCTCGTCATTGATGCAATCTTTTTTATAAGAACCTTTTTTTATAGATTCAGGAATCGTGATGTTTAGATTCATTTCTTCGTTGAGATATACTATCAATCTAATACCTCCTCGAGTGTATTTTTCTAAGGTTTCACGGTCGTTGTACCTTTTAATAGCGGTTACATAATCTTTTTTAATCAATTGCCCTTTTTTCCCAGAGCCGTGTAGCGGTAGCTCAATATTTTCATTCTGTACGCGATTTCGTAATTCCTCGAAATTTAATTTATATAATGGTTTTTTCTTATGGTTATTTATATACTTTTTAACTGCGTTGTAATAAGAACGTTTATCAACCTTATTCTTGCTGTTTGGTATTAGAAGTATTACAATTATTCGACCAATGCGTTTTTTAACAAACTCTTCCAATTCTTTCAATGTCCATTCCGATAAATGTTTCGTTGTATTCATCTTTATTATACAACTAGATAATATATATTCATTATGTCACTTTTTAAGGTCTCTTTTAAAAAAAAAAATTAAATTTACAAGTAGATGTCCAAGGATGGTTCCAGGTCACTTTTTAAAGTCTCTTTTATCTCACTTTTTAAATAACGTTAAAGCACCAGCAGTAGTATGTCAGATGCCGCATCCCAGAAACCCTCTATAAAATATCATTTTTCTTATCAATTGATAAGAAAACTGATATTTCTTGTTAATTTTACTTTTTCTTACAATACGATTGTAGCGCTGATAAACAAACGAGCTCGTTTTACTCAAACACGAGTTTTTTTAATCTCACTCTTTTTACTCAAGCACGAGTTTTTTTAATCTCACTCTTTTTACTCAAGCATGAGTTTTTTTAATCTCACTCTTTTTACTCAAGCACGAGTTTTTTTAATCTCACTCTTTTTACTCAAGCACGAGTTTTTTTAATCTCACTCTTTTTACTCAAGCACGAGTTTTTTAATCTCACTCTTTTTACTCAAGCACGAGTTTTTTAATCTCACTCTTTTTACTCAAGCACGAGTTTTTTTAATCTCACTCTTTTTACTCAAGCACGAGTTTTTTTTAATCTCACTCTTTTTACTCAAGCACGAGTTTTTTTAATCTCACTCTTTTTACTCAAGCACGAGTTTTTTTTTAATCTCACTCTTTTGTGAGATTAAAATGTACTCGTTTTGCTTTAGCGTATTTTAATAAAAATGATTATTCTTACTTAAACTAATATTTTTTAGAAATTCATTTCTAAAAATGATATTTTATAGAGGGTGTCTGGGATGCGGCATCTGACATACTACTGAAGAATGATATTAATATTTCAGCAATTCTTTTTTGTTTACAAAGTGTTGACAATATTTAATTAACATTTGTTTTCAGTATTGCCTAAAATGAAAGCACTTCCGACGGAATAATTTCACAAGATGAATTTTGGTAATATAGTCTTGGTAATCGCCCACATTAAATTGAGGTGAATTTTTGCGCGCATACATATCCCATAATTGTACATAGCCAGTGCAGGTTAACATTCTAATAGTACAAAATTGCTAAACCAATTTTGATGAATTGTTGTTACAATGATCGTGAGTCAGTGGCGTAACTATGGGAGGGTCAAGGGGCACAGGCTCCGCCCCTGATTACTTGCTTTTAGGCCCTATACATAATGCAGTTTGAAGTGATCCTCAGAAAATCCTGGTTCCACCAAAGTATTCCCAACTGAACCAATTCCAACTTATATGCAAGACTGCTTATGCAAGGGAACGTACACCTAGTGGATTGAAGGTATTAGGGGTCAAAGACCAACTAAAGTTAAATGTTTACTAATAATCTAAGTACTTCAACAGGATTTAGCTTAAGTTATATTGTTTTGGTGGATCTACAAATAAACAAAATGTTCGGTAAGACTATTTGAGATATTCAAACAAGTTGAACAGTTTTGTGCCAAGGAGAATTGATACGCATCCAACAATGAGCCATAGCGGATTCAACAAGTTGTTTGTGATGTTCAAGTACAACTTTTATCACAATCACAATTTCGTAAATTCAGTAAATAGATATTGATCCTGCTCAGGAAATATGTGTAGAAATCAACTATTAGTTTCATTTAAATTGGTTGGAATGTTTCTGAAACTGGGAAACTGGGTTATCAGGAGAAGTAATTTATCAGGATGATAATTTATCAGGATGATTATCGAATAATATTTGATATCTCCAATTGCATTGACATGATGTACGGAAACATTGAAAACGAACCTCGGCTAAAAGCGCATTGTTCCCTTCAACACTGACGAATTAAAATAAAATGCGTACTTTGTACTCCCATTCTGACTCCGGCATAATTGTACATTTTGAGCGCTTTACACCTCATGGAAAAGGCGCCATAGATATGACAGTTATTGTCACGAGGCAATGCCAAGTGACAATGGAACAGTACATAATGTACATACTGTACATGAATGAATGAGCGCCTAGCAAGCAGCCACTCATAACAGCTCTCCAGTTTTTGTGCTAAGTAAGTGTTTTATAGCTACAAGTTTGTCTTAATTTTTATACTAGTGGATTTCTTATTACACCTGGAATCTACTGGACGTTTTATGTGAGTATTGGTACATTTGTTTTCTTATAATAAGTGAAAAACTGTTATATTTTGTCTGTCTTTGCTGTAAGAATTTACTGTTTAGTGTATACACATCTTGTATCTCCATTTTATTTGTGCAGTCAACTCTGACTCAGATTATAACCCGTAGCTTGACCACAAGCCTTTGTTTGGATCAACAACTTTGTGATTAGACAATGGGGGTCTATCCTGTTTATTCTACTCCTGCTATCTGGACCATTGTGTCTCAATGACTCATCTTTAGAATATGCAGCCTCATGCAACCTACATCTTGTATGCTAAAAAAAAAAAAATCCGCCATCTTAAATTTTTGAGTTGTCCTATTTCATATTATGATAATTCATCTGCCACCTTTCACCTGGAGCTCTTAATTTCTGGTGACTTAAACCCAAACCCTGGACCTGAAACACTGAACAACACACACAAACGCCACTCAGCTCCATAAAATTTCCTACAGCCGTAATGAACTACTCAATCTTCGCAATACTTCATGTACTGATGCAGCTCTATCTTATTCAGCATTGCCAATCAACTCCAAACATACCGCCGCACACAGAGAGGTAAAAAAGCTCAGAATGGACAGACTTACACAACTAGCACTCCGGCCTCACCAAACCCCAACAGTGAACTTAACCACATCAACAAGCGACATTGGCATAACTTCAACTCCAAAAGTTCATGATGAGTCTAAACTTCAGCTCTGTGTCTTGAACACTCAATCCATATGTAACAAATCGGGTGAATTTGTTGACTTTGTACTTCAAAACAATTTGGATCTTGTTGCTATATCCGAGGCATGGTTTAAACCTGATGATGATTTGCTACCCCGTGAGTGCACCCCTGCTGGCTACTCTCTCCATCATATCCCCAGACCAAAAAAGACCGGTGGAGGGGTTGCACTTCTATTTAGGTCCAGTTTATCTGTCAGTATGAACAATGTTAACATTGACTACCTAACATTTGAATCTCTGCATGCTGAGGTAACATGCAACTCTAGATCTGTTCGCCTTGTTAATGTAAAATTGTCCATTTTTCTGCAGGAATTTGAGAAATTAATTGTGGATTATCTCTTGCACCCATCTGACATTATTTTAACTGGGGATTTTAACATTCATATGGACATCACTTCAAACAATTATGCAAATCAGTTTAAAGATCTGCTCTCTGCTCATGGACTTATCCAGCATATCACAGCACCCACTCATCGATATGGTCACTGTCTTGACCTCATGATAACGCGTGAAAATACTTCACCTCTCATCTCGAATATAACTATCAATCCTGGCTTATCTGATCATTATGCAATCATGGTAAATATGAACCTTAAAAAACCTCCCATACCTCCCATGTCTGTAATTACTCGCCACTGGAAAAATGTAAATATTAAAGATGTATGTCATGATATTGAATCTCAACTGGAAAATGTAAACCTTGAAGATGGTGAGCTGGATTCTTGTGTCAGTCTATTTGAATCTACTGTCCGTAACATATTGGATGATCATGCTCCGCAAAAAACTCGAACTGTTAAACTACAATCTGAATCCCCCTGGTTTAATGATGATATCCGTGCTGCAAGGAAAATCCGCCGTCAACTTGAGCGAAAATGGCGTGACAATGGGAAACTTGGAGTACATCGGCAAGAATACTGTAACCAACGTGATATTGTGAAGAACATGATTAACCAGGCAAAAATAACTCACTACTCATCTCTTGTGGAAGAGAGCTCTGGCGATCAGAAAAAAACTCTTTAACATTGTTGAAAAGCTGCTTCATAAACCCAAAACTCCAGTGCTTCCATCTACACACTCCGATCAGGACCTCGCAAATGCTTTTTCAAACTTTGTTGTCACAAAAATTGAGAATATCCGTCGTTCTTTCCCCCAGTACCTGCCATTCTATCACAAACACCGTCACGCAAGAATCCACAATATAGACTGTCTATGTTTGAGCCTACTAGTGTTACGGAGATCAAGAAATTCATCATGAAATCGCCATCAAAATCATGTGAACTTGATCCAGTACCAACTTCGCTAATAAAACAAAATATTGATGTGTTTGCTAAGTATATCACAATTATTGTAAATAGATCTCTTTCTTCAGGTTGCTTCCCTGATAGCCAGAAGGTTGCTCATGTTAAACCTCTCCTGAAGAAACCCAAGTTTGGACAAGGAAGTTTAAAAAAATTACCGACCAGTAGCGAATTTAAAGTACCTTGGAAAAACAATCGAGCGAGTTGTTTCATCACGGATCTCTGACCATGTTCGTGCTAATAACCTGTCGGACACATTTCAGTCAGCCTATAAACCATTTCATGGAACGGAAACTGCTCTTCTCCGCGTCAACAATGACATTTTATCTGCCATGGATGATGGAAAAATCACTGCATTAGTTTTGTTAGACTTAAGCGCCGCTTTTGACACGGTCGATCACAAAATCCTTCTCTCCCGCCTTCAATATCATCTTGGAATACATGACACAGCCCTGGATTGGTGTAGGTCCTACCTTTTAAATAGGCCTCAGCATGTTTGTATTGGTAACGCTATCTCCGAGCCTGTTATTCTTGCTCGGCCCACAGTGGTTTACTGTTTATACCTTTCCAGTTCGTGATATCATTTTGAAGTATAATTTAAATTACCATGTCTACGCTGATGACACGCAGCTTTACATTACTTTTAAATCTTCTCAAGAACCTGCCGATTCCTGCATTACAACACTGGAGAAATGTATTCAAGAGATTCGAAGTTGGATGAGACAAAACTTCCTGAAATTGAACGATGAAAAAACAGAATTTCTTCTATTTGGATCACGTCAGCAATTGTCTAAAGTTTCTCTTCCATTTATTACAATTGGTGACTCGCAGATAACCTCCTCATCACAAGCACGTAATTTGGGTGTTATATTTGACTCGACAATGACTTTAAAACCTCATATCTCCAACATTGTTCGCATAATCATCATTTCATATCAGAAATATTAGCCGAATAAGGAAATACTTGAATAAAAGTGCTGCTGAACAAATTATACATGCGTTTGTCACATCACGTCTCGATAACGGGAATGCTCTACTCTACGGTCTCCCGCAGAATCAAATATCTCGTCTTCAGCACATACAAAACACAGCAGCTCGTGTTGTGACTTTGTCAAGAAAGTCATGCCATATCACACCAATCCTGAAAGAACTGCACTGGCTTCCTGTTTCACAGAGAATTGTTTTTAAACTTATGCTAATTGTTCACAAATCTTTTAATAACATTGCTCCAATTTATATTTCTGAACTGCTTAAAGTCTACACTCCATCACGCAATTTGCGCTCCAGCAACATGTCACTCCTAAAGGAACCAACTCAAAACGGAACTGGGGTGATAGGTCTTTTTCTGTCGCGGCTCCGAGACTCTGGAATCATCTTCCAACAAAACTCAAATCTTGTCATGGTATAACTAGATTTAAGTCAATGCTTAAAACTCATCTTATGTCACAATTCTTCAAAGATGATGTATATTTGTAATTGCATTGTATAGGTACATGTACATATATCTCAGCACACAATTTTCCCCCTATGCTATCATTGTATATTGTTTGTATTTATGTTTTTTCTTTGTTTCCGCGCCTTGAGCGCCCAGCAGGGTGGATATGTGTGCGCTACAAATCTTTATTATTATTATTATTATTATTATTATTATTATTATTATTATTATTATTATTATTATTATTATTATTATTATTATTATTATTATTATTATTATTATTATTATTATTATTATTATTATTATTATTATTATTATTATTATTATTATTATTATTATTATTATTATTATTATTATTATTATTATTATTATTATTATTATTATTATTATTATTATTATTATTATTATTATTATTATTATTATTATTATTATTATTATTATTATTATTATTATTATTATTATTATTATTATTATTATTATTATTATTATTATTATTATTATTATTATTATTATTATTATTATTATTATTATTATTATTATTATTATTATTATTATTATTATTATTATTATTATTATTATTATTATTATTATTATCGAGACTGATATAGTGTTCATTGAACAACATACCAAACTTTATTATTTGACTTACCAGAACAATTGTTGCCTCTCCAGTTGTTCACACATACACATTGACAGGTTTCATCATCCAGCCAACCTCCATTACCACAGGGGGTTTTGCAATCTGGGGAAATATAATTGTTTGCCAAGTATTATGATCTCTGATCACATTATTCAAATTATTTCCTTTTTTTGGAGATAATTAAACGTTTAAATATAGATTAGTATAGTATTGGTATTTCAAAAATAACAGTTTTGGAATTGTACTGGGAAACTTACTTGGTGTAGTGCTGATGATGTCATCAGTAGCTCCTAGGAATCATTTAGTCATATTTTCTGTCACTTAAAAAGGGTCACCATTTCCAGTTCTAATTTAGGAAAGAGTATTCGTTTGTAAATTTCGCATTGGAATGAATACGAAAAATCTGAATATATTTTCATTATTTTCAAATTGTAATAAACTAAAACTTCAACAGGGTGTTTTTTAATGTTATAATTTATATTTATATATTGATTAAAAAAAAGAGGCATACAGTTTTGTTAACAGCACCGATATTTACAGGCCTCCCTCATTTCAACTCAATAATATTAAAGCCAATCAGAATGCATGATTACACAATTATTCGACAGGTACCTGTCAATTGTTATAGTAACATACTTAATAATTTTGAGACAAGATTATTTTCAATATATCTTACAAATCCTTACCTGTGCAGTTGAAGTATTTGTCAATCTCTGGTTGATAGTCGGTAAACAGTGGATGGTCAGTATAGAACGGTTTAAAGTCTCTCTTTGGTGTGTAAGTGTTAAGACCACCAGGCATGATACTGGTACATTCACATCGTTGTTTAAGCTTAGCTGGCATCACCCAGCGAATTTTCCCAAACTCGTTGGGATCCGGTTCTTGTCCAAAGAAACACATATGTGCCCCGACTACCGTGAACTCAAACCAGGTAACTTAGAGTACATAACAAAACATAATATTTCAAAGAAACGGATAAAAAAGAGGAATGAAACCTAACAATTTGTGAAAATTAAATTGAACAAAAGGAAATAAATAAACACGCACATAAATAAATACATACAAAGTACGACTTAAGCATTTAGGTAAATATACATGCAGACAAACAATTCTAAATAAACCAACAGTAATTAAAGTTTTTCCATTATACAATAAAACAAAAATCCGATATAATTACGCAGTGAGTGGAATAAATATGTAGGCCATACTAAACGTATACTCTTCCAAACGGACCCTTCCTCTTAAAGCACAATCCAAAGTTACCAGACACTAACACCCCAACCCACCTACACCCCACCCCACCCCACGTATAAAAATCCCCCTCACAATCCAAGGTTACCAGACACTAACACCCCAACCCACCTAATAATAATAATAATGTATAGATTTATATAGCGCACGTATCCACCAACTAAGTGGCGCTCAAGGCGCATTATATTATTATCCCTGCTCATAAGGCTCATAAGGCTCATAAATCATTCCTGAAACCATCTCAGCTCCCTGGGGAGTATACAGCTCAATTGCTGCCATTTCTAGCGCATATAGAGCAAACCAATTCTGCCTTCACAGGTACCCATTTAACCCCTGGGTGGAGAGAAGCAATTATGGTTAAGTGTCTTGCCTCGACACAGGTGTCACGGCCGGAGCTCTCGAACTCCACACTCTGCTGCTGGCAACACCAGAACTTGAGTTCGGTGCGCTAGACCGCTCGGCCACGACAATCCACTTTACGTGCATTATACAACACACGGGACCTACGGCTTTACGTCCCATCCGAAGGACGAAGCAATTATGGTTAAGTACCTTGCTCAAGGACACAAGTGTCACGACCGGGGCTCGAACCCACACCCTGCTGCTGGCAACACCAGAACTTGAGTTCGGTGCGCTAGACCCCACGCCACGCATAAAAATCCCCCTCACAATCCAAGGTTACCAGACACTAACACCCAACCCACCTACACCCCATCCCACGCATAGAAATCCCCTCACAATCCAAGGTTACCAGACACTAACACCCCAGCCCACCTACACCCCACCCCAAGCATAAAAATCCACTCACAATCCAAGGTTACCAGACACTAACACCCCACCCCACCCCACCCCACCCCACCCATACAAATCCCCTCACAATCCAATAATAATAATAATGATGTGGACTTATATGGCGCACGTGTCCACCAAACTGGTGCTCATGGCGTTATATTATTACCCCTGCTCATCAGGCTCATAAATCATTCCTGAAACCATCTCAGCTCTCTGGGGAGTATACAGCTGATCAAACACAACAACCAACTCTGCCCTCACATGTACCATTTACCCCTGGGTGGAGAGAAGCAATTATGGTAAAGTGTCTTGCTCAAGGACACAAGTACCATGGTCGCGGTTCGAACCCACATTCTGACGACTCAGCCAACAGAACACAAATCCGATGCACTAAACCGCTCGACCATGGCACTCCAAGGTTACTAGAGACTAACACCCTAACCAACCTACACCCCATCCCACATATAACAATCCCCTCACAATCCAAGGTTACCAGACACTAACACCCCAACCCATCTACACCCCATCCCACGCATAAAAATCCCCTCACAATCCAAGGTTACCAGACACTAACGCCTCAACCCACCTACACCCCATCCCACCCATATAAACCCCCTCACAATTCAAGGTTACCAGACAATAACACCCAACCCACCTACACCCTACCACACATAAAAGACCCTTCCCAATCCAATGTAATCAGCCTTGACCTGCCCCATATCAAAAACACAAAGCAATGTAAATTAAACTGATTAAGACTCCAAACCATATTACACAAATATAAATGCTGAATTAATAACATAAAATTATCTGAACATAAAATGTATTGAGATGCCTACACAGCTCTTGGATACAAAACCTGTTATTAAATTTATTATGTCCTTGTTTTTGGTGTAATTTTACGGACAATTTTTTTTTTACAAATGTATGGGTATTTCATGTGAACATTGATAATTTCCTCTTACAAAGGAAAAAGTAATCGACAATCCTTAAAACCATACTTTCACAACTAGGTTGAGAAATGTGTTTAAAGCCAACAAAAAGTCTCTGGTTTCTGTCTCCGCGCTCGTCGCCTCAGACCCGCGTGTCGGCATTTTTTAATTTTTTTTATGAAACGATGTCCACTTACAGCCAAAATTGCTGGATCGATTGGAATTCTGCCGTGCTGTTTTAAGAGACTTTTTTTCACATAGGGGTATGAACGTTTGCCCAATCTGTGAGGCTTCTCTTATCCACCATAATTTGTATATGGAAAATACCTGTATCAGGACAAAACTCATCAGAGGTCAAATCCATTATGAACATGGGATGGGGGAGGGGGCGCACAGCGCAAAGCCAACACGGCATGGGATCATGAACATGCAAAGTGTTCCTATTTATTAGAGGGTACAGTGAAGTCGGCAAAATATTGGGGAATTATTCCTCCCGCAACATAACCGCAAAAAACAATCAACCAAATAATGACTAATGACTAAAGACTAAAGACTATAACTATAACTGGTCATGATTGAGAAAATACACTCCATACTAGTTGATGTTTGTGTGAATTAGGTTGTACGTAAATAATATGCAACTGAATGCACGTGCTCATGTGTATTGCAGTTTAATGTCATTGACTTAAACTGCCCGTAACAAATTCCGCTGTAAGTAGCAACCTGATTCATGTGTGTGCGTCGCTTTTTAAAATGGGCCGAGTGCGTACCGCTTAGTACGAAGTGTATGTGACCCGCTCTGGCAAAACCCGAAAAAGGTAAAAAAGCTGACCCCAGGGACCAGTTTGAGGGACCAGTTTTCACTTTTGAAAATTGGCTCCAAGTTTAGGGTTTTGCCAGAGCCAGTAACATACAGCGTTGGATGTTGTTCATTATGTATGCGGTGTATTTTGATACATGATTGCCACGTTTTCTGGGACTTACATTGCTATGAGAATACTGATGATATTATTGAACATTGCTATGAGAATACTGATATTATTGACATTGCTATGAGAATACAGATGATATTTCGCCCCCCCCCCCCTTCTCGTCCTGACCCTGCTACATATAACGAATTGTTAAAAATGTTCTTACTCTTTTCTCCCCGCCCCCATTTTTATTGTATTTTTGTTGGTGGGGCCGATTTTTCACCTAGACTGGACAGAGTCTTGCGTGTTTTGTTTTCACTGACGACAATGGGCGCAATGGCATGCCAGCAACGGTGGCTACCAGCATAGGAATTATGTAAATGGTTATTGCGATCACAACAATAGTGACCGCAGTTAAGATGTAATGGGCTAATTTAATACTTGTCAAATGTTCAGATTAAAATATGGCGGAGGTATGATACTCTATAAGTGACCGACCTCGTGGCCAGTGTTGTAACTTTTAACTTTAACAGTGATTAGTGATTATGTATTCAGATTATTCGTATTCATTGTAACGTGGAATTTCTGTCTTTGGGAAATTTGTTTCTTTATGTTTCCTGAAATGTTCATAATCTTCACACCAAGCAAGTCTTATTTAAAACTGTGATTATGTTTTACGAGATTACCAATGACGTAAAGTGACTTTAAGACAGAAATATTGTAATACATGTTTGATAACATTTTACACAAAGTTTAATTAAAAAATGTTATTATCAGATTAATTTCAAAACATGGCGAAGGTATGTACTCTGAGTGACTGATCTCGTTGCCAATGTTCCTTTAACTTTAACAGTGATTATGTCTTCAGATTGTTCATTTTAACGTGGAATTTCTGTCTTCGGCGAATCGGAAGATATAAATTAATTTTGGAAATTTGTTTCTTTATATTTCCTGACACAAAATATATTCAAGGAATGTTTAGTACCATCATGAACTTTACACCAAGTAGGTCTTATGTAAAACTTTGATTATGTTTTTACGAGATTACCAATGATGTAATTAAGTGACTTTAAGACAGAAATATTTTAATATATGTTTGATATCTTAAACATTTTACACAAAAGTTTAATGTAAACATTTAAAAAAGAAAAAGAAATAATCAGTGTTGTACAGTGGTTTTAATTTTATCGATGCAACAATATTAAATTTACTACCGAATTATAATGATGCTAATGCGTACATGCATACAGAGCCATACCAATTGCAGTACTTGATATCAGGTTATAGCGCCCTCTATATGTATGGTAACAAGTGCACAGTACATCGTGGGCGTCCCAACCTAGGTCCAATTTCATGGCACTGCTTACTGCGGAATTCTGCACTTACGGCGCATAGATTACACGCTTTTTATGGCGCTGTAAGCGCAGAATTCTGTGGTAAGCACCGCCATGAAATTGGGCCCTAGTCCAAAGGCCTTCGAGCAGTAGCGGGATTCTTCAGTATTGTAATTAGGCACTTTGCAGGCGATGGTTTTTAAGTAATAGACTTATGGTTTTATACATTTTCTATACTGAAGTAATATTGTTTACTGATGTATACGATGTCTAGGGGACTAAACCAACTTTCAAATCCCATGCATTTCAGGTAGACAATTATTTATTCGTACATGGTTTGTATGAATTCTTTTTCGGTAAAAAAGATACATATATACAGGCCTAAATGCATGATAGTATATGAAGAACATTTATTGAAAACATATCGAATGGTTTCCTAGAAATTATATTAAATCTGGTTTTTGCATATGATTGTTGTAACCAATGAGCATTTTCAGCAATCATTTTTTTCCCACCTGGGTCTAACTTTGTATACATCATTTAGACATAAAATGCCGGTCGACAAATAAAAAAGTGAAAATCTCGGTCATAACTTCATAACAACACCAAACACTATTTAATCCAGCCAAGAATAATCTAGTCTGTCATACACAGTAAAGTGTACAATTGATTGACTGTTAGTTCAATTTACATTGGAGTCAGTAATATGCAAATAATTATATTAAATTGTGTATTGCTTGTATAAAATATTTGAATGAATAACATCAAAAATTAGTACCATATGCCATGGATCCAATGGGGATAAATTGTGCACTTTGTGGTAACAATAACTTAGATCTCGCCTATTTTGGGAAGGGGCTAGATTTTTGAAATGTTGGAGTATAAGACAG
>CM055830.1:5625963-5656965 GCA_029582265.1 Zoroaster sp. YZ-2022 | reverse complement strand
TTTAAAATTTTTCTTGCTGTTTTTTCACGAGAATTATTCGACCAATGCGTTGTTGAACAAACTCTTTCAATTCTTTCAATGTCCATTCCGATAAATGTTTCGTTGTATTCATCTTTATTATACAACTAGATAATATATATTCATTATGTCACTTTTTAAGGTCTCTTTAAAAAAAAAAAAATTAAATTTACAAGTAGATGTCCAAGGATGGTTCCAGGTCACTTTTAAAGTCTCTTTTTATCTCACTTTTAAATAACGTTAAAGCACCAGCAGTAGTGTCAGATGCCGCATCCCAGAAACCCTCTATAAAATATCATTTTTCTTATCAATTAATAGAAAAAATGATATTTCTTGTTAGTTTTTACTTTTTCTTACAATACGATTGTAGCGCTTATAAACAAACGAGCTCGTTTTACTCAAACACGAGTTTTTTTTTAAATCTTACTCAAACACGAGTTTTTTAATCTCACTCTTTTTACTCAAGCATGAGGTTTTTTTTAATCTCCTCTTTTACTCAAGCACGAGTTTTTTAATCTCACTCTTTTACTCAAGCACGAGTTTTTTAATCTCACTCTTTTACTCAAGCACGAGTTTTTAATCTCACTCTTTTACTCAAGCACGAGTTTTAATCTCACTCTTTACTCAAGCACGAGTTTTTTAATCTTACTCAAACACGAGTTTTTTAATCTTACTCAAACACGAGTTTTTTAATCTCACTCAAACACGAGTTTTTTAATCTCACTCTTTTGTGAGATTAAAATGTACTCGTTCGCTTTAGCGTATTTTAATAAAAATGATTACTCTTATTAAACTAATATTTTTAGGAAATTCATTTCTAAAATGATATTTTATAGAGGGTGTCTGGGATGCGGCATCTGACATACTACTTTCTTTCACACATTTCATGATTTTTCATGTTTTCTGAATGCATAATAAAGTGACAAAATCCACATATAGAGTGTGCCAAAAAGTGCAACATTCAGAAAACAAATAATTAAATGAAATCCACCCTTTTACCCAATCCCATTTGGTCCCTAGATCCAGAAATACAATCAATTAAGTGAAAGGGTGTAAATTTTACTTGGCCACTCTCACCTGGGCATGCTGGATCTGGTTATGTGTAACACAAATGTGTGCAATATCTTTAATTTACACGAAATGGACTTATACATTATTTTCTCACAAAAGTATTATTTCAGCAAAAAATGCAACTCACCATGTGAATATCATTGAGATTAGAGATCATTAGATCAAATTGTTATGTTATACATGTATTGAAAAGAAAAGAAAATGTTGATTCACACTATTGATCATGTCCATTCATTTACTTCCACAGCCATGACAGCATTCATACCCCTGATAAGGTTCCCAACACACAGAGAGGCCCAACGAGAATTTGACATGCTTCCGCAATTTTGCTGTAGTTTCCTTACAAAACATCGGAATTGACCGGGGAAAAAGTTTCATGAAGCTAAGAAACTGTTCTACCTATGACATTACACCAGGTTTCCATCAAAGTGTTTTTTTGCCTTTCAAAAATAATCATTTGTCGATGTTGCACTTTTTGGGCACACTCTGTATGGACCGTTTCACACGATAAATGACGATAAATCGCATCCATGTTAAAAGACTAGCAAATCCCAGTCGTGTGGAAGCTATCCTTGTAATTTTAAGTTTAAATTCTTTAAATACTTTTTTAACCATGACAAAAAACCTTCTATTTATCTTTTCAGAGTGTGCACTGACCTGTGTGAATAGTGGTACGCTGGATAATGGCACCTGTCAATGTGATTGTGATCCAAATCAAAACTGGAGTGGTAAAAACTGTAATCGTAAGTAAAATAAAACAGATTATTGTGTAACTGTTCCCTGAAAATAAACCAACAAACTACGGAACAAACGAACTAACAAATATTTGACGGGTATATGCCAGCTGTTCGCCACCTGTTCTATTTAGCTGGGGTATCCCCGTTGAGCGACGTTCGAAAGCCAGTACTTCGTTGACTCAAGATCACTGTAAAGGGACTAAGATGTGCTCAAGCAAATATCAATGTTTGACCTTTTCACCATTTTAGTGAGGTTATATCATTAGGAAACTAAACCACATCAATTGTATTATCACAAAAAAGTCATTTTATCCGAACTCCTTTTGTATCGATTTCAGAAAGTTATGTCCACTGAAGGGACAACAAAGGGTCCTCTTACATTTACACGAGCAACAACGCACATATTTCTGGTGTTAATTACACAACTTTTGGACAATACTTGGGTGATTTTGTTTACTAATGGCATGACTTTGTAAGGGAAACATCTGAGAAGTGAGGATCATTTCTTTTCCTCCAGTGCACCAGACTGCATTAGGCCGTTCCAATTTTATTAGTTGGTTTACGGATGCGGCGACTTATTTTGTTGAAAAATCGAAAAAAATAAAAATTGGAAATCCGTACTTTTTTTTGCCCGGCGACAAATATTCAAAACATTGGTCTGAATATTTGGAGAAAAAAAACATAAGTTTTTAGTGTCGAGAAAACGAATGAAAAAAAAATCGTGAAGGCTACGGATCTGTGTACTTGAATACCATATGCGTTTCGATCACGCATCCATACGTGCCATCCTGATGATGTGCATCGGCCCACCAGCCGGCCGCGCGGCGCACAGTAAGTTGCTTTGATGGTACTTATATCCGACTCCTTGCCTCCCTCATGTCTTGATATCAAATACATACAGCGCAGCGGGCGTGCTTCACCGTTGAGAACAGCCCATGCACTGTTATTCGGTGCCAGACCAGCGGCCGTGGGATTGGGTGTTAGACGGGAAGTGTAATACGCGATGTGAACATAATAGTTTGATACCCGTCCCTTAATACTTGTATGTAAACAGAATGCCATGTCGCACGTTCGTCCCGTCAGCAAAGTCTGCCAAAGAATACTTTTCTGGAATTCTGTGACTGTAAAGGAGGGAGGAAAGCTGGATAAACGCTTGTGCCGTCTCCTTGATGAAAGTATTGGTTCATTGTCCAATGCAATGGGCATCGGTGAACAATTCCTTACAATCACTGCAAGTGTCGTCGACATGACTGCCTCCGGAACAGCTAGAAATAGGCCTAACTGACGTTATAGTTATTATTAGGCTAAATTAGTAATAGTAAAGGTGGAGAACATATGGATGATGATGGACATATCCTTCAAATTATTCCAGGATATTTATTTCAATGCGCCTTGAGCACCACTCAGTTGGTGGACCGTGCGCTATATGTCCACACATTATTATTATTATGATGAAAAATCTGGCATTTTTGGTATACGATGACTTCCTCACTTGACCTCAGTCATGTCAGTCTGATCTTGTCAACTCTCCCATGTGACCAGCACGGTCATTATACATGCACAGTGGCAACTATAATAGGATCCTTCTATTTTCTGAAGGGGAGGATTTTTTTTAGAAGGGAAATCAAGTCCGAAAACCATCATAAAAGTGGATTTTAAATATAGTTTTCGCTTTCTGTAACCCCAAAAATCAATGCAATAATTTTTTTAACTGGTTATTGGTTGTAAAAACAATTAAAAAAAAAAAAACTTCCCAATTTGCAGAAACTATTATTAAAATAATACAAAATAATAAATAAATTATAATGGGTATTAAACAGAAATTTAAAAGATGCAAAGGTAGGCTTATTATAACTGAGATGGAATTGCGAGAGGATCCGTCAGTATAAAAAAAAAAAAGCATGATTGTCGTCCAATGGATTTACATGTACATGTAATGATGTATACAACACTAACATAATTTTTAATTTTTTCCTGTCTGACAACCTTTTCACACCTAAAAACTCCGTAAACCAACTAATAAAATTGGAATGGCCTTATATACTGTGAGAATGGAGGTACACTGGATAATGGCATTTGTGTTTGATAAGAAATATCCTGACGTGCCATTTGTTTTTAAAGAGTAAAATAAATAATACATTTAACTTGACTTTTGATTATTTATCTTTTTCAGAGTAGCACTGTCCTGTGAGAATGGTGGTATTCTGGATAATGACACCTGTCAATGTGATTGTGATCAAAACTGGAGTGGTAAAAACTGTAGTCGTAAGTAAAATAGCAAAGAAACTTGTGTTGTTGTCCCCTGAAAATAAACAAACAAACGATCGAACAAACAAACAAACGAATGAACACTATAATGTGACAAATATTTCACGAGAAAGACATACTCAGAATTCTGAATACAATAACATTGCCCACTATCCAATGACGATGGATGCAGCCTAATACTAGACCTGCGTAGCTCCTATACTGTATTATACACATTGCCCACTATCCAATGACGATGGACGCAGCCTAATACTAGACCTGCGTAGCTCCTATACTGTATTATACACACTGCCCACTATCCAATGACAATGGACGCAGCCTAATACTAGACCTGCGTAGGTCTTATACTGTATTATACACACTGCCCACTAGACCTGCGTAGCTCCTACATGTATACTGTATTATACACATTGCCCACTTTCCAATGACGATGGACGCAGCCTAATACTCGACCTGCGTAGGTCCTATAGTGTATTATACACATTGCCCACTATCCAATGACGATGGATGCAGCCTAATACTAGACCTGCGTAGGTCCTATACTGTATTATACATATTGCCCACTATCCAATGACGATGGATGCGGCCTAATCACTAGACCTGTATTCCTATACGGTATTATACACACTGCCCACTATCCAATGACGATGGATGCAGCCTAATACTAGACCTGCGTAGGTCTATATTATACACATTGCCCACTATCCAATGACAATGGATGCAGCCTAATACTAGACCTGCGTAGCTCCTATACTGTATTATACACATTGCCCACTATCCAATGACGATGGACGCAGCCTAATACTAGACCTGCGTAGCTCCTATACTGTATTATACACACTGCCCACTATCCAATGACAATGGACGCAGCCTAATACTAGACCTGCGTAGGTCTTATACTGTATTATACACACTGCCCACTATCCAATGACAATGGATTGCAGCCTATCACTCGACCTGCGTAGGTCCTATACTGTATTATACACATCGCCCACTATCCAATGACAATGGATGCAGCTTCAATACTAGACCTGCGTAGGTCCTATATCATTATACACTGCCCACTATCCAATGACAATGGATGCAGCCTAATACTCGACCTGCGTAGCTCCTATACTGCACACATACACACTGTCCACTACCCAATGACAATGGATGCAGCCTAATACTAGACCTGCAGTCTTGTATCGTATTATACACACCGCCCACTATCCAATGACAATGGATGCAGCTCTAATACTAGACCTGGCGTAGGTCCTATATCATATTATACACGTCCATTATCCAATGACAATGGAGATGCGCTAGATGGCGACTGTATAATTATGGTCATTAAAACGGCAGGCAATTACCAAGATTATATAACCAAAATTCATCATGTGAAATTATTCTGTCGGAAGTGTTGTTATATTAGACAATACTGAAATCAAATTTAATAAAATATTAATGAACATTTTCCGTTAATAAAGATTCTAATTTCAAATATGTCAACCAAAAAATGAGATGAAATATTAAATTTTAATTAAATATCGTCAAACATTTTGTTGACCAAAATTGTTGAAATATTAATATTCTACACACATGTCATGATTGTTCTTGTATACTGAATGTATAATAAAGTGACGAAATCTTCACACATACAATAAACTAATCATGTTGTAAAATGTTTGGTGAACACTAATACGGCAAGATTTTGCAGAAGAGACGTGCTAAATGCACAAGACATTGTTTCTTAATGGGGTCCATCATTTAAACGTGTGTAGCCTAACTACTTGACATGAAACGTTGGTCCTAGACGCTATATATTGCATTAACAGATTATCTCATGTAGTACACATGGTCACATCGATACAAAATACATTAATATTATAATGTACACTTTGTAATGAGTTGTGATTTACCGAACTAAAAGATCCATCCTTACAAAATCGAACCATGTACGTCCAAGTGAACCCAGACTGCAGATTCCATTCAGGTTTGGTATCGTGAACATTAAGCGTGAACCCTGACTTTCAATGCATTTTATTTTTGGTCATGCAATTTCGATTTTTCGAAAACCAAATAACTAATTAAATACATACTGATCACTTTTTAGTTAAAATATTTCAAGGAACTTTGTACCATCTCAATGGAACAATGCGCTTCGAGTTTTTGTTTCCGCAGATGATAAGCGTGTCAATGCAATTTGATAATAATATAAACAATAGTATTTTACATCCCTTGCTTTATTTCTTCTCTCCAGAGTGTACGCTGTCCTGTGATCATGGTCAACTCAATGATCAGACATGTCAGTGAATGTGACGAAGGCTGGATTGGCAATTTATGCTCAATAGGTACGTACAAACTATGGGATGTACATTGCTAAAACTGACGCGTTCAAAACTATATGAAACTATGTCGGCAGTTCGCTCAATAACACCATGGAAGAATAAAGTTGACATCACTGGTGTTATTTTGAATAAGGGGTATTAATTATGTCACATTTACATTTCACATTAAAGTTAAAGTACACAAATTGCTTTACATAATTACCAAATTATCTTCTGACAATCACCCTGGCAACAATTCTAATTTTAAAATCTATCAATCAAATTATTTGAACACAATTAATAGTTGATTTCTGCACATACTTCGTATTCCTCAAAGAATATAGATTGCATAATAATGTGAAGAAATCTCTGAAAATATTAAACTAAATATTGTAAAACACGGTGAACTTCAAATAATTTATTGCAAAAAATACTAATATTTTGAATGTGGCAACAATTTTGCGGAAAATGTTCCAAAAATACAAAAAAAAAATACAATATAATATTGGTCTTTATGGTAAGAGAGTCATTCCTATACGCTACAAGATGCATAACTAGATTACATCATGATGTAACATTTGTGATGAGACTTTGTGATTTCCCAAACTAAATGATCTCATCCATACTTGTGATGAAATCGCATCCTGTCCTAGTGATCCCTGACTGCCACTTCCCTTCAGGTTTAGCATCGTACATGGGGTATGATCCTTAGCTACACAATGAAATGGGTTGAATGTATGGGTTAAATGACTTCGACTAGCACCGTCAATATAGGCTAGATTGTTATGTTGTACAGTCATCCAGAGGAGCAGGTCAGTGCATAAGCCAGAATTTGAAAATAGGGGGGTCCAAATTTGTTATTCTTTGAAAACAGTGTCCAAGTGTTTAACTTCCAATACTTGTTGCATGTGTTTTACAAATAAAACAGGGTATCCATTTAGCAAACAGGATGTCCAAAACACACCCAAAGGTATTGCTGGCTAATACTATGGCGCAGGTTCAAATCCTTCTGCAGTCAAATTTCGTTGTTCACATTCAATATGTTATAGTTGTAAATATCGGTTTTCGTTTTGGCACGTTATCATAAAGCGTCATAATTTTTTAAAACCACAGTCATCGGGCAAAAGACATGATAAGTAGAGCTTCGATAATGACATCTAATTATTTCATCGAACAAATAATTATTTATGTCACTGAGCTTTTGGAAAGTGGTCAACAGAAACACTAAAATGGAGGCACGCTAGACAGTGGTAATTTTGTGACCCGAACTGAAATAGCAATGTACCGGAAAGTAACCTAATTACTTATCTCTTCGAAGTACATCTTGACATTTATTCAGAGACATCATATTTCAATAATAATAACTGCCATTTCTACAGCGCCTTTTTCCAGAGAGAGTATATTGCGCTCAGAATTGCATGAATTAATTCAATGACAAATCTACAGCATTTTCTCTATGTAGGACAAATGGAGTATAAAGGACACAGCTTTTATAGTTCATCAGCAGCTAAAGGGGACTGACATCCTTTACTTAAGGCGTTTTTGTAATAAAATATTGTTTGAGACCACATGTGTCTATTTAATCATTGATTTCTGAGTACAAGTATGTTAAAACAATGTTTGAAGTGTTTGGGGAGGCAACCTCACCCATGGTGGAAAAACTTCATTGCATAAGATATGTGACGTAAGGTCGGAAGATCCGATGTGTACATGATGTACATGTACATACATTATTCACACACGGAAGCGTCAATTTCATTTCTTCCGTGATTTTTGTTTCCGGAACTAATAAAATACCGGGAATATGTGTTTCAGAGGATGCAACAACACCAACAAAGAGACGGTGTGTTAGCCTTCATCTGTTCCCAAGTGACCCAAAATATCGCCGTATTTGGACGAGCAAAGTTCGACTGACAAGAGTAAAGTGGTCAGGTCCATCGGCTGACACAGTTTTGTACAGCGATCATTTTGAGCCGAGTTTTGAGCCAAATTTCTCTTCCCGACATGACGTCACGAACAGCTCCTCCGTGCAGGGCGGGAACAACTAGTAAAAGTGGGGGCATTTTTACAATGTAAAATAACACTCTCAAAAACAATAAAAACACAAAACAAAAATTGTATTGATCTTTTACTGATATAAAATAAAAAAATGATCACATGCATATTTAACTGTTTGATTTAAATCCACGACAGTCCCCCTTTAAGGGAACAATGCACTTTGAGCTGAAATATTAACAATAACTGCCATTATTTTTGAATGTTTCCGTAGATAATAAGGTTGTGGATACAATCGAATAGAATTTCATCAATAATAATGTACAACCCTGATTTTATTTCTAGAGTGTACGCTATCCTGTAAGAATAATGGTGTGCTCAATTATCAGACATGTCAGTGTGAATGTCTTGGAGGTTGGAGCGGCAATTTATGCGCAGGTACGTACAAACTATGCAGTATGCACTGTACAAACTGGGAGAGACACCAGTTCGCTCAATATGAACACCACTGAATACCGTTAACATGCATCACTGGTGTTATTTCACCAAGGGACATTTAAAGGGAAAATACCGTCACGATCAGAACGGACATTTCATAGGGCATGGAATCGGTGTCCTAGTTTAAGATGAAGACTGACTGAAAATTACTGGCTCATTTATGCAGCAGCGACGATAATAATATGACCTAATCATGTGAGGTATTATTTTCAGTCATTGAGCACCTTAAAAACTAGCACTCCGATTTCATGCCCTGTTGATCGTGACGATCCTCGTAAACTATGTCACATTTACATTTCACATTAAAACCAACGAACACCAATTGTTTTCTATATTGTCTAAATGTTACCCTGACAAATTATTCCTCCTAAAGTGCTTCATATTTTGGAGAAAATTTAAAATCGCCACTTTGTCCAACAGTTTTCAATTTCGTCGCCAATCAAATGAGCTGAAATAATAAATATTTTTCACACATTTCATGATCCTCAATGTATGATCTTCTATGATAATCAAAATCATGAATTTATCATTTGATAAATCAAAATTTGATTTGGTGAAACTGCAAAGAATGTTCACATACTAACTCAGAGCAAACTGCACACAAACAAATAAATATTTCAAATCGACAAATGTTTGACGGAAAGACATGTTCAAAATAGATGTAATAGATGTAGCATAATACTTAACATGAGTAGGTCCTATACACTGATCTCTATACTAACTGGATAGGAGATCGCGCCGATTGGCTGAAGCTCGTTGTTCGCCATCTTTGTTCTCCCCAAGAAAGAAGGCGCATGCGTGACGGCCGGACAGGTTTACTGCTATGGAGTGTCGTGGCCGAGCGGTCTAGCTTACTGACTCAAGTTCTGGTGTTAGCAGCAGAATGTGGTTCGAATCCTGGCCGTGACACTTGTGTCCTTGAGCAAGACACTTAACCATAATTGCTTTTCCACCCAGGGGTAATGGAACAAGTACCTGTGAGGGCAGAGTTGGTTGATTAGCCCTATATGCGCTGTAATGGCAGTAATTGAGCTGTATACTCCCCAGGAGCTAAGATGGTTTCAGGAATGATTTATGAGTTTTATGAGCAGGGGTAATAATATATTGCGCCTTGAGCACCACTCAGTTGGTGGATACGTGCGCCATATAAGTCCACATTATTAGGTTTACTGCTTCCCGACCGACGACAATGCTGGAGTGCTGCTGAACCAGTTGTTGTTATTGTCTGTATGCTAACATGACATTTGACTCTTGACCTTTTGGGAGAACTAACATGGCGGTCGGTTACCAAACTTTTATAGGTCAACTGAAGGCCCATCATCTCCTATCCAGTTAGTATGAGAGCGTTCTATACTGTATTATACATACGTTCATCTAATGAGAATGGAGGTTTACAGATAGCTGCGATAAGGGTCACTGATCAAAGTTAGAAAGGTACGGCCTGTTTCCCCACTGAGTGATAAAATGGTTACACATTCATAACAGAAGTAATACGAGTCCCCTTTAAATTTCATCAAAATAAGTGACCTCTATTGTCCAAGGAAAATCACATCGTTTTCAAAGATAATTCATGAATGATAATGTTAAGATAAGGTACATCATTGAGAAATATGTTTTTAAGAAATATTACTCATATTTAAGATGAACACAGTGACTGAAAATGACCAGATAACTTATACAGCTGGCAACGGTAATATTGCCTCATTCATTGTGGGGTATTATTTCAGTCACTAAGTTAATCTAAAACTAGCACTCCTATTCCATGCTCTGTTGATCCTCACTATATTGTCCCTTTACGCTGATGATGGCATTCCATAGAATTAGACCGAGATGCGGTCACCTTCATGGCAAATAATTTCCTGTTTTAGAAAGAGTACTCTTTCCTAAATTTCGTAATAGAATGAATACGAACAATCTCAATGCATGTTCAATATTTTCCTCGTTGAAGATACAACGTATTAAGCCGTGTAACTTTCACTGATTGGTTTGTTTGATAGATATCTTTGATCTCAAAAGAGAACAAGAATACTCATAGAAGAATTTTGACACATATTATTGTCCAATGTTGTGCTTCTCCATTTAATTCGCAAATTACTACACATTGTTATCCCTTCCCACTGCACCGTCCTCTATATCACCACCATGTATGGAGTATTGTTTCATATATGGATTGTTCCTAATCCCTTTACATTGAGACAATCCCCATGAGGGTAAACAATAACAAAGATACTGTCTGCGAAGTATCATGTTGGTTGAAATGTCATATTATTGAAATCCCTACCCTTGGGTTTCAATAGTTTGTCCAAAATCCCCAGCTCTGACCTTGGTCAACGTGGGGGCAGATTTTATATCTGACTGACATTAGTCACTGCCATAACTCGGCTCGGTATCCGACATTAAAAATCGTTTAATTAAATTTCAAATTCTGATTAGCCCCAAATTGGTAAAAAAATTTAATCAGCTCCTTAACATGGAAATGGGACAAATCATGAAATTACAAAACGCAATTTAATAACTTAATTATACCCCAAGCCTCTCTACATAACAAAATCATAAAAAAATCTATCAATGACCATTTATAGCAGGATTTGCTATACAAAACAATTGTGTGGAATGACTCCGAAGAAACTTGTCTCATGCCTGCAATAACTGGGCAATATGTCATGAACCTTCCCTTTAATGTATATCTAAGGGCAGGTCATGAGTTCAATTTGAAGGCGTACAGGTACCAAATCTAACCATGAGTGCGTGGAGTCGTCACATGTGATGTACATCACATACAATCGCTTCCAACCAGATCTCCCAGAGAACAAAAGCAAACAAAAGGTTTTGTCATTGTTTGCTAGCATACCTTTACACAACCATTATTTATAGTTGATGAAATTCTTATGAAATTCTTGCGTCCCGGGTGATAAACAATTGATTTAATTTCGTCTAAGCAGGAGGTCGTGGGATTCAGATTCTCTGTCTGAGTCGCCTGTGAAGTTTTTTCCATTAAGACACTCAGAAAGTTAACCGGCAGTGTGGGGCAAAAAATTTAAATCAATTAACCATTATTGTTGGCCATCATTAGCTATTGCTACTTATTCATTGTTGCCATTAAAACAGTCATGAACTTCTATCATTGTGTAATAATAATGCAACTTATGTAATAAACAACGTCATGTACATGTATAGCACCGGATCGTCTCACCAGCCTGGTTACATAAACGGTATATATTCAGTACACAGTGCACACCTCCATTGAATCGTAACGATACCAATTGACAACCATGCAGGGGTTATTTGTATAATAAAAATACGTTACTATGTTTAGAACCAAAAAAAAGAGACCGAGCAAGAGAGACATTAAACTCTTTCCAGAAACATAATGTTAAAGCATTGGACACAGAGTGCCACGTAAACATTTAAGGCTGATGCTAGAAATCTCCAGGTGTACGTCACAGATTTTATTGTTAACATTAAGAAGGAGAATGGGAGGAGCGCAGCGCCCCCTGAAATGTTAAGCTTATTTTTTTTTTTTTTAATTGTACAAACGGACGCATTTAAAAAATGGACAACGGGAAAATATATTCTCAATAGGCACACTTTATTGTTTGCTAACTGCTTAAAACGGTTCATTTTGGCCAATAATAATAATAATAATAAAGATTTTTAGCGCGCACATATCCACCCTTACAAGCGCTCCAAGGCGCGGAAACAAAGAAAAAAAAAACATTAATACAATCAATATACAATGATAGCATAGAAAACAAATATTATGTACCGAGATACATGCCTACAATACAATGGTATCATAAATAACTTATACATCACCTTTAAAGAGTTGTGACAAAAGATGAGTTTTAAGAAAAGCCTTGAAACCGGTTATAATATGACAAGATTTGAGTTTGAAGGAAGACGATTCACTTGGAGTCTCAGAGCTGCGATAGAGAAACGACCCTATCACCCCAGTTCCGTGTTTTGAAGTTGGTTCCTTCAGGGTGACATGTTATGGAGCGCAAATTGCGTGATGGAGTGGTGAACTTTAAGCAGTTCTGAAATATAAATTGAGCAACAATGTTATTAAAAGATTTGTGAACAATTAGCATAAGTTTAAAACACTCTTCAGAAACGGAAGATGCAGTTTTTTTTCAAAGATTGGCGTGATATGGCATGACTTTCTGGACAAAGAAGTCACAACACGAGCTGCTGTGTTTTGTAATAATGCTGAAGAAGACGATATTTTGATTCTGCAGGAGACCGTAAAGGAGAGGCATTCCCGTTATTATCGAGCCGTGATGTGACAAACGCATGCATAATTTGTTCAGCAGCACTTTTATTCAAGTATTTCCTAATTCGGCCATATTTCCTGATATGAAAATGATGATATGCGCGAACAATGTTGGAGATATGTGGTTTTAAAGTCATTGTCGAGTCAAATATAACAACTCCAAAATTACGTGCATGTAATGGGGGTTATCTCAAGAGTCACCAATGTAATAGAATGGAGAGAAACTTTAGTACACCGCTTGACGTGATCCAATTAGAACAAATTCTGTTTTCATCGTTCAGTTTCAAGGAGTTTTCAGTCATCCACCGCCGAATCTCTTGAATACATTTCTCCGGTTTTTTAAATATGAGGGAATCGGCTTCCAGGTTCTTGAGAAGATTTAAAAAGTAATGTAAAGCTGCGTGTCATCAGCGTAAACATGGTAATTTAGAATTATACTTCAAAATGATAACACGAACTGGAAAGGTATAAACAGTAAACCATCAGGGCTGAGTACAGAGCCTGGGGTACACAATAGTCAAGAACAACAGGCTCGAGATATGTTACCAATACAAACATGCTGAGGCCTATTTAAAAGGTGGGACTTATACCAATCCCAGGGCTGTGTCCTGTATTCCAAAGATGATATTGAAGGCAGGAGAGAAGGATTTATGATCGACCGTGTCAAATAAAGCAAGTCTAATCAAAACTTAATGCAGTGATTTTCCCCTCATCCACAGCAGGCCAAATGTCATTGTTGACGCGAAGAAGAGAGTTTTCCCGTTCCATGAAATGGTTTGTAGGTTGACTGAAATGTGTCCGACAGGTTATTAGCGCGAATGAATATGTCACGAGATCCGTGATGAAACAACTCGCTCGTTTGTTTTCAAGGTAATTTTAAATTCGCTACCGGTTTGTAATTTTTGAAAGCTTCCTTGTCCAAATTGGGTTTCTTTAGGAGCGGTTTCAACATGAGAGCAACCCTTTCCGCTTATTAGGGAAACAACCCGGTTATAAGAGGATCTGTTTACAATAATTATGAGTATACTAGCCAAACACATCAACATTTTTGTTTATTAACTTGAGATTGGCACTGGACAAGTCTCATGATTTTGATGGCGATTTGTTAGATGGGTTTCTTGATCTCCGCAATACCTGTAGTGAAGTATAAACATGGACCAGCTTCTACATTGTGGATCCTTGAAAGATGCAGTTTGTGATAGAATGGCAGGTACCGAGGAAAACAACGACGGATATTCCTCCAATTTTTGTGACAAAAAATTTGAAAAGCATTGCGAGGTGTCCTGGATCGGAGTGTGTAAACAAGGAAGCACACTGGAGCTTTGGGTTTATGGGAAAAGTGCTTTTCAACAATGTTAAAGAGGTTTTTCTGATCAATTGAGCTATCTTCCGTCAAAGAGATGAGTAGTGGTATTTTTGCCTGGTTATCATGTTCTTCCACACACGTTATTACAGGTTCTCAAGCCGATGTACCCAAGTTTCCCCATTGTCACGCCATCTTCGCTCAAGTTGACGGCGATTTTCCTTTACCTTTGCACGATATCATCTGTTGAACCAGGGGATCTGATTAGGCAAGTTAATAACAGTTCGAGTTTTTGCGGAGCATGATCATCCAAGATGTTACGCTGATGTAGTAGATTCAAACAGACTGACACAAGAATCCAGCTCACCATCTCAAGGTTTGCTATTTCCAGTTGAGATTCAACATCATGACATAAATTTTTTATATTATTTTTTTCCAGTGGCGAGTAGTTACAGAAATGGTAGGCGTGAGGTTTTGCTGTTCAAATTTACCATGATTGCATACACGATCAGATAAGCTTGTGATGAATAGGGTTATATTCGATAAGAGGTGAAGTATTTTCGCGCGTTATCATGAGGTCACACAGTGACCATACTGATGAGTGGGTGCTGTGATGATGCCTTCAGCAAGTCCATGAGCAGAAGAGCAGATCTTTAAAACTGATTGCATAATTGTTTGAAATAATGTCCATGTGAATGTAAAATCGCCGGTTAAAATAATGTCAGATGGATTGTGTAAGAGATAATCAACAATTACCATTTTTTTCAAATTCTGCAGAAAACTGGAGAAGTTTACATATGTCCAACATCAATATCCCGCTGGTCGATAAATATTAATAAGGCGAACAGATCTCAGAGTTGCACGTTACCTCAGGCATGCAGGGGTTCCAAATGTTAGGTAGTCAACGTTAACTTTACATGACAAAGGACAGAAATTTGGACCTAAAAGTAGTGCAAAAACCTCCACCGGCCTTTTTACTTGTCTGGGAATATGATGGAGAAAGCTAGCCAACGTACACTCACGGGTAGCAGGTCGTATCATCAGGTTTAAACTTATGTCTCGGTTTGGTGGGCAACAAGAGATCCAAATTGTTTTGAACACAAAGTCAACAAATTACATCCGATTTGTTAATATGGATTTCGAGTATTCGAGACAAGAGCTGAAGTTTCTAGATCATCGTAATATGTTTGGAGTTGAAGTTATGCCAATGTCGCTTGTTGATGTGGTTGAGTTCATCACTGCTGGGGTTAGTGAAGGCTGGAGTTCTAGTTGTGTAAGTCTGTCCATTCTACGGCGACCAGCTTTTTTTACCTCTATGTGTGCGGCGGTTATATGTTTGGGGGGTTGACTTAAGTATTCCAAGACAGTTCAATTGACTCAATGCTGAATAAGATAAAGCTACATCAGTACATGGAGCATCGCGAAGATTGAGTAGTTCATTGCGGCTGTAGGAAATTTTATGGAGCTGAGTGGCGTTTGTGGGTGTGTTGATCAGTGTTTCAGGTCCAGGGTTTGGGTTTATGTCACCAGAAATTAAGAGTTCAGGTGAAAGGTGGCAGATGAATTATCATAAAGTATGATATAGGACGTCTCAAGAATTTAAGATGGCGGATTTTAGTTGAACAATCTGTAGGTTGCATCTTGTAGCCATCTACTGATGAGTCATTGAGACACAATGGTCTGGATAGCAGGAGTAGAATAACAGGATGTAGACCTCCATTGTCTGATCACAGTTGTTGATCCAAACAAAAAGGCTTGTGGTCAAGCTACAGAGTTATAATCTCTAGCTACAGGTTATAATCTAAATCAGAGTTGACTGCACAAATTAAATGAAGATCCAAAATGTATACACTCAACAGTAAAAAAATTTCTCACAGACAGACAAAAAACAAACAGTTTTTCACTTATTATAAGAAAACAAATGTACAAATGTCATAAAACGTCCAGTAGATTCCAGGTGTAATAAGAAATCCACTAGTATAAAAAATTAAGACAAACTTGTAGCTACAAAACACTTACTTAGCACAAAAACTGGAGAGCTGTTATGAGTGGCTGCTTAGGCGCCCAGTCACATAAACATAGACCCTTTATATTACTTATTTTCATTTCCCTCAAGTAAATTAGAAATTTTCCGATTACAAAGAAAAATGTAGAAAAATGCCGAATAAATAAGGAAAACGGCGGATACATGTTTAACCACTTAGTCTTGTAGGAATGTGGAAAGTAAATCATATAATATACTGTATGGACCAATCATGGTGCAGTAATTACAATGTTACAACATGTTTAATTCTCTTCACCATCTGAGTCCCTATATCCATTCATAAATAAATGTACTTACTAGTAATACATCTTATTATTATCTGTCATTAGATTACAAACATGAAGACTGTCAGTCCTACAATGATGCTCGTAACTACGTGAGTGGTGTCTACACCATCTATCCTCTACCTGACGTGTATCCAGACGGATTGAAGGTCTACTGTTATATGTCATCATACAGAATTGGCTTGATAGTAAGTTCACTTTTGTCTACCATTACCACATACAGATTGAATCCCAACATGGGACTAGTGAAGTCAAAGGGGGTGGGGTGGAGGAGGTGAATGACAATAAGGAGCGATGAGTGGACTCAATGAAACCTTATCTTGCCCGGTCCCAATGATCTTAAAGGTTTACTCTATTCATAACCCCAGATTAATATGTAATTTAAACAATGTTGGTCGGATAATCATATTTTGGAATAAAAACATTTTACGTCTTCGATTTGAATATTTGAATGAATGTACAATACAAGTTGAGCTGAGAGATAGAGACCATTATAATGCTTCTGATGTGACGTCATCTCATCGGTAAAAATAATGATTAAATTGTGTGCACTATGTAATGGCAGCTACACTCAAATGCAGCGTTTGTGACGTCACAAGCGTTCCATGCTAAATCCAACACGACCGAATTCTGTCGATGACGTGCACAACTAATTCTTGCTGTTGAAAACACAGTAAAAACAATCCGCATTTTCTCATTAAGATATGTTTTGGATAAACAAATACCAAGATGAGTGTTTGAACATCTTAATTATCAATCTAACACAATAAGATTTGTATTACAGCAAACTTCATGGATTCCAACTCTATTTGATACTGTTCTTATCATGGCACCCATGAGGTGTGTTTGTTTATTCAAATCTGGCTGCGTGACATGCCTACAGGTTAGTCAACCATACTACGGGTTAGTCAGCGATATGATTACAGTGATTCTATAATTATGGACAAGATAATTATTTAAAATTTAAAATATGGATCCATTTTTCCAATAAAAATTACTTCCCCCAAACAAAAATAAGCTTGCGGCCCCCCCCCATCCCCAGCTTTTTGTGGTGGCGCTGCCCATTTTACGTCTTTGATTTGAATAATTATTTTATATGTACAAATAATACAAGGCGTGTTTGTTTATTCAAATCTGGGTGCGGTCATGTCACTATGGGTTAAGTCGGCGTCTCAGCATGAAGTGATCGAAATGATTCTATAGACAAGAAAATGGTATGATACCAAAATAATATATCAAAACAAAACACGACAAAGAAAGAAAACATAAGGATCAGACGAGTGATCGTTCGTCTTACTTGAATTTGGTGGCACTTCTAAATATAAAATGCTATTCCATTAAAAACATTCAAATTCAATTTCAATACTATCAATGATGTAAAATTATGTTACAACAACATACCAAATAAAAGCAATAATAATTAACTTATAAGACTATCTAAACAAAGTAAAGACAATAAATAAGAAAAAAACTTTAATTTAATTCCCACCACTTATAATACCCCTATACAAAGTGGCATGATAGTATGTACGCATTGGAGTACAAAGTTTGAAGACAAACCAGGGGAATTCCTCCGCGTGTAAACTACACAGTGATCTCGACATTGCCTTATCACTGGAATAAAAATCTGCCTATTGATGATTATAAATCATGGTTTTGTAAGATGAACAAGAAAATAAGTGAAGCTACGTAAGTTAACTTGTTCACCCCTGAACTTTCAAGCAAAATTTGAAAGAAAAGCCAGCAAGTTATTGTGTATGTCGCCCAAATCACTCGTCTGTGCTAAGGACGGGCCCAGGGTATCGAAAAGGGGACACACGGCAAAAGTGGTGGGGAGGCAAAATGGGTGGAGAGGCACACTGACAAGGAACACGGTAAAAGGGTGAGAGATGACTGACAAGGGAACATGGCAAAATGGGTGGAGAGATACACTGACAAGGGAACACGGCAAATGGGGAGATACACGACAAGGGGGAACACGGCAAACACTATGAATAACTTTACCCTGAAAATCTGTTTTACCGTGAAATAAATAGTTCACGCAATTTAACGACACAACACCGTGAAAACACCATGAAATACTCTTGGATTCCTTTGCCGTGAAAACGCAGTGAACTTCTCGTGGCAGTTTTGGGGCAGCTCATTAAATGAGAGTAATGAATTTGCCATGAAATCACCGTGAACATTATTGCCAATATCTGAGAGGAAGAGAATGTTATTTCAAGGCAATACGGATTTTCAGGGCATTTTCAGGGTGAAGTTGTTCATAGTGAAAAGGGGTTGGGAGGTACACTGACAAGGGGAATTATGAGTTATAATCATAACATATAATCGTGGTTAATATGGTGTTATTTTTAAAAATTGATAAAACGTATTTATTTATCTACACGAAGCACACCATTTGCAATCCTCTTTGCTCCAGGAAGCACAAATACAATCTGAATAGTTTTATAAGAACATGTAACTGTTAATTAATGAACACATTAAATAAACACAAATAGATACTGCTAACGTCACTACACAAACAGCCAGTGGGGGACTACCAATCCTCTACAAAAGTCACATGTTGTAAATTATTATGAAAAATATGTTTCTTATAAATGAGTTTCATGAACATTTTGGAAAATTTTGGGGCCAGTTTAGGATGAATTTCTGTAATTGGGAACTTTTGAGAAAACTGTTAATCTAAAACCACAACGCATTTTTCAAACGTAACAAACTGTATTTTGGAGGAGTTTGTTTTACTATGAATGAAAATTGTGTTGGATGATCGTATGAACCATCTCCCTGGACTAAAGTGGGTGTATACATACCCCGATCCCACGGGATTTACACACATAGTCCTGTTCATAAACTATTAGAAAAAAGCTACGTCACAATAATTCATTAAGTGAAGCGGATATTATATTAAATAAAATAGTTAAGATTCAGTTTTCGATTGTTATGACAGATACTCGGCCCTATTTTGGTAAAACGATGTAAGTACATTTTTTTAGATTTTGAGATAAAGCCATTCCCACTCAGTCGAGGGTGCTATTTACGATTCTGAAACTCTCTGTATGTTAGCCTTAAAAATACAAAGTTTGTGACTGTAATTTACAAAAATGGTGTATGTCACACTTACATTTATTGGGAAAGCTGGAAATAAGGTAAAGTGGTGTATCTCTGACATACACCACTACAGCAAATTAATAAAAACTTTTCAGTGATTAGATACGGCAGTAGCTTTGGGTCGAGATATCATCGAGTGAATCGTATCTTACGATAAGGCAATGTTCATCGTCTCGAAACCTCTTCAATTATAAAAGTCCATTGGCTATATACATGTAGAGAAGAAATCATAAAAAGGTGAACGTCACCCATCATATAGTTTGAAACATTCGGATTCTATAATAAATTATGAAATAATTCTTACAATATTTCCGAATATTTGTTTAATGTTGCGCAATATTTTGGATGTTTTTCTCGGAAATTTACAATCTTGGGAGAAAGTATTTGAACATTTTAAAACATGGTAGTCCAAACGTAAACATAAAGTGCGGGTATACCAAGTATACTAGAGTTCACCGGGCAATATTGGTGGACGGGGCGGGGAAACACGTCCCGTACAATAAGCAAAAAGTGGGGCAATTAATTGACATAAAAACTTCACACATTCTTAAATTAAAAACTATAAGTTATCACTTAAGCAGCATCCGAACACTTAATACAAAACAGGGGTGTTTTGTATTAAGGATAATTTGGGGGTGAATCCTCAAATACGATCATTGCATATTTTGATAACGAATTTAAGATATAATTTACTTTATATTATTTGGTTGTAAATCCATTTGATTTGACTAATCCAACTAAATGACCAATACATATTAGTCCAATACACATTAAAGTGAATGGTGTAATTTTGGAAAGTGGAAAATGTAATTTGGGGGTAGTATGCAAACCCTACCCCCCCCCCCCTCCCCCACCCAATATGGTTATGCCACCAGTATAAGGGGCGATCCGGACTACCCATTCCTAACTTCTTGTTTGAATTTAAGGACCAGTTGGGTAGTGGTCTTTTAAAATATTGGGCTTTGGACATCAGAATATCAATCTAGAGAAGTCCAAATAAAAGGTGTTGGAACTATATCTGCATAAGCTGAAAGACTAAATGATCTGTCAGAAGAAGAAAAATAATAGGTAGTCTGAAATATAGCTTTTGTATGTTAACTTGTTGTAATAACCTACATGCAATAGTGTTTGACGAATTATACTTTTATTTAGACAATTGTCAGACCATAATGAGCATGATCAAACTATCAACTATAAATACTATACGATTACCAATAATTATAAGGTTTTGGGTCACATGCTTATCATGTGAGGTAGGGCGTGTTGTGGCGCTTAACAGAGAGGAACTTGTTTCTGATGTCCAACAAGTGCAGAAACATGACATTTACAATGCCAAATGTAACTTACTCGTGAGTAGTAAACTTGTATAAACTTGTATAAACAGTTGTACAAACAATCATTCAATCATTTTTGAACAAAAACTTGTTACTTTTACAATCATAACTCAAAGCAGGAAGTCAGTTCAAGCTTGCTCAAAACAGTCACGTGACTATAACACATATTAACTCGTGAAAATATTAAATACACTCAACCAATGATCAAAACCAAAACTTGGTTCTGGTCGTGATCGCGAAAACACCCCCCACCCCCCTCGAGTAAAGTAATGCGCATACAATCGTGCACCAAGTCATGTTACATAGCAACTCTGTATAATAGTCAATAAATCCAAATATAAACTTGTCACGAATTCATTGAGTTTATATTTCCTAACACGTATGAGAAGGAACACAGTCATGTACAATGTTGGGCGCATACATATATTAATGTATAAATGTTCCATATTTTCAACACTTAACATTTAATTTAATCTAATTTAAAAACAAACATCACAAAAATATGACATGATTATTTTCCAACTTATACTACATGTATGCAATATTATTGAACCTTTGATGTTACGGTATCAATATCCATGCCAGGATGCTGCCATTCACCCATGCAGTATTACCCAGTATATCCCAGTGAAGTTACCGCCATCGTGGACAATAAGATATTTCCCACGCAAAATGCCAACCCTTATTGTACGCCGCTGATGCAAGGTTAGGCTTAATAAGATCGCATTTTGTTTATTCTATTTTGAAAGATGAAATGTATAGTTCACAGCTCAGTACAATATAAAATCAAATCAATCAAATAGAGATCCACACAATCCAATTCATTTTATGTGTGTGTGTTTATTTAAATAACAATGACAATAAGGAAATAACATTAAATCAGTGGAGAATCCAGAAACATGATCCTGTCCCTTCACTCAAAATAGGAAGATGGGAAAAGAAAGATAAGGAAAGAAAAAGAAAATAAATGCACAGTATTAATGTATGTAACGGAGCCGGCTGTGACACACAAAGTACTCCTCATGGTCAAAATAGTACTGTGAAAAGGGAAAAGACTTACATTTCAACCCCCACCCCGACCACCATTATGGATCCGTCGCTGATTAATAATGTTGATGTGCTAAAGTGGCTCAAATACATTGAGTTCTCTATTGACAGTTTGTTCATTATTACTGACTTGTAACACTGTAGGTAATACAGAGGCGAAAATACGGGTCTGAGAATTTCACTCGAAGCTGGAATGAGTACAAGGACGATTCGCTCATTGATGTCAGACCACTGGATAGGTAACAGATGCACCCATAATCTGACAAGAGATGGAGAGTGGGCGATACGTGTGACCTGACGGATACAGATGACACCAGGGGTGTTCGGTATATTAAGCCTTTCAGCATAATGTCCCCAACGACACCATTACAAACTGAGTATTGGGACAGAAAGCGTACTACGGCAGCGCGTACTATGGCAGAGACATTGGTATGCAACAAATTTACTTTTGAAGAATGATCACATACTGTTAATCGTCATTACTCTGATTGGATTGAAATTTAAAAATATAAATTAATTAGTCACGAGTTTTGGTCCCTTTTGCGTTCGAAAAACAATACTTGAAATGTATTTTTTGAAACTCCCCAAAAATGTACTCAATATGTTTGATGAGTTTACTTTAATTATTGAAAGAGTAATGCAAAACTATCAAATAATAATTAGAACTTCAAATTTCATCTGTTGGATTCTAAACATTGTATACATTTTCCGTTTTAGGGTTTTATGTTGCAGGTTATATTCCGTTTCATATGTTTTTAAGGTTACTAAGTTGGTTTTCCTGACATCAGGCTAAAGTTAGCAACATACACAAAACCATTGGCATGTTGATGCATGTTGTTACGATTGGGGGCAGATGTTGGACAAATGACCTCAACCAACCTCTCCCCACGTAAAATCAATACTGATTTTGTATTAATTAATTTATTTATTTTTAAATTTGAGTGAGGGCCATTACTAGTGTAACCTATAATGGACATGGAAATATCATTTTTGGAAACAAAAGAGTTTTAATATACGTTTATTGGGGACATTTATTATTACACGTCTCCCTGTCATATATATTGGAGGACATGACCTCTTGTCCCCTGGGATCGCTACCCATGTAATAATTTTATATCAGTAAGCATATATAAATCTCATCTAGTTTGAGAATTACATCTAAAAACATCTGCTAGATTCGGGCAACATTGTTGAGCTTCACATAACTTATGCATGATCATTTATATATTATGTTTTTCCTCGAAAAGAAACTTGAAATTTTCAAAAGATTACTATTTTGTAATCCAGACAAAGGCAGTGAGTAATACACAAAGCATCTGATATTATACAACTTGAAAGCTTTCATCGTTTAAAATTGTAACATTTCAAGAAAATATCCGATTGATTTTAATTATTACAAATTTCGTTTGGGGTTTTCTAATGTTGAGCCATAATCTTTTATTTTGGCTATCATTATGTTTTTCTTTTTTCCTGTCAAGGTAAACAACCTCTTCCAGTTCTGCAATAGTGGCACACAGTTCTCAACATACGACAGAGACAATGAAGTATGGGATCCTGAGGTCTAATTGTGTGCAGAGTTATTAAAGGGGTTGGTGGTTTTAATCATTGCAAAAGAGGCAATCCTCGAGCTGATACACCTGTTGAGATGTAACCTTAATGGTGAATACTCGCATCCAGTCGATTATTCAAGTCAAAGATTATCGCGGCATTAGATGAATACATGGGAGGGCAATCAAGAAGCGTACAGTCAAATGCAAGGCAATAATCCATGTGTGGGAAACATATAAATTGGTCTGGGTTTCGTTGTTGAATTGGACTCAACGAGTATCGGGGCACATTATGTTGGAGATTTATGGTAAGGAGTAATCAAATAAAGTGAAATGAAAATAATCCGTCTGCACGGAGTCATTAAATGTTACGGTGTATTTAAACATTTCAAGTTGAGTGATTGAATCTGTTTTGCTCCGATAACATTTGGACAGAAAAATTCACTGAAATGATCTCAGCAATGCTGTTGCTTTATTTTATTTTATTTGTTTGCCTAAGAATTACTGGAAAAGGATTTTATACAGAATCTTGTGTTTCATATTGGTTATGTACTGACTAAAAAATATTTTACGCAAAATGTAAGACAAAACATTAAATTACACAATTAAACAGGACTTAATGCACCAATGAAAGCAGCTCATAAGCACATCCATATCACTTATATGTATTTCAGTTATAGCAAAGTATTGAGCAAATAAAATACTCCAAAACCAAGCATGAAAAAACACTATAAAATTAAGGATTTAACATTTGTATGCAGCGGGGCCAACGATAAATGTACACCAACATGTACAAATTTGTATACATAATTTTTTCATGTAGATATCATGTTTTAAAAAGCAATATATGTATTTTCTTATGTTATTACTACTGCAAATAGGAAATCCAAAGTGGCATTTGAAACATAACAAAAACAACAGTTGCACCAATCGGTCTTTTGGGTATGAAATAAATCCTCTAAAGAAAGGTCGGACAATTCGTCGCTGTTTTCACGAAGGAACACTCATATCACTGGGACCACATATAGAAGACTAAAGACAAAGATACCGGATACGATAACCGAGCGCTTTAAGTTTCTGAAATTACCATTTTACCATCATTAAAATTAATGTACAGCCGCATACGATTGAAGTGTCTGAAAACCTGGTACCGTATATACATTTCCTGGTTTGCACACACACTTATACAGTGAAATTGTTTTGGTAATTGCTTTTCATTGCGTTTTCTACAAAAGCGACAGTTTAGAAAGTTGTGTTGGCAAAATAAACCGTTTTCTGGTTTGAGCGTTTTCAAGAAGGCATTATTGTCTTAATTAAATTATTATTAATTAATCGTCATGTTGTTGAAAAGATTTGTTCACAGCCTGTTTGAAAAACAAATCTTTTCTAGAGGTTTCACACATACAGAACAAATGCAGTTTAACATTTATACGAAAACATTAAAAGTGAAATCTAATAAAAGGGACAATTCCATGGTTACTCACGTTACATTATTCTTTTTTCACAGTAGTTGCATTATACCCAGACCAGCACAAACAAATAATTGCAGAAATTTCTTATAATGTACGCTATATGAGAGAAAAATGGTGGTAACTGACGCTATATAAGAGAACAATGGTAGTAACTGACGCTATATAAGATAACAATGGCGGTAACTGACGTTACATTTTTCTGACATGCATAAAATGTCGCTGTTTGTCTTATATAGCGTACATATAGCACTGAAGTAAGGTCTGGGTATAATGAGCCCAAAACCTCACAATGTAACGTGAGTAACCATACAATTGGATTTTATGTAATTTTTATTACATGAAATGTATTCATGAAATTAATCATGAATTTATTCTATCAATGGCATTTCATATCGTTTGGTTCATTTATGAGAGCCAGATGCACAAAGTTGTGATTGAAGGTGACACAGCGCCGCCCATTGTATTGGGGCGTGATTGGGCAGTTCTGTCAGTTTTATTGCAAAAGGTTTTCTAGAAAATATTGATATAAAACTGTTAGTTGAAATAAAAGTTAACAAAGAAGTCAGGGGTGACATTGATGTTAGAACAAAGACCAATAGACTTATCATGGTACAACTATTTTGTTTTTCTTCAATATAAAACCACGTAACCAAACCGAGGCCAGAAGGAAAAATAGTCTGGTCACTAGTATGCTTTACCTGGACAAAGATTGACTGCGGGTGATGAAGGCATATACCCTGGCGTATGTATTGTAAATCTTTCCAGTAATGTACATTTCAAGTATGGCTGTGAAATGCAACATAATTGTGATTTGACAGGCGTTCAATAACTCGACCAACAAAAGCGTTACTGAAGAGATCAGAGATCTATAATTTACTGTTTAAAATATTATAATTATTAAATGAATAATTACAGTGTTCATGTGTATGGTATAAATTGCATTTATTTTTCGAGATTTAAATCAGATTAACTTGAAAATTTAAAGAAATACAGGAGTAGCTGGTCCTATGCTAGTATAATTCTGTATCCCCAGACAGTACTTCTAGAGCTCTACAATGTAGGCCTATATCAACCCTATGATCTTACATCAAGACTAGCTGATCCTATGCTAGTAGTTGTATAACATCATTCTGTCTCCCCCACAGTACTTCTAGAGCTCTATAATGTAACATATCATGGCCTATTTCAATCTTACATCAAGAACGCTATCTGCTGGTCCTATGCGTTTAGTAGTTGTATAACATCATTCTGTCTCCCATGCCCAGACAGTACTTCTAGAGCTCTATGCAATGTAGGTACCTATATCAACCCCATAATCTTACATCAAGACTCAGCTGGTCCTATGCTAGTTGTTTACATAACATCATTCTGTCTCCCAGACAGTACTTCTAGAGCTCTATAATGTAGGCCTATATCAACCCCTATAATCTACAACACATCAAGACTAAGCTGGTATCCTAAATGCTAGTAGTTGTTATAACATCATTCTGTCCTCTCCAGACAGTACTTCTAGAGCTCTTGTGTAATGTAGGGCCTGATATCAACCCCTATAATCTTACACTCAAGACTAGCTGGTCTCTGTATGCTAGTAGTTATGAGCAACATCATTCTGTCATCCTCAGGACAGTTACTTCTAGAGCTCTATAATGTAGTGCCTATATCAACCCTATAATCTTACATCAAGACTAGCTGGTCCTAATGCTAGTAGTTGTATAACATCATTCTGTCTCCCCAGACAGTACTTCTAGAGCTCTATAATGTAGGCCTATATCAAACTTATAATCTTTACATCAAGACTAGCTGGTCCTAATGCTAGTAGTTGTATAACATCATTCTGTCTCCCAGACAGTACTTCTAGAGCTCCTCATAATGCGTAGGCCTATATCAACCCTGTATAATCTTACATCAAGACTACATTCTGGTCCTATGCTAGTAGTTGTATAACATCATTTCTGTCTCCCCAGACAGTACTTCTAGAAACTCTATAATGGTGAGCTTATATCAACCCTATAATCTTACATCAAGACTTCAGCTGGGTCCTATGCTAGTAGTTGTATAACATCATTCTGTCTCCCAGAACCAGTACTTCTAGAAACTCTATAATGCAGACCTATATCAACCCTTGACATAATCTTACATCAAGCATCTAGCTGGTCCTATGCTAGTAGTTGTATAAACATCATTCTGTCTCCCCAGACAGTTACTTCTAGAGAAACTCTCTATAATGTAGCCTCATATCAACCCTATAATCTTACATCAAGACTATCTGGTCCTATGCTGGTAAGTTGTATAAACATCATTCTGTCTCCCCGTTATCAGACAGTACTTTCTAGAACTCTAGTAATGTAGAGAGCTTATCATCAACCCTATAATCTTCACCATACCAAGACTACAGCTGGTCTCTATGCTAGTTGTTATAACGTCATTCTGTCTCCCCAGTACAGTACTTCTAGAGCTCTATAATGTAGGCCTATATCAACCCTATAATTCTTACATGACCAAGACTAGCTGGGTCCTATGTTAGTAGTTGTATAACATCATTCTGTCTCCCAGACAGTACTTCTAGAAACTTCTATAATGTGAATGCTTATAGGCCCAACCCTATAATCTTACATCAAGACTAGCTGGTCCTATGCTTTAGTAGTTGTATAACGTCATTCTGTCTCCCCAGACAGTACTTCTGAAAGCTCTATAATGTAGGGCCTATATCCAACCCCTATAATCTTACATCAAGACTAGCTGGTCCCCTATGCTAGTAGTTGTATAACATCATTCTGTCTCCCAGAGCAGTACTTCAAACTTCTATAATGTGAGCTTATATCAACCCTATTAATCTTACAGGTCGTTAAGACCAGGCTGCCATCCTATGCTAGTAGTTGTATAACGTCATTCTGGTTCTCCCCAGACAGTACTTCTAGAGCTCTATAATGGTGTCAAAGCCTCAGGCATCAACCCTAGAATCTTCAAGCATCAAGATCTAGCTGGTCCTATGCTAGTAGTTGTATAACATCATTCTCGTCTCCAGACACGTACTTCTAGAAACTCTATAATGTGAGCTTATACTCAAACCCTATAATCTTACATCAAAGACTAGCTGGTCCTAGTGCTAAGGTAGTTGTATATAACGTCATTCCTGTCTCCCCAGACAGTACTTCTAGAGCTCTATAATGGTGTAGGCCTATATCAACCCTAGTAATCTTACATCAAGACTAGCTTGGTCATCCTATGCTAGTAGTTGTATAACATCATTCTGAGTCTCCCCAGACAGTACTTCTACAGAGCTCTATAATGTAGGCCTATATCAACTCCTATAATCTTACATCAAGACTATCTGGTCCTATGCTAGTAGTTGTATAAACATCATTCTATCTCCCCAAGACAGTACTTCTAGAGCTCTATAATGTGGGCTTATATCAACCCTATAATCTTACATCAAGCACTAGCTGGTCTCTGATAGTAGTTGTATAACGTCATTCTGTCTCCCCAGACAGTAAATTTCTAGAAACCTCTATAATGTGAGCCTATATCAACCCCTATAATCTTAGCACTCAAGCACTCAGCTGGTCCCTACAGAAGCTAGTGGTTGCTTATACAACATCATTCTGTCTCCCCAGACGAAGTACTTCTAGAGCTTCATATAGTGTGAGCTTATATCAACCTATAATCTTACATCAAGACTAGCTGGTCCCTATGCTAGTAGTGCTGTGATAACGTCATTCTGTCTCCCCAGGACAGTACTTCTAGAGCGCTACTAGCAATGTACAGGCCTATATCAACCCTATAATCTTACATCAAGACTCAGCTGGTCCCTAGTGCTAGTAGTTGTATAAATTATCATTCTGTCTCCCCAGACAGTACTCTCTAGAGCTTCTATAAATGGTGGGGCTTATATCAACCCTATATAATCTTACATCCAAGACTAAGCTGGTCCTATGTTAGTTAGTTGTAGTAACGTCATTCTGTCTCCCAGACAGTACTTCTAGAGCTCTATAATGTAGTGGCCTATATCAACCCTATAATCTTACATCAAGACTAGCTGGTCCTATGCTAGTAGTTGTATAACATCATTCTGTCTCCCCAGACAGTACTTCTAGAGCTCTATAATGTAATAATAATAATAATAATAATAATAATAATAATAATAATAATGTGTGGATTTATATAGCGCACGTATCCACCAACTAAGTGGTGCTCAAGGCGCATTATATTACTATCCCTGCTCATAAGGCTCATAAATCATTCCTGAAACCATCTCAGCTCCCTGGGGAGTATACAACTCACCATTGCTAGCCATTTCTGGCGCATATAGAGCAAACCAACTCTGCCTTCACAGGTACCCATTTAACCCCTGGGTGGAGAGAAGCAATTATGATTAAGTGTCTTGCTCAAGGACACAAGTGTCACGGCCGTGATTCGAACCCACATTATGTTGCTAATACCAGACCTTGAATCCGGTAAGCTAGACCGCTCGGCCACGACACCCCATAGACCTATATCAACCCTATAATCTTACATCAAGACTAGCTGGTCCTATGCTAGTAGTTGTATAACATCATTCTGTCTCCCCAGACAGTACTTCTAGAGCTCTATAATGTAGGCCTATATCAACCCTATAATCTTACATCAAGACTAGCTGTTTCGTCCTATGCTAGTAGTTGTATAAATACTACATTCCTGTCTCCTCCTGGTGGACAGTACTTCTAGAGCTTCTATCATATGTACAGTTTAGGACACTACATGTATCAAATCCATATAATTCATTACCTTGTCAAAGACGACAACAACGCCACATAACAAACATATAAAAGGAAACAGATAATAAGCAATTTGTAAATAAATACAAAACAAAAGCTAACATCTTATTGGGTTTTACATTAATGTTAAAGGGAAGAAACATGTACAAAACCTTAGTAATGTTAGCAGAAACTGCTTTTTACAAGTATAAATATTCTAACCAAATTGGAAAGTTACAGCTTATTGTTTGTGCAAAAATTATTGTCATTTGAGTTAATTTGTATTTAAAGTGCATTTAAAAGATTTTCATCATTTATTCTGACGCAGAATACATTTTGAACTTTTATTTAAATGACTTAATGGGAAAGGTACAACATACGTTCACAATTTTCAACACTCATTTTTTTCAAGAGATATCATAAAATGTGCAATTTAAAAAGAGGATTCATTGTAGTCTTAGAACAACTTGGATAGGGTTTTAACTAGTCCGGCTTCATTTTAACTGGATTTTATACGTTCATTTCAATCTACTAGTTTTCGAAGAAATACATGTATGTAAATACATTATTTTGAAGAAAAAAAATAATAAAAAATTTCTATACAAATATTATGACAAATATCACAGATTTTCCTTTAAAAGTAGGCAGGTCACAAAATTTTTAATATTGTGGGTACATCATTTAAAATGGGTTTTACATTGAGAAGATTGATGAAAGAAATCGGACCTACCGTTCTTGAGTTATGACAAATTAATTATGTCAAATTTGCATAGCGGTTTTAGCCATTTTGGTTATAAAAGGTGAAATTTTATTATTTTACATTTTAACTGTTACTTTTCAATATCAATTAGCAGATTTGATCAATAAAATTTAGTTGTTTACCAATATTTAGGCAGGGAAATTTAAGGAAAACAATTAATAATGTCTTTATTTCTTTTAATTTTTTGGGGGTTTAAAA
>CM055830.1:5589715-5625463 GCA_029582265.1 Zoroaster sp. YZ-2022 | reverse complement strand
AAAAAAAAAACGTTTAATATCTTAATCATAAAAAGTGAATATGATTAGGCCTATTAATCGAGGGCAAATTTGAACATTTATCAAGAGAGATTCTATTCAAAATAAAATGCGTCAATAAATAACTCGATCACTTTCAGGAAGTGTAACGATATTTATTTTTATAAAAATGGATCCTGGAAAGACTCACCACCGTAACTTCCTTCAACGAAGACGAATTGTCGCTAGTAGAAAGCAATCAAATGTGTACACAAATTACCTGGTTCATATTGCCTCAAATATCAAGCATAAACGCCTGGTTGACTGTAGCAAGCGGACTGACTTTATAGTCAGCACCGCCATCAAATCATGACGTTATTGCTTGCTTGTAAGGTGTATTCTTCATGAATTTAAATACCGCAATTCATGGTTGTGATTGGACGATACATATGGACCGTCGTTTAGAGATGTACATTCATGGAATAATGTAATGAGCAGTCCGTATTTATAATTCGTTTCGTGTGAAGGAAGAACATCCTTCGTTCAAGTGACTTTCTGGACAAATCTGGACAAGTAACTCACTTCGATCAGTAAAAGTCAACCAGAGATAATTACCTACAATAATTATTGTTATTTATTAAGAGCACACGGTCGACTTCCTTTATTAATAGCTGTACCTTTTTTTACTAAGAAATTACATCTGACATGACACTTCAAGACATGACACTTCAAGACATGACACTTCAAGACATGACACTTCAAGACATGACACTTCAAGACATGACACTTCAAGACACTCTATTGTATTCTACTGAGCACTGGATGTTGTATGGTTTTAGGAGTTAAGCCGCTTGAATATATCCATTAGAAAGATACCAACATTCACTACGTGACATTATTGGTCGTTTTCTTACTATCACGATCAACTGGGCATGGAATCAGAGTGCTAGTTTTGGATTAACTCAGTGACTGAAAATAACGCCCAACATGATATTACCGTTGCTGTGCCAGTAATTTTTAGTCACTGTGTTCATCTTAAACGAGGACACCAATTCCATGCCCGCCCTGTTGAACCTCCTGTCCAATTGTGACGATATTGTCCATGTATTGGTACACATCACTTCTTTTCTTGGGCGATAGACATAGAGCGTGCCAGTTTACTTCAATAACTAACGAGAGTTCACGAAAATACACGCCACTTTTTGTCCAGAGGGAGATCCACCCTCCCCCTTTGGCCCAAGTTAAACAAAAACTTGGCTTAAAAAAATACATGTAAATTAAAGATGTATCGTCAGTGTTTGTTGTTAATTTAACGGCAACTTTATCTATTTTAACATGGCGGGTCCCGCCATCAATTAATTTTGAAAAAAAAAATTACTATTAAATCAAGCATCTGACTATTTTGTGAAATATCTCATTTCAAAGTATATGTTTTATTTTTAGGAAAATAATAGGAAGTTATCAATGTTCGAATTAAAACAACCAACATCTGGCGATTGCCTGTAAACACGTTGAACGATATTCCAAATAAGTTCTAATTACAATTTGGCCAATGATTTAAAAAATCTCCCCAAAATTCCAAACAGAAATTCTTCAAAATGATCAACATATTTTTTACAAATGTATTAATTTATAAATCTGTTCATGCAATTTATACTCGACATTTGAAAACTTACTGTATTGTGTCATGTCTTAAAATGAAATAGGAAGAATATACGTTTTTTGGGCGTGCATGCATATTTTATTTTATTTTTTTGGCCTATTCAGTGGGCGAGGGCACAATATTAAAAAAGAAAGTGATAGGCACAATACCAATAACGAGATAGGCCTACCCGTGTTCAAAATTGAAAGTTTGGTAAATTTTCTCTAAAACGAAAACGGGGTGAAGGTAAACCGTTTTCAGATGTAGAGACCTTTTGTATTCTGCCTATTTTATGGGCCACAATATTAACACATTGGGCGGCACAACACCAACAACTAAAAACCTGATTTCATTAATAGTATGTTTCAAAATGTGTCCTAAAAGGAAACGGAATGAAGATAAAAAACATTTTCAGTTGCAGACACTTGTATGGGCAAGACCACAATGTTGGCGGACAACACTACAAATCAGGAAATCTAACTTGAACATTGGAAGTATGTTTAAATTTGTGTCTAAAATGGAAACTGGATAAAGATAACACATTTTCAGGTGTGCACCCTTCTTTTAATCTGCTATGGGCAAGACAATATTATAATCAAAATACAAAGGTGAAATGTGTTCAGATGTAGACCCATGCAATACATGTGTTGCCTATTGTAAGGGCAGGGACACATTGTTAGAAGAGTGTAGGTATTGGCTCAGTACCATAACGTTTATTGGCGGTGATGCACGACCCTACCGTTAAAACAAATTTAAACACAAGCTGGATCAGCATCTAGGTATACAACACTTGCCTATAACTGCCAGGGTAAAATTGGTCTTTGGTCTTTTGGTCTTTTTAAAAACAAGCCCCGCCCATAAAACATTCTTAATCAAAGACCAATCTTCATCTGAATATGTATTCCATTATCTTATTCATGCAGACATAACATGGTGCAAAGTCGTCATGACGTCAGAATACTCGTTTTCTGTCTTATACTCCAACATTTCAAAAATCTAGCCCCTTCCCAAAATAGGCGAGATCTAAGTTATTGTTACCACAAAGTGCACAATTTATCCCCATTGGATCCATGGCATATGGTACTAATTTTTGATGTTATTCATTCAAATATTTTATACAAGCAATACACAATTTAATATAATTATTTGCATATTACTGACTCCAATGTAAATTGAACTAACAGTCAATCAATTGTACACTTTACTGTGTATGACAGACTAGATTATTCTTGGCTGGATTAAATAGTGTTGGTGTTGTTATGGGTTATGACCGAGATTTTCCTTTTTATTTGTCGACCGGCATTTTATGTCTAAATGATGTATACAAAGTTAGACCCAGGTGGGAAAAAAAAATGATTGCTGAAAATGCTCATTGGTTACAACAATCATATGCAAAAACCAGATTTAATATAATTTCTAGGAAACCATTCGATATGTTTTCAATAAATGTTCTTCATATACTATCATGCATTTAGGCCTGTATATATGTATCTTTTTACGAAAAAGAATTCATACAAACCATGTACGAATAAATAATTGTCTACCTGAAATGCATGGGATTGAAAGTTGGTTTAGTCCCTAGACATCGTATACATCAGTAAACAATATTACTTCAGTATAGAAAATGTATAAAACCAAGTCTATTACTTAAAAACCATCGCCTGCAAAGTGCCTAATTACAATACTGAAGAATCCCGCTACTGCTCGAAGGCCTTTGGACTAGGGCCCAATTTCATGGCGGTGCTTACCACAGAATTCTGCGCTTACAGCGCCATAAAAAGCGTGTAATCTATGCGCCGTAAGTGCAGAATTCCGCAGTAAGCAGTGCCATGAAATTGGACCTAGGTTGGGACGCCCACGATGTACTGTGCACTTGTTACCATACATAGAGGGCGCTATAACCTGATATCAAGTACTGCAATTGTGGCTCTGTATGCATGTACGCATTAGCATCATTATAATTCGGTGGTAAATTTAATATTGTTGCATCGATAAAAATTAAAAACCACTGTACAACACTGATTATTTCTTTTCTTTTTAAATGTTTACATTAAACTTTGTGTAAAATGTTAAGATATCAAACATATATTAAAATATTTCTGTTTAAAGTCACTTAATTACATCATTGGTAATCTCGTAAAACATAATCAAAGTTTTACATAAGACCTACTTGGTGTAAAGTTCATGATGGTACTAAACATTCTTTAATATATTTTGTGTCAGGAAATATAAAGAAACAATTTCAAAATTAATTTATATCTTCCGATTCGCCGAAGACAGAAATTCCACGTTAAAATGAACAACTGAAGACATAATCACTGTTAAAGTTAAAGGAACATTGGCAACGAGATCAGTCACCAGAGTACATACCTTTCGCCATAATGTTTTGGTATTAATCTGATAATAACATTTTTAATTAAACTTTGTGTAAAATGTTATCAAACATGTATTACAATATTTCTGTCTTAAAGTCACTTTACGTCATTGGTAAATTCTTTAAAACATAATCACAGTTTTAAATAAGACTCTGCTTGGGTGTGAAGATTATGAACATTTCAGGAAACATAAAGAAACAAATTTCCAAAGACAGAAATTCCACGTTACAATGAATAAATAATCTGAATACATAATCACTAATTTCACTGTTAAAGTTAAAAGTTACAACACTGGCCACGAGGTCGGTCACTTATAGAGTATCCATACCTCCGCCATTTTTAACAATCGAACATTTATTGCTATTAAATTAGCCCATTACATCTTAACTGCGGTCACTATTGTTTGTGTGATCGCAATAACCATTTACATAATTCCTATGCTGGTAGCCACGTTGCTGGCATGCCATTGCGCCCATTGTCGTCAGTGAAAACAAAACACGCAAGACTCTGTCCAGTCTAGGTGAAAATCCCCCCCCAACAAAATACAATAAAAATGGGGGCGGGGAGAAAAGAGTAAGAACATTTTAACAATTGTTATATGTAGCAGGGTCAGGACGAGAAGGGGGGGCGAAATATCATCTGTATTCTCATAGTAATGTCAATAATATCAGTATTCTCAGCAATGTTCAATAATATCATCAGTATTCCTCATAGCAATGTAAGTCCCAGAAAACGTGGCAATCATGTATCAAATACACACCGCATACATAATGAACAACATCCAACGCTGTATGTTACTGGCTCTGGCAAAACCCCTAAACTTGGAGCCAATTTTTCAAAAGTGAAAACTGGTCCTCAAACTGGTCCCTGGGTCAGCTTTTTACCTTTTTTCGGTTTTGCCAGAGCGGGTCACATACACTTTAATATACCAAGCGGTACGCACTCGGCCCATTTTAAAAGCGACGCACACATGGGTCAGGTTGCTACTTACAGTGATTTTGTTACGGCAGTTTTCAATGACATTAAACTGCAATACACATGAAACGTGCATTCAGTTGCATATTATTTACGTACAACCTAATTCACACAAAACATCAACTAGTACGGAGTGTATTTTTCAATCATGACCAGTTATAGTTATAGTCTTTGTCTTTAGTCATTAGTCATTATTTGGTTGATTGTTTTTTGCGGTTGTAGGAATAATTTCAATTTTTCTGACTTCACTGTACCTCTAATAAATAGGAACACTTTGCATGTTCATGATCCCATGCCGTATTGGCTTTTGGTGCTGGTCGCCCCCCCCCATCCCATGTTCATAATGGATTGACCCTGATGAGTTTGTACCTGACAGGTGCGCCACTTATACAAAATTATAATTGGATAAGAGAAGCCTCACTGAGTTAGACAGCAAACGTTCAAATTTCTCTATGAAAAAAAAGTCTCTTAAAAAAAAGCACGGCAGAATTCCAATCGATCCAGTACTTTGGCTGGTGGACATCGTTTCATAAAAATTAAAAAATGCTGACACACTTGGGTCTGAGGCGGCGACGAAGCGGGGAGACCGTATAGAAACCAGAGACTTTTTGTTGGCTTTAAACACATTTCTCAACCTAGTTGTGAAAGTATGGTTTTAAGGATTGTCGATTACTTTTTCCTTTGTAAGAGGAAATTATCAATGTTCACATGAAATACCCATACATTTGTAAAAAAAAAATTGTCCGTAAAATTACACCAAAAACAGGATATATATAAATTAATAACAGGTTTTGTATCCAGAGCTGTGTGTAGGCATCTCAATGGCATTTTATGTTCAGATAATTTTATGTTATTAATTCCCTGTATTTATATTTTCGTAATATGGTTTGGGAGTCTAATCAGTTTAATAATTTACATTGCTTTGTGTTTCTTTGATGATATGGGGCAGGTCAAGGCTGATTACATTGGATTGGGAAGCTGGTCTTTTATGTGTAGGTATTGTGGGTGTAGGGTTTGGGGTTTGTTGTCTGCAACCTTGAATTGTGAGGGGTTTATATGGGTTGGGATGGGGTGTAGGTGGGTTGAGGCGTTAGTGTTGGTGGTAACCTTAGATTGTGAGGGATTTTTGTAAATGCGGGATGGGTGTAGATGGGTTTTAGGTGTTATTACTTGGGTAACAGTTGTGAGGGGGTTGTTATATGTGGATGGGGTGTAGGTTGGTTAGGGTTGCGGTCTCTAGTAACCTTGGAGTGCCTGCGGTCAGAGCGGTTTAGTGCATCGGATTTGTGTTCTGTTGGCTGAGTCAAGTCAGAATGTGGTTTCAGAACCGCGACCATGGTACTTGGTGTCCTTGAGCAAGCAAGACACTTTCACCATAATGGTGGCTCTCTTTCCACCCTGAGGGGTAAATGGCAAATGGTGCGTGAGGGCAGAGTTGGTTGTTGTGTTTGGATCAGCTGTATACTCCCAGGAAGCTGAGATGGTTTCAGGGGGAATGATTTATGGAGCCTGATGTTGGGGGTAATAATATAACTCATGAGCACCAGTTTGTGGTGGACACGTGCGCCATATAAGTCCACATCATTATTATTATTATTGGATTGTGAAGGTTTGTATGGTGTGGGGTGGGAATTGGGTGGGGTGGGTGGGGTGTTAGTGTCTGGTAACCCTTGGATTGTGAGGAGGATTTTATATGTTTGTCAGGTGGGGGTTGGTGGGCTGGGCGAATTTGTTGCAAAACTGGTAACCTTTGGATTTGTAGGGGATTTCTATGCGTGATTGGGTGCAAATTGGTGGGTTGGGTTTTAGTGTCTGGTAACCTTGGATTGTGAGGGGGATTTTTATGGCGTGGCGGGTCTAGCGCACACCGAACTCAGTTCTGCAAGTGTTCGCTAAAGGGGGGTGTGGGTTCGAGCCCCGGTCGTGACTTGTGTGCAATCCCTTTGGGCAAGGTGCTAACCATAATTGCTTTGTCCTTCGATGGACGTAGCCGTAGGTCCCGTGTGTTGCAAGTGGATTGTCGTGGCCAGAAAGCGGTCTGGGGCGACACGTGAACTCAAGTTCTGGTGTTGCTACAGCAGCCAAGTGTGGGTTCGAGCTCCGGCAATGTGACACACCTGTGTCCTTGAGCAAGACCTTAAACCACATTTTTTTCCACCCAGGGTTAAAATGGGTACCTGTGAGAGGCAGAATTGGGTTTTGCTCTATATGCACTAGAAATGGCAGCAATTGAGCTGTATGCTTCTCTCCCAAGGAGCTGGGATGGGTTTTCAGGAATGATTTATGAGCCTTATGAGCCTTTATGAGTAGGATAATAATATAATGCGCCTTGAGCGTCACTTTAATTGGTGGATACAGTGCCATACTAAATCTACATTATTATTATTATTATTAATGGTTGGGTTAGTGTTAGATGTCTGCAACCTGTGGATTGTAGAGGGGATTTTATACGGAATGGGTGGGGTGGGGGGGGGTTTGGGGTTAGTGTTAGTGTCTGGTAACTTGGATTGCTGCTTTAAGAGGAAGGGTCCGTTGGAAGAGTATGCGTTTATATGGCCTACATATTTATTCCACTCTGCGTAATAATTATATCGGATTTTTGTTTTGTTGTATAATGGAAAACTTTAATTACTGTTGGTTTATTTAGAATTTATTTGTCTGCATGTATATAGCTTCCACCTAAATGCTTAAGTCGTACTTGTATGTATTTATTTATGTGCGTTGTTTATTTATTTCCTTTTGTTCAATTTAATTTTGCCACAATTGTTGGGGTTTCATTCTCCTCTTTTTATCCGTTTCCTTTGAAAATATATGTGTTTGGTTATTGTACTCTAAGTTACCTGGTTTGAGTTCACGGTGTCGGGGCACATATGTGTTTTTTGACAAGAACCCGGATCCCAACAGAAGTTTGGGGAAAATTCGCTGGGTTTGATGCCAGCTAAGCTTTGGGCCAACGATGTGGATATGTGCCAGTATCATGCCTGGTGGTTCAATTAACACTTACACACCAAAGAGACCAAACGTTTCTATAATTTCCTATACCGACCATCCACTGTTTACCGACTATCGAACCAGAGATTGACAAATATCAACCTGCACACAGGTAATGGATTTGTAAGATATATGAAAATAATCTTGTCTTCAAAAAATTAAGTATGTTACTATAACAATTGACAGGTACCCTCGAAAAGATAATTGTGTAATCATGCATTCTGATTGGCTTTAATATTATTGGGTTGAAATGAGGGGCCCTGTAAATATCGGTGCTGTTAACTTAAAACTTGTTTCCCCTTTTTTAATCAATATATAAATATAAATTATAACATTAAAAAACACCCTGTTGAAGTTTTAGTTTATTTGAATTTGAAAATAATGAAAATATATTCCAGATTTTTTCGTATTCATTCCAATGCGAAATTTACAAACGAATACTTCTTCCCAAATTAGAACTGGAAATGGTGACCCTTTTGAGTGATGGCAAAAATGATTCCAAATGATTCCTAGAGCTCACTAGATGACATCATCAGCACTACAACGGGCAGTTTTCCAGTACAATTCCCAAAACTGTTGTTTTAGAAATACCAATACTATACTAATCTATATTTAAACGTTTAATTATTCCTCCAAAAAAAGGAAATAATTTGAATAATGTGATCGTGAGATCATAATACTTGGCAACAATTATATTTCCCAGATTGCAAAACCCCCTGGTAATAGGAGGTTGGCTGGATGATGAAACCATAATCAATGTAAATGTGTGAACAACTGGAGAGGCAACAATTAATTTGGTAAGTCAAATAATAAAGTTTGCAGTATGTTGTTCAATGAACACTATATACGTCTGTTGATAATAAATAATAATAATAATAATAATAATAATAATATTATATAATTTAATAATAATAATAATATATAATAATACACACACACACACATAATAATAATAATAATAATAATAATAATAATAATAATAATAATAATAATAATAATAATAATAATAATAATACACACACACACACACACACACACACACACACACACACACACACATAATAATAATAATATTAATAATAATAATAATAATAATAATAATAATAATAATAATAATAATAATAATAATAATAATAATAATAATAATAATAATAATAATAATAATAATAATAATATTAATAATAATAATAATAATAATAATAATATTAATAATAATAATAATAATAATAATAAGATTTAGAAAAGGCACTTTTTGCTATCCTGCCTATGGGCGCTCAAGCGCGGAAACAAAGAAAAAAACATAAATAATAAACAATGATATATGATAGCGCGGGGGAAAATTTTGCTTGAGATATGCATGCAACAACACCAACACAATGCAGTACAAATATACATCTATCTTTGAAGAATTAACGACGTGAGATAAGCACGAGTTTTAAGCATTGACTTTAAATTCCTAGTTATACCATGACAAGATTTGAGTTTTGTTGAAGATGATTCCAGAGTCAGGGAGCTGCGACGAGAAAAGACCTATCACCCGGTTTTCCCGTTTTGAAGTTGGTTCCTTTAGGAGTGACATGTTGCTGGAGCGCAAATTGCATCGATGGAGTGTAGACTTTAAAAGCGGTTCAGAAATATAACATTGGAGCAATGTTGTATTAAAAATTTGTGAACACCATTGGCATAAGTTTAAAACAATTCTGTGAAACAGGAAGCTTACAGTTCTTTCCAGGATTGGTGGTATATGCGCATGACTTTTCTTGACAGTCAAGTCACAAACACGAGCTGCTGTGTTTTGTATGCTGCTGGAAGACGAGATATTTGATTCTGCGGAGACCGTAGAGTAGAGGGTTTCCCCGTTATCGAGACGTGATGTGACAAACGTAATGTATAATTTGTTCAGCAGCACTAGCACTTTATTCAAGTATTTCCTATATTCTGGCTATTTCTGATACTGAAATGGATGATTATGTGCGAAATATGTTGGAGATATGGGTTTTTTAAAGTCATTGTCAGAGTCAACATAACTTTTTAAATTAGCGTGCTTGTGATGAGGAGGTTCATCTGCGAGTCACCAATTGCATAATAAATGGAAGAGAAAACTTTAGACAATGTTGACACGTGATCCAAATAGAAGAAATTCTGCTTTTTCATCGTTCAATTTCAGGAAGTTTTGTCTCATCCTAAACTTCGAATCTCTTGAATACATTTTCTCCAGTGTTGTAATGCAGGAATCAGCGCAGGTTCTTGAGAAGATTTAAAAGTAATGTAAAGCTGCGTGTCATCAGCGTAGACATGGTGGTTAATTTAAATTATACTCAAATGATATCACGAACTGGAAAGGTATAAGTCAGTAAACCACTGTGGCCGGAGCAGAATGTCAACAGGCTCGGAGATAGCGTTAATAATAATACAAACATGCTGAGGCCTATTATTTAAAAGGTAGGAATTTCACATAATCCAGGGCTGTGTCATGTATTCCAAGATGATATTGAAGGCGGAGAGAAGGATTTCAGTGATCTGAACCGTGTCAAAGCGGCGCTTTAAGTCTAAACAAAACCAATGCAGTGATTTTTCCATCATCCATGGCAGATAAAATGTCATTGTTGACGCGGAGAAGAGCAGTTTCCCGTTGCCATGAAATGGTGGTTTATAGGCTGACTGAAATCGTGTCCGACGGGTTATTAGCACGAACATGGTCAGAGATCCGTGATGAAACAACTCGCTCGTTGGATTGTTTTCCAAGGTACTTTAAATTCGCTACTGGTCGGTAATTTTTTAAACTTCCTTTGTCCAAAACTTGGGTTTCTCTCAGGAGAGGTTTTTAACATGAGCAACCTCTGGCTATCAGGGAAGCAACACTTGAAGAAAGAGATCTATTTACAATAAGTTGTGATATACTTAGCAAACACATCGCAATATTTTGTTTTATGTGCTTGAAGTTGGTACTGGATCAAGTTCACAGTTCACTGATTTTGATGGCGATTTCATGATGAATTTCGATGATCCGTAATAACCAGTAAAATCAAACATAGACAGTCTATATTGTGGGTTCTGCGTGGCGGTGTTTGTGATAGAATATGGCGAGTACTGGGGGAAAAACGACGATATTCTCGTTTTGTGACAAAAGTTTTTGAAAAAAGCTTGTTGCGAGGTCCTGATCAGGTGTGTATGGGTGGGAAGGGCAATCAGGAGTTTTGGGTTTATGAAGCAGGTTTTTCAACAATGTTAAAGAGTTTTTCTGATCACGAGCCTTCTCCACAAGAGATGAGTAGTGAGTTATTTTGCCTGGTTACGGTGTTCTTCACAATATCACATTGGTTACTGGTATTCTTGCCGATGTACTCCAAGTTTTGTTGTCACGCCATTTTTTCGCTCAAGTTGACGGCGGATTTTTTTTTTTGTACGGATATCATCGATAAACCAGGGTTTCAGATTGTATGTTTAACAGTTCGAGTTTTTTGCGGAGCATGATCATCCAATCTGTCGGACGGTAGATTCAAATATGGGCGACAAGAATCCAGCTCACCATCTTCAAAGGTTACTTTACATATTTCCAGTTGAGATTCAATATCGACTGTATTACATCTTCCTTCTTACATTTTCCAGTGGCGAGTAATTTACAGACGCCGGTATGGGAGGCGAGTTTTTTAAAAATTCAATTTTCGCATGGTTGCATAATGATCTAGATAAGCCACAGGATTGATAGTTATATTCGAGATGAGAGGTGAAATATTTTCACGCGTTATCACTTGAGTCAAGACAGTGACCATATCGATGAGTGGTGCTGAAGCGATATGCTGGATAAGTCCAAGCGAGCAGAGAGCAGATCTTTAAACCGGATTTATAATTGTTTGAAGTGATGTCCATATAGATATTTAAAATCCCAGTTAAAATAATGTCAGAATGGGTGCAAGAGATAATCCACAATTAATTTCTCAAATTCCTGCAGAAAATGTGGACAATTTTACATTAACACAAGGCGAACAGATCTAGAGTTGCATGTTACCTCCCAGCATGCAGAGATTCAAATATTAGGTAGTCAATGTTACACATTGTTCATACTGTGACAGATAACGCTGGACCTAAATAGAAGTGCAACCCCTCCACCGGTCTTTTTTTTTGGTCTGGGGATATGATGGAGAGAGTAGCCAGCAGGGTGCACTCACGGGTAGCAAATCATCTGTCAGGTTTAAACCATGCCTCGGATATAGCAACAAGATCCAAATTGTTTTGAAGGTACAAAGTCAACAAATTCACCCGATTTATTTCATTGGATTGAGTGTTCAGACACAGAGCTGAAGTTTAGACTCATCATGAACTTTTGGAGTTGAAGTTATGCCAATGTCGCTTGTTGATGTGGTTGGTTCACTGTGTTGGGGTTTGGTGAGGCCGGAGAAGGTTAGTTATTAATAAGTCATGTCCATTCTGAGCTTTTTTACCTCTCTGTGTGCGGCTTTGGTATGTTTTGGGGTTGATTGGCAATATGAATAAGATGGATGCATCAGTACATGAGTATTGCGAAGATTGAGGTTCATTACTGGCTATAGGAAAATTTTTTGGAGCTGAGTGGCGTTTGTGTGTGTCAGTGTTGTTCAGTGTTTCCAGTTAGGGTTGGGGGGTTTTTAAGTCACCCAAATTAAGAGCTCAGGTGAAAGGTGGCGGTGAATTATCATATTGGCGAAATAGGACAACTCAAAAATTTAAGATGGCGGATTTTTTTTTTACATACAAGATGCTTAGGCTTACATGAGGTCAGTATTCTCTAAAGATGAGTCATTGAGACACAATGGGTCAGGAGGATAGGAGTAGAATAAAATGAGATGAGACCCCCATTGGTTCTAATCAATACAAAGTTGTTAGATCCAAAACAAAGGCATTCAGGTCTGCTACGGGTTTCAATCTGAGTCAGAGTTGACTGCACCGATAAAATGGAGATCCAAAAGTGTGGCATACACTAGACAGTAAATTCTCACAGCAAAGACAGATAAAATATAACAGTTTTTTTCCACTTATTATAAGAAACAAACGTACCAATGCTCACATAAAACGTCAGTAGATTCCAGGTGTAATAAGAAATCCACTAGTATAAAAATTAAGACCGACTTATTTCTCTAAAACACTTACTTGGCAGCAAAAACTGAGAGCTATTATGCAAGGTGGCTGCTTGCCAGGCGCTCATTTGTTCATATACAGTATGTACATTATCCTGTTTCCATTGTCACTTGGTATCGCATAAAATGACAATAACTGTCATATCTCATGACCCTTTTTCCATGAGGTGTAAAGCGCCCAAAAATGTACAATTATGCGGGTCAGAAATGGGAGCATTACAAAGTACGCATTTTATTTTAAATTCGTCAGTGTTGGAAGGGAACGTACGCTTTTGGCCAGGAGTGTCTGTTTTCAATGTTTCCGTACATCATGTCATGATAACATTGAGATATCAAATGTTATTCGATAATCATTTGATAAATTATCATCCTGATAAATTACTTCTCCTGATAACCCAGTTTCCCGTGTTTCAGAAACGTTGACCAACTTAATTTTCAATAAAACTATGGTTCGGTTTCACACATATTTCACAGAGCGGGATCAATATCTATTTACTAGAATTTGCGAAATTGTGATTTGTGATAAAAGTTGTGCTTTAAACATCACAACAACTTGTTAGATCCTATGGCTCCATTATTTGGATGCGTATCAATTTTCCCCTTTGGCACAAAACCATTCTCAACTTGTTTGAATATCTCAAATAGTCTTTACTCGAACATTTTGTTTATTTGTAGATCCATAAACCATAAAACCAATAAATCCTGTTTATACGGTTAGTATTATTGAGGAAGATACATTTAACTGGTTTTTGATTTTCAATACCTTCAATCCACTGGGTGTAGGTCTTGCATAAGCAGTCTTCCATATAAGTTGGGGAATTGGTTCAATTGGGGAAGATAGCTTTTGGTGGAATAGGGTTTTCTGAGGATCACTTAAACTACATTATGTATAGGGCCCTAAAGCCAAGGTAATCAGGGTGGAGCCTGTGCCTGACCCTCCATGAGTTCCACGCCACTGACTCACGATCATTGTAACACAATTCATCAAAATTGGTTCCTTGTAATTAGTACTATTAGAATGTTAACTCGCCTGCTATATTTAATTATGGGATAATATTATGCAAATTCAATTTCAATTTGTTGTGGGCGATTACCAAGACTATATTACCAAAATTCATCTTTGTGAAATTATTCCGTCGGAAAAGGTTTCATTTAGGGAATACTGAAAAACAATGTTAATTAAATAATGTATCAACACTTTGTAAACAAAAAGAATTGCTGAAATATTAATATGTTCTTCAGTAGTATGTGGATGCCCGCATCCTGGTAGACACCCTCTATAAAATATCATTTTAGAAATGAATTTCTAAAAAATATTGGTTAAAATAAGAATAATCATTTTATTCATTAAAATATGCTGAGAAGCGAATGAGACATTTTAATCTCACAAAAGAGTGAGATTGGTAAAAAAACTTGTGTAAAAAGAGTGAGATTAAAAAACTCGTGCTTGAGTAAAAAGAGTGAGATTAAAAAACTCGAAGGCGGGGTAAAAAGAGGAGTTAAAAAAACTCATTAGCAGGAGTAAAGAGGGTGATTAAAAACTCATTGCTTGAGTAAAAGGAGTGAGATTAAAACCCCTCATTGAGGCAGTGAGGTAAGTTAAAAAACTCGTGCTTGAGTAAAAGAGTGAGATTCTGGCTTCGTTGCTTGGTAAAAAGAGTGAGATTAAAAAACTCAAACGGTGAGTAAAAGAGTTGGCTTAAAAAAACTCGTGCTTGAGTAAAAAAGGGGTGAGATTAAAAAACTCGTGTTTGAGTAAAACGAGCTCGTTTGTTTATCAGCCGCTACGATATCGTATTAAAGAAAAGTAATAATTAACAGAAATATCAGTTTTCTTACTAATTGATAAGAAACATTTTTTAGAGGGTTTCTGGATGCGGTATCGACATAGATTACTGCTGGTGTTTTTAACGTTATTTAAAGTGGAGATAAAAGGGCAAAAAAGGACCTCCATCCTTGGACAACTACTTGTAAATTTAATTTTTTTTTTAAAAGAGACCACAAAAGGTGATTCCGTAGATGAATATATTATCTAGTTGTATAAATAAATTGAATGCAACGAAACATTTATCGGAATGGACGATGAAGAATTGGAAGAGTTTTGTTAAAACTATATTTGGTTAAAGATAATTGTGTAATACTTCTATGCAATACCCAGCAAGGAATAAGGGTTTTGGATAAACGTTCTTATTACAACGCAGTTAAAAAGTATATAAATCACCCATAAGAAAAACCATTATATGAATTCAATTTCCGAGGAATTTGCAATCGCGACACAAGACGAAAATATTGGAGCTACCGCCACGGCTCTGGGAAAAAGGGCAATTGATTAGAAAAGATTATGTAAAACCGCTATTAAAAGGTACAACGACGTAGAAACCTTAGAAAATACACTCAATTATTAGATTGATAGTATATCTCAACGAAGAGAAATGAATCTAAACATCACGATTCCTGAATCTATAAAAAAGGGTTCTTATAAAAAGATTGTGAATCAATGACGAGATGCGATGGGCTTTACGCGCTCATCCTTATTAATCTAATGGGGGCGGTGGATGGAACCAATGACATCTGGGAAATTACCTCTATAGATTTTAATAAATATTTTGGAAACCCACCCATATTCAAAATCACTTAAAAGAGAGACCTTAAAAAGTGACATAATGAATATATATTATATTGTTTAATAGTAAAGATGGAGAGAACGATGATTTTGTGAATGGCTTTTTAGTGGCAAAAGGCTTCTGAGTGTAGAATGAGTATTCGTGATGATGTCTACGTCCGATGCGTAAATGCCATGTTCGGCTAGGTAAAGAGCGTACACTTCACTTGTTAATATAGATGTAAAAATGCCATAAAAAGCAAAGGCGGGCTCGTCGACGAAATGCACAAAGATATTAAATGTAGCGAGAGGAAAACCAAACGATCGTTTAATTTAGTGATGAAAGAATTAATTAGAAAAAAATTTTCTTTATAGATTATAAATTATAATTGTACGGGGAGGTTCATTTGAACGTTTTGTTATCGCTCCACATGCCGCGAAGCGTGTTTTTTGCTGACACTGACAGACAATAGTTTTATTTATCGTCAAAGCTACTTTAAACTCCAAAAGTTTTCTATAAGAATTTTTTTTTCTGCATCAGAGTTTACTTTTGTTTTAACCTCTGGTTCACTCTTCGCGACGGTGAAACGGATTTTTCTTCACTTTTATTTTGTGTTTTCTCGCTCTTTCACACACGAGTACAAATTCTTCTTGGTTGATGTAACCGTCTTCTATAGCTTTACTAACGTAGCGGTTTTCAGATCGTGAGTTCCTCAACACTAAAATAAAATATTTTATCGTGTTTTTGGCTTTTATACAATTTTATTTTAGCGTAAACGAAGAGCTAAAGTTGTGACGCCCAACCATGAAGCCTAAACCTTCAAAGCTAATCAACGGCGATGAGATACGATTGTATGATACTAGCTATTCCGATAGCTCCCTGCCCAATACTGCTTCTCCAATTCTGCGTGAGAGTTTTCACACGCTACAAGCGTTTATGATTTTATTATATTTTTTAAACGTGACTTCGCTTTTCTCGTTTATTTTGATTCGTAATTCTTTTGGAATATCATTGATTTTTTTGCAATCGAAATGATTTAGCGTCATTGTTCGTCAAAGGTGGTAAATTTTGAATAAATTACATTCGTCAGTTCTCATGGGCTCCCGCTCCCATTATATATTTTATTAATAGAAAAGATTTTAATTTTTAATTTTATCGGGGTAAGTATTGACTTTGACATTGTAACAGATTCCATTCATTAAAAGAGCCTAGAAAGGTTTGCTTGCACAAAAAACTTTTTTTATTTTGCGTTTTGAAGCAAATTAATTTCAAAAAAGGCTTCTTCATTATTCAGAAAAATAAACAGTTTTATATTTTCTTCCAGACAAAAAAAATATTTTAGTACAGCCAATCGTGAGATCGCGATATATAGCTACATTATTAACTACTTCACCTTTTTGGTACAATTTTGAAATAAACCTTGCATGGTGTCACACATCATCAACAATAAACTTGGAAAACAGATGGCTCCCTTTGCAGTGAGTCCATCTGATAAATGAACACACCATCCAATTTATACAATGTTTTTATTTGTTGAACTTGATCAGAGTCAATATACCCAGTTTTTTCTAAAACGTTTTGATCATCAGTTACACTTGCACTTCTCCTTCCCCTCTCGTACGACTAGGTCTCAATAAATGCTCGCCATATATTTTATATTACCGAATTAATTTAACAAACTTGGCTATTTTTATATTATTAAAACAGATTTTGATTTGCGAACCGAAAAAACTGCACTCGACAAAACTTCTTTCTAACGTTTCTGCATTTTTAAAACACATTTCGTATTTTAAAATTGTTGCGTTTCACTCATCGGGAGAAAATAGAAATTTTCCCTCATCTCGTTTCGGAGAAGGAATATAATAAATGTTTGCTGCATAATCACGCGCGTCGCCGAATGCATAGCTTGATACCATTAGTTTTATAAACCCGCGTAAAATGTACTACAATACGTGGTGGCGTGACCCGTAAACAAAGAAAAGGGTTGTTTAAACGTATCGTGCCATCCTAGTACGACATAAACTTTTTCGATTAAAACTAATCAACTGTAAAATTTCATCTCTCGTTTGAGATATCACGTGATGTCTGTAAATTTCGTCTTTCATCGATGCTTCATCATCGCGATATCCCCAACGTCGTTATACGCTTCACGTCACGCGACCGGTCCAAAATGTCGCCATATTTTGCCTCGTTTCTGCATTTTTAAAAAAATGGGGAAACCGTGATTATATATATCTCTACTTTTGCTATCTCTAACTCGAAAACTCAACTCGTTAAAGAGTTCCAAGTCGTAATTTTTTTGCTAATGGATTTCCCCTTGCATTGCATGCTTTAACATCCTTTCACGCAAACGTGACCGCGTCTCGCAAAGGAAAAAAGGTTTAAAAATTGTACGGGTTTTTCCGTTGAATATATTATCGGTCGTAGAAATTTGATCGCAATGGAAAACATAAAATTTAAAAAAGGTTGTACGTCAATTTTGGTTTTGGTGTGATTCTCCCACGCAGTTACAGGGATCTGCTATACAACCCCAATAAATTACTTCTTTTCAACCCAGATGTAAATTTAACGCTCTTTGTTCGCTTCAATAATATTAACGTGCCATATTCTACCCTTAGGTTTTATCGATTCTAGACGTTATCCAAGGCTCACATTTTTTTCGTTATTATGGAGAGATTTCGACAATGTATGTAATAGGCCTGCCTCGATTTACTTTAAACCCTTCCGATTCACCCACCGTACGAATTAGTATTCTTCTTTTTTACGCATGTTGTAAATATCCCTACCCAAATGGTTACGGTATAATATAATCGAGAGATTATCTCATCGATTATCGATAACGTAATCTAATTGAACTGAGATCTCGCCTTCTTACGATTTCGATTAACAAGGATACATTTTATTATATTTTAATATAATAAAATGTCGTTTCCAATAGCATTCGAGAGTAATTTTACGTATTCGTACGAGCAATCTGGAATTTAAAGTTTTCCTTTCTTCTTTCCAAAAGCGCTCGATTTTAACGATGGTGATTTAACGAGTATAAACATTTACGTAAAATAAGAACGAGGTTTTTTTAACGTTCGTTTTTAATAATGTTTTTAACGATCTACAAGCTGCCTCCACGTTAAAAGCGACGACGTTGTTGACGATTGGTATTCCAACCCACTCAAATTTTATCAAAATCAAATAAATTTATGACGTACTGTACGCCGGCAACGAGATGCGGCGTGAGTTATCAACGGCTTATTTAAACCATTTAAACCCGATGAGTTCGTGGTTTTTTAGATTTCTGCCGTCTATTATCAAATTGGATTACCGTTCAGCTTAGAAATAGGCTGTCCCGCATCTTTCTGAAATTTTTACGACGCGTTTGCCAACAATAGACGTGGGCATGGCAAAAAAAATACAAAGAATTTCACCCTTTCTCAAAACACTAATTGAGAACAACGAGTCGATTTAAATTTAAAACGGATTGGAACTGCTTATTATTACGATAACGGTTACAAAGGGTTTTGCCCAACCTAACAACTTCGATCAAAAGTAGTTTGAACGTTATTTCTAATGAGGTGACCGATTACGATTATTACAAAACCAAGACTAAGAATAGGTTTTGAGGGTTTCCCTTCAACCCATACGATCGCATCTCATTTCACAATCTTCAACAGAGCTCGGCTTGGTTTAAAAATTTATAATCAAGCGAGTCTAGAGGGTTTTACAAGACGTTGGTACGCAACGAAATAAACGACCTCGTTAAGAAGGTACGTTTACGCGATTTTTAGGGCTCAAAGCGCAAGCAAAAGCTCATTATTTTAGCGGGTGGTACAGGTTTTACGCGCATAACGCGAATTTTATAAATATGGTGGAAGTGAGAGATTGGAGCTCCGGTCGATTTACAAACTAGCATTCAACGATATCAAGATGTTTCTGGCCACAATACGCTCGCAGTTCGTTTAAACTTTGTCTAGGAGAAGATTTGCCACAGATGCCTAAAGCGATATGAATTTACGAATAAACAATTATGCGGGATACAACAATAATCTATTAATCGCGACGCGCGGTTTATCTTTTTAGGTTCAAATTTAGATACAAATTCAACGCCCACTATTCCTCCTATTTTACCTTTGCTTAGCGACAACGTAAAATCGTCAATTACAAAACATGTAGAAGAAGATTTTGATCATCGCACAATGTGCTTTTACACGCAAGACTCTTTAGAAGATGCGATAAACGATGCTAGTCATCAAGAAGAAAAACATTCTTTAATACTTGGTTTTACGATTTTAGCTGGTGCTTAACCGTTATGGTTTATGGTTTGTTATTTTAACATTTTTTCGAGTGCTCGGCTAAAACTAATACTCCGACTCTAATTTAAGCGCTAACCACTTAAATGTTCCGCAAATTGCACACGCGACAATCGTTGGAAGCTGTTTTAAATAACCAACCTTACAAATCGTAATGGTAATGGCTGAGCAAGCAGCTGGCTAAAGCTTCGCTCCCAGTTTGAATTAATATTCCTTAATTTTTTAATGTTTTTATCCACTCTTTTACACCGCTCGGTTTTGGGGGTGTGGGTTGTGGAGTTGGTGGAGTTAGTGCAGGAGTTGGTTTTTGGTATAACTGTACTACCACGATCGATTTAACGATAAAGCAATGGTTGTCTTTAAAGCCGTTAATATGCTGACGATCGTTACCTTTGTTCTCTAAATAAAGTTTTTAGAATTTTATCACCCAACGTAATGTGCCCTTTCTAAATGCCCAGGCTGTTTGCTTTAATTCTAATAGTTTGACTACGAAGGAATATAATCATGCGCATCTATTTGCCTCTACGATTACTCGTTTATCACCCACTCAGTTCCTCATAACCCCTGACTATACTTTTTATTGATTTTTTATCATCTCTCTCTTTCTTCAGCGTCGCTAATTACTTCTTTCTATATTATAAATTTTTTGGTTTAGTGTTTTAATTTGCCAAAGCATTTAATTGTTCACCACCTCGACTATTAGCCATATGTTATCTCATGACGCTATTACTTCGCCATATTTGGATGTTTTAATTTCTGTTTTGAGTGTTTTGATCTCTCAATGAACGATCTCGATATTTTCTTGAACTTGTATTGATTTTTTCTCTTTTTGCGTTGTTTGAGGTATAGATGGTAAATTTTCAGTTGATCCATCTCGTTCTTTATTGGCTACTATTTCTGTTGTGTCTATAATGTTAGGGAAATAGATTGGGGTCTCAAAGTTGTTAAATCACAGAAGTGATAATTTTGATCGAGACCTTTAAATTTTTAAAATCCAACCCTGTTTTAAATTAGTTGAACGTGATATTCTGTATTTTCCTTTTAAAAATAAAGTAAACTCCACTTTTTTTCATTTAGTTTTATACTTGAATCTAGTATAGCCCCCTTTTATAGATTTTAAAAACCTATACTTGTATAAAAATCATCAAACTATATCTTTTACATAATCTATTTTCTTTAGATAAGTCAGGGTACTAAAAAAGAAGTTTCTCGTTCCATCGGAATATCACCAAGTTGTTATCACGCATTCTCATCACCCAATATTCATCTTCAGGTTGATTAAACATTGGGTCTAATTCTATATATGGTTTTCCTCCTTCCATTTTACTTTTACATCTTTATTTTAATAATTTTATAACTCACGCGTAACCCGCTTCACTCATACCAATAATGATAAATACCATCTTCCCGGTGCGATGTTTTTGATCTTCGCTAGCAACGTAAAATCTTCTAATCATGCAGTTCTTTACGTAAATCGAGAGGCAAATTTGTATCGTGTATTCGAAACTCATGAGAATATTCTTGCATCGCTTCGTTAATGTTATTAAACGTTCTTATCGCGCCCGATTCTTTTTTTGTATTTTCTCATTTAAATAATCTATATATTTTTAAACGTTTTTTTACTAAATTCGTTCCCTAGCTTTTCGAAAGATGTTCCAACGCTAAATCCATTAATTTTAACGCCGTGCAACGTGCAACGCGTCCCATTACGTAAATTACTAAATACAAAATTCAGATCCCGGTAAACGCTAACGCGTTGGGTTACCGCACCTCCCAACCATCATATTGTTTCATGAGCCACCATTTTCTTTGCAAACATAAAAATTATTATATTTACTAACGTTAAATATGACTAATAATACGTACGGAGATACGCTGATCCATACTGAAGGAATAAGGGGAACCTCGAGGTTTAAAAAGGAATGCGCCAAAAAAGTCGTTTCGTCACAACAATCCGATGCAATTATAAACGAAAAATCAATTGATGCGGCGGTTCGTTTAATTTAGGAATGAACGAGCGTCATCGTTCCGGGGCCGCGCGATTAACTTTCAACATTGAAAACTCCTGTTGGCTCAGACGATGAAAATAGAACGATGGTACAAAATATGGGTAGATACGACATAAAACGCCTGCATGGGCGTTAAAATGGAAGAGAAACAAATATTTGGTTTAGAACAGTGCGGTTAATTTCAATTGTTAAAGACGACGGGCAGACTGGCAAAGATTCGGCGAAAAATTAACGTATCAAGGAACAGAAGATGCAACGTGATTCAAAATAAGAATAGACCTTTGGCGATAAAGATGTAAACCGCAAACGGCGGAAGGAAAGATAAGCCTATGGACGCATCAAATAGATATCACATTCCACTCGATTTTGGAATTGTTGACCGATCATCAACTTACTATCAGTTTGGGCGCCAGGAGATCGGATTAATTTACGAGACTCGTGTTTAATAAATTTAGTAACGTAATCAAAAGCACCGGCAACAACTTGCTAAATATATTTATAAGTGAATTTCTTTAGAATTTGAGGTTTGTCTATATGCCGGACTTCGCTAGAACACCATTTAAATCAATACAGCGGATAGAACGTCTGTGTTGTTTGATCGCGTACTGGGACAGAGCTGTAACTACGTACAACAAAAAAGGCAAGATGCAATGTGGAATGCTAAAAATTTTAAATACTCCAGCAAAAAGTATGAAAGGAATATTGTTTCTATTCAAAGAACCCAACGTGAAAGAAAGCAACAAGTTTTATAATCCGAAAATAACAAAAGTTAGTAATTACAATCGAAGGCGTTGGTCAACTCTACGCGCACTTTGGAATGAAAAAGATATAACCCAATGGGAAAGAGATTTCAAAATATTTCGGTGGTTCGAGAAAAACAACACGCTATACGAGTTGTAGAAAGCTCTAAATTTAAGTAACGTCAAAATAGCGAATTATTATCATGATGTTGGTTGTATTTTAGATTTAAGAACGAGTACCGATAATGGTTACAGGAAAGCGGAAGGCAAATTCACAAAATTGTTCGAAGAATTCACCATTCAAATTGAAAAAGAAGTCCGAGAGTAATTGTGTATCTAAACATGTATACTTTTGCGCCTTATCATGGACGCGCAATTGTAAATATTAGAAACTCGCGTTTCAGATCCGTCGATTATTAAACATCGAGTGATTATTTAAAAACATTTAATATTAAAAGAAAATGTTACCTAAATATCCACACGCCACGTTAATTTGCTTGGACAAACGGGATGCTGAGTAAAACTGAATTTGTTTTAAATTGTATTACAAAATGAATATTTTAAATATTTTAGAAATATCATATTTATATTATACCCTACTACATTTTCAACAATGATGCGTACAAAAAAATAAGCGGGTTTAAAACGACGATAACGCACACGTTAACGATTTAAACAACATATCGCTGAATAGGGCTATACAAATTTATAGCGACGCTTTCAAAACGAAGAAACGGGTTGTTTTATTATAGACGATTGTAAAGCGCAATAAACAGTTGCATTTAAAAAATACGACGAGAATAATAAATATGTGATCACTGGTTAGCTTTTAGCGGTGGAGCACATTAAAAACGAACATTTGGATTATTTTGCAAAAAAATATAATAGCGTATTGAAAGACTTTAGAGAACAACTCAAATGGACGTGTTTTATTTTATTGTAAAGATAGAGACTCGTACGAGAATTGTCTTAGAGAAAAGTGATGTTATATACCGTCCTCGCGGGGATTTAGAATGGAAATCACTTTGAAAATTAAAAAGAGGGTTTAAACACCGTAAATTGATTTTAAAATTGATCAACCTACCGGTTATGCCGACACGGCGGCTGGAGTGATTACCGTCAAGTCGAGAGCAATTACCAGAGGTTGGAGCAATTACCGTCAGGTCGAGAGCAATTACCAGAGGTTGGAGGCGTTTACCGTCAAGTCTTGTGAGCAATTACCGTCAAGTCGTGAGCAATTACCCCGTCAAGTCGTGAGCTGACCTACCAATAGGTCGTAATTACCCCAGTCAAGTCGTGTAGCGGTACTGTCAAGTCTTGAGCAATTAACCTTACAGGTTACCCCATTAGGTCGTTTAGCGATCCCCCAGGTCGTTTAGCAATTACTTCCCATAGGTTTTGGGGCTTGATTCCCCATAGGTCTTCTTTTCTTTTCATTTTTAAATAATATTGTCGCTATGTTATAAATATGGAAACTGGGAACGAGGCAAGTTTTATTTATAGAATATATCTGTTGAACGAGTAAAATGATTTTTTGCCTGTATATGCTCGTAACCATACCACGTAAAATGGACAAAAGACAAGAATTGGTACAAGTGTTAAACGATAATGCTGACAGAAAGTAAAAGGAACATATTTAATTAGTATAGATGTTGAACGAGTAAAAGATCTATTGTTAAATCTTAACGAGCTTTTTAAACGTCGATGGGTTATCATAAAACTAATTATTGGTTCTATATTTTTTTATAAATTTAATAGATTATTCCCTTTTATACATATATATAAATGGAAGAAAATAAGATAATTTAAACGAAAATATATACAGACGACCGCTCGTCAACGCTGACGTTAAGCGTCAACGACCATAGCTTGTGTTATTGAAAAAAAATTACGTCTTTTATCGGTCGTAATAGGAGTGAGACCCAACCAAGTTTTTCGGTGAACTAAACTGTTGGTGATATTGAAGTTTTGGGCGAGCAGCAGAGGCGAGAAGTATTACACGCACAATACCGAAACCAAATTAGGTCGCGATATTACTCGGTCTTTGGGTAGGCACCATTTTCCGTGCGCTGCCACGCTAAACTATTTGGGGCTTGGGTTTAAATCATTATTGATTTCAGTATGGCGGTCATAACTCTAAATTGATGATGAAGGTAAACAATTTCAGATTTAGAAAAAGATCAAACCCGTTCATTAATAGCATGCTTAATACAGGCGTTGTGAACGAAATACTTTAAGCATTGCGGTATAAGTTCTCGCCACTCAAAAGCGTTCGCTGATTACATACCAAAACATTTAAAAGAAAGAAGAAAATATCTTCAATTTGATAATAAAAGCGATGGAACCAACCGAGCAAACGATCTGCTTGAAGGAAGTTGGCAGCAACTGGAAACCATTGACCATTACCCAACCAGCGACTGGGTTAAAAACCCAAACAGGACTGCGTGCCGGAAAAAACTAGCAGAAATTAACAAAAAGAAAAACTACAACTCGCTAAACCCCACGAAAAGCGTTAAACTCGATAGCGAAGTTATAAAGAAAACAACTCGATGAGCAATGAAACGAGTTGCTATTATATAGCACGGCGTAATAGGTTTTATCGCTTATTTCTGTGTTGGTAGAAACAACTCCAGACCAACTTGTTTAAAAACGAACCCGTTAAACCTGCTAGCGTTAAAACCCCGCTACACCACCGCCGCGCCAGAGAATCTTTTTGAAATGGAATAAAAGTTTTTATTATATTTTAACGATTATAAAACATGTCTTCAATGCCTATAAATACGAAAACGATTAACATTTAATTTATCTACAGCTCAGTTATGGCTCTTTGGTCATTTTATACAAGCATGCTCGGTGAAAAAATATTTAAAATGAAACCAGCCGATTTAGGAAAAATTGATATAAAAAGGAGCAGGTTCGGAAACTAACTGGTGACGATTGGATTAAGCGGTGCGATCGCAAATGTGGTTAGTTAAACAAAGGGAAATTTTGCCAAATTCGCTCATACCCGCCGAATAATGTTGGAGAATAATATTTATAAATATTAAATGGATGAACGAAAACTATCCAACGCTTATTATAGTCCGAAATACTACGAAAGGTTGAGATGCAATCAGTGACTTGCCAAAGAAACGAAAGTAAATAACAAAATTCGTTCCGACAATGGATAAAAAGCAAAGCGCTATGGCACCGATTATTTACCTTATCCTAAATATATTCCAGAAACCCAACCTCATCAAATAGTACGCTTGAAAAACCAAACGAGGTTCATCAAAGCAGACTTTGTTGTTTCTTCCGGCAATGACAAAATGGTAGGGTTACAATACAAGTAATGCATTAACGGTCGTGGATAAACCCAGCAGTATAAAAGAAGCGCAACTTCTTCGTCGATAAAACAGCCGCGAGAGTCAGCGATGCTTTTGAAAAAATTTATAAAACGATCGCCGTTGCTGGGTCATTGGCCTAAAATTATAAAAAGTCGACCCCGGAAAAGAATTCGCGAAACTGGCAGCGTTAATGTTTTGATGAGTGATATCGAGTTAAAATTCAGCGAGGAGAGAGGTTGGAAATCACAGGAGCTCAGGGTATAGTTGAGAGATTTAATAGAACTTTGATGAAAGATTATTTTCGCATCAATACGGTCAAGAAATTGCTACCGAAGCGCGAAATAGAGAATGGGTTAAAAGATGCACCAGCGGTCGTAAAAGGCGTTAAACAACGAGACGACGCGGACTGGATTAACCCAGAACCCAAAAACGCGAGTTAAATTACGTAGCGTTGAGCAAAATCCAACCTCTACCATCCGTTGTAAAGAACGAAAAAAGAATTCCCAATAATAGTTTTTTTCGGTATTTATGCGCGCCGGGTGAAGCTGAAGAAGAAAGATACAAGGGCGTAGAGCGACCGATCCTATATGGAGTTTAAAATTTATAGAACTATCTAAAACGATGAAAGCTGCGAATCAACCCATATTGTATTATATAGAAGGAAATTGCCACGTAGTTTGTGTACAAGAGAAGAAATACAAATTATTCCACAGATTTAATGAATCCACGTTGATCATTCAAACGTTAATCAATCAGCGATTTAATGCACCGTAGGCAAGAGTGTATGTTTCCGTTTTCTAAAATGTGTCTCTCTTTGTATCTAGAGGAGATAGTGATATTTTATTTATTTTGGTTAGTATATGGTCTATGTGTTTACATGTCTAATAAAATTCATAGGGTGATGTAGAGTTTTTTTTAATGATAAAACTTGTTTATATCAACTCGTGTTTAATATCTTTGTTCTCTAAAACTTCTTTTGTTAACGCCTTTTAGCTTTTTCTTATTTCAGCTTTGTCTGATGACAAAGTATCAGAATACATTTTGGGTCTTAAACAAACAACTTCAGAAATTACAGTTTCTCGCACACTCGTCTTTCATTTTACCGATCACTTTTTGTTTCTTTAGAAAACAGAAAATGACTCTCGTGTTATATTCGTAAAATCGTATAAATGGTTTATCCTTTTTCCTTATCTTTTGTAAACATTGTTTCGTTAATAATTTCCAATAATAAGCTATCTGTATCCATTAATAAATCAACTCCACAATTATTTTTATGCTTGCTTTTTAAATGATTATAATAGAAATCAATACATATGAACCTGTGGATACTCAATATACTCATTCCTACGTAAATCAGGCGCAGTTTGAGTTTGAGTTTCTGTTGTTGTGCATGTGAATCGCCACTAGGTCATTATCGAAAATCCTAGCCTCTGCAAAAATTTGGTTTCGCAATGGTGAACGAATTTGATTTTCCGCTTTTTCATCGTTTAATCGCTTCAAATTTACGTTAACGCGATTTCGTACATTTTCCATCGTCTTTCCAAAACCGAATTGTCATCAGTTTGTACAAATCCTTTTCAAATCACTCGTCGCATCTTTTCTTAATCTGATGTTTTTAAATCAATGCTACGATTTGCATCAAGCACCTGATTCGTCAAATTTTAAAACTTTTGTGAATTTTAGTCAGCTTCATGCCGAGTTGTACAATAAACTAGTAAATTACGATAATGAAGCACATGGTTTTTTCTATTGTACTCTAATTTGGAACCAGTTTAGTAAACGTTTGGAGAAAAAACATCTTTTTAGTAAAATTCTTTTGATAGTCGCTCATCCATTCTTTCGGTACTATCTAACGACTCTGGCGCAGGTGGAAATACGTTGTGAGAATTGTATGTAATTCTTTTTTGGGGTATTCTAAATCAACTTGTAAAATGTATCCTTTATTGCTTTTTTAAATCCTTGGTTCTCGAGTCTGTCAATTTTGTTTTGCGATAACCATTTGAGAATTCACCGGTTGGTAAAGGTTGACTCTGCTGGCATAGCCACGTATAAAATTATTAGCGTCCAATTACGTAATGTAACTCGATGGAAATCGTTTTATCGGTTAGTCGTCTAAATACGCGTTGTTTGCTTTCTCACGTATCGTTTACTCACCATGCACGTTCCTCCTCGTGTACCCTTTTCTATAAACAAATGCATGTTGACATCTATAAACAAATCAAAGTTTTGTTTTGAGATGTTTTAGCAAAAGCGTCCCAACTCAGGCCGGTTACTCGTATAATTAGCTGGATCTAAATCATGTATTGTTTTAAACAAGTATTACGAAAAGTTTTCAAATATGTCCGCCAACAAGCAAGTTTCGGTACGCACATTGGAAATCATGTGATAATCACCCAAGTTTTTACAATCAAACTCGCTTCATAAATGGCGTTTTTTGGCGTGCTCGTATTGAGAGGAGAGGTTGTAATGTGTGTCAGACAGTTTAGACCACTGTAAAAACATTCTATAGAAAGGAAGTTACGTTTCTTTGGGAAACGCTCGAAAGAATCCATGTACTCGTAAGGATAAATGCCCTTGCTTTTAATGAGATTAAATTTTTTTCTACATTTTTGGTTCAAACTTATGCTTTAATTGGAAAAGAATCGTTTGATTTTACGAGATTATCAATGAAGCTATAGTAAAAATTGAGCGCTGTCTATCAAATCATGTGATTAATACTAAAGAAGATAATATACTTTTCGATATGTGTTTGGAATACACGTTAGATTTCCGGTTGTTTGAGCCGGCGGCTCTGCATAATGAGATGCCGAGAGTCGTAGCATAACAAATTATGAAATACGACCGGAATAAACGTTTTCTTTGGTTTTAAACTTAGTCTTAGAATTACAATGATTGTGCACAGCGCCCTCGATACTTTCCCGGTAATTCTGACAATGATCTCAACTCAGGTAAACTTGTCGTCAGCGTATTTAAAAAATCTTATTTTCACATAACTCCAACACTCTTTGCTGGCAGAGTTGTAATCTTTTACATTTTTTTTAGTCATGTTTAATTTTTTAGGGTTTTAAATATATCGTATTGACCAATCTTTTCTTCTTCTTTCTGTAATTCATTTAAAAAATGTTTAGATGGTGCTTCTCCCTATACGCTAACGGGAGAGCTGCATACTTGTACCATCGCAACAAACAACAACGTACGAATAGCCGCAAACGACGTGTTCTTGTAGTTTTTGTAGTATTAGTATCATTTACATCGTCGATCTTTTATGTCTTTAAATACAAAGTCGGCGTATATTACAAATGGAACTTTCATCTTTTATGAAAATTTATAAACTTTAATTTATCGTTTTACCCTTTTCAGTTTGTTACGATAGTCGTCGGTCTATCGTTTATTCCTTACACATTTTACGTGATTTTCGAGATACACTTCTGACGAGAAACCCTGTAAACATCTCAAAACAAAATGCTGGACGATGTTCGTGTTTTTTTGATCGAAAAAGTAATTTATTCATCTTTAAATCAAAAAACGTAGTGAGATCTAGTTCCTTCTTCTTCTTTCTTTATGAATCAATAGTAAATTTATACGATCTATCTCTGCGGTTGATCGCTTATCTCTCGTAAATGATAAGCGATTTTGATTCCCACAACCAAAAACGTTTATCGCTATATTTGTTTTGTTTTCTCCTCGTTTAATTTGGATTGAGGAGAGTAGGCGTATCAATGTTGTTAAAATTAAACCATCATCTATTGGGTACTTGCTCGTTCTTTTCTGGATGAATTTTCCACGGGAGGAAACGAGCTTGCGCTGTGCGCCCGTCGCTAAACAATCACAATCGTCCTTGTTTTTTACATTGATGCACGCTTTTTATTTTTTAATATAATCGCACAGATGGGTTATATAAGAACCTCCTTTCAGGCAGAGGTTTGGAAACTCTACTAGTTAACTTGTTCATTCCAACGATGCGATCTATTACCCATCCCTGCTACCTTTCTCTCAGTATATATTTCTAAAACCTCTTGAATTTTTGAAAAAACACCATCTAATATATTTTTGATATCATTCAAAATTTAAATATCGACAATTTGGCCATGTATTATGAATATTTGGGTCTGGCTTCATCCGTGCTGTTTGGTTTTCTTTAAGTAATTTTAATGCACACGTATATCATAAACTTTAACGATTTAAAATCAACCTTCAAGTCTTTAGTCAACTCGGCGATAATCTTGCTGGTTTTATGGCTCTAAAAAACATTTAAATCTTTCTTTTCTTGCTATGATTCAACGGAACAATCATTAAAAATGTTTGAGCGTAAATAACTACCACCATTGATCGGTGGGTTAAATTTCAACTCGGTTTCTTAATGAGAAACCTTTTAATAGCGTTAATGTAGTCTTTTTTAATCAATTTCCCTTTTTTCCCAGAGCCGTGTAGCGGTAGCTCAATATTTTCTACCATTACGCGATCTCGTAATTCCTCGAAATTTAATTCTTTTAAATTTAATTCCGATAAATTTAATTCTAATAATGGTTTTTGGTGATTTATATATTTTTTAACTGCGTTGTAATAAGAACGTTTATCAACCTTATTCTTGCTGTTTTTAACGAGAATTATTCCCGAGCCAATGCGTGTTGTTAAACAAACTCTTTCAATTCTTTTCAATGTCCATTCCGATAAATGTTTCGTTTGTATTCATCTTTATTATACAACTAGATAATATATCATTCATTATGTCACTTTTTTCAAGGTCTCTTTAAAAAAAAAAAATTAAATTTACAAGTAGATGTCCAAAGGATGGTTCAAGGTCACTTTTTTAAAGTCTCTTTATCTCTACTTTTAAAATAACATTAAAGCACCAGCAGTAGTAGTCAGATGCCGCATCCCAGAAATTTTCTATAAAATATCATTTTCTTATCAATTGATAATTGATAAACTGATACTTCTTATTAATTTACTTTTCTTCAAGCTACACGATTGTGGCGCTGATAAACAAACGGAGCTCGTTTTACTCAAACACGAGTTTTTTTAATCTCACTCTTTTTACTCAAACACGAGTTTTTTTAATCTCACTCCTTTTACTCAAGCATGAGTTTTTAATTCTCTCTTTTACTCAAGCACGAGTTTTTTAATCTCACTCTTTTACTCAAGCACTTTGAGTTTTTAATCTCCCTCTTTTACTCAAGCACAGAGTTTTTTAATCTCACTCTTTTACTCAAGCACAGGTTTTAATCTCACTCTTTTACTCAAGCACGAGTTTTTAATCTCACTCTTTTGCACTCAAGCTACAGGTTACAGTTTTAATCTCACTCTTTTACTCAAAGCACTGAGTTTTTAATCTCACTCTTTTTTACTAAGCACAGAGTTTTTAATCTCACCTCTTTTGTGAGAGTTAAAAAATGTACTCGTTCGCTTTAACGTATTTTTAAATAAAATGATTATTCTTACCAACTAATATTTTTAGGGGAAATTCGACTCTAAAATGATATTTTATAGAGGTGTCTGGGATGCGGCATCTGACATACTACTTTCTTCACACATTTCATGATTTTTCATGTTTTCTGAATTACAAATAAAGTGACAAAATCCACATTATAGAGTGTGCCAAAAAGTGCAACATTCAGAAAACAAATAATTAGGAATGAAATCCACCCCCTTTTACCCAATCCCATTTTGGGTCCCTAGATCCAGAAATACAATCAATTAATTGAAAGGGTGTAGCGCAAATTTTACTTGGGCCACTCTCACCCTGGAGCATACTGGATCTGGGTTGCTGTAACATAACACAAATGTGTGCTGCAATCTAACAAATTTTACCTTAGCTTATTCTACACTGACATTATATTTTTCACAAAAGAAAGTATTATTTCAACGCAAAAAATGCAACTCACCATGTGGAATATCTGTTGAGATTAGAGATCATTAGATCAAATTGTTTATATTATACATGTATTGAAAAGAAAAGAAAATGTTGATTCACACTATGTGGATCATGTCCATTCATTTACTTCACAGCCATGGACAGCATTCATACCTCTGATAAGGTTCCCCAGCAACACACAGAAGGCCCAACTTGAGAATTTGACATGCTTCCATGCAATTTTGCTGTGGTTTCCTTTACAAAACATCGGAATTGACCGGGGAAAAGTTTCATGAAGCTAAAGAAACTGTTCTACACTATGACATTACACCAGGTTTCCATCAAAGTGTTTTTTGCCTTTCAAAAATAATCATTTGTCGATGCGTTGCACTTTTTTGGGCACACTCTGTATGGACCGTTTCACACGATAAATGACGATAAATCGCATCCATGTTAAAAGACTATGCAAATCCCAGTCGTGTGGAAGCTATCCTTGTAATTTTAAGTTTAAATTCTTTAAACCTACTTTTAACCATGACAAAAACCTTCTATTTATCTTTTTCCAGAGTGTGCACTGACCTGTGTGAATAGTGGTACGCTGGATAATGGCACCTGTCAATGTGATTGTGGATCCAAATCAAAACTGGAGTGGTAAAGAAGCTGTAATCGTAAGTAAAATAAACAGATTATTGTGTAACGCTTTGTTTCCTGAAAAATAAACCAACAACAAACTACGGAACAAACGAACTAACAAATATTTGACGGGTACTAATATGCCAGCTGTTTCGCCACCTGTTCTATTTAGCACTGGGGTAGTGCCCCTGTTGAGCGACGTTCGAAAGCCAGTACTTCTGTTGACTCAAGATCACTGTAAAAGGATAAGATGTGCTCTAAGCAAATATCAATGTTTGACCTTTCACCATTTTAGTGAGGATTTATATCATTAGGAAACTAAACCACATCAATTGTATTATCAAACAAAAGTCATTTTATCCCGGAACTCCTTTTGTATCGATTTCAGAAAGTTAAAGGTCCACTGAAGGACAAACAAAGGGGTCCTCTTACATTTACACGAGCAACAACGCACATATTTCTGGTGTTTAATTACACAACTTTTGGACAATACTTGGGTGATTTTGTTTACTAATGGCATGACTTTGTAAGGGAAACATCCTGGAGAAGTGAGGATCATTTTTCTTTTCCTCCAGTGCACCAAGACTGGCATTAAGGCCGTTCCAATTTTATTACGATTTGGTTTTACGGATGCGGCGACTTATTTTGTTGAAAAATCGAAAAAAATAAAAATTGGAAATCCGTACTTTTTTTTGCCCGGCGACAAATATTCAAAACATTGGTCTGAATATTTGGAGAAAAAAAACATAAGTTTTTAGTGTCGAGAAAACGAATTGCGAAAAAAAAAATCGTGAAGGCTACGGATCTGTGTACTTGAATACCATATGCGTTTCTGATCACGCATCCATACGTGCCATCCTGATGATGTGCATCGGCACCGCAGCCGGCCGCGCGGCCTCACAGTAAGTTGCTTTGATGGTACTTATATCCGACTCCTTGCCTCCCTCATGTCTTGATATCAGGCCAATACATACAGCGCAGGCATTGTAAGCTTCACCGTTGAGAACATTACGCCCATGTGCACTGTTATTCAGTGCCAGACCAGCAGCCGTGGGATTGGGTGTTAGGGAAGCGGGAAGTGTAATACGCGATGTAAACATAATGCCGGTTTGATACCCGTCGCTCTTAATACTTGTATGTAAACAGAATGCCATGTCGCTAACGTTCGTCCCGTCAGCAAAGTCTGCCAAGAGAATACACTTTTCTGAATTACTGTGACTGTAAAGAGGAGGGAGGAAAGCTGGATAAACGCCTTTATTGCCGTCTCCCTTGTTAAGAAAAGTATTGGTTCATTGTCCAATGCAATGGGCATCGGTGAACAATTCCCAATCACTGCAAGTGTCGTCGACATGACTGCCTCGGAACAGCTAGAAATAGGCCCTAACTGACGTTATGAACGTTATTATTAGGCTAAATTAACAGTAATAGTAAAGGTGGAGGAACATGGATGATGATGGACATATCCTTCCAAATTATTCAGGATATTTATTTCAATGCGCCTTGAGACACCACTCAGTTGGTGTGGATACGTGCGCTATATATTCCACACATTATTATTATTATGATGAAAAATCTGGCATTTTTGGTATGCGATGACTTCCTCACTTGACCTCCAGTCATGTATCGGTCTGATCTTTGTCAACTCTCTCTCATGTGACTCAACACGAATGGTCATTATACATGCACAGTGGCAACTATAATATGACGGGGATCCTTCTATTTTCTGAAGGGAGGATTTTTTAGAAGAAATCCAAGTCCGAAAACCATCATAAAAGTGGATTTTAAAATATAACGTTTTCAAGCTTGTAACCCCAAAAATCAGATGCAATAATTTTTTTTAACGCTGGTTATTAGGTTGTAAAAACAATTAAAAAAAAAAACTTCCCAGATTTGCAGAAACTATTATATAAAATAATACAAAATAATAAATAAATTATATTCTGGGTATTAAACAGAAATTTAAAAAGATGCAAAGAGTAGGCTTATTATAACTGGAGATGGAATTGGCGAGACGGAGGCAAATCCCAGTATAAAAAAAAAAACTTATGATTGTCGTCCAATGGATTTTACATGTACATGTAATGATGTATACAACGCACTTAACATAATTTTTAATTTTTTTTTCCCTGTCTGACAACCTTTTCAGCACTTCTAAAAACTCCGTAAAACCAACTAATAAAAATTAGGATAATGGCCTTTATATACCGTGAGAATGGAGGTACACTGGATAATGGCATTTGTGTTTTGATAAGAAATAATCCTGACGTGCCATTTGTTTTTAAAGAGTAAAATACTGAACAATACATTTAACTTGGGACTTTTTGATTATTTATCTTTTCTAGAGTGTGCACTGTCCTGTGAGAAATTGGTGGTATTCTGGATAATGACACCTGTCAATGTGATTGTGATCAAAACTGGAGTAGGTAAGGAAACTGTAGTCGTAAGTAAAATAGCAAAGAAACTTGTGTTGTTGTCCCCTGAAAATAAAAACAACAAGCAAACGATCGAACAAACAAACAAACGAATGAACACTATGATGTGACAAATATTTCACGAGAAAGACATACTCAGAATTAGAATACAATAACATGTGCCCACTATCCAATGACGATGGATGCAGCTCTAATACCTAGACCTGGGCATGTAGCTCCTATGCTGTATTATACATTGCCCACTATCCAATGACGATGGACACGCAGCCCCTAATACTAGACCTGGGCGTAGCTCCTACTGTATTATACACACTGCCCACTATCCAATGAGCAATGGACGCAGCCTAATACTAGACCTGCGTGGGTCTTATACCTGTATTATACACCCACTAGACCTGCGTAGCTCCTACATGTATACTGTATTATACTATTGCCCACTTCTCCAATGACGATGGACGCAGCCTAATACTCGACCTGCATGGGAATTCCTATAGTGTATTATACAATACATTGACCCAACTATCCAAAGACGATGGATGCAGCCTAATACTAGACCTGCAGGGTCCTATACTGTATTATGGCGGCATATTGCTCCACTATCCAGTGACGATGGATGCAGCCTAATACTAGAGACCTGTGTGGCTCTCCTGCCTTATACGGTGTGCACACACTGCCCACTATCAGCTGACGTGGATGCAGGCCTAAATTTAGACCTGTGGGTCTATATTATACAATTTTCCCCCTCAATGAAAAGGTCGGCCCCAATGCTAGCCC
>CM055830.1:5543362-5589215 GCA_029582265.1 Zoroaster sp. YZ-2022 | reverse complement strand
TGTTGGTTATTGTGACAAAATAACTCACAAGATCAACACAATCGACAACCACCCAATCAGTGAATATACCGCAGAATTCCCCCACACTGTGTTCAGGAAGTTAAAGCGCTTTTGCAAATGTTGTTGGATCAGGGAATCATTAGGCGCAGCGAGAGTCTGTACGCAAATGCAGTTGTACTGGTGAAAAAGCGGGATGGGTCCTTGCGCCTGTGCGTAGATTACAGGAAATTAAATGCAAAGGGTGTTCGTGACTCCTTTCCTTTGCCGCGTATCGAAGAGTCGTTAGAGGCTTTACAGGGCGCTAAATATTTTTCGGCTCTTGACTTGGCACATGGTTACCACCAGGCGGCCATGGATCCAAGTTCTGTAGAGAAGACCGCATTTCGAGTGCCCTTTGGGCTTTACGAGTTTACTCGAATGCCCTTTAGGTTGGCAAATGCACCAAGTACGTTCCAGAGGGTAATGGAGCAGTGCCTTGGGGACATGAATTTGTCTGAGTTGTTGATATATCTAGACGATATATTGGTGTATTCTTCTTCACTAGAAGAACACTTAAGGAGGTTGGACAAAGTTTTGTCAAAACTTGCAGAATTTGGACTGAATTGTAAGGGCAACAAGTGCAGTCTCTTCCGCAGTGAAGTTGCCTATCTGGGCCATGTTGTCGGTGCCAGGGGAATCTCAGTTGATAAAGACAAAATCCGACGGATAGAGGACTGGCCTGTTCCGCAAGGAGCAGCTGATTTACGTTCGTTTATGGGACTGGCGGGTTATTATCGGCGTTTTGTCAACGGCTTCGCAAAGATAGCAGCCCCGCTTCATGCTATTTTACCTGCGATCACCAAGGGGAAGCATAAACCGATTGATAAGTTTGTTTGGAATTCCGAGGCGCAGACTGCATTCGACAAACTAAAACTAGTGTTAGTGCAAGCTCCCGTGCTGAAATACCCTGACTTTAGACAGCCATTCGTACTGGAAGTTGATGCGTCGTTAAAGGGGCTTGCTGTTTGTTTGGGGCAGAAAGATGAGGAGGGGAGACTGCATCCGATCGCATATGCGAGTAGGGGCTTGCGAGGTGCAGAGTTGAAATACCCAGATTTTAGCTCCTTCAAGTTAGAACTTCTGGGTTTGAAGTGGGCAGTTGTGTATAAGTTCAGGGATTATTTGGTTGGGGGAACATTTACAGTCTTAACTGATAATAATCCACTGTCGCATCTAAACACAGCCAAGCTGGGGGCTAGCGAAATGAGGTGGGCAGCTCAACTTGCAGCGTTCAATTTTGACATCGTAGATCGGGTAGCAGCAACAGGTGCGCAGATGCGTTGAGTCGGTACCCTGGACACTACTCGGTGGAGGCAGTGGCCGGAATATTTCTTACGAAAACCCATTCTACGCCATTTCCATTGCTGATTGGAGCATGTAAGGCCAAAAAAAAAATGTTCAGTTGCCCTCCACCGACCGACCCAAAAGTGCTGAAATCTCGGGTCGGGTTTTTTTTTATATTGTTTTTAAAAATAATTTCCCCCGTCATTCATAGGCCTATTTATTAATGAAACTTACCAATTTTCTGTGTATAAAACACTACGTTTGATTTGTGAAATTTTCCACTTCAAATTTATCGGTACCCAAGACTCAATCTACATGTTTTCAAATCGTATGGCCCCGTCCCTCACATGGTGCACTGCCTTTGCGCACACTGTGTGCCAACGATTGCGACTCAAATCTACACGTTTTCCAATCGAATGGCCCCTCACATGTTATACTTTTCAAAGTCAAATTTCAGAAGTTTGAAGTCAAGAACTCAAAATATAAACAAAACAAAACCTGTGTTTAAGTACAACAAAAATGCTTGGGATTCTTTTATTCCTTGCTGATAGGTATACAAATGCTTTAATATCAGATGTCAACAAAATATAAACAAAACAAAACCTGTGTTTAAGTACAACAAAAATGCTTGGCATTCTTTTATTCCTTGCTGATAGGTATACAAATGCTTTAATATCAGATGTCAACCAATGGAATGCATAAAGTTGTTAAGAGCAAAAGTGCTAGAAACAAGAAATGAAATATTGAAATAAAGTTGTTGAAAGATTATTATAAAGTTGAATGTGTGATGTCTTTTTATTCTTTAGGTACTTCTGTATACTGCTAGATCATTGTCTTTGAAAAACACGGTATGTGGTTTCAGTTCCAATGCATTTCAATCTTAAAATGACAGTCAAGGAGAGAAAAAAATATAGACGTGCAGTGTTTGTGTATAACAAACACGCAGGTGTTCGGGTTTGACGTTAAAATGATGACGTCATCAATTCGAAGTGTTGGAGAAAGTCAAACGTTAACGTCTGTTCGTGCAAAAACTGTGAATTTACCTCTTGTGGTTGTTGAGATATGATTTTTTAACTTTGACTTCCGGTTTGGACAGGAAGTAAAGGTCAATCAGGCACATACCCGAACACCTAAAAAAAATCCCGACCGACCGACCCCTTCAAATATTTTCACTGGAGGGCAACTCAAAAAAATTGTTTGGCCTAATGTGGGCATCGAGTTGGCAAAGCAAGCACCCGAGTCGTCGTCGTCGTCGTTAAGGTTTCCCACGTGCGCGTTTCAGCGTGCTTGGGGATCCATGGCTATATTTTTGATCTAGCCACTTGTTGAAATCATCACGTTTGAACATGATTTTTCGCAGTTGCATTGGTTCAATCTGGGCATTTTTGCTTAGCCGCGTCCAGTGCGACTGTTGTCCACGCAGAGGTTTGGCGAAGCACAACATTTTTTGCAGTTCATCATTCTGACGCCGGGTGGTGTGGGCGATGAACTTAAAATGTTGTTTTTCACAAAAAGAGGCAATGCTTGTGCGTGCTAGCTTGAGTAGCTTGGCATTGCTGTATTTATAGGACCAATCCCACTCCTCGTCCTCATTAGCTTGTGTGCCCTTGTTGTTTCTTGGTGGGGCATTTCGCCGAGCGTAGCCGCCTTTTACCATCTTCCTGAGAAATCCCGTCCATATCGAGTCGATTCGGCTGTTTTCTTTTGCCGTCAGTAGCCGAGCTTGTAGCGCATACGTGAGGCGAGGGCGCACCGTCGACTCCAGTATTTGGACTCGGATAGAGAGTGGAATTTCTTTGTCCAAAAAAACGTGTTTTAGGCGGGACCAGCTTTCCCAAGCACTGCCAATTCTGTGACCAATTGTGTCGATTTTTGGGTCACTGGTGATTAAATGGCCCAAATATTTGAAAGACTTCACATTTTTGACCTTTTCGTCACACAGGGTTATTATTGATGCTTTATCCGAGCTCTCATCTGACCTGAAGCACATAGTTTCTGTTTTGTCGCATGATACAAGCATGCCAAATCGCAGGAAGGTACTCTCAAACTTGTTGACTACTGTTTGTAGGCATGCTTCTGATATACAAAAGATGACAAGGTCGTTTGCGTATAGGATTACGCGAACGGTAGTATCGCCGTTGGTCGGGGGGCGTGTGCTCGGATCTCTCGTGTGCTTGATTCTTGGCTGATTGTGTCCTCAAATTTGATTCCAAAGTCAGCCACTTCTTCAAGCTCACCAATTACCGTACGAATAATAGTATCCATCAGTACGTTAAACAAGGGCGGCGACTCCACAGAGCCTTGACTCACACACAGGAGGCTATGGTGAAGATGTCGTCTGGTTTGGTGCCTGAAATGTATCCCCCGGTGCTTTCCTAGATGCGCTCCATGATATTGATGATTTTGTTCTGTCCCAACCTTTGCCGTAGAATAGAGAATAACAAGATACGGCAAATTCGAACAAAACCTGCTCGAAGGTCGACAAAACATGCCGCTATGTTTGATTATACAGCATCGAGCAATTTAGTACACGCATATATTCCATCTATTGTTCCGACCCCGGTTTTAAAACCATACTGTATGTTGAACAGAATAGCTTCATATTTCGGTCGTATGCGGTCAAGGCCGATGGTCATGATGAGTTTATTGAGTAGCGCGTTCACGCTCAAGCCTTGGTAGCGTGACGAATCGGATTGTTTCCCTTTATTCTTCCATTAAGCGTACTATTCGGCTGATTCTCCATCAGCGTGGCACGTCTGCACCTTCCCAGATATCGCTGATCATCTTGTGCACCCAGGCTAGTAGCATTGGCGAATCGTGGTACTTGAGGAACTCCGCAAGCAGGCCATCAGTACCGACCGCCTTGCCATTTGTTAGGCAGTTAATGCCTGATCGTACTTGCTCGAGAGTGGGGCATGTGTCGTCGATGATGATATCGCTGCCCGATTGATTGTAGATATGAGGGTATCGGTCAGGATGAGTGATTTCTGGTGGGATCTGAACAGACGGACAGGAGAAGTGCTTCTCAAAGTGTTCACGTAAGCGTTCAGGCGGGCATAGATTTGCACCTTTGGGTTTTGAGAGGCGCACCTCGCGTGTGATTATATACATTTCCTCAGTCTGGCGCTTTTCAGCTGCTTCTGAAAGTTGCTCGGCTCGTTTTTTGTAGAATCGCGTTTTAAGGTCTGCCCGTAGCTTTCTTAGTCGCGATGCTGCCTGGGCTCATTTGGTGGGGTCTTTTTGCGCTAGCAGCTCGTCAACTGCAGTGGTAAATTCGGGTGTGTGCCACTCTGGATCTTTTGTGGCGGGGCCGTTTGGGCAAGCATCGGCTAGCGCTTTACGTATTCCCTCATAAATTATTTTTTCAGCCTCTTCGGGCGTGCATCCTGTGTTTCCGGGCTTAGGCAATGCCTGCTCAAGTGCAGCTGTGTATTTCTCCCTAACATCCTCATCGGTACGCAGAGCAGACACTCGCGGTTTCGGTTTTGGGCTTCTTTTCTGGAAACATTTCCTTCATTGTGCTTTGGAGGGGAGCTGCAGGTCCAGCTTGAGCAGTTTATGATCGCTCTCGTACACTACACACATGAGGTCTTGGATGTGTATGAGCGGCATTGCGTTGCGCAGCGCCACAGCCAGTCGTCATAGGCAAAGTAATCGAGGCGTTTCTCAGTGCGTTTGTCTGCGCTGATCCAGGTCGTCGTGTAGCACCGTCGCGCCTGGAATTTAGTATTGCACAGGTAGAGACCTTCCGAATTGGCCATGTCACTGATTCGCATGCCATTGTCAGTGGTTTTGTACATGTCTCGGTTTGGTCCCACATAGCGGGTCTCAGCAGTTTGCCGACCAATCGCTGCGTTAAAGTCTCCAGCGCAGATCAGGCGATGGCTCTTGTGGAACGTTTTGGCCTCGCCAATAGCTCTCTTCAGCGTTGCGTAAAATTTGTCTTTCGCACTGGCACCTGTACTGATGGAGTCCTGTGGTGCGTAGACTGAATGGACGAACTTAATTCTCAGGAGCTGGAGTCGTACACGTAGGATACGCCCTCTGGCCATACATTCATATTCCAGTATTTTCACATCAGGGCTGACCAGTAGGTCTACGCCAGCTGCAGCCTTCTTTTTCAGTCCACAGTGTATGAATCTCCAGCCAGGAAAGTCAGGAAAGTCTTCGAGGAGCTCAATCTCATTAGTGGTGTGCATGTGCGTCTCGGATATAAAGCACAGGTCGTGCTTGAAGCGTGCGCTCGCTTGTACAACTTGCTGGATTTTGTTGTGCTGGCACGTTCGGACATTAATGCTGCCAAAGCTGACTCGGTGGTGGTTGGAACTCTTGGAACCACGACTTGAATTAGCATTTTTGATTTCCATTGCCTTTTTCGGAGTTGACGGATGAGTGGAGGAGGCTACCTCTCAGCTCATCTGGAGTATACGGTTTCTTAGTCCTCATTGCAGGACCATCTAGTGACCCCCAGGTTAAACGGGCAGTCCTGGGTTCCTTGTGTGTTGTGGATCTACTCGTGGGAAGAGGCTTGGAGTATCCAGTCTTCCTCGGGCAGTGAATACAACCGGGAGGAACCAGTCCTGCTTATGGTGTGTAAAAATGTAGAAACTTACCAACAAAATTGTACTTAACAATTTTGTTGTTGTCAATGTTCTTGCAGGTTTGCAAGAAGCCGTAGTGGTGTTTTTTTTGGGAAGGATTTGGGGTTATCCAGCTTCCACAGAGCAACCACCACGCCCAAGGGCATCATAAGGCAGTATGGGTGGTTTTGTATTATTTGGGCATAGTTTTGTAAAAAGATGAAGACATAGGCGACTGTTTGTGTATAAAGTACAGTTGCAGCGAGGCATGATTCTATTAACGTGTCTTGGGGAGGGCGGGCTCACAATGACAATGATTCAGGAAAACCCAGGTCGTTATCTCACAGAGTTGGGAAAGATTCAGCCGACTGTACTTGTAGTTGATTTGGGGACGAATGACCTGTGTTCGAAGGTATCAAGTCCTAGTAAAGTACATGCCTCACTATGTAAATTTATTGGAGATCTTCCCAAATGGGGTGTACATCCAGAGGCAGTAGTGTTCCTACCGGTGCTACCTCACACTGGCGGACTTAGGAATAATCAGGTCTCACTAGAAATGTTTAATGAGAGGGTTGAGATTTATAACAAGATGTTGGAGTGTGCAACTTTCGTAGAGGATGGATGGTGGGTGTGGCACCATCGGGGACTAATTGCACGCACGCTACAACTTGGATGGCGTGCACCTTAATGCAGTATGAGAGGTCACTCCGACAGCTTTTGAAATTGCTTTGAATTTCGGGTTTGGTAGTTCTTTTTTTAAATTTGTATTAACAAATACTGGGTTGGCTCGTGGAATTTCTAAAAGTTGTTTTTAGTAAAGAGGACTAAAGGCATTTGGTGGCAGTTAAATTGTTCATTAATGTTCTTACACTTAACTGGTACCAGTTTGAAAGGTCGAAGAAATCGATCTCCAGGAGTAGATCGTTAAAAAGTAGGGGATTTTGTGGTATGTGAGCTACTAGTATTGGCGTTCCTAGCCACGAGAGGGCGCTGTCATGGGGAGCCCGTAGATGGAAAGAATGTAGAGGGAGGTCAAAAGCGAGGGTGGAAGGTTTTGGGGAAAAGACGGGAGAAGAGGTGGAAAGGTGACAAGGTGGAGGCGAGGGACTTTGAGGTGAAGAGTTGATTTTTGGAGATTGGAGGAATATAATAAAACTGGCGGTGAAATGATCGAAGACTATCAACAGTTTATCCTGTAAATGTATTGAATTGTTTGGTGTTGAATGACCCCCTAACGCTCCAAAGCGTTTCACTACATAAGCAGCCAAAAACCTGTGACTTAATAATTTCAATGATCTCCTTCACCGAAGACTTCATTAGATATGTTGTTCCAAAGTTAGTCTTGGTGCAAGACCGTTATTATGCGTATCCAAGTTACATTATATCCCGCGCCAGTCGTAAATCACCCACCGTAGCTGGCGCTATACAATTTGGACTAGGTATGGGATCCAGTGAACGGGCGAAAAATGAAAAACCGCCAAAGTGACAACCTCGTCCCCAGGGCTTTCGAGTAGTTTTCTGTAATAAGTAAGAGGTCGACCATGGGAAGGAGGCTGTAAATTTTTTCGACTGGTTCCGGTTGTCTCTAAGCTCTACGGCGCGAGTTAAGTAACTAGACTACAATACCACGTTGTAGAAAAATCTGGCGATCTTAGTTTGAACTGGAAGAAAGACACGAGTGGACGGTCATGTCAATATTATCAATCAACAAACATCAAGCAAATAGATCTTCGAAAAACATCCTTACAGAAAGTAACTATTTGGTAAGTACTCATACTTTATTAGTTTTGAAAGTTAGGAAAAACTATGAATCGTATTCAAAGATCTGCACGAATTTGCTTCTCAGTCTCAGACATGCGAGAATATACGGTAGTCTTATCGCGTTGGTGTACTGAATCTGAAAGAGAAATGTTAACCTTTTAAAACAAACTTATCATATCATGTTATATGACACATTAATGAGATAACACCAGCTCATTTTAACTTCACAGGACCCTGCATCTTGACAGTGTTAGCATTTAACTTTTGTCTGCTTCTGGTATATCATTTGTGTACGGTCATTTTCTAGCATAGTAGAACCTTCCCTGAATCTGAATCTTATACTAGTTATAGTTGGCAAACTATCCTTCTGGAAACAGCACACTGACTTCAGACATACTGTTTAACAGAGGCGTAGCCAAAGAGGGGTGGGCAGGAGGTAGCCTATATTCTAGGGACAATTTACTGGACTCACTTTGTATCCTTGGCCCTAGCGCCACATGCACAAAAACGGAGCAAATTTAGCTCTTTTTATTCTTCTAATTTTGATCTTTTGAGCTTCCTTGCAGGTAAAATACTGAGACACATTTGAACATTTTTTGGACAGTTATTCTAAAAAAGCTTACCTAATCACAAATTTTTACATAATAATAATAATTAGCACATCAAAAGTTGAAAAATAGCTCAATATTTGTACATGTGGCGCTTGCCAATGATGTCCAGTGCATTGGTCCTAGAGTGAGGCAAGGCAGAGGAACAAAATTAGTTTTAATACTACAATAGGTTGGATTTGCCAAACATTTTGAATGGCTTTTGCATTATGGCTCTATACTAATTTTTCCCTTTACTGGAATATTTCACAATCAAGAGATCCACAAACATTGTATTTTCTCTGAAGAAAATCATGAATGTATTCTAACAGTATTGGTAATGTTGGAAATACTGTTTCTAAGTATGCTTTAGTCCTGATAGGACCCTATCTACAGTGCAAAGTACACTTCCGATTGGGTCCTGACCAAGAGTTTTCCTGTTAGTATACCTGTAAGGTTTGCACTGAATTTTCTCCTTTTTTTTTTATCTGTCTTCGGAAAGAATGTCGCATCCGACCGCCACTTTTTAAGGGTTTTGGGGAAATTTATTTGCAACCACTAACCAATTAAAAAAATATTCTATCGATTTTTAGGGGTACCGAAAGCGAAAACTATCTTTAAAATCCATATTTATGATGGTTTTTGGACTTTATTTCCCTTCTAAAAAAACCTCCCCTTCAGAAAATAGAAGTATCCTATTATAGTTGTCACTGCGCATGTACAATGACTGTAGGTAAAACTTGTAGCTTTGCATGGTGAGGATGATAAGTAACACTAATTGCGGTGACACCATGTGGAATCTCAATTGAGTAGTAATTAGTTATGAAAAGAACTGGAGGTACAACTCGACGTTTCGATCAGGAGAGGACGATCAGAGCACACTGATCGAAACGTCGAGTTGTACCTCCAGTTCTTTTCAGAATTAATTACTACTCAATTGAGATTCCACATGGTGTCACCGCAATTAGTCTTACAATTACAATGACTGTGTTGGTCACTAATTGGGGAGTTGACAAGATCAGACTGACATGACTGAGGAAGTCATTGTCTACCAAAAATGCCCGATTTTTCATAAAATAAATATCCTGGAATAATTTGAAGTATATGTCCATCATCCATATGTTCTCAACCTTACTAGGTAGGTAAGATTACTTTATTGGTTATATTGAATGAGAAAAGTGGCGGTAGGATACGACATTCTACCCCTGTCTTCGTTGGCTGAACCGAGGAAATGCAGGCACTGTAACTTCTTAACTGCCTCTTGGAGAAACGATTTTGCCTGAAAGATGTCTAAAAAAGACGATTTCCCCAACATTTCTCAGAGCAACGGCCAATCTGTGTATAAACTTTTCATGCTGTTCATGCTGTTCATGCTGAATAATGCGCATGAGTGATGACCTTGGGGTCAGAACATCGATTGCGCGGCAGAACACGTCACATTAAATCGCCTGCACTGTAAGTAAAGTCCTATCGCCCTTTCGCAATTGATGTTCTGCTGCGCAATCGATGTTCTGACCCCAAGGTGACAAGGTCATCGCTCGATGAACAGCATGAAAAGTTTGTACACAGATTGACCGTTGCTCTGAGAAATGTCGGGAAAATAGTCTTTTTTAGACATCTTTCAGCCAAAATCGTTTCTCCAAGAGGCAGTTACGAAGTTACAGTGCCTGCATTTCCTCGGTTCAGCCAACGAAGACAGGTAAAACAAGGAGAAAATTCAGTGCAAACCTTACAGGTATACGAACAGGAAGAACTCTTAGTCAGGACCCTATTAGAAGTGTAGATAGGGTCCTATCAGGGCTAAGTATGCTTACTCTCTTTGAATCAAGGGAAAGAATGTCCTATCCAATATTTTGAAATTTGTTTAGACCAGATTGATATCACTGCTTTCTTTATTAAACTAAGAAGCACTTGGACCAATCTGTTTTCAAAAGTTTCAACTCATGTTGAATGAAGTCTTGAGACAAATGTTACAAACAAACATTTTACTGTCATTTTGACCACCCTCAACAATACAAGACAATGCTTTTACCAGTCAACTCATTTTGACCTGTAAATGTACTTAACCCCAACTCCCTAGCCAACAAAAGCAGTTGGAGGATTTTGAAGGATTTTTATTGTTCAGTAACAATGCTTAGGGAGTTAGGGTTAACCCTTGTATACATGCATACTCCAATATGCCACAAAAAAAACTGCTAAGTACACAATGCTTTTTCTAAGCATGCCTCAAAATATACCATACTGCACACAAGAATGGTACATGCATACCCCAAAATGACCCATGAGTCTGGGACAAGAGCAAAGTGTTTTGACCTTCACACAGTGTGTATATACCCCAAGTTACTGCACTGGTTTATTTCAAAATATCACGTTGTGACATTTTGAAGTATGGGTCGACTTTGTAAAGAACCACACTGATAATAGGAGGGATGCATGAGATACATCTATCAAACATTTTGACAGATATTGACCGTTGTAGTCATAGGAGTGTTAACTACCTTCCATCTAGCTAGGACTGGATCATTTAAAGTTTGTCACAAGCCAGCTGGGTGTGCAATGTGCGACAGTTGTTTTTCTATTTGCCATGAAAATATTGTTTTTCTTGGCTTGAAGTTGAATTTAAATATTAAAATTATTTTTATTTTTCTACAGATCAACGTTGGAGTATGCTGCCCTCGTTCTGTGGCCAATGACCATACTACCAATTACCATCAGATGGTTTTGTAGTTCTACTGCGTTGTTAAGGGATTTCTGTGAAACTGGTAAGTTTGAGATATTTTTGTATATTAGTAAGTTAAAGGGAAGGTAATGTGGGACCATTTCAACCAATATCATAGATCTGTATGCAGCCGTGTTAGTCGGGTAGAATAAGATATATATATATATATATATATATATATATATATATATATATATATATATATATATATATATATATATAAATGGTAGCACTTTTAAGACTAACTAAACTTAAAAATAGGCATAAGCTTTCGTAGCTACAGCTACTTCATCAGATGCAATGAAGAAGGACAAGGGAAGTCAGAATTAATATACAGTCTGGGAGGAGGTGGCAAACAAAAGGTGGCGGTGATTCATGAAGTTAATCCTGTATATTGGGACATGAAGCCAGAGTCTCTATTCAGTCCTTTAATGCAGTTCAGGGTGTGAATAATCCTTTGTTCAGCTGCTTCCCTTTGAAGTTTGGTTTTGAATGGTCCTTGTTTGAGAACTGCTACTATACTTTGAAGTGTTGAAGTGAATGGCCAAGAAGATTAAAGTGCTCAGCCACAGGCTTCTGGTCATCCCAATTCCTGATGTCAAACTTGTGGTTATTCATCCGTTGCCGTAGGGACTGGCTTGTCTGTCCAATGTAAACAGCTGAAGGGCATCGTGTACAAGTGTTGGCATAGATGACATTGGAGGAGTTACAGCTGAATGAACCCTTGATGGTGTATGGGACATTATTGGGTCCGGTGATCTGGGTGTCAGTGTTAATGTGGGCGCAAAGTTGGCATCTTTGGTTATTGCAGGGCGTGGTTCCATTGTTGATGGGGCTGTTCAGTGCACTGCTGACAAGGCGGGCTCGGAGGTTTGGGGGGTTGTTTGTAGGCAATGATGGGTTTATCCTTGAAGGTCTGCTTGAGTGTGTCATCATCCTGTAGTATGGGGTTAAGTTCATTTATAATCCGCTGTAGAGGTTTGAGTTGAGGGCTGTAGGACCACAAGGGGTGTTCGGTCCGTGTGTTCACGTGGCTTGTATTGTAGTAGAACGGTCCCTACATTTAGCTTTTTCTATTAGTTCAGTCACAGTCTTGTTGTATCCCAAGGCCATGAAGGATTTGTGTAGATTGACCAACTGCTGATCACGGTCTGCAGTGTCAGAACAGATTCGGTAAAACTTTTGTGTTTATGTCATAACCAATACTGTACCTTCCCTCTAAACGACTGTTCTGTTTAAGTCCATGTGCCATCTGCCACTTAAAGTGCAGTTATAGCGAGCTATTCCCAATTAATCTGCTTGTGAAATCTAGTAGCTGACATATCAAATGTAACATGCCAGTATTTACGGTTAAAATTATACAAACATACAACAGCAAAAATAAATCAATTTTTTGAAAAACCCGCACGTCGCGAATCTGAAAAGGCAGACGTCACGAAGTTTGTTGACTTTGTCTGCGTGACGTCATAAAAAGGAAAACAGTACGACTGACTAAGTCTAGTACCCAGAATCACATGTTCTGCCATTCCAAACTCCCGTACGCTACGCTGGCATTGAACATGCACACGCATTGTCCGGTGATTATGCGTTGATCAAGCCAGCAAGCATGTCCGACTCCGAAAACTCCGGTGACGAAAATTGGGAGGAAATCCGCGTAGATTCTGATGGGTTTAGTGATATATCGGGAAATTCATCTGGAAATTCATCAGGAAATTCATCAGGTGAAGACAGCGACAATGTTGAGCCTGACGATGAAGTAGAGGTGATTCGCGGAGCTGAGCCTTACAGGTTCGAGCCACTAGCGAGACCTCGCCGCGTGCAACAGTATGACGAGGCTGCTGGCGACAAAGACGAAGAACAGGACGCGAATGTACGACCAGCTGCCAACGATTGTTTAAAATAATACTGACTGGTAATTTTAATTTCTTAATCATTATAAATACATATGTATTACACTGAATTTACATAACCGGTTTAGGTTTCCGCAATATTTTTCACGAGAGCGTGAGAAAGCAAAACACAAGCCTGCCTGGTCATTGCGTGGTGTTTGATCACAGCAATGGTCAATGACACGGACACTGTGTGCACATTGTACAGTGCATCCTCCATTTACATGTACAAACCCACGTAAAGATATTGCTTGTAGATTTGTACCATTGTAAAGTCTATACTGAACAATGACATTCTGAAAATAATTTGTAAGCATATGGTCTTTGTGGAGCTGAGACTATCCGTGATTGAATATACATGTACTTAAACCTGAATTTTTGTAGGGTCAATTCCATGCACACATAATATTTGCTAAGCCGAGAAAATTCTTGCTTTAACCCTCCTCTGCCCAGGCTGAAATTTGGCCCAATCTTTTTTCCTCCCAGCAACCACAAAAATGATTCAATTCTTATAACGGAGTTGTTTCAACTTAGCTTTTATCAAAATCTGAAAATACTATAAGGCTATTATCTTTGAACTGACTTGGTTGCCTGAACGAGGGGTTAGGTTGATTTTGTTCCTGGGACAGTGTGAACTGTTACATTATCAAAAGGTGGTCATGGTGGTACATTAGTTTCTAGTTAGGTTCACTTCCATGGGTATGCTTGCTTGGCGTTGATTTAGTTGGTGACATGTAGGAACAAATAATTAAGAGGGTAGTGTACTTGTAACATTTCTTCCTGCCTTATCGTTCTGGTGATGGAGTTAGTTGTAGCTAATGAATTAGACTTTTGCCATATCTTTTAGGAGGCATTGATTTAGGTGCTATTGATATAGGTGATGACAAATAATTAAGAGGGTAGTGTACTTGTAACATTTCTTCCTGCCTTATCGTTCTTGTGATGGAGTTAGTTGTATCTAATGAATTAGACTTTTGCCATATCTTTTAGGAGGCATTGATTTAGGTGCTATTGATTTAGGTGATGACAAATAATAAAGAGGGTAGTGTCCTTGTAACATTTCTTTCTGCCTTATCGTTCTTGTGATGTAGTTAGTTCTAGCGAATGAATTAGACTTTTGACATATCTTTTAGGAGGCATTGATTTAGGTGGTATTGATTTATGTGGTATTGATTTAGGTGATGACATTTAGGAACAAATAATTAAGAGGGTAGTGTACTTATAACATTTCTTCCTGCCTTATCGTTCTTGTGATGGAGTTAGTTGTATCTAATGAATTAGACTTTTGCCATATCTTTTACGAGGCATTGATTTAGGTGCTATTGATTTAGGTGATGACAAATAATAAAGAGGGTAGTGTCCTTGTAACATTTCTTTCTGCCTTATCGTTCTTGTGATGTAGTTAGTTCTAGCGAATGAATTAGACTTTTGACATATCTTTTAGGAGGCATTGATTTAGGTGGTATTGATTTATGTGGTATTGATTTAGGTGATGACATTTAGGAACAAATAATTAAGAGGGTAGTGTACTTATAACATTTCTTCCTGCCTTATCGTTCTTGTGATGGAGTTAGTTGTATCTAATGAATTAGACTTTTGCCATATCTTTTACGAGGCATTGATTTAGGTGCTATTGATTTAGGTGATGACAAATAATTAAGAGGGTAGTGTCCTTGTAACATTTCTTCCTGCCTGATCGTTCTTGTGATGGAGTTAGTTCTAGCGAATGACTTACACTTTTGCCATATCTTTCAGGAGGCCCAACCCCAAAAAACCTTGAAAAACATTTTGTTTATTTTAAAACTTACGAAATTTATCAAATTTATCAAACCAAAAAGGAAGAAAATGTTTTTGGAAAATGTTTAGCTCTACAAACTTGAGCCCAATGAAATATTTTTTTGTTTATAATTTTACAGACCATAATGTGGTGTGCTGTTTTCCGTTCTACTTTGTGTGTTTTTGTGTATTTTGAGTATTTTATTATGTGTTATGTTAACATTGTATTTTGTAAGTTTTTTTTCAGCTGACGCGTCAATGGAATGGATAGTCTACGCAATGGATCAGATTGTCTACGCAGCTGAGCGGATCATCTACGTAATACCTGGCTTAAAACAGAAGCACTCGGTGCACCCCTTGGCTTAAAAACAGAAGGGCTCGGTGCACCCCTTGGCTTAAAACAGAAGCGCTCGGTGCACCACTTGGCTTAAAAACTTGATACTAACTCCCATCCCTTCACTCCCACTGCTGCTTGGAACATGATGGACGACACATCGGAAGAGAAGAAACTCCTGATAAGAGAAGATGGACCTACCACCGAGACTGGATGTAAAACAGGTTGTAAGGTTTGCCTTTATTAAAGTTGATAATACTGTTTGTTGATATTTAACAGTGTATTTTTGAGTTTGTTTTTAGATGCTGCTTTGACACTACGTTATTGGAACAGAAGAACCCCACATTGGATCTACCACTGGAGGTAAAGTTTGCCCTTATTAAAAATATGTAATTCAAATTGTTAAATAGTGTCACGTTTTAATAACTGGTAGCATTGTTTTAGTGCAAATTATTTAATAATGTAATATACTTTTTTTTTAAGTTTTAAGGTGAGACGACCACTAGAGCAGTGATTCTACCATCTCATCAGAATGTGGTCTATGCTGAGATAAGTAAGACTAATTGCGGTGACATCATGTGGAATCTCAATTTAGTAGTAATTAGTTATGAAAAGAACTGGAGGTACAACTCGACGTTTCGATCAGTATGCTCTGATCGTCCTGAGGACGATGCGTCAACCTGATGCGTCAACGGATCAGAACATGAACGTCGACGAAACGTGATTGGAACATGAACGTTGACAGAACGTGATCGGAACGTGATGTGAACATCAACGGAACGTGAACGCATCGTCGACGGAACGGTATGAGAAGGATCTCGCGTGAGATGGTAAAATTGTAAGGTTTGCCTTTAATAAAGTTAATATTACTGTTTGTTGATGTTTTACCAGTGTATTCTTGAGTTTGTTTTCAGATGCTGCTTCAACGCTATGTCATTGGAACAGAAGAATCCCAGATATGATGGAACTATAAGACGCTACCAATAGAGGTGAACTTTGCCTTTATTAAAAAATATATAATTCAAATGGTTAAATAATGTCATGTTTTAATGACTGATAGCATTGTTTTAGTGCAAATTATTTAATGATGTAATGTACCTTTTTTTGGTTAAATTTTCCCATTTAATAAATTTGTGTTAATTATTTGAGATGCTGCTTGGAACATCATGGATGACACATCGGAAGAGAAGAAACTACTGAAAAGAGAAGATGGACCTACCTCTGAAACTTGATCTCAAACAGGTTGTAAGGTTTGCCTTGATTAAAAAAATATATATATCATTCAATTGTTTTAATAATGTCATGTTTTAATAATGCCTACTGGCATAATTTTATGACTTAATAATGTAAACAATGGATCTAAGATAATAAATTGAAATTAAATTAAGAGAATAGAGAATTAGCTGTACCGACCTTAATGGCATGTAGTATAAATACAAAACAGTAGTTAATGGCCTGACATTTTAAACCTAGCAAGCAATAAATTGTAATCAAAAACCTCATTTTATCTTTCACTTTGTCTTCTGTAATACAGGAATCAACTGAAGGGGACCGAACATGAAGACGGATATCAGCAGTGTAATTTGGTAAAAATGGAGAGAGGCTAGTCTCTATACCAGAGTTGGGAATAAGCGCCCTCTACCTCCTCAGCAATATCCCCCCCCCAGCAACCACAAAAAAAATTCAATTTTTAAAACCGAGTTGTTTCAACTTAGCTTTTATCAAAATCTGAAAATACTATAAGGCTATTATCTTTGAACTGACTTGGTTGCCTGGACGAGGGGTTAGGTTGATTTTGTTCCTGGGACAGTGTGCACTGTTACATTATCAAAAGGTGGTCATGGTGGTACATTAGTTTCTAGTTATGTTCACTTCCATGGGTATGCTTGCTTGGCGTTGATTTAGTTGGTAACATGTTGGAACAAATAATTAAGAGGGTAGTGTACTTGTAACATTTCTTCCTGCCTTATCGTTCTTGTGATGGAGTTAGTTGTAGCTAATGAATTAGACTTTTGCCATATCTTTTAGGAGGCATTGATTTAGGTGCTATTGCTATAGGTGATGACAAATAATTAAGAGGGTAGTGTCCTTGTAACATTTCTTCCTGCCTTATCGTTCTTGTGATGGAGTTAGTTCTAGCGAATGAATTAGACTTTTGCCATATCTTTTAGGAGGCATTGATTTAGGTGGTATTGATTTAGGTGGTATTGATTTAGGTGATGACATTTAGGAACAAATAATTAAGAGGGTAGTGTCCTTGTGACATTTCTTCCTGCCTTATCGTTCTTGTGATGGAGTTAGTTCTTGCGAATGAATTACACTTTTGCCATATCTTTCAGGAGGCCCAACCAAAAAAAACCTTGAAAAACATTTTGTTTATTTTAAAACTTATGAAATTTATCAAATTTATCAAACCAAAAAGGAAGAAAATGTTTTTGGAAAATGTTTAGCTCTAAAAACTTGAGCCCAATGAAATATTGTTTTTGTTTATAATTTTACAGACCATAATGTGGTGTGCTGCTTTCCTTTCTACTTTGTTGAGTGTTTTTGTGTTTTTTGAGTATTTTATTATGTGTTATGTAAACAGTGTATTTTGTATTTTTTTTTTCAGCTGACGCATCAATGGATCAGATCGTCTACGCAACTGAGCGGATCGTCTACGTAATCCTTGGCTTAAAACAGAAGCGCTCGGTGCACCACTTGGCTTAAAGCAGAAGCGCTCGGTGCGCCACTTGGCTTAAAGCAGAAGCGCTCGGTGCACCACTTGGCTTAAAAACTTGATACTAACTCTCCCACCCCTTCACTCCCACCCCTTCACTCCCACCCTTTCACTCCCACCCTTTCACTCCCACCCCTTCACTCCCACTCCTTCACTCCCACTGCTGCTTGGAACGTGATGGACGACACATCGGAAGAGAAGAATCTCCTGATAAGAGAAAATGGACCTACCTCCGAGACTGGATCCAAAACAGGTTGATAGGTTTGCCTTTATTAAAGTTAATAATACTGTTTGTTGGTATTTTAACAGTGTATTTTTGAGTTTGTTTTCAGATGATGCTTGACACTACGTTATTGGAACAGAAGAACCCGACATTGGATCTACCACTGGAGGTAAAGTTTGCCCTTATTAAAAATATGTAATTTAAATGTTTAAATAATGTCACGTTTTAATAACTGGTAGCATTGTTTTAGTGCAAATTATTTAATAATGTAATATACCCTTTTTTAAGTTAACAAATATTCGTAAATTATATTCAGATGCTGCTTGGAACATCATGGACGACAAATCGGAAGAGAAGAAACTCCTGAGAAGAGGACCTACCTCTGAGACAATGGATCTAAAAAAGTAAATTTAAATTAAATCAAAAGAAGTTTTCGTCATTGCTTAAGAAGTTTGCTGCTGGTGTGCTAAATACAGAATTAAATTTACTACACTTACAAACCTACCCGTAGTTTAAATGCAAAACGGGAGGTTAATGGCCGACGTTTTAAACCCAGTAGGTTCTTAAAGGCAAGTGTTTCTTTCATACTATACTGAGACGCAATAGAAATTTACCACTTGTTTTGGAATAGCATAAACTTGTAATGGTTCAAAATAAGACAACACAACAATTTGGATTAGAAATGTTGGCATTTTATTGAGGAAATGTCCACGTTTTGTCCACTGTACCGGTACTCGATCCCATCTGTATCCACTTCACCGCGAGTGCACATATTACTTTTGTGCATTGTGATTACTGATAATTTAAGGTCGAAAAAGTTGTAAGTTTCTATTGCGTCTCGGTATATTTCAAATTATAATCACAAACCATTTTAATTTTTCACTTTGTCCTATGTAATACAGGACTCGACCGAAGAGGACCGAACATCAGGTGAGACAACCACTAGAGCAGTGATTCTACCATCTCATCAGAATGTGGTCTATGCTGAGATGTTCCTTCATCTAGCCATGTATCCAAGGGTCAGGATGGTAAAAAGGAGAGGCTGGTCTCTATACCAGAGTGGGGGAATAAGCGCCCTCTACCTCCTCAGCTGTCTTTACTGATGCGTCAACGGATCGGAACGTGATCGGAACGTGATCGGAACATGAATGTTGACGGAACGTGATCGGAACGTGATGTGAACATCGACGGACGTGAACGCATTGTCGACGGAACGGTATGAGAAGGATCTCGCGTGAGATGGTAAAATTGTAAGGTTTGCCTTTAATACAGTTAATATTACTGTTTGTTGATATTTTACCAGTGTATTTTTAAGTTTGTTTTCAGATAATGACTGATAGCATTGTTTTAGTGCAAATTATTTAATGATCTAATGTTCCTTTTTTGGTAAAATTTTCCCATTTAATAAATTTGTGTTAATTATTTGAGATGCTGCTTGGAACATCATGGAGGACACATCGGAAGAGAAGAAACTACTGAAAAGAGAAGATGGACCTACCTCTGAAACTGGATCTCAAACAGGTTGTAAGGTTTGCCTTGATTAAAAAAAGATATCATTCAATTGTTTTAATAATGTCGTGTTTTAATAATTTTGTGACTTAATAATTTAAACAATGGATCTAAGATAGTAAATTTAAATTAAATGAAGACAAGAGAGAATTAACTGTACCGACCTAAATGGCCTGACATTTTAAACCTAGCAAGCAATAAATTGTAATCAAAAACCTCATTTTATTTTTATCTTTCACTTTGTCTTCCGTAATACAGGAATCAACTGAAGGGGACCGAACATCAAGTAAGACGGATATCAGCAGTGTAATTTGGTAAAAAGGGAGAGGCTGGTCTCTATACCAGAGTTGGGAATAAGCGCCCTCTACCTCCTCAGCAATATTTTTCCCCCAGCAACCACAAAAATTATTCAATTCTTAAAACCGAGTTGTTTCAACTTAGCTTTTATCAAAATCTGAAAATACTATAAGGCTATTATCTTTGAACTGACTTGGTTGCCTGGACGAGGGGTTAGGTTGATTTTGTTCCTGGGACAGTGTGAACTGTTAATTATCAAAAGGTGGTCATGGTGGTACATTAGTTTCTAGTTAGGTTCACTTCCATGGGTATTCTTGCTTGGCGTTGATTTAGTTGGTGACATGTAGGAACAAATAATTAAGAGGTTAGTGTACTTGTAACATTTCTTCCTGCCTTATCGTTCTTGTGATGGAGTTAGTTGTAGCTAATGAATTAGACTTTTGTCATATCTTTTAGGAGGCATTGATTTAGGTGCTATTGATATAGGTGATGACAAATAATTAAGAGGGTAGTGTCCTTGTAACATTTCTTCCTGCCTTATCGTTCTTGTGATGGAGTTAGTTCTAGCGAATGAATTACACTTTTCCCATATCTTTTAGGAGGCCGAACCAAAAAACTTGAAAAACATTTTGTTTATTTTAAAACTTAACAAATTTATCAAATTTATCAAACCAAAAAGGAAGAAAATGTTTTTGGAAAATGTTTAGCTCTAAAAACTTGAGCCCAATGAAATATTGTTTTTGTTTATAATTTTACAAACCATAATGTGGTGTGCTGTTTTCCTTTCTACTTTGTTGAGTGTTTTTGTGTATTTTGAGTGTTTTATTATGTGTTATGTTAACAGTGTATTTTGTAAGTTTTTTTCAGTTGACACATCAATGGAACGGACCTTCGACGCAATGGATCAAAGCGTCTACGCAACTGAGTAGATCGTCTACGTAATCCTTGGCTTAAAACAGTAGAGCTCGGTGCACCCCTTGGCTTAAAACAGAAGCGCTCGGTGCACTACTTGGCTTAAAACAGAAGCGCTCGGTGCACCCCTTGGCATAAAACAGAAGCACTCGGTGCACCACTTGGCTTAAAACAGAAGTGCTCGGTGCACCACTTGGCTTAAAAACTTGATACTAACTCCCACCCCTTCGCTCTCTCCCTTTCGCTCCATCCCTTTCACTCCCACCTCTTCACTCCCACCTCTTCACACCCACCCCTTCACTCTCAGCCCTTCACTCCCACCCCTTCACTCCCACCCCTTCACTCCCACCCCTTCACTGCTGCTTGGAACGTGATGGATGACACATCGGAAGAGAAGAATCTCCTGATAAGAGAAGATGGACCTACCTCCGAGACTGGATCCAAAACAGGTTGATAGGTTTGCCTTTATTAAAGTTAATAATACTGTTTGTTAATAATAATAATAATAATAATAATAACAGGCATTTATATTGCGCTTTTCCAAAGCATGATCAAAGCGCATAACAAAAGAATTGGAAAAATTAAAACGGGCAAAAACATAACAAAATCTAAACATTAGAAAACAAATAAGTCTTAAGTTTACTCTTAAATGTTACTACACAAGAAGAATCACGGACAATAATGGGGAGACCGTTCCAAAGTTCAGCAGCAGAGTGTGAGAAGGCATGTCTGCCATAAGATAATCTGGACTTATGAATGGTAAGTCGAGTTCTATCAGAGGAAGAACGGAGTCCTTGACGGTTACTTTGGTGAAGATGAAACATATCAGAGAGATAAGGTGGAGCAATGTCATTCAAACATTTGAAAACATAACAGAGTTTTAAACTGGATACGTTTCTCAATGGGTAGCCAGTGTAGTTGAGCAAGTAAGGGAGATCCATGAGCTCTCCAGCAGTTAACGGCGAGAACAAGTTTGGCAGCTCTGTATTGAATACCAGTGAGACGTTTAAGATGTGCTTTGGTGATGCCATATAATAGAGTTACAATAGTCTAGACGAGAAGTAACAAGACAACGAACCACATGGTGACAAGTATCATGATCAATGTATTTTCTAATCCTTGCAATGTTGCGCAGATGGTAATTAGTAGAGCTACATATTGAATTGACTTGAGATGACATTGACATGACAGGGTCAAACATGACACCCAGATTCCGAATATTGGTTGAGGGGGTTACTGTAGCATTTCCAATGTTAAGAGAAACATCTTGAACATGTGATAAATTGTTCTTAGAGGCAGCAACAAAGAATTCAGTTTTCTCAGCATTTAGTTTTAATTTATTTCTGCACATCCAGACTATAACATCATCTATACATGACATAAGTATATTCAAGGCTTTCTCTTTTTCACCTAGCACGGTTGGATCGAAGTCAACATACAATTGCGTATCATCGGCACACATATGGTAATTGACATGGTGCCGACGGATAACTCGCCAAGAGGATGAGTGTAAAGAAAACCCCATAGGTCCTATGACCGAACCTTGTGGCAGTCCGTAGTCCATAATATGTTCACAAGAATACGATCCTGAAACTACAACACGATTTCGTCGACCTTGTAGATAAGAGGAGAACCAATGGAGGGCCGTATCCTTGATGCAAAATGTGTCAGAAAGACGTTTTAAGAAAATATGATAATCAAGTGTCAAAAGCTGCACTAAGGTCAAGGAGTACAACGAAGACAGCTCTCCTTTGATCCAAAGCACACATAATGTCATTCTTAACTTTAAGCAATGCTGTCTCTGTACTATGTAGGGCACGATAAGCAGACTGGAAAGTCTCATTCAGATGATTATCAGCAAGGTGATCATTTAGACGTGAAGCGACAACCTTTTCAATGACTTTAGACCACATAGGTATATTGGAAACTGGTCTGTAGTTTTTCAACTGATTAGTATCCAAAGATGGTTTCTTGAGAATGGGCGTAATGACAGCTTGCTTTAGAACATCCGGAAAAACACCAGTTGATAAAGACAAGTTAACAATATAAGTCAGCTTTGGTACAATAATGTTGGTGCATTGCTTAACCATCCATGTTGGCAAGATGTCCAAAGAACAAGACTTGTTTGCTAATCGTGAGATAATTTTACAAATCTCATTTTCATCAACTGGTTCAAAGTTATTCAGAACAGTTATTGCATGCACAGTGTCGGACACATCAAGTGGAATGAAGTTTGCCAAATCAGTGTCATTATCAAGATCTGTGCGAATCTTGACAATTTTGTTCTCAAAGAAGTCTGCAAATTTGTTGGACAGGTGTTCATTTGAATAACATACAGGAAAATATTTATTATTTTTGTTCAGCAAAGTGTTAGTGATTTGAAACACCTTTTTCATATCGGCAGATTGCAGTTCGCTATTAAAGAACTCCTGCTTTGCATTCTGAATCAAGTCGATAACATATTTGTGATAAGAAAGATAGCGCTGACGATTGATCTCATTGTTATGTTTCTTAAGAGTTCGTTCAAGTCGACGACGTTGTCGGCGAGCTTCATGAATTTCATTATTGTACCATTGATGTTTGGGACGAAGTGTGCGAGTTTTAGTTTCAACAGGAGCAAATTTGTCTACTACTCTTCTGATTGCATTGTTAAAGACAAGAATGGCATCATTGACATATGTGTCTGATGTAATCAATCTATCAAGTTCATAAGCAAGATCAATGTGAAAAGCATCCATGTCAATATTAGTAAAATTACGTACAGTTGAAGTGGTCTTCTGATGATTCGGTTTGCTTTAATTCAAAACTGACTACATAGTGATCCGATTCTAGAATTAGATGAACTGAACAGTCACAAATAAGATCCAGATCACTGGTGCGTGTAATAACCAAATCCAAAACATGGCCATATCTATGAGTAGGATCAAGAACATGTTGATGCAAATTAACTGAAGAAAGTGTGTTTCTAAAGTCAGTTACATCAGGTTTATCTGGAGTGTCAATATGTAAATTGAAATCTCCAAGTACTACAATATCTATTGGTAAAAGGTTGAGATCAGTAAGAAATGAAATCATTTCTTCTAGAAAATCCTTTGTTTTAAGTCCATTTGCAGGTGAAGGGGGAGGACGATAGATAACAGCAAATGTTGTACTGTTACTACCATTTGTAATGCAAACATATTCAAAGGTTTCAGCATTAAAATCCATTGGTTTGACACGAAGCTTAAGCGAAGCTTTAAACAAAATGCCAATTCCTCCATGGTTAGATGTACAACGTGGGTGGTTGAGAAAGGAATATCCAAAGGGAGTGAGTTCCCCAATGACAACAGTCATCATGAGCAAGCCAAGTTTCAGTGATAAATAAAATATCAACATCATGATCAATGACAAAATCGGCAATTGAGGTGGTTTTGTTGCGCACTGAATGGGCATTCCAGAGTTTAATACTGAGACGTGAGAATTCTTTGCATGGTATGGGTCGTAAATTACTGAGGTCAGCTGATCTAGGTATGTTCTTGCTTTTGTTGGGAGAGTGACGGTGATGACTGCGATTGGATTATAACCTTGGTTCAAATTATCATTATATTCAATGTTCTGCCATGATTTGCGACGACCACCTCGTTTACCACGATATTTGGCACGGTAAGATGAATTTATCCGAAGAGATTTCAGACAATTCCACAAAGTTGTTGGTAATGGTGAAGCAGCTGCTTGATAGTGGAGTTTGTTAAGTGCCAGAAGTTGATGATGATCATAAGTTATTTTATTATTAGTATTACATGTATTAACAACATCAGTTGTTTGTCTACCTATTGTCAAATCTGGGCCAGGGTTGGGATTTATATCCCCTGCAACAAGAAGTTCCAACTGAAAAGTAGCACTTGTGTTGCCATAATATAAAATCCTTGGGTAAACTCCCATAATTATATGTGAAGATGTATGGTACATCAGGTACTAGTGGAGACCAGTAGGTTGAACTACATGTAGATCTATTTGCATTCTTAGCATCAGATAAGCAAACTGGTTCTTTGAAAAGCAGCAAGTTGATAAGGAGGATTACCAACTGAGCTCTTGTCCCAGATTGAATAGGCATTGTCCACACTAAAGAAAGCAGTTGTAAAGCATATGCAAATCAGGATGAGTCACAGTCAAGGTTGAGTGACCAGGGTGCAGTGATCAAGCAATACGTTTGAAATCCATTACAAAAATGTAAGAAACTCGCTCACTTCTTGAATACAAAGTATCCAGTCAAAGTACACATAAAAAGTCCAACAGATTCCACAGATAAAACTCTACAACTGGTAAAAAGTTGCAGGCAAAGTAATAACTACAACAGCAAAATTCTTACACAAAGTTAAGAGACAAGTAGAGGTGCTACCATCCAGTGGGGCGCCCTCTTTGTTGGTATTTTAACAGTGTATTTTTGAGTTTGTTTTCAGATGCTGCTTTGACACTACGTTATTGGAACAGAAGAACCCGACATTGGATCTACCACTGGAGGTAAAGTTTGCCCTTATTAAACATATGTAATTTAAATGTTTAAATAATGTCACGTTTTAATAACTGGTAGCATTGTTTTAGTGCAAATTATTTAATAATGTAATATACCCTTTTTTTTAAGTTAAAAAATATTCGTTAATTATATTCAAATGCTGCTTGGAACATCATGGACGACAAATCGGAAGAGAAGAAACTCCTGAGAAGAGGACCAACCTCTGAGACAATGGATCTAAAAAAGTAAATTTAAATTAAATGAAAAGAAGTTTTCATCATTGCTTAAAAAGAAGTTTGCTGCCGGTGTGCTAAATACGATGTACTAAACCACTTATAAACCTACCTGTAGTTTAAATGCAAAACGGGATGTTAATGGCCCACGTTTTAAACCCAGTAGGCTCTTAAAGGCAAATGTTTATTTCATACTATTTCAAATTATAATCACATACCATTTCACTTTGTCCTATGTAATACAGGACTCGACTGAAGAGGCAGGTGAGACAACGACTAGAGCAGTGATTCTACCATCTCATTAGACTATGGTCTACGCTGAGATATTCCTTCATCTAGCCATATATCCAAGGGTCAGGATGGTAAAATGGGAGAGAGGCTGGTCTCTATACCAGAGTGGGGGTATAAGTGCCCTCTCCCTCCTCATCAGTGTTTTTTTTCCGCAGCAACCACAAAAATGATTCAATTCTTAAAACCAAGTTGTTTCAACTTAGCTTTTATCAAAATCTGAAAATACTATAAGGCTTTTGCCTGTGAACTGACTTGGTTGCCTGGACGAGGGGTTAGGGTTAGGGTTTAGGGTTTAGGGTGTTAGGGGGTTGGGGTTAGGGTTAGGGTTAAGGGTTAAGGGTTAGGGTTAGGGTTAGGGTTAGGGTTAAGGGTTAGGGTTAGGGTTAAGGGTTAGGGTTAGGGTTAGGGTTAGGGTTAGGGTTAGGGTTAGGGTTAGGGTTAGGGTTAGGGTTAGGGTTAGGGTTAGGGTTAGGGTTAGGGTTAGGGTTAGGGTTAGGGGCCTAACCCAGAGCGCGCCAGATCCAATTTTGGGCCGTTTCCCTAACATTTGCCTAGCCGAGATCCGATCGGGGCAGCGGCTACGTAGCCGTTTTCGGCCCGGTTTCCGGACAGACGACTAGCTTTGGGACGACTTTCGACCCCATCTCACCCACTCGGCACTAGTCTTTCGCGGCGAACCTAGCCGTCGGACGGCTACAAGCGCCTTTTAGGTTAGGGCAGGCGCGATTCGGTCGGAAGAATCGTAGCTTTTGGGGGGCTAGTTGTAGCTTTTGGCGGCTAGTGGGCTAGGTTTTGCTTTCCGCCGGCTAGGTTTCCATTCCGGTCGGCTAGGTTCTGCTTTGGGTCGGCGAGGTGCGGTCCTTGGGGGGAGGTTTGGCTCTCGGTCGGCTAGGTTTGGCTTTTGGGCGGCTAGGTTTCCATTCCGGTCGGCTAGGTCTTGGGGTGGGGGCTAGGTTTTGCTTCTGGGCGGCTAGGTTTCGATTCTGGTCGGCTAGGTCTTGGGGTGGGGGCTAGGTTTTGCTTCTGGGCGGCTAGGTTTTGCTTCTGGGCGGCTAGGTTTGGCTTTTGGGCGGCTAGGTTTCGATTCTGGTCGGCTAGGTCTTGGGGTGGGGGCTAGGTTTTGCTTCTGGGCGGCTAGGTTTGGCTTTTTGGTCAGCTAGGTTTTGCTTTTGGTCGGCGAGGTGCGGTTCTTGGGGGGGCTAGGTTTTGCTTCTGGGCGGCTAGGTTTTGCTTCTGGGCGGCTAGGTTTGGCTTTTGGGCGGCTAGGTTTCGATTCTGGTCGGCTAGGTCTTGGGGTGGGGGCTAGGTTTTGCTTCTGGGCGGCTAGGTTTGGCTTTTGGTCGGCTAGGTTTTGCTTTTGGTCGGCGAGGTGCGGTTCTTGGGGGGGCTAGGTTTTGCTTCTGGGCGGCTAGGTTTTGCTTCTGGGCGGCTAGGTTGGGTTCTGGGCGGCTAGGTGCGGCCGTGCTTTGGTTCCGGTCGGGTTCTGGCCGGCTCGGTGCTGGTTCTGGTTTGGGTTCCGGGCTTCTGCGTTCTGGTTCTGGGCGGCCGGGTGGAGCTTTTGGTGGGCCGCGCGTGGATTTTCGTTAAGGGTGGGGCGGTTGAGGGTGGGAGACAAAAGCAAACCGGTCGGCGTTAATCAACGTTTTTAATTGATAAATTGACGGGGATTAGGGTCAGGGTCGGGGCTAGGGCTAGGTTTTTTTTTCGTCGGGCCCCTTCCGAACTGCCCTTGCCGGAGGACGAGACAAAAGTAAATTAACTAATGTTAATTAACGTTTTTAATTGATAGATTGGCGGGCGTTAGGGTCAGGGTCGGTGTTAGGGTCAGGGTCGGGGCTAGGGCTAGGTTTTTTTTCGCCGGCCCTTTTCCGAACTGCCCTTGCCGGAGGACGAGACAAAAGTAAATTAACTAATGTTAATTAACGTTTTTAATTGATAGATTGGCGGGGATTAGGGTCAGGGTCGGGGTTAGGGTCAGGGTCGGGGCTAGGGCTAGGTTTTTTTTCGCCGGCCCCCTTCCGATCTGCCCTTGCCGGAGGACGAGACAAAAGCGAACCGGTCGATGCTAATCAACGTTTTTAATTGATAAATTGGCGGGGATTAGGGTCAGGGTCGGGGTTAGGGTCAGGGTCGGGGCTAGGGCTAGGTTTTTTTTCGCCGGCCCTTTTCCGATCTGCCCTTGCCGGAGGACGAGACAAAAGTAAATAAACTAATGTTAATTAACATTTTTAATTGGTAATTGGCGGGAGTTAGGGTCAGGGTCGGGGTTAGGGTCAGGGTCGGGGCCAGGGCTAGGTTTTTTTTCGCCGGCCCTTTTCCGAACTGCCCTTGCCGGAGGACGAGACAAAAGCGAATCGGTCGATGCTAATCAACGTTTTTAATTGATAGATTGGCGGGGATTAGGGTCAGGGTCGGGATTAGGGTCAGGGTCGGGGCTAGGGCTAGGTTTTTTTTCGCCGGCCCCCTTCCGATCTGCCCTTGCCGGAGGACGAGACAAAAGCGAACCGGTCGATGCTAATCAACGTTTTTAATTGATAAATTGGCGGGGGTTAGGGTCAGGGTCGGGATTAGGGTCAGGGTCGGGGCTAGGGCTAGGTTTTTTTTCGCCGGCCCTTTTCAGAACTGCCCTTGCCGGAGGACGAGACAAAAGTAAATTAACTAATGTTAATTAACGTTTTTAATTGATAGATTGGCGGGGATTAGGGTCAGGGTCGGGGTTAGGGTCAGGGTCGGGGCTAGGGCTAGGTTTTTTTTCGCCGGCCCTTTTCCGATCCGCCCTTGCCGGAGGACGAGACAAAAGTAAATTAACCAATGTTAATTAACGTTTGTAATTGATAATTGGCGGGAGTTAGGGTCAGGGTCGGGGCCAGGGCTAGGTTTTTTTTCGCCGGCCCCCTTCCGATCTGCCCTTGCCGGAGGACGAGACAAAAGCGAACCGGTCGATGCTAATCGACGTTTTTAATTGATAAATTGGCGGGGATTAGGGTCAGGGTCGGGATTAGGGTCAGGGTCGGGGCTAGGGCTAGGTTTTTTTTCGCCGGCCCTTTTCCGATCTGCCCTTGCCGGAGGACGAGACAAAAGCGAACCGGTCGATGCTAATCGACGTTTTTAATTGACAGATTGGCGGGGATTAGGGTCAGGGTCGGGGCCAGGGCTAGGTTTTTTTTCGCCGGCCCCCTTCCGATCTGCCCTTGCCGGAGGACGAGACAAAAGCGAACCGGTCGATGCTAATCAACGTTTTTAATTGATAAATTGGCGGGGGATAGGGTCAGGGTCGGGATTAGGGTCAGGGTAGGGGCTAGGGCTAGGTTTTTTTTCGCCGGCCCCCTTCCGATCTGCCCTTGCCGGAGGACGAGACAAAAGCGAACCGGTCGATGCTAATCGACGTTTTTAATTGATAGATTGGCGGGAGTTAGGGTCAGGGTCGGGGTTAGGGTCAGGGTCGGGGCTAGGGCTAGGTTTTTTTTCGCCGGCCCCCTTCCGATCTGCCCTTGCCGGAGGACGAGACAAAAGCCTATCGGTCGATGCTAATCGACGTTTTTAATTGATAGATTGGCGGGGGTTAGGGTCAGGGTCGGGGTTAGGGTCAGGGTCGGGGCCAGGGCTAGGTTTTTTTTCGCCGGCCCCCTTCCGATCTGCCCTTGCCGGAGGACGAGACAAAAGCGAACCGGTCGATGCTAATCAACGTTTTTAATTGATAAATTGGCGGGGGATAGGGTCAGGGTCGGGATTAGGGTCAGGGTAGGGGCTAGGGCTAGGTTTTTTTTCGCCGGCCCCCTTCCGATCTGCCCTTGCCGGAGGACGAGACAAAGCGAACCGGTCGATGCTAAACGACGATTTTAATTGTTAGATGGGCGGGAGTTAGGGTCAGGGTCGGGGTTAGTGTCAGGTCGGGGCTAGGGCTGGGTTTTTCGCCGGCCCCTTCCGATCTGCCCTTGCCGGAGGACGAGACAAAGCCTATCGGTCGATGCTAATCGACGTTTAATTGATAGATTGGCGGGGTTAGGGTCAGGTCGGGGTTAGGGTCAGGGTCGGGGCCAGGGCTGGTTTTTTTCGCCGGCCCCTTCCGATCTGCCCTTGCCGGAGGACGAGACAAAAGCAGACCGGTCGATGCTAATCAACGTTTTCATTTGATAAATTGGCGGGGATAGGGTCAGGGTCGGGATTAGGGTCAGGGTAGGGGCTAGGGGCTGGGTTTTTTTCGCCGGCCCCTTCCGATCTGCCCTTGCCGGAGGACGAGACAAAAGCGAACCGGTCGATGCTAATCGACGTTTTTAATTGATAGATTGGCGGGAGTTAGGGTCAGGGTCGGGGTTAGGGTCAGGGTCGGGGCTAGGGCTAGGTTTTTTTTCGCCGGCCCCCTTCCGATCTGCCCTTGCCGGAGGACGAGACAAAGCCTATCGGTCGATGCTAATCGACGTTTTAATTGATAGATTGGCGGGGGTTAGGGTCAGGGTCGGGATTAGGGTCAGGTCGGGGCTAGGGCTGGGTTTTTTCGCCGGCCCTTTTCCGATCTGCACTTTGGTCGTCGGCGACCACCGGCTTTAGCGAATCGTTTAATTTTGTACGATGTCAAAGTCAAATGCTAGTGTTTAGGGCTAAACCTAATACTAAAAGCTAGTGAGTGGGATTAGGGCTCACCCCAACAAGAGAGGGTTGAGTTTGTGACTCAAGCACGAGTGTGAAAGACGGCGGCTGTATGGCCATTGTAAGAAAATACTCTAGCCCCAACCCTGACCCTAAGGGTTAGGGCTATCACGGAGTGCGAAACCGGCCCTTTTCCGATCTGCACTTTGGTCGTCGGCGACCACCGGCTTTACCCTAACATTTGCCTAGCCGGGATCCTATCAGGGGGTCGCGACTACGTAGCCGTTTTGGGCCCGGTTTCCGGACTAACGCCTAGCTTCGGGACGACTTTCGCCCCATCTCACCCACTCGGCACTAGCTTTTCGCGGCAAACCTAGCCGTCGGACGGCTACATGCAGCTTTTGGGTTAGGGTTAGCACGATTCGGTCGGCTAGGTTGTAGCTTTTGGGGGGCTAGGTTTTGATTCTGGTCGGCTAGGTTTGGCTTTTGGTCGGCGAGGTGCGGTTCTCGGGGGGCTAGGTTTTGCTTCTGGTCGGCTAGGTTTTGCTTCTGGGCGGCTAGGTTTTGATTCTGGTCGGCTAGGTTTGGCTTTTGGTCGGCGAGGTGCGGTTCTCGGGGGGCTAGGTTTTGCTTCTGGTCGGCTAGGTTTTGCTTCTGGGCGGCTAGGTTTGGCTTTCGGTCGGCGAGCTGCGGTTCTCTGGGGGGGCTAGGTTTTGCTTCTGGGCGGCTAGGTTTTGCTTCTGGGCGGCTAGGTTTGGCTTTTGGTCGGCGAGGTGCGGTCTTGGGGTGGGGGCTAGGTTTTGCTTCTGGGCGGCTAGGTTTTGCTTTTGGTCGGCTAGGTTTTGCTTTTGGTCGGCGAGGTGCGGTTCTTGGGGGGGCTAGGTTTTGCTTCTGGGCGGCTAGGTTGGGTTCTGGGCGGCTAGGTGCGGCCGTGCTTTGGTTCCGGTCGGGTTCTGGCCGGCTCGGTGCTGGTTCTGGTTTGGGTTCCGGGCTTCTGCGTTCTGGTTCTGGGGCGGCCGGGTGGAGCTTTTGGTGGGCCGCGCGTAGATTTTCGTTAAGGGTGGGGCGGTTGAGGGTGGGAGACAAAAGCAAACCGGTCGGCGCTAATCAACGTTTTTAATTGATAAATTGACGGGGATTAGGGTCAGGGTCGGGGCTAGGGCTAGGTTTTTTTTTCGTCTGGCCCCTTCCGAACTGCCCTTGCCGGAGGACGAGACAAAAGTAAATTAACTAATGTTAATTAACGTTTTTAATTGATAGATTGGCGGGCGTTAGGGTCAGGGTCGGTGTTAGGGTCAGGGTCGGGGCTAGGGCTAGGTTTTTTTTCGCCGGCCCTTTTCCGAACTGCCCTTGCCGGAGGACGAGACAAAAGTTAATTAACTAATGTTAATTAACGTTTTTAATTGATAGATTGGCGGGCGTTAGGGTCAGGGTCGGGATTAGGGTCAGGGTCGGGGCTAGGGCTATTTTTTTTTTCGCCGGCCCCCTTCCGATCTGCCCTTGCCGGAGGACGAGACAAAAGCGAACCGGTCGATGCTAATCAACGTTTTTAATTGATAAATTGGCGGGGATTAGGGTCAGGGTCGGGGTTAGGGTCAGGGTCGGGGCTAGGGCTAGGTTTTTTTTCGCCGGCCCTTTTCCGATCTGCCCTTGCCGGAGGACGAGACAAAAGTAAATAAACTAATGTTAATTAACATTTTTAATTGGTAATTGGCGGGAGTTAGGGTCAGGGTGGGGGTTAGGGTCAGGGTCGGGGCCAGGGCTAGGTTTTTTTTCGCCGGCCCTTTTCCGAACTGCCCTTGCCGGAGGACGAGACAAAAGCGAATCGGTCGATGCTAATCAACGTTTTTAATTGATAGATTGGCGGGGATTAGGGTCAGGGTCGGGATTAGGGTCAGGGTCGGGGCTAGGGCTAGTTTTTCGCCGGCCCCTTCCGATCTGCCTTGCCGGAGGACGAGACAAAGCGAACCGGTCGATGCTAATCAACGTTTTTAATTGATAAATTGGCGGGGTTAGGGTCAGGGTCAGGGATTAGGGTCAGGGTCAGGGCTGGGCTAGGTTTTTCGCCGGCCCTTTTAAGAACTGCCCTTGCCGGAGGACGAGACAAAAGTAAATTAACTAATGTTAATTAACGTTTTTAATTGATAGATTGGCGGGGATTAGGGTCAGGGTCGGGGTTAGGGTCAGGGTCGGGGCTAGGGCTAGGTTTTTTTTCGCCGGCCCTTTTCCGATCCGCCCTTGCCGGAGGACGAGACAAAAGTAAATTAACCAATGTTAATTAACGTTTGTAATTGATAATTGGCGGGAGTTAGGGTCAGGGTCGGGGCCAGGGCTAGGTTTTTTTTCGCCGGCCCCCTTCCGATCTGCCCTTGCCGGAGGACGAGACAAAAGCGAACCGGTCGATGCTAATCGACGTTTTTAATTGATAAATTGGCGGGGATTAGGGTCAGGGTCGGGATTAGGGTCAGGGTCGGGGCTAGGGCTAGGTTTTTTTTCGCCGGCCCTTTTCCGATCTGCCCTTGCCGGAGGACGAGACAAAAGCGAACCGGTCGATGCTAATCGACGTTTTTAATTGACAGATTGGCGGGGATTAGGGTCAGGGTCGGGGCCAGGGCTAGGTTTTTTTTCGCCGGCCCCCTTCCGATCTGCCCTTGCCGGAGGACGAGACAAAAGCGAACCGGTCGATGCTAATCAACGTTTTTAATTGATAAATTGGCGGGGGATAGGGTCAGGGTCGGGATTAGGGTCAGGGTAGGGGCTAGGGCTAGGTTTTTTTTCGCCGGCCCCCTTCCGATCTGCCCTTGCCGGAGGACGAGACAAAAGCGAACCGGTCGATGCTAATCGACGTTTTTAATTGATAGATTGGCGGGAGTTAGGGTCAGGGTCGGGGCTAGGGCTAGGTTTTTTTTCGCCGGCCCCCTTCCGATCTGCCCTTGCCGGAGGACGAGACAAAAGCCTATCGGTCGATGCTAATCGACGTTTTTAATTGATAGATTGGCGGGGGTTAGGGTCAGGGTCGGGGTTAGGGTCAGGGTCGGGGCCAGGGCTAGGTTTTTTTTCGCCGGCCCCCTTCCGATCTGCCCTTGCCGGAGGACGAGACAAAAGCGAACCGGTCGATGCTAATCAACGTTTTTAATTGATAAATTGGCGGGGGATAGGGTCAGGGTCGGGATTAGGGTCAGGGTAGGGGCTAGGGCTAGGTTTTTTTTCGCCGGCCCCCTTCCGATCTGCCCTTGCCGGAGGACGAGACAAAAGCGAACCGGTCGATGCTAATCGACGTTTTTAATTGTTAGATTGGCGGGAGTTAGGGTCAGGGTCGGGGTTAGTGTCAGGGTCGGGGCTAGGGCTAGGTTTTTTTTCGCCGGCCCCCTTCCGATCTGCCCTTGCCGGAGGACGAGACAAAAGCCTATCGGTCGATGCTAATCGACGTTTTTAATTGATAGATTGGCGGGGGTTAGGGTCAGGGTCGGGGTTAGGGTCAGGGTCGGGGCCAGGGCTAGGTTTTTTTTCGCCGGCCCCCTTCCGATCTGCCCTTGCCGGAGGACGAGACAAAAGCGAACCGGTCGATGCTAATCAACGTTTTTCATTGATAAATTGGCGGGGGATAGGGTCAGGGTCGGGATTAGGGTCAGGGTAGGGGCTAGGGCTAGGTTTTTTTTCGCCGGCCCCCTTCCGATCTGCCCTTGCCGGAGGACGAGACAAAAGCGAACCGGTCGATGCTAATCGACGTTTTTAATTGTTAGATTGGCGGGAGTTAGGGTCAGGGTCGGGGTTAGGGTCAGGGTCGGGGCTAGGGCTAGGTTTTTTTTCGCCGGCCCCCTTCCGATCTGCCCTTGCCGGAGGACGAGACAAAAGCCTATCGGTCGATGCTAATCGACGTTTTTAATTGATAGATTGGCGGGGGTTAGGGTCAGGGTCGGGATTAGGGTCAGGGTCGGGGCTAGGGCTAGGTTTTTTTTCGCCGGCCCTTTTCCGATCTGCACTTTGGTCGTCGGCGACCACCGGCTTTAGCGAATCGTTTAATTTTGTACGATGTCAAAGTCAAATGCTAGTGTTTAGGGCTAAACCTAATACTAAAAGCTAGTGTGAGTAAGGATTAGGGCTCACCCCAACAAGAGAGGGTTGAGTTTGTGACTCAAGCACGAGTGTGAAAGACGGCGGCTGTATGGCCATTGTAAGAAAATACTCTAGCCCCAACCCTGACCCTAAGGGTTAGGGCTATCACGGAGTGCGAAACCGGCCCTTTTCCGATCTGCACTTTGGTCGTCGGCGACCACCGGCTTTACCCTAACATTTGCCTAGCCGGGATCCTATCAGGGGGTCGCGACTACGTAGCCGTTTTGGGCCCGGTTTCCGGACTAACGCCTAGCTTCGGGACGACTTTCGCCCCATCTCACCCACTCGGCACTAGCTTTTCGCGGCAAACCTAGCCGTCGGACGGCTACATGCAGCTTTTGGGTTAGGGTTAGCACGATTCGGTCAAGCTAGGTTGTAGCAGCTTTTGGGGGCTAGGTTTTGATTCTGGTCGGCTAGGTTTGGCTTTTGGTCGGAGAGGTGCGGTTCTCGGGGCTAGGTTTTGCTTCTGGTCAGGCTAGGTTTTGCTTCTGGGCAGCTGGTTTTGATTCTGGTCAGCTAGGTTTGGCTTTTGGTCGGCGAGGTGCGGTTCTGGGGGGGGCAAGGTTTTGCTTCTGGTCGGCTAGGTTTTGCTTCTGGGCGGCTAGGTTTGGCTTTCGGTCGGCGAGCTGCGGTTCTCTGGGGGGGCTAGGTTTTGCTTCTGGGCGGCTAGGTTTTGCTTCTGGGCGGCTAGGTTTGGCTTTTGGTCGGCGAGGTGCTGTTCTTGGGGTTTGGGGGGCTAGGTCTTCTGGGCGGCTAGGTTTGGCTTTGGTCTAGGGTTCTGCTTTTGGTCGGCGAGGTGCGGTCCTGGGGGATGTTTGGCTTTGCTAGGTTTTGCTTCTGGGCGGCTAGGTTTCGATTCTGGCTCGGCTGGTTCTGCTTTGGTCGGCGAGGTGCGGTCTTGGGGGCTAGGTTTTGCTTCTGGCGGCTAGGTTACGGCTTTTGGTCGGCTGTGTTATGGCTCTGGCCAGGTTTTGCTTAAGCTGGGGCTAGGGTTTGGCTTTCGGTCGGCATGGCTGCGGTCTCTGGGGGGGCTAGGTTTTTTCATGGCTGGGGTTTTTGCTTCAAGGGGCTAGGTTTGGCTTTTTGAGGCTGTTCTTGGGGGGACGTTTGCCCTGGGGCTAGGTAGCTGGACTCGGCCTTGAGGTTTGGATTCTGCTTTTGGGCTCCATGAGGTGCGGTCCTTGGGGGATGTTTGGCTTTTGGTCGGCTGGCTTTTTAGCCCAGGGTTTTCGATTCTGGTCGGCTAGGGTTCTGCTTTTTGGTCGGCGGGTGCGGTCCTTGGGGGATGTTTCATTTGGCTCCATTAGGTTTTGCTTTTGGTCAGGGAGGGGGGTCCCTTTTGGGGCTCTCGGGGCTAGGTTTTGCTTCAAGGGGCTAGGGTTCGATTCTGGTCGGCTAGGTTCTGCTTTGGCCCATGAGGTGCGGTCTTGGGGGGCTAGGTTTTGCTTCTGGCGGCTAGGTTGGGTTCTGGCGGCTAGGTGCGCCGTGCTTTTGGTTCCCGGTCGGGTTCTGGCCGGCTTTGGTGCTGGTTCTGGTTTGGGTTGTGGGCTTCATGTTCTGGTTCTGGGCGGCCGGGTGGAGCTTTTGGGTGGGCCGCGTGTAGATTTCGTTAAGGGTGGGGCGGTTGAGGGTGGGACAAAAGCAATCCGGTCGATGTTAATCAACTTTTTAATTGATAAATTGACGGGGATTAGGGTCAGGTCGGGCTAGGGCTGGGTTTTTTTCGTCGGCCCTTTCCGAACTGCCTTGCCGGAGGACCGAGACAAAAGTAAATTAACTAATGTTAATTAACGTTTTTAATTGATAGATTGGCGGCGTTAGGGTCAGGGTCGGTGTTAGGGTCAGGTCGGGGGGCTAGGGCTAGGTTTTTTTCGCCGGGCCCTTTTCCGAACTGCCTTGCCGGAGGACGAGACAAAAGTATATTAATCCTAATGTTAATTAACGTTTTAATTGATAGATTGGCGGGGTTAGGGTCAGGGTCGGGGTTAGGTCAGGTCGGGGCTAGGGCTAGGTTTTTTCGCCGGCCCTTATTCCGAACTGCCCTTGCTGGAGGACGAGACAAAAGTAAATTAACTAATGTTAATTAACGTTTTTAATTGATAGACTGGCGGGGATTAGGGTCAGGGTCGGGGTTAGGGTCAGGGTTGGGGCTAGGGCTAGGTTTTTTTTCGCCGGCCCTTTTCCGAACTGCCCTTGCCGGAGGACGAGACAAAAGTAAATTAACTAATGTTAATTAACGTTTTTAATTGATAGATTGGCGGGGGTTAGGGTCAGGGTCGGAGTTAGGGTCAGGGTCGGGGCTAGGGCTAGGTTTTTTTTCGCCGGCCCCCTTCCGATCTGCCCTTGCCGGAGGACGAGACAAAAGCGAACCGGTCGATGCTAATCGACGTTTTTAATTGGTAATTGGCGGGAGTTAGGGTCAGGGTCGGGTTAGGGTCAGGGTCGGGGCTAAGCTAGTTTTTTCGCCGGCCTTTCCGAACTGTTCTTGCCGGAGGACGAGACAAAGTAAATTAACCAATGTTAATTAACGTTTTTAATTGATAGATTGGCGGGGGTTAGGGTCAGGTCGGGGTTAGGTCAGGGTCGGGGTAGGCTAGTTTTTTCGCCGGCCCCCTTCCGATCTGCCCTTGCCGGAGGACGAGACAAAAAGCCAACCGGTTGATGCTAATCGACGTTTTTAATTGATAGACTGGCGGTTAGGGTCAGGGTCGGGGCTAGGTCAGGTCGGGGCTAGGTTTTGTTTCGGCCCCTTTCCGAACTGCCCTTTGCCGGGAGGACAGGACAAAAGCCAACCGGTCGATGCTAATCGACGTTTTAATTGATAGATTGGCGGGGGGGTCAGGTCGGAGTTAGTCGTAATGGGGTCGGGGGCTAGTTAGTTAGGTTTTCGCCGGCCTCTTCCGATCTGCCCCTTGCGGAGGACGACAAAGCGAACCGGTCGATGCTAATCGACGTTTTTACTTGATAGGATTGGCGGGGAAGAAATAGTGTCGGTTGTCAGTTAGGCCAGGTCGGGTGGGTCTAGCTAGGTCAGGCTTGGGGGCTAGGGAAGCCAAATAGGCTTCTGGTCTTTGGCCGGCAGAGGCAAGTGGTTCTCGAAGCTAGGTTTTGTCATGGGGCTAGGCTTTTGCTTCTCCTGGGCGGCTAGGGGTTTTGCTTCCCAAGTGGCTAGGTTTTGGCTTTTGCCTATGAGGTGCGGCTCTCAAATTAAATAGGTTTTGCTTCTGGCATGGCCATAGGTTTTACTCTCAAGGCCAGGCTAGGTTGCTTTTGGCCTCCATGAGAGTGCGGCCTTCTGGGGGCAAATAGGCTTTCATTTCAAGGCTACACAGGTTTGGTCGGTCAGGTAGGTTGGCTTTTGGTCGGCCATGAGGTGTGCCTCTCGGGCCTAGGTTTTGCTTGGGCCGGGTAGGCTCTTTTTGCTTCAAGTGGCCAGGTCATTGGCTTTGGCCCATGAGGCAGGTTCCTCGGGGGCCACAGGTTTTGCTTCAAGGGGCCCAGGTTTTGGTTTTTGGCTCTATGAGCGCAAGGGTCTCGGGGCTAGTTTTGCTTCTGGGCGGCTAGGTTTTTTTCAAGGTTTGGCCTTTTTGGCTTTATGGTCGGCGAGGTGCAAGTGATCTCGGGGGCAAGGTTTTGCCTCTCTGGTCGGCTAGGCTTTTGCTTCATGGCTAGGCTTAGGTCGTTTTGGCTCGGCGAGGTGTGCGGTTCCTCTGGGGCCAGGGCTAGGTTTTGCTCTCAAGTGGCGGCTAGGTTTGCCTCTTGGTTTGTATGGCTAGGCTATTTGGCTTTTTGGTCGGTCGAGGTGGTCTCTCGGGGCTAGGTTTTGCTTCAAGTTGGTGGCTAGGCTTTTGCTGGTTTGGAAGTCGGCTATTAGGTTTTGCTTTTTTGAGAGGTGCGGTTTTGGGGACAAGTGTTAGCCTTGGGGGCTAGGGTATTAGCGCCTGGGGCTACTAGGTCATTCTCCTAAGCGGCTAGGGTTTAGCCTGGCTCTATGAGGTGCAGCTCTGGGGGTGTGTGCAGGGTTTTCTCGTTAAGGGTGGGGCGGTTGAGGGTGGGAGACAAACAAAGCAATCCGGTCGATGTTAATCAACGTTTTTAATTGATAAATTGACGGGGATTAGGTCAGGTCAGGGTCGGTTAGATAGGTCTTTTTTTTCGTCGGCCTCTTTTCCGATCTGCCCTTCCCGGAACACTATCAACAAGCGAATCCGGTTAAGGCACTAACAATTTCTTTTCATCGCTAAGGCAGGCTGCTCTTCTAGCGCCTTTTGATTAGGGACGTCGTAACTTAGTGTTTTTGCACGACGGCATGATGCTACCACGTGCGGGTTCAGAGAGAGGTTTTTTCTCGTCGGCCCTTTTTCTCGATCTGTTCTTCCTGCAGAATTTATATTGACGACAAAAGCGAATTAACTAATGTTAATTAACATTTTTAATTGATAATTGGCAGGGGTTAGGGTTGGGGTTGGGGTTGGGGTTAAACCAGGGTTAGGTTAGGTTAGCACCAGGGTTAGCCCCAGTCAGTTTGGGGCTGGGGTTGAACCCCAGGGTTAGCGTTAGGTTAACCAGCCAGGGTTAGTGTGGCTTCAGTTGGTCAGGGGCTAAATAACCAGGTTAGGCTAGGGTTAACCCAGGCTACCAGGCCGGTTGCCAGCTGGGGGCCACCAGGCTAGCACCAGGGCCAGGGGTTAGTTGGGGCCAGTTAACCAGTGTTGTGGGGGCCAGCCCAGGCTGGGGCCAGTGGGTTCAACCAGGTTAGCCAGTTAGCCAACCAGGGCCAGGCTTAGGGTCAGGCTGGGGCCAGGCCAACTAGTGCTAGGGCCTAAGGGCTCAACCAGGCTAGCCCAGGGTTAGGCCAGCTGTTGGGCCAGCCAACCAGGGCCAGGGTTAGGGGCCTAACCAGGTTAGCCAGGGGCCCAGGTCAGTCAGCTGTCCAGGCAGGTTGTGTCCAGTTAGCCAACCAGGGGCCAGCCTAGGCCAGCTGGGGCCAGGGCTGTCCAGGCCAGGCCAGTCAACCAGTTGAAAGGCTAGGCTAACCAGGCAGTCAGTCAATCCTTCTAGGCTGGGTTGCTGGGGCAGCCAGTTAACCAGCTACCAGGTTAGGCCAGTCAACCAGGGCCAGGCCAGGCTGGGGCTGGGGCCAGCCAACCTAGGTCAGGCCAAGGAAAAATAAATAACCCAGGTTGTGCCCCAGGTCAGGGCCAGTCAGTCAGTCAACCAGGCCAGGCCAGGCCAACCAGGCCAGGCCAGGCCAGCTGGGGCCACCAGGCTAGCCCAGGTCAGCTGGGGCCAGCCAACCAGGCCAGGGCCAGGTACAACCGGGCCAGGCCAGGCCAACCAGGCCAGGCCAGGGCCGAAGGGCTGGGGCCAGTCAATCCAGGCCAGGCCAGGTCCAACCAGGGCTAGGCCCAGTTGTGGTCAGTCAGCCAGGGGCCAACCAGGTCTGGGGCTAGGGTCAACTAGGCAGCCTAGCCCAGGCCGGGGGGTCTGCTGGGGTTTAACCAGGCCAGCAACCAGGGTCAGTGTCAGGCTGGGGGCCTAACCAGGGCTAGGCCAGGGTTAACCAGGCTCAGTGCCTAGGCTGGGGCCAGTCCCAGGCAGTTAACCAGGGCCAGGGTTAGGACAACCAGGGCCAGGCCCAGTCAACCAGGTCAGGCTTTAGCCGGGTGCTGGGGCCAAAGCAACCAGGCCAGGCTAGGCCAATTACAAATAGGCTTAGGCTGGGGCTAACAGTTACCAGGTTCAGGTGGAAGGACCAGGCTAGGCTAACCCAGGCCGGGGGCAGGCAAGTCAGCTAGTTAACCAGGCCGGGCCAGGCCAACCAGGCCAGCCTTAGGCGCCTGGGTCCAGCTGGGTCCAACCAGGGCCAGGGTTAAAGGAATCCACGTGGGCCAGGCTTCTAGGGCAGTTGGGTTGTGCTGGGGCCAGCCAAACAGCCATAGGGTCAGGTCAACCAGGCCAGCCCAGGGTCAGCTGGGGCCAGTCAACCAGGCTGCCAGGCCAACTGGGGCTGTAGCCAGGTCAGGCTGGGCCAGCTAACCAGGCTAGTTAGCCCAGGCTAACCAGGGTTAGGCTTAGCTGGGGCCAGTCACCTGTACAATCCAGGGTTAGGCTAGGCCAACCAGCGCCTTGTGGCTGGGGTTGCACAAGTTGTGGCCAAAGCTAACCAGGGCTAGGCCAGGGCCAACCAGGCCAGGGCCTGGGGCCGGGGCCAGCTGTACAACCAGGCTAGGCTAGGCTAACCAGGCCAGGTTAGGCCGGGGGCCAACCAGGCTAGCCAGGCTAGCTGGGCCAGTGGCCAAACCAGGCCACCCCAGCTGGCGCTGGGGCCAGCTGGGCCAACCAGGCCAGCTAGGCCAACCAGGCCAGGGCCAGGCTGGGGCTGGGGCTAAAATAACCAGGCTGTGGCCAGGCCAACCAGGCCAGGCTTCCAGGTCAGCTGGGGCCGGCCAAATAACCAGGCCAGGGCCAGGCCAACCAGGCCAGCCCAGGGGCTGTCAGGTTCAACCAGTTAGGCCAGGTTGTAACAACCAGGCCAGCCCAGGCTGGGGTCAGTCAGGCCAGGCCAACCAGTTGTGCCAGTTAGCCATACCAGGTCAGCCCAGGCTGGGGCTGGGGCCAGGGGTTGTGTCAACCAGGCTCAGGGCCAGGCAAGGCCAGCCTAGGTCAACCAGGTCAGCTTGTGCTGGGGCCAACCAGGCAGTCAACTGTGGCCAGGCCAACCAGGCCAGGCCAGTGTCAGTCAGGCCAGCCAATCCAGGCCAGGCCAGGCCAGGCTAAACCAGGTTAGGCCCAGCTGTGTCAGGTCGGGCTAACAACAGGTGGGCTAGGGTTGCCAACCAGGCCAGGCCCGGTCAGTCAGTTGGGGCCAACCAGGTTAAAGGGCTAACCAAGGCCAGGTTAAAATAACCAGGGCCAGCCAGCCAGCTGAAGTCAAAGCTAGGCCAGGCTAGGTTGTGCCAGGGCCAGGCTAGGGTTGTGGCCAGTCAGGGCCTAGGGCCAGGCCAGGGCCAGAGCAGTTAGGTTAGCCAGGTTAGTTAGCCAGGCTAGGCTAGGGCCAGGCTGCCAGGCTAGGTGTTGAAGGGCCAGGCCAGGCCAGCTAGGGCCAGGTTAGTGCCAGGTTAGGAAGAAATAGCCAGTTGTGGCTAGTTAGGGTTGTGGCCAGGGGTTAGGTTGCGGTTGCTAGCTAGGGTTAGGTTAGCCCAAACCCAGAGCGAGCCGGATCCAATTTTGGGCCGTTTCAACATTCGCCCAGCCGAGATCCGGATCGGGGCAGCGGCCACGCAGCCGCTTTCGGCCCGGTTTCCGGACAAACGCCCAGCGCTTCGGACGACTTTCGCCTCCATCCTCACCCACCTCGGCACTAGCTTTTCGGTACCGACCAGCTGCCCGACGGCCGCGCGGCTTTTCGGTCAGGTCGGGCGCGATTCGGTCGGCCGGATCGTAGCCTTTGGGGGCCTAGTTGTAGCCGGGCGGCCTGCCCGGCTAGGTTTTGCTTTCTCCGTCGGCCAGGTTTCCGATCCCGGTCGGCCATTGGGGTTCTGCTTTTGGTCCATGGCGAGGTGCGTCCTTGTGGGACGTCATTGGCTCGGGGCCAGGGTTTGGCTTTTGGCTCGGCTAGGTTTGATTCCGGTTTATGAGGTGCGGTCCTATGGGGACCAATGTTTTGGCCTCGGGGCCAGGTTTTGTCTTCATGGCTAGGTTTGATTCTGGTCGGCTAGGTTCTGCTTTCATTGGTCGGCGAGGCGGTCCTTGGGGGATGTCGGCCTCGGGGGCTAGGTTTGGCTTTGGTCGGCGAGGTGGTCCTTGGGGGATGTTTGGCCTGGGCTTAGGTTTTGCTTCAAGTGGCTAGGTTTCGATTCTGGTAGGGCTAGGTTCTGCTTTGGTCGGCGAGGTGCGGTTCTTGGGGCTAGGTTTGGCTTCAAGGTAGGTTTGGGTTTGGTCATTAGGTTTGGCTTTTGGTCGGCGAGGTGCGGTTCTTGAAGGGCTAGGTTTTGCTTCATGGCTAGGTTGGGTTCTGCGGCAGTGGCCGTGCTTTGGTTCCGGTCGGGTTCTGGCCGGCTTGGTGCTGGTTCTGGTTTGGGTTCTGGGCTTCTACGTTCTGGTTCTGGGCGGCTAGGTGGAGCTTTTGCTGGGCCGCGTGTAGATTTTCGTTAAGGGTGGGGCGGTTGAGGGTGGGAGACAAAAGCAAACCGGTCGATGCTAATCAACGTTTTTAATTGATAAATTGACGGGGATTAGGGTCAGGTCGAAGCTAGGGCTAGGTTTTTTTTTCGCCGGCCCCTTCCGAACTGCCCTGCCGGAGACGAGACAAAAGTAAATTAACCAATGTTAATTAACGTTTAATTGATAGATTGGCGGCGTTAGGGTCAGGTCAGTTAGTGTCAGGTCGGGGCTGGGGCTAGGTTTTTTTCGCGGCCCTTTCCGAACTGCCCTTGCCGGAGGACGAGACAAAAGTAAATTAACCAATGTTAATTAACGTTTTAATTGATAGATTGGCGGGGGTTAGGGTCAGGGTCGGGGTTAGGTCAGGTCGGGCTAGGCTAGGTTTTTCGCCGGCCCTTTCCGAACTGCCCTTGCCGGAGGACGAGACAAAAGTAAATTAACTAATGTTAATTAACGTTTTTAATTGATAGATTGGCGGGGGTTAGGGTTAGGGCTCGGGTTAGGTCAGGTCGGGCTAGGAAGCTTTTTTCGCCGGCCCTTTCCGAACTGCCTTGCCGGAGGACGAGACAAAAGCAAATTAACTAATGTTAATTAACGTTTTTAATTGATAGATTGGCGGGGTTAGGGTCAGGTCGGGGTTAGGTCAGGTCAGCTAGGCCAGGTTTTTTTCGCCGGCCCTTTCCGAACTGCCCTGCCGGAGGACGAGACAAAAAGCAAATTAACTAATGTTAATTAACGTTTTAATTGATAGATTGGCGGGTTAGGGTTAGGGTTCGCCAGGGTTAGTTAGGGTTAGGTTTAGGGTTAGGGTTAGGTTAGGCCAGAGTTAGGTTAGGCCTGACTTTGGGACAAATTAAAGGATACCTCCTAACCCTACAGCAAGTTAGGGTAAGGTTAGGGTTAGGTTAAGAAGGGTTAGGTTAAGGCTTATAGGGTTAGGATTAAAGTTAGTTAGGTTAGGTTTCGTTAAGGCCAAGTTAGGGTTAGGCTGTTCGGGTTAGGGTTAGATTAGGTTAGGTTGTGGGGTTAGGGTTAGGGTTAGAGTTAGAAGTTAGGGTTAGCAAAGAAGTTAGGGTTAGGGTTACAGGGTGGAGTTAGGGATTGAGATTGGGAAGCTAGGGTTAGGGTTAGGGTTAGGAGGTTGGGTTAGGGGCCCACCCAGAGCGAGCCGGATCCAATACCGTTTCCCAACATCTGCCCAGCCGGAGATCCGATCGGGGCAGCGGCTACGTAGCCGCTTTCGGCCCGGTTTCCGGACAAACGCCTAGCTTCGGGACGACTTTCGCCCCCATCTCACCCACTCGGCACTAGCTTTTCGCGGCCGACCTAGCCGTCGGACGGCTACAAGCGGCTTTTCGGTCAGGGTCGGCGCGATTCGGTCGGCCGGATCGTAGCTTTTGGGGGGCTAGTTGTAGCTTTGGGCGGCTCGTCGGCTAGGTTTTGCTTTCCGTCGGCTAGGTTTCGATCCCGGTCGGCTAGGTTCTGCTTTTGGTCGGCGAGGTGCGGTCCTTGGGGGGACGTTTGGCTCTCGGGGGCTAGGTTTGGCTTTTGGTCGGCTAGGTTTGGATTCCGGTCGGCGAGGTGCGGTCCTTGGGGGGACGTTTGGCTCTCGGGGGGCTAGGTTTTGCTTCTGGGCGGCTAGGTTTCGATTCTGGTCGGCTAGGTTCTGCTTTTGGTCGGCGAGGTGCGGTCCTTGGGGGATGTTTGGCTCTCGGGGGGCTAGGTTTGGCTTTTGGTCGGCGAGGTGCGGTCCTTGGGGGGATGTTTGGCTCTCGAGGGGCTAGAGGTTTTGGCTTCTGGGCGGCCAGGTTTCTCGATTCCTGGTAGGCTACAGGGGTTCTGCTTTTTGCGGTCGGCGAGAGTGCGGTTCTTGGGGGCTAGGTTTGCTTCTGGGCGGCTAGGATTTGGGTTCTGGCGGCGGCTAGGGTGCGGCCGGTGACAATCTTTGGGTTCCGGTCGGGTTCTGTGGCCGGCTTGGTGCTGGTTCTGGTTTGGGTTCTGGGCTTACGTTCTGGTTCTGGGCGGCTGGGTGAGCTTTGCTGGAGCCGCGTGTAGGTACTTTTCGTTAAGGTGGGCGGTTGAGGGGTGGAGACAAAGCCAAACCGGTCGATGCTAATCAACGTTTTAATTGATAAATTGACGGAGGATTAAGGGTCAGAATCAGGGCCAGGCTAGGTTTTTTCGCCGGCCCCTTCCGAACTGCCCTTGCCGGACGGACGAGACAAAGTAAATTAACCAATGTTAATTAACGTTTTAATTGATAGAATTGGCGAACGGCGTTAGGGTCTAAGGTGGTTTGGGCGAGGGGTTAGAGTGTCAGTGGTCGGGGGCTAGGGCTAGGTTTTTTTCGCCGGCCCTTTTCCGAACTGCCCCGTTGCCGGAGGACGAGACAAAAGTAAAATTAACCAATGTTAATTAACGTTTTTAATTGATAGATTGCAGGGATTAGGGTCAGGGTCCGGGGGTTAGGGTCAGGGTCGAGGGCTAGGCTTTTTTTCGCCGGCCCTTCTTCCATGGAACTTGCCCCTTGCCGGAGGACGAGACAAAAGTAAATTAACTAATGTTAATTAACGTTTTTAATTGATAGATTGGCGGGGAGTTAGGGTTCAGGGTCGGAGGTTAGGGTCAGGGTCAGGGCTAGGGCTAGGTTTTTTCTCGCCGGCCCTTTCCGAACTGCCCTTTGCCGGAGGACGAGACAAGAAGTAGAATTAACCAATGTTAATTAACGTTTTTAATTGATAGATTTGGCCCGGGGGATTAGGTGGGGTCAGAGGTTAGGAGTCGGGGTCTGGGGCTAGGAGCTTTTTTTCGCCCGCCCTTTCCGAACTGCCCTTGCCGGAGGATCGAGACAAAAAGTAAATTAACTAATGTTAATTAACGTTTTTAATTGATAGATTAGGCGAGTTAGGGTCGAAGGGTCGGGGTTAGGAATCAGGTAATGGGGCTGAGGCTAGGGTTTTTTTTCGCCGGCCCTTCCGAACTGCTCCTTTGCCGGAGGATTATATCAAAAGTAAATTAACCAATGTTAATTAATCGTTTTAATTGATAGACTTGGCGGGGTTAGGTTAGGTTCGTTCAAGAAGTTAGGGTTAGGGTTTAGGGTTAGGGTTGAAGGGTTAGGAAGTTAGAGTTAGGTTAGGGTTTGACTTTGGAAAATTAAAGGATACCTCCTAACCTCTGGAAAAGGTTAGGGGTAAGGGTTAGGGGTTAGGCTTTGGGGGTTTGGGTTAGTTTTAAGGTTAGGATTGTAGGGTTAAAAGGGTTAGGTTTCAGTTAAGGCAGGTTAGGGTTTGGTTGTTCGGGCAGGTTAGTTTTGGTTATGGGTTAGGTTAGGTTCAT
>CM055830.1:5481052-5542862 GCA_029582265.1 Zoroaster sp. YZ-2022 | reverse complement strand
AGACAAGTTTGGGTAATTTGAGGGAAGGAGGAGGGTTAGGTTTAGGTTAGGTTAGTTAGGGGTTAAGAAGAATAGTTAGGTTAAATAGGTGGGTTAGGCGTTAGGTTAGGTTAGGCCAGCCAGGTTAGGTTAGGTTAGTTAGGTTAGGTTAGGCTAGTGGTTAGTTGAAGAAGGGGTTAGGCTGTTGGTCCAGGGCCAGGGGGCCAGGGGCCAGGCCAGGGCCAGCCGAAATAGGCCAGGCTGAAAACAGGCCAGGCCAGGCCAGGCCAGGCCAGGGCCAGGCCAGGCCAGGGCCAGGCCAGGCCAGGCCAGGGCCAGGCTGTGGCCAGGCCAGGCCAGGCCAGGCCAGGCCAGGCCAGGCAGGAAAACAGGCCAGGCCAGGCCAGGCCAGCCAGGCCAGGCCAGGCCAGGCCAGAGAAGGCCAGGCCAGGCCAGGCCAGGCCAGGCCAGGGCCAGGCCAGGCCAGGCCAGGCGTAGCCAGGCCAGGCCAGGCCAGGCCAGCCAGGCCAGGCCAGGCCAGGCCAGGCCAGGCCAGGCCAGGCCAGGCCAGGCCAGGCCAGGCCAGGCCAGGCCAGCCAAAAGGCCAGCATGAAAGCCAGGCCAGGCCAGCCAGGCCAGGCCAGGCCAGGCCAGGCCAGGCCAGGCCAGGCCAGGCCAGGCCAGGCCAGGCCAGGCCAGGCCAGGCCAGCCAGGCCGCCGTGTCAGGCCAGGCCAGGGCCAGGCCAGGCCAGGCCAGGCCAGGCCAGGCCAGGCCAGGCCAGGCCAGGCCAAATAGCCAGGCCAGGCCAGGCCAGGCCAGGCCAGGCCAGCCAGGCCAGGCCAGGCCAGAGGCCAGGCCTGAAACAGGCCAGGCCAGGCCAGGCCGAAATAGCCAGGGCCAATTGAAAACAGGAAAGCCACAGCCCAGGCCAGGCCAGGCTGAAAATAGGCCAGGCCAGGCCAGGGCCAGGCCAGGCACAGGCCAGGCCAGGCCAGGCCAGGCCAGGCCAGGCCAGGCCAGGCCAGGCCAGGCCAGGCCAGGCCAGGCCAGGCCAGGCCAGGCCAGGCCAGGCCAGGCCAGGCCAGGCCAGGCCAGGCCAGGCCAGGCCAGGCCAGGCCAGGCCAGGCCAGGCCAGGCCAGGCCAGGCCAGGCCAGCCGTAGGCCAGGCCAGGCCAGGCCAGGCCAGCCAGGCCAGGCCAGGCCAGGCCAGGCCAGCCAGGCCAGGCCAGGCCAGGCCAGGCCAGGCCAGGCCAGGCCAGGCCAGGCCAGGCCAGTTGCCAGGCCAGGCCAGGCCAGGCCAGGCCAGGCCAGGCCAGCCAGAAGCCAATAGGCCAGGCCAGGCCAGGCCAGGCCAGGCTGTGTTGTACAGGCCAGGCCAGGGCCAGGGTTGAAGAAATAGTTGTACAGGCCAGGGCCAGGCCAGGCCAGGGTTAGCCAGGCCAGGCCTAGGCCTGAAGCCAGGCCAGGCCAGGCCAGGCCAGGCCAGGCAGGCCAGGAGCCAGGCCAGGCCAAAATAGGCCAGCCAGGCCAGGTTGTGCTGCCAGGCCAGTGCCAGGCCAGGGTAGGGTTAGGTTAGGCTTAGGTTAGGGTTAGGCCAGGCTGGGGTTAGGGTTAGGGTTAGGGGCCTAACCCAGAGCGCGCCAGATCCAATTTTGGGCCTCTACCCTAACATTCGCCTAGCCGAGATCCGATCAGGGCAGCGGCTACGTAGCCGTTTTCGGCCCGGTTTCCGGACAAACGCCTAGCTTCGGGGCGACTTTCGACCCCATCTCACCCACTCGGCACTAGTCTTTCGCGGCGAACCTAGCCGCCGGACGGCTACAAGCGCCATATAGGTTAGGGCAGGCGCGATTCGGTGGGAAAAATCGTAGCTTTTGGGGGGCTAGTTGTAGCTTTTGGCGGCTAGTGGGCTAGGTTTTGCTTTCCGTCGGCTAGGTTTCGATCCCCGTCGGCTAGGTTCTGCTTTGGGTCGGCGAGGTGCGGTCCTTGGGGGGAGGTTTGGCACTCGGGGGGCTAGGTTTGGCTTCCGGTCGGCTAGGTTTGGATTCCGGTCGGCTAGGTTCTGCTTTGGGTCGGCGAGGTGCGGTCCTTGGGGGGACGTTTGGCACTCGGGGGGCTAGGTTTGGCTTCCGGTCGGCTAGGTTTGGATTCCGGTCGGCTAGGTTCTGCTGTTTGGTCGGCGAGGTGCGGTCCTTGGGGGGATGTTTGGCTTTTGGTCGGCTAGGTTTTGCTTTTGGGCGGCTAGGTTTCGATTCCGGTCGGCTAGGTTCTGCTTTGGGTCGGCGAGGTGCTGTCCTTGGGGGGACGTTTGGCACTCGGGGGGCTAGGTTTGGCTTCTGGTCTGCTAGGTTTGGATTCTGGTCGGCTAGGTTCTGCTGTTGGTCGGCGAGGTGCGGTCCTTGGGGGGACGTTTGGCTCTCGGGGGGGCTAGGTTTTGCTTCTGGGCGGCTAGGTTTCGATTCTGGTCGGCTAGGTTCTGCTTTCGGTCGGCGAGGTGCGGACTTGGGGTGGGGGCTAGGTTTTGCTTCTGGGCGGCTAGGTTCGGCTTTTGGTCGGCGAGGTGCGGTCCTTGGGGGGGGACGTTTGGCTCTCGGTCGGCTAGGTTTGGCTTTTGGGCGGCTAGGTTTCGATTCCGGTCGGCTAGGTTCTGCTTTTGGTCGGCGAGGTGCGGTCCTTGGGGGGACGTTTGGCTCTCGGTCGGCTAGGTTTCGCTTTTGGTCGGCGAGGTGCGGTCTTGGGGTGGGGGCTAGGTTTTGCTTCTGGGCGGCTAGGTTTGGCTTTTGGTCGGCTAGGTTTTGGTTTGGTCGGCGAGGTGCGGTTCTTGGGGGGGGGGCTAGGTTTTGCTTCTGGGCGGCTAGGTTGGGTTCTGGGCGGCTAGGTGCGGCCGTGCTTTGGTTCCGGTCGGGTTCTGGCCGGCTCGGTGCTGGTTCTGGTTTGGGTTCCGGGCTTCTGCGTTCTGGTTCTGGGGCGGCCGGGTGGAGGTTTTGGTGGGCCGCGCGTATATTTTCGTTAAGGGTGGGGCGGTTGAGGGTGGGAGACAAAAGCAAACCGGTCGGCGCTAATCAACGTTTTTAATTGATAAATTGACGGGGATTAGGGTCAGGGTCGGGGCTAGGGCTAGGTTTTTTTTTCGTCTGGCCCCTTCCGAACTGCCCTTGCCGGAGGACGAGACAAAAGTAAATTAACTAATGTTAATTAACGTTTTTAATTGATAGATTGGCGGGCGTTAGGGTCAGGGTCGGTGTTAGGGTCAGGGTCGGGGCTAGGGCTAGGTTTTTTTTCGCCGGCCCTTTTCCGAACTGCCCTTGCCGGAGGACGAGACAAAAGTTAATTAACTAATGTTAATTAACGTTTTTAATTGATAGATTGGCGGGCGTTAGGGTCAGGGTCGGGATTAGGGTCAGGGTCGGGGCTAGGGCTAGGTTTTTTTTCGCAGGCCCTTTTCCGAACTGCCCTTGCCGGAGGACGAGACAAAAGTAAATTAACTAATGTTAATTACCGTTGAAAGATCATAGATTGGCGGGCGTTAGGGTCAGGGTCGGTTAGGGTCAGGGTCGGGGCTAGGGCTAGGTTTTTTTTCGCCGGCCCTTTTCCGAACTGCCCTTGCCGGAGGACGAGACAAAAGTAAATTAACTAATGTTAATTAACGTTTTTAATTGATAGATTGGCGGGCGTTAGGGTCAGGGTCGGGATTAGGGTCAGGGTCGGGGCTAGGGCTAGGTTTTTTTTCGCCGGCCCTTTTCCGAACTGCCCTTGCCGGAGGACGAGACAAAAGTAAATTAACTAATGTTAATTAACGTTTTTAATTGATAGATTGGCGGGGGTTAGGGTCAGGGTCGGGGTTAGGGTCAGGGTCGGGGCTAGGGCTAGGTTTTTTTTCGCCGGCCCTTTTCCGAACTGCCCTTGCCGGAGGACGAGACAAAAGTAAATTAACTAATGTTAATTAACGTTTTTAATTGATAGATTGGCGGGGATTAGGGTCAGGGTCGGGGTTAGGGTCAGGGTCGGGGCTAGGGCTAGTTTTTTTTTCGCCGGCCCTTTTCCGATCCGCCCTTGCCGGAGGACGAGACAAAAGTAAATAAACCAATGTTAATTAACATTTTTAATTGGTAATTGGCGGGAGTTAGGGTCAGGGTCGGGGTTAGGGTCAGGGTCTGGGCCAGGGCTAGGTTTTTTTTCGCCGGCCCCCTTCCGATCTGCCCTTGCCGGAGGACGAGACAAAAGCGAACCGGTCGATGCTAATCAACGTTTTTAATTGATAAATTGGCGGGGGTTAGGGTCAGGGTCGGGATTAGGGTCAGGGTCGGGGCTAGGGCTAGGTTTTTTTTCGCAGGCCCTTTTCCGATCTGCCCTTGCCGGAGGACGAGACAAAAGTAAATAAACTAATGTTAATTAACATTTTTAATTGGTAATTGGCGGGAGTTAGGGTCAGGGTCGGGGTTAGGGTCAGGGTCGGGGCCAGGGCTAGGTTTTTTTTCGCCGGCCCCCTTCCGATCTGCCCTTGCCGGAGGACGAGACAAAAGCGAATCGGTCGATGCTAATCAACGTTTTTAATTGATAGATTGGCGGGGGTTAGGGTCAGGGTCGGGATTAGGGTCAGGGTCGGGGCTAGGGCTAGGTTTTTTTTCGCAGGCCCTTTTCCGATCTGCCCTTGCCGGAGGACGAGACAAAAGCGAACCGGTCGATGCTAATCGACGTTTTTAATTGACAGATTGGCGGGGATTAGGGTCAGGGTCGGGGTTAGGGTCAGGGTCGGGGCCAGGGCTAGGTTTTTTTTCGCCGGCCCCCTTCCGATCTGCCCTTGCCGGAGGACGAGACAAAAGCGAACCGGTCGATGCTAATCAACGTTTTTAATTGATAAATTGGCGGGGGATAGGGTCAGGTCGGATTAGGGTCAGGGTAGGGCTAGGCTAGGTTTTTTTCGCCGGCCCTTCCGATCTGCTGCCTTGCCGGAGGACGAGACAAAGCCTCATCGGTCGATGCTAATCGACGTTTTTAATTGATAGATTGGCGGGGTTAGGGTCAGGGTCGGGGTTAGGGTCAGGTCGGGCCAGGCCAGGTTTTTTTCGCCGGCCCTTCCGATCTGCCCTGCCGGAGGACGAGACAAAAAGCGAACCGGTCGATGCTAATCAACGTTTTAATTGATAAATTGGCGGGGATAGGGTCAGGGTCGGGATTAGGGTCAGGGTAGGGCTAGGGCTAGGTTTTTTTTCGCCGGCCCCCTCCGATCTGCCCTTGCCGGAGGACGAGACAAAAGCGAACCGGTCGATGCTAATCGACGTTTTTAATTGATAGATTGGCGGGAGTTAGGGTCAGGGTCGGGGTTAGGGTCAGGGTCGGGGCTAGGGCTAGGTTTTTTTTCGCCGGCCCCCTTCCGATCTGCCCTTGCCGGAGGACGAGACAAAAGCGAACCGGTCGATGCTAATCGACGTTTTTAATTGACAGATTAGGGCTAAACCTAATACTAAAAGCTAGTGTGAGTAAGGATTAGGGCTCACCCCAACAAGAGAGGGTTGAGTTTGTGACTCAAGCACGAGTGTGAAAGACGGCGGCTGTATGGCCATTGTAAGAAAATACTCTAGCCTCAACCCTGACCCTAAGGGTTAGGGCTATCATGGAGTGCGAAACCGGCCCTTTTCCGATCTGCACTTTGGTCGTCGGCGACCACCGGCTTTACCCTAACATTTGCCTAGCCGGGATCCTATCAGGGGGCCGCGACTACGTAGCCGTTTTTGGCCCGGTTTCCGGACTAACGCCTAGCTTCGGGACGACTTTCGCCCCATCTCACCCACTCGGCACTAGCTTTTCGCGGCAAACCTAGCCGTCGGACGGCTACATGCAGCTTTTGGGTTAGGGTTAGCACGATTCGGTCGGCTAGGTTGTAGCTTTTGGGGGGCTAGGTTTTGATTCTGGTCGGCTAGGTTTGGCTTTTGGTCGGCGAGGTGCGGTTCTCGGGGGGCTAGGTTTTGCTTCTGGTCGGCTAGGTTTTGCTTCTGGGCGGCTAGGTTTTGATTCTGGTCGGCTAGGTTTGGCTTTTGGTCGGCGAGGTGCGGTTCTCGGGGGGCTAGGTTTTGCTTCTGGTCGGCTAGGTTTTGCTTCTGGGCGGCTAGGTTTGGCTTTCGGTCGGCGAGCTGCGGTTCTCTGGCGGGGCTAGGTTTTGCTTCTGGGCGGCTAGGTTTTGCTTCTGGGCGGCTAGGTTTGGCTTTTGGTCGGCGAGGTGCTGTTCTTGGGGGGACGTTTGGCTCTCGGGGGGCTAGGTTTGGCTTCTGGTCGGCTAGGTTTGGATTCTGGTCGGCTAGGTTCTGCTTTTGGTCGGCGAGGTGCGGTCCTTGGGGGGATGTTTGGCTTTTGGTCGGCTAGGTTTTGCTTTTGGGCGGCTAGGTTTCGATTCTGGTCGGCTAGGTTCTGCTTTTGGTCGGCGAGGTGCGGTCTTGGGGGGGGGCTAGGTTTTGCTTCTGGGCGGCTAGGTTTGGCTTTTGGTCGGCGAGCTGCGGTTCTCGGGGGGCTAGGTTTTGCTTCTGGTCGGCTAGGTTTTGCTTCTGGGCGGCTAGGTTTGGCTTTCGGTCGGCGAGCTGCGGTTCTGGGGGGGCTAGGTTTTGCTTCTGGCCGCTAGGTTTGGATTCTGGCTCCATTAGGTTCTGCTTTTGGTCTATGAGGTGCGGTCCTTGGGTGATATTTGGCTTTTTTGGTCTCATTAGGTTTTGCTTCTGGGCGGCTAGGTTTCGATTCTGGTCGGCTAGGTTCTGCTTTTGGTCGGCGAGGTGCGGTTCTTGGGGGGGGGCTAGGTTTGGCTTCTGGGCGGCTAGGTTTGGCTTTTGGTCGGCGAGGTGCGGTCCTTGGGGGGATGTTTGGCGTTTGGTCGGCTAGGTTTTGCTTTTGGGCGGCTAGGTTTCAATTCTGGTCGGCTAGGTTCTGCTTTTGGTCGGCGAGGTGCGGTCTTGGGGGGGGGGGCTAGGTTTTGCTTCTGGGCGGCTAGGTTTGGCTTTTGGTCGGCGAGGTGCGGTCCTTGGGGGGATGTTTGGCTTTTGGTCGGCTAGGTTTTGCTTTTGGGCGGCTAGGTTTCGATTCTGGTCGGCTAGGTTCTGCTTTTGGTCGGCGAGGTGCGGTCCTTGGGGGGATGTTTGGCTCTCGGTCGGCTAGGTTTTGCTTTTGGTCGGCGAGGTGCGGTCCTTGGGGGGATGTTTGGCTCTCGGGGGGGCTAGGTTTTGCTTCTGGGCGGCTAGGTTTCGATTCTGGTCGGCTAGGTTCTGCTTTTGGTCGGCGAGGTGCGGTCTTGGGGGGGGGCTAGGTTTTGCTTCTGGGCTAGGTTTGGCTTTTGGTCGGCTAGGTTTTGCTTTTGGTCGGCGAGGTGCGGTTCTTGGGGGGGCTAGGTTTTGCTTCTGGGCGGCTAGGTTGGGTTCTGGGCGGCTAGGTGCGGCCGTGCTTTGGTTCCGGTCGGGTTCTGGCCGGCTTGGTGCTGGTTCTGGTTTGGGTTCTGGGCTTCTGCGTTCTGGTTCTGGGCGGCCGGGTGGAGCTTTTGGTGGGCCGCGTGTAGATTTTCGTTAAGGGTGGGGCGGTTGAGGGTGGGAGACAAAAGCAATGTTAATCAACGTTTTTAATTGATAAATTGACGGGGATTAGGGTCAGGGTCGGGGCTAGGGCTAGGTTTTTTTTTCGTCGGGCCCCTTCCGAACTGCCCTTGCCGGAGGACGAGACAAAAGTAAATTAACTAATGTTAATTAACGTTTTTAATTGATAGATTGGCGGGCGTTAGGGTCAGGGTCGGTGTTAGGGTCAGGGTCGGGGCTAGGGCTAGGTTTTTTTTCGCCGGCCCTTTTCCGAACTGCCCTTGCCGGAGGACGAGACAAAAGTAAATTAACTAATGTTAATTAACGTTTTTAATTGATAGATTGGCTGGGGTTAGGGTCAGGGTCGGGGTTAGGGTCAGGGTCGGGGCTAGGGCTAGGTTTTTTTTCGCCGGCCCTTTTCCGAACTGCCCTTGCCGGAGGACGAGACAAAAGTAAATTAACTAATGTTAATTAACGTTTTTAATTGATAGATTGGCGGGGATTAGGGTCAGGGTTAGGGTCAGGGTCGGGGCTAGGGCTAGGTTTTTTTTCGCCGGCCCTTTTCCGAACTGCCCTTGCCGGAGGACGAGACAAAAGTAAATTAACTAATGTTAATTAACGTTTTTAATTGATAGATTGGCGGGGATTAGGGTCAGGGTCGGGATTAGGGTCAGGGTAGGGGCTAGGGCTAGGTTTTTTTTCGCCGGCCCCCTTCCGATCTGCCCTTGCCGGAGGACGAGACAAAAGCGAACCGGTCGATGCCAATCGACGTTTTTAATTGGTAATTGGCGGGAGTTAGGGTCAGGGTCGGGGTTAGGGTCAGGGTCGGGGCTAGGGTCAGGGTCGGGGCTAGGGCTAGGTTTTTTTTCGCCGGCCCTTTTCCGAACTGCCCTTGCCGGAGGACGAGACAAAAGCCAACCGGTCGATGCTAATCGACGTTTTTAATTGATAGATTGGCGGGGGTTAGGGTCAGGGTCGGAGTTAGGGTCAGGGTCGGGGCTAGGGCTAGGTTTTTTTTCGCCGGCCCCCTTCCGATCTGCCCTTGCCGGAGGACGAGACAAAAGCGAACCGGTCGATGCTAATCGACGTTTTTAATTGGTAATTGGCGGGAGTTAGGGTCAGGGTCGGGATTAGGGTCAGGGTCGGGGCTAGGGCTAGGTTTTTTTTCGCCGGCCCTTTTCCGAACTGCCCTTGCCGGAGGACGAGACAAAAGCGAACCGGTCGATGCTAATCGACGTTTTTAATTGATAGATTGGCGGGGGTTAGGGTCAGGGTCGGGGTTAGGGTCAGGGTCGGGGCTAGGGTCAGGGTCGGGGCTAGGGCAAGGTTTGGCTTTTGGTCGGCGAGGTGCGGTTCTCGGGGGGCTAGGTTTTGCTTCTGGGCGGCTAGGTTTTGCTTCTGGGCGGCTAGGTTTGGCTTTTGGTCGGCGAGGTGCGGTTCTCGGGGGGGCAAGGTTTTGCTTCTGGCTAGGTTTTGCTTCTGGGCTACCAGGTTTGGCTTTGGTCGGCGAGGTGCGGTTCTCTGGGGGCTAGGTTTTGCTCATCTGGCTACCAGGTTTTGCATTCCTGGCCTAGGTGCTTCCAACTAGGTTTGGCCCTTTGGTCCACGATGCGGTATCCCAAAATAGGTTTTGCTTCTGGGCGGGTAGGTTTTGCCGCGGCTAGGTTTGGCTTTTGGTCGGCATCCACGGGGCGCTAGGTTTGCTTCCTGGGTGGGTGGGTTATATGCTTCTGGGCCAACAGGTTTGGCTTTTGGTCCACGAGGTGCGGTTCTCCGGGGCTAGGCCTTCTGGGCCACCAGGTTTGCTTTCATCCATGAGTGCGGTCCCGGGGGCAAAATAGGTTTTGCTTCTGGGCATAGGTCTTCTGGGCCACCAGGTTCTCACTGGTCCCATGAGTGCGGATCTGGGGGGCAAAGGTGCTTCTGGTCGGCTATTTTGCTTCTGGGCGGCTAGGTTTGGCTTTTGGTCGGCGAGGTGCCCTGGGGGCTAGGTTTTGCTTCTGGGCAGCTAGGCATTCTGGGCCAGGCTAGGTTTGGCTTTGGTCGGCGAGGTGCGGTTCTCGGGGGGGGGCTAGGTTTTGCTTCTGGGCGGCTAGGTTTTGCTTTTGGTCGGCTAGGTTTTGCTTTTGGTCGGCGAGGTGCGGTTCTTGGGGGGATGTTTAGCTCTTGGGGGGCTAGGTTTAGCGCTCGGGGGGCTAGGTTTGGCTTCTGGGCGGCTAGGTTTAGCTTCTGGTCGGCGAGGTGCAGCTCTTGGGGGGGGGGGCTGCGTGTAGGTTTTCGTTAAGGGTGGGGCGGTTGAGGGTGGGAGACAAAAGCAATCCGGTCGATGTTAATCAACGTTTTTAATTGATAAATTGACGGGGATTAGGGTCAGGGTCGGGGCTAGGGATAGGTTTTTTTTTCGTCGGCCCTTTTCCGATCTGCCCTTCCCGGAACACGAGACAAAAGGAAATCGGTTAATGTTAATTAACAATTTTCATCGCTAATTGGCAGGCCGCTCTTTCTAGCCTTTTTGATTAGGGACGTCGTAACTCTAGTTTTCTGGCCGACGGCGATACCATGCGGGTTCAGAGGTTTTTTCTCGTCGGCCCTTTTCCGATCTGCCCTTCCCAGAAGACGAGACAAAAGCGAATTAACTAATGTTAATTAACATTTTTAATTGATAATTGGCAGGGGTTAGGGTTAGGGTTAGGGTTGGGGTTAACTAGGGTTAGGGTTAGGGTTGGGGTTGGGGTTGGGGTTAACTAGGGTTAGGGTTAGGGTTAACTAGGGTTAGGCTTAGGGTTGGGGTTGGGGTTGGGGTTAACTAGGGTTAGGGTTAGGTTAACCAGGTTAGGCTAGGTTGGGTCAGTTGGGGTTAACCAGGCTAGGCCAGGTTAACCAGGGTTAGGCTTTAGGGTGGGGCTGGGGTTGGGGTTAACCAGGCTAGGTTAGGCTAACCAGGCCAGGTTAGCTAGGCTGGGGTTGGGGCCAGGCCAACCAGGGTTAGCCCAGGGTTAATCCAGGCCAGGGCCAGGTCAGGCTGGGTTAGTTAACCAGGGTTAGCTAGGCCAGTTAACCAGGGTTGATAGGCCAGGCCAGGCTTGGGGCTGGGGAAATAAATAACCAGGCTAGGGTTAGGCCAACCAGGCCAGCTTAGGTCAGTTAACCAGGCCAGGCCAGGGCCAACCAGGCCAGGCCCAGGTCAGCTGGGGTTAACCAGGCCAGGCCAGGCCAACCAGGGTTAGGGTTAGGCTGGGGTTGGGGCTGGGGTTAACCAGGTTAGGCCAGGGTTAACCAGGCCAGGCCCAGGGTCAGTCAGCCAACCAGGCCAGGCCAGGGCTAACCAGGCCAGGCTTCAGGTCAGGCCAGGCTGGGGCAACCAGGCCAGGCCAGGCCAACCAGGCCACGCCTAGGTCAGGCTGGGGCCAGCTAACCAGGCCAGGCCAGGGTTAACCAGGTTACGCCAGGGTCAGTTGGGGGCTGGGCCAGTTAACCAGGGTTAGGTTAGGCCAACCAGGCCAGGCCTAGGGTCAGTCCAGCTGGGGCTAACTAGGGTTAGGGTTAGGCCAACCAGGCCAGCCTAGGCTGGGGCTGTCAGGGGTTAACCAGGTTAGGTTAGGGTTAACCAGGCTAGGCCTTAGGGTCAGGGGTTGGGCTGGGGTTAACTAGGGTTAGGGTTAGGGTTAACTAGGGTTAGGCCTAGGGTTGGGGTTAGGGTTGGGGTTAACTAGGGTTAGGGTTAGGGTTGGGTTGGGGTTGGGCTAGGATTAGGGTTAGGGTTAGCGTCAGGGTAATGGGTTAAGGGCCAGGAAAATGGGGTTAGGGTTAGGGCAATGTGATTAGGGCATTTAAAGGGGCGAAGGGAGCCCTCTTGTGTTGGGGTTGGGAAAGGATAGGATTAGGGCAACACCTAATACCAAAAAAGGGTTAGGGTGAGGTTTAGGGTTAGGGCTAAGAACGTCATCTTCACCAATCTGAAAGTCTCTCCTGGGGTCCATCTGGCGACGGAAGATGGGCCCCCTGAAGTCCTCGGGGAAGATTTAAAAAAAATGTATCCCTCTCAAAACGGGTTGTGTCGCCAAGGGGGGGAGGTCACGGGTCAGAGATCTCAGAGGTGATTTCCCATGAGTGTGACCTTTGATTTTGGTGTTAGGGACAGAGGTAATTTAGGGACAGAGGTTATTTTTAGCTCCCTTCGCCCCTTTAAATGCCCTAACCACATTGCCCAAACCCTAACCCCATTACCCTGGCCCTAAACCCATTACCCTAACCCTAACCCTAACCCCAACCCTGACCCTAATGCTATCCCTGACCCCAATTCTAGCCCCAAACCTGACACTAATTCTAGCCCATCATGACCCTAAACCTAGCCCCAACCCTGACCCTAATCATAGTCCCAACCCTGACCCTAACTCTTGCCCATTTCTGACCCTAAACCTATCGCTGATCCTACCCTGTCCCTAAACCTAGCCCCAACCCTGACCCTAATTCTAGCCCCAAACCTTACCCTAACTCTAGTTCCAGCCCTGACCCTAACTCTAGCCCCAACCCTGACCCTAATATTAGTCCCAACCCTGACCCTAATGCTAGCCCCAACCCTGACCCAAACACCTAGCCCCAACCCTGACCCTAATTCTAGCGCCAACCCTGACCCAAACACCTAGCCCCAACCCTGACCCTAATTCTAGCACCAATCCTGACCCTAACCGTAGCTCCAACTCTGACCCTAAGGATTAGGGCTATCACGGAGTGCGAAACAGGCCCTTTTCCGATCTACCCCTCCTTTCAGGTTTGGGACACCCGTAGCTTTTTAAGGGGGTGACCTGTGCTGAACTCGGTGTTAAAGTTACTATAGTATGTGAAACTAGATGGTTCCATTGAGGATTACGTGTAGTTTCAGCGTAATTGGCCCAAAGGTGTTTGAGTAATTAAAAAACAGGGAAAAAAGTGCCTTCCGGAATCACCTATTCCCTTCTCCCAGGGTTTTAAGACACGTTACAAATGTATTTCCGTTCGACGATTTAGTTGAAAAGTTGCGTTAAACTACTACGCATGCGCTTTACGAAGCAATCGGGAAACAGTCGCACGGGTGAAGTACGCACGCGCGCGACGAGCAAACATCGCCGGCCATCTTTTGTGCCGCCATCTTTTCATGTGTGTAGCATGCATGCTACACACGTGAAATTTTCATGTGTGTAGCATGCATGCTACGAAAAGATGGTGGCACACGTACGACTGTCCACCCCCAAACCATGTTATTTTTGTATAATAGTGCACGCCTACATATGTAGCTCCAAGCCGGCGGATCAGTCCGATGTCAAAATCCGCAAGCAGCGACGGTGACATCACTGATGTAGGCCTATGACTGTCCACCATCTCAAAAGGCTCTGACTGAGCATGGACGAAGGAATGAGACAGTACAGCCCGGAACATTTTGCGTGGTGAGAATACTGAATAGTTACATAGTTTTTAGGGTTTTCATTTAGGGTTGGGTTGGCCTTATTCTTAATAAACTTTACATCAGTCCGGGAAAACTCCAAATACGGCTACGACGTTGCTATATACGGCAACCTTGAGTTGCTGAATACGGTATACGGCAACGTTAAGGTTGCCGTATATGGCAACTCTTTCATTCAAACGCAAAAAGGGAAACGAAATATGCAAAATTGGAATAGTGAAAACCATAAAAATATGTTCTTTGGTTCCTTACCCAAATTCCTATCTGCGCACATCAAAAAGTTATCTGCATTTTCTTGCAAATGACAAAACGTTCGCTCTGTCAATACCTTACTTATAAACATTGCTTTGTATAATTAGCATGTGAACAAATTACTGGAATAATTGAAAATTTTTCTGAAATTCAATATTTGACAATCTTGCCTACAGAGTGCTGTATGTGTTGATTTTTATTCTAATTTGATTTGAACCAAATGGACAAAAACAAATATAAAATAAATGGTCTCGTTTTTTTTTATTATATGACTAAAGAGGTCCATATTTTCATTAATACAGTTGTTCAATTTATAAGACCATGCTCTTCTGCCAAGTAGATTGCTTACACTGCTGGTAACCAAGCAATCAAGACACCAGCCCCTCTCCCCAATCCACCAATTACACACATATTTCTACTGCCGCACACTACTGGTCACACCCTGGTCACACCCCGCCCCGTCCCCACCCATCCCCAATCCCCACCCCACCAAATGACCCTATCCACATTGATTTGAACAACGATTAAGATGTTTAATTAAAGACACAGAACAATAAAAACATCGGTTATTCAGTAGTAGTACGTATACCCAATTGGCTGTATTTTGCGTTTACACACCGGCAACTGGTTTTGCATTATTCGGCAACTGGTTGCCGTATACAGCAACGTTGCCGTATTTGGAGTTTTCCCGGACTGACATGTAAAGTCGGTACTACTACTACTGACTACTGTACTGTACTAATTAATTTCTATTGGGTTGCTTGGTGTCTTGGTCGTTGGTCATTGACCGGGCGACCACTCGATATTCCGACAGCCCATTATTAGTCCAACAGCTCGATAGTCCGACAGCTCGATAGTCCGATAGCGATAGCTCAATAGTCGATGTCGGACGAATGGGCCGTCGGACTAATGGGCTGTCGGAATATCGATACCGCCCTGTTGACCGCACACCTGAACAAAAGGAAAGAATGTCGTATCCGGCCGCCACTTTTTAAGGGCTTTTTTTTTTTTAAATTGCAACCACTAACCAGTTAAAAAATCATTCTATCGATTTTTGGTGGTACAGAAAGCGAAAACTATCTTTAAAATCCACTTTTAGGATGGTTTTCGAACTTGATTTCCATTCTAAAAAAAATCCTCCCCTTCAGAAAATAGAAGGATCTTATTATAGTTGCCACTACGCATATACAATGACTGTGTTGATCACTAATTGTGGAGTTTACAAGATCAGACTGACATGACTGAGGAAGTCATCGTATACCAAAAATGCCTGATTTTTCATGAAATAAATATCCTGGAATAATTTGAAGTATATGTCCATCATCATCCATATGTTCTCCACCTTACCAGGTAGGTAAGATTGCATTATTGGTTATATTTAATGAAAAATAGTGGCGGCCAGATACGACATTCTACCCAAACAAAATTCCAACGGGTTAGTGACTCGCTACCTATATGAAGTTCTGTAGATGCAATTATTTTCATCAGGGTATGCCTTATCAATTATAAATTTAAATTAAATGTACCACCATGATCCTGGTGCAAATTCCCCTGTTGGGGCTAGCCCTCAATCCTTACACTAGCCTTTTTGGTATTAGGGTTAGCCCTAATCCTAGCCCCATCATGACCCTAGCCCTGACCCTAACTCTAGCCCTGATCATGACCCTCAACCTAGCCCTGACCCTAACTCTAGCCCTGACCCTAATCCTAGGCCCAACCCTGACCCTAACTCTTGCCCTGACCCTAAACCTAGCCCCAACCCTGACCCTAATACTAGCCCCAAACCTAACCCTAATCCTAGCCCCATCATGACCCTAACTCTAGCCCCAACCCTGACCCTAATACTAGCCACAACCCTGACCCTAAACCTAGGCCCAACCCTGACCCTAACTCTTGCCCCATTCTGACCCTAAACCTACCGCTGATCCTACCCTGTCCCTAACCCTAGCCTCAACACTGACCCTAATACTAGCCCCAACCCTGACCCTAATATTAGCCCTGACCCTAATCCTAGCCCCAACCTGACCCTAATCCTAGCCCCATCATGACCCTAAACCTACCGCTGATCCTAAGGCTGTCCCTAACCCTAGCCTCAACCCTGACCCTAATCATGACCCTAATACTAGCCCCAAACCTAACCCTAACTCTAGCCCCAGCCCTGACCCTAACACTTGCCCCAACCCTGACCCTAATATTAGCCCTGACCCTAATCCTAGGCCCAACCCTGACCCTAACTCTTGCCCCATTCTGACCCTAAACCTACCGCTGATCCTACCCTGTCCCTAACCCTAGCCTCAACCCTGACCCTAATACTAGCCCCAACCCTGACCCTAACACTAGCCCCAAGCCTGACCCTAACTCTAGCCCCAACCCTGACCCTAATGCTATCCCTGACCCTAATTCTAGCCCCAACCCTGACCCTAACTCTAGCCCATCCTGACCCTAAACCTAGCCCCAACCCTGACCCTAACTCTAGCCCATCCTGACCCTAAACCTAGCCCCAGCCCTGACCCTAATACTTGCCCTGACCCTAATCCTAGCCCCAACACTGACCGTAACCCTGACCCTAACTCTAGCCCTGATCCTAATCCTAGGCCCAACCCTGACCCTAATACTAGCCCCAACCCTGACCCTAATGCTATCCCTGACCCTAATTCTAGCCCCAACCCTGACCCTAATTCTAGCCACAACCCTGACCCTAATCCTAGCCCATCATGACCCTAAATTTAGCCTGACCCTAACTCTAGCCCATCCTGACCCTAAACCTAGCCCCAACCCTGACCCTAATACTTGCCCTGACCCTAATTCTAGCCCATCATGACCCTAATACTAGCCCCAACCCTGACCCTAATGCTATCCCTGACCCTAATTCTAGCCCCAACCCTGACCCTAATTCTAACCCTGACCCTAATACTAGCCCCAACCCTGACCCTAATCCTAGCCCATCATGACCCTAAATTTAGCCCAACCCTGACCCTAACTCTAGCCCATCCTGACCCTAAACCTAGCCCTGACCCTAACTCTAGCCCTGACCCTAATACTACCCCAACCCTGACCCTAATACTAGCCCCAAGCCTAACCCTAGCCTCAACCCTGACCCTAACTCTAGCCCCAGCCCTGACCCTAAACCTAGCCCCAACCCTGACCCTAATACTAGCCCCAAACCTAACTCTAGCCCCAGCCCTGACCCTAATATTAGCCCTGACCCTAATCCTAGCCCCAACACTGACCGTAACCCTGACCCTAACTCTAGCCCTGACCCTAATCCTAGCCCCGTCATGACCCTAAACCTAGGCCCAACCCTGACCCTAACTCTTGCCCCATTCTGACCCTAAACCTACCGCTGATCCTACCCTGTCCCTAACCCTAGCCTCAAGCCTGACCCTAATACTAGCCCCAACCCTGACCCTAATATTAGCCCCATCATGACCCTAAACCTACCGCTGATCCTACCCTGTCCCTAACCCTAGCCTCAACCCTGACCCTAATGCTATCCCTGACCCTAATTCTAGCCCCAACCCTGACCCTAACTCTAGCCCATCCTGACCCTAAACCTAGCCCCAACCCTGACCCTAATACTAGCCCCAACCCTGACCCTAACTCTAGCCCCAACCCTGACCCTAATGCTATCCCTGACCCTAATTCTAGCCCCAACCCTGACCCTAATTCTAACCCTGACCCTAATACTAGCCCCAACCCTGACCCTAATCCTAGCCCATCATGACCCTAAATTTAGCCCAACCCTGACCCTAACTCTAGCCCATCCTGACCCTAAACCTAGCCCTGACCCTAACTCTAGCCCTGACCCTAATACTACCCCAACCCTGACCCTAATACTAGCCCCAAGCCTAACCCTAGCCTCAACCCTGACCCTAATACTAGCCCCAACCCTGACCCTAACTCTAGCCCATCCTGACCCTAAACCTAGCCCCAACCCTGACCCTAATACTAGCCCCAAACCTAACTCTAGCCCCAGCCCTGACCCTAACACTTGCCCCAACCCTGACCCTAATATTAGCCCTGACCCTAATCCTAGCCCCAACACTGACCGTAACCCTGACCCTAACTCTAGCCCTGACCCTAATCCTAGGTCCAACCCTGACCCTAACTCTTGCCCCATTCTGACCCTAAACCTACCGCTGATCCTAAGGCTGTCCCTAACCCTAGCCTCAACCCTGACCCTAATTCTAGCCCCAATCTGTCCCTAATCCTAGCCCAACCCTAACCATAACTCTAGCCCCAGCTCCAGCCCTGACCCTAATATTAGCCCTGACCCTAATCCTAGCCCCAACACTGACCGTAACCCTAATCCTGACCAAACACCTAGCCCTGACCCTAACTCTAGCCCTGACCCTAATCCTAGGCCCAACCCTGACCCTAACTCTTGCCCCATTCTGACCCTAAACCTACCGCTGATCCTACCCTGTCCCTAACCCTAGCCTCAACCCTGACCCTAATACTAGCCCCAACCCTGACCCTAATACTAGCCCCATCGTGACCCTAACTCTAGCCCCAACCCTGACCCTAACTCTTGCCCCATTCTGACCCTAAACCTACCGCTGATCCTACCCTGTCCCTAACCCTAGCCCCATCCCTGACCCTAATACTTGCCCCAACCCTGACCCTAATATTAGCCCTGACCCTAATCCTAGCCCCAACACTGACCAAACACCTAGCCCCAACCCTGACCCTAACTCTAGCCCTGACCCTAATCCTAGCCCCAACCCTGACCCTAACTCTAGCCCTGACCCTAATACTAGCCCCAACCCTGACCCTAATACTAGCCCCAAACTTAACTCTAGCCCCAGCCCTGACCCTAACACTTGCCCCTAATACTTGCCCAACCCTGACCCTAATATTAGCCCTGACCCTAATCCTAGCCCATCATGACCCTAAATTTAGCCCAACCCTGACCCTAACTCTTGCCCCATTCTGACCCTAAACCTACGGCTGATCCTAAGGCTGTCCCTAACCCTAGCCCCAACCCTGACCCTAATACTAGCCCCATTTGACCTGCAAAAATTGATTTAAATGTTAAAGAGCTATTTTGATAGAGCCAAGACAGTTGGCTTTCATTTGAGATTGCATTTTAAGTAGTAATTAGTTCTGAAAAGAACTGGAGGTATCAACAATTACTTGCAACATTCCCAGCTCCATTGTTAATTAAATACGTCTTCCATCTGGTTTTACAAATTCAGATTCTCTGTGATCTTGAAGCCGCTTGGATTTTGTAGTTTGGGCACTGAAATCAATTGATACATGTCTGAAAATCATCACTGCTTGCGTAAACATTGAATCTGAGGTGAATGCTACACTTTTGCTACACTGAAAAGTAGGACCGTCAGCGGACATGCAGCTCGCTGCCACTGCGCCGCGATCTTTATATATAAATAATATATAACTCGTACACGTCCACTTTCCATTTTTCCTCTAAACTATTAATATTAACTTTATGCACTAGGCTTGTCTTGTCTGGTAACGGGAAAAAGGTACTTCGGCAGTACATCGAATACATTAGGCCAAAGCATCTCAAGAAGCCTGGGGGTGAAGAAGTCTTTTTCAACACTGAAGGACGCCCATTATCGAGCAGTGCTGTTACCAGTAATATTGAGGCCCTTCAAGTAAGCCTTGGGTATGCTGGTGTACGATGCACCGATTTAAGACGATCCATAACCACACATCTACGGCAAAGTGATGTTGACCCAAGGTAATAATTAGTTTTACAAAGGAACAAATGTTCTTTGCACAATCTTTACCATAGAAGTCAGGCTGATTGATTGTGGTAGTGGGCTAATCCACAGTAGGCTACAGTAAAGACCAACATGTTGCAACATTATAAACAATTATTTTCATTCATAAATGTCTTTTTTAACTGTAAATTTCTGTGATTTCTGTGGCAGAAAGGTGACCAGAAAACTGTTCTCATCTGTTTCTTCTCACCTGTTTTTTTGTCCGCAAGCCAGCATGTGCATGCTGGCTTGTGTATGTCCCTTTTAGGTGACTGCTATAAGCACCCAATGTATGAGACATATTGAATTGATTCACATTATATCAACTCAGTTAAACTTGGTTCAGACTGTTTTACCTGAGTTGCCCTTAACCAAAGAAAATTAGGAATGACTGATGTTGTTTTAGAGAAGCAAATTTAATAAATTCGAATAATCAAACTTGCCATAAAAGTTGTTAATTGTGGGGTGCTTCCTGATCATTTTCCTAATTGCCTTTAGGTTTGATTTAAGTTTAATTTGATTTAAAGTGTTTTGTTTGCCTTTGAATTTTCAGGGTTGTAGCTTCAACACTCAAGCATGGAATGCCAACAGCAGACCAGTATTACGACATGAAGAGCCCGACAAAAGCTGCCATTACAGTCCACAAGAATATAACAAAGGGAGTTACTAAGTAAGTATTATAATGGTTCCCCCCCCATTTACAACATTCCTTAATGGGTGAACCAAAATAATCACCTCATGCTTAAACCTTCCCTTTGCAGAGGTAAAAGTGCATCAGACATTGATGGCGAAGAGCAATCTCAGAGATGCCAGTCAGATGTAAGTAATCAAATCTTGAAGAAAATGTAATGCACTCTGCTCATCCTTAAAGATACTATTTTTATGCAGATGGGTGTAGATACTGACTGTTCTTTGTTCCAATAACTACGCCCCCCGATGTCCGATGGAGCTGAAATTTGAGGAGGGAGGTCCTCTGGACCCCCCACCCCACCCAGAATTTTTTAACCTCTGACCTAAGATGTTTGACCTTTTCGAAGATTTGGGAGAAAAGACCCTGTGGAACCCTAAGCACCTTACATGGTCTGTTTGGACTTTAGTTGCCAAAAATTGATCACGCCATTACGACGTCATCGGAGTGGCTAAGAACGTCATCTTCACCAATCTGAAAGTCTCTCCTGGGGTCCATCTGGCGACGGAAGATGGGCCCCCTGAGGTCCTCGGGGAAGATTTTAAAAAAATGTATCCCTCTCAAAACCGGTTGTGTCGCCAAGGGGGGGAGGTCACGGGTCAGAGATCTCAGAGGTGATTTCCCATGAGTGTGACCTTTGATTTTGGTGTTAGGGACAGAGGTCATTTTTAGCTCCCTTCGCCCCTTTAAATGCCCTAAACCCATTACCCAAACCCTGACCCTAATCCTAGCCCCATCATGACCCTAACTCTAGCCCTAACCCTAATCCTAGCCCCAACCCTGACCTTAACCCTAGCCCTGACCCTAATCCTAGCCCCAACCCTGACCCTAACTCTTGCCCCATTCTGACCCTAAACCTACCGCTGATCCTACCCTGTCCCTAACCCTAGCCTCAACCCTGACCCTAATACTAGCCCCATCATGACCCTAACTCTAGCCCCAACCCTGACCCTAATCCTAGCCCCATTATGACCCTAACTCTAGCCCCAACCCTGACCCTAACTCTTGCCCCATTCTGACCCTAAACCTACCGCTGATCCTACCCTGTCCCTAAACCTAGCCCCAACCCTGACCCTAACTCTAGCCCTGACCCTAATCATAGTCCCAACCCTGACCCTAACTCTTGCCCAATTCTGACCCTAAACCTACCGCTGATCCTACCCTGTCCCCAACCCTAGCCTCAACCCTGACCCTAATCCTAGCCCCATCATGACCCTAATCCTAGCCCCGTCATGACCCTAAACCTAGCCCCAACCCTGACCCTAATCCTAGCCCCCATCATGACCCTATACCTAGCCCCAACCCTGACCCTAATACTAGCCACAACCCTGACCCTAATCCTAGCCCATCATGACCCTAAATGTAGCCCAACCCTGACCCTAACTCTAGCCCATCCTGACCCTAAACCTAGCCCCAACCCTGACCCTAATACTAGCCCCAAACCTAACTCTAGCCCCAGCCCTGACCCTAATACTTGCCCCAACCCTGACCCTAACTCTAGCCCTGACCCTAATCATAACCCTGACCCTAATCCTAGCCCATCATGACCCTAAATTTAGCCAAACCCTGACCCTAACTCTAGCCCATCCTGACCCTAAACCTAGCCCCAACCCTGACCCTAATATTAGCCCTGACCCTAATCCTAGCCCCAACACTGACCGTAACCCTAACCCTAATCCTGACCAAACACCTAGCCCTGACCCTAACTCTAGCCCTGACCCTAATCCTAGGCCCAACCCTGACCCTAACTCTTGCCCCATTCTGACCCTAACCCTACCGCTGATCCTGTCCCTAACCCTAGCCTCAATCCTGACCCTAATACTAAACCTAGCCCTGACCCTAATCCTAGGCCCAACCCTGACCCTAACTCTTGCCCCATTCTGACCCTAAACCTACCGCTGATCCTACCCTGTCCCTAACCCTAGCCTCAACACTGACCCTAATACTAGCCCCAACCCTGACCCTAATATTAGCCCTGACCCTAATCCTAGCCCCATCATGACCCTAAACCTACCGCTGATCCTAAGGCTGTCCCTAACCCTAGCCTCAACCCTGACCCTAATCATGACCCTAATACTAGCCCCAAACCTAACCCTAACTCTAGCCCCAGCCCTGACCCTAACACTTGCCCCAACCCTGACCCTAATATTAGCTCCTGACCCTAATCCTAGGCCCAACCCTGACCCCAACTCTGCCCCATTCTGACCCTAAACCTACTGCTGATCCTACCCTGTCCCTAACCCCAGCCCCCAACCCTGACCCTAATACTTAGCCCCAACCCTGACCCTAACACCAGCCCCAAGCCTGGACCCTAACTCTAGCCCCAACCCTGACCCTAATGCTATCCCCTGACCCTAATTCTAGCCCCAACCTGACCCTAATACTAGCCACACAACCTGACCCTAATCCTAGCCCATCATGACCCTAATCCTAGCCCATCATGACCCTAAATGTAGCCCAACCCTGACCCTAACTCTAGCCCATCCTGACCCTAAACCTAGCCCCAACCCTGACCCTAATACTAGCCCCAAACCTAACTCTAGCCCCAGCCCTGACCCTAATACTTGCCCCAACCCTGACCCTAACTCTAGCCCTGACCCTAATCATAACCCTGACCCTAATCCTAGCCCATCATGACCCTAAATTTAGCCAAACCCTGACCCTAACTCTAGCCCATCCTGACCCTAAACCTAGCCCCAACCCTGACCCTAATACTAGCCCCAAACCTAACTCCAGCCCTGACCCTAACACTTGCCCCAACCCTGACCCTAATATTAGCCCTGACCCTAATCCTAGCCCCAACACTGACCGTAACCCTAACCCTAATCCTGACCAAACACCTAGCCCTGACCCTAACTCTAGCCCTGACCCTAATCCTAGGCCCAACCCTGACCCTAACTCTTGCCCCATTCTGACCCTAACCCTACCGCTGATCCTGTCCCTAACCCTAGCCTCAACCCTGACCCTAATACTAGCCCCAACCCTGACCCTAATCCTAGCCCATCATGACCCTAAATTTAGCCCAACCCTGATCCTAACTCTAGGCCATCCTGACCCTAAACCTAGCCCTGACCCTAATCCTAGGCCCAACCCTGACCCTAACTCTTGCCCCATTCTGACCCTAAACCTACCGCTGATCCTACCCTGTCCCTAACCCTAGCCTCAACCCTGACCCTAATACTAGCCCCAACCCTGACCCTAATACTAGCCCCAAGCCTGACCCTAACTCTAGCCCCAACCCTGACCCTAATGCTATCCCTGACCCTAATTCTAGCCCCAACCCTGACCCTAATACTAGCCACAACCCTGACCCTAATCCTAGCCCATCATGACCCTAATCCTAGCCCATCATGACCCTAAATGTAGCCCAACCCTGACCCTAACTCTAGCCCATCCTGACCCTAAACCTAGCCCCAACCCTGACCCTAATACTAGCCCCAAACCTAACTCTAGCCCCAGCCCTGACCCTAACTCTTGCCCCATTCTGACCCTAACCCTACCGCTGATCCTGTCCCTAACCCTAGCCTCAACCCTGACCCTAATACTAGCCCCAACCCTGACCCTAATCCTAGGCCCAACCCTGACCCTAACTCTTGCCCCATTCTGACCCTAAACCTACCGCTGATCCTACCCTGTCCCTAACCCTAGCCTCAACACTGACCCTAATACTAGCCCCAACCCTGACCCTAATATTAGCCCTGACCCTAATCCTAGCCCCAACCTGACCCTAATCCTAGCCCCATCATGACCCTAAACCTACCGCTGATCCTAAGGCTGTCCCTAACCCTAGCCTCAACCCTGACCCTAATCATGACCCTAATACTAGCCCATCATGACCCTAAATGTAGCCCAACCCTGACCCTAACTCTAGCCCATCCTGACCCTAAACCTAGCCCCAACCCTGACCCTAATACTAGCCCCAAACCTAACTCTAGCCCCAGCCCTGACCCTAATACTTGCCCCAACCCTGACCCTAACTCTAGCCCTGACCCTAATCATAACCCTGACCCTAATCCTAGCCCATCATGACCCTAAATTTAGCCAAACCCTGACCCTAACTCTAGCCCATCCTGACCCTAAACCTAGCCCCAACCCTGACCCTAATTCTAGCCCCAACCCTGACCCTAATTCTAGCCCCAACCCTGACCCTAATCCTAGCCCATCATGACCCTAAACCTAGCCCCAACCCTGACCCTAACTCTAGCCCCAACCCTGACCCTAATGCTATCCCTGACCCTAATTCTAGCCCCAACCCTGACCCTAACTCTAGCCCCAATCTGTCCCTAATCCTAGCCCAACCCTAACCATAACTCTAGCCCCAGCTCCAGCCCTGACCCTAACGCTAGCCCTGACCCTAATACTAGCCCCATTTGACCTGCAAAAATTGATTTAAATGTTAAAGAGCTATTTTGATAGAGCCAAGACAGTTGGCTTTCATTTGAGATTGCATTTTAAGTAGTAATTAGTTCTGAAAAGAACTGGAGGTATCAACAATTACTGGCAACATTCCCAGCTCCATTGTTAATTAAATACGTCTTCCATCTGGTTTTACAAATTCAGATTCTTCAGTGATCTTGAAGCCGCTTGATTTTGTAGTTTGCGCACTGAAATCAATTGATACATGTCTGAAAATCATCACTGCTTGCGTAAACATTGAATCTGAGGTGAATGCTACACCTTTGCCACACTGAAAAGCAGGACCGTCATGGACATGCAGCTCGCTGCCACTGCGCGCGATCTTATATATAAATAATATATAACCTGTACACGTCCACCTTCCACTCCTTTCCTCTAAACCATTAATATTAACTTTATGCACCAGGCTTGTCTTGTCTGGTAACGGGAAAAGGTACTGGCAGTACATCGAATACATTAGGCCAAAGCATCTCAAATAGCCTGGGGTGAAGAAGTCTTTTTCAACACTGAAGGACGCCCATTATCGAGCAGTGCTGTTACCAGTAATATTGAGGCCCTTCAAGTAAGCCTTGGGTATGTTGGTGTACGATGCACCGATTTAAGACGATCCATAACCACACATCTACGGCAAAGTGATGTTGACCCAAGGTAATAATTAGTTTTACAAAGGAACAAATGTTCTTTGCACGATCTTTACCATAGAAGTCAGGCTGATTGATTGTGGTAGTGGGCTAATCCACAGTAGGCTACAGTAAAGACCAACATGTTGCAACATTATAAACAATTATTTTCATTCATAAATGTCTTTTTTAACTGTAAATTTCTGTGATTTCTGTGGCAGAAAGGTGACCAGAAAACTGTTCTCATTTATCTTAGCAGGATACCAGCCTTCATGAAACCCAGACGTATCCAGCAGATATTTAGTCAGCATGGAGAGATAGGCAAGACATTTATGCAACCAGAGGATAAGTACACTCGTAAATCTCGTAAGAAGAAGTGTATCTCGTAAATCTCGTAAGAACAAGGCTTGTTCATTCTCAGAGGGATGGGTGGAGTACAAGGACAAGAGAATTGCAAAGCGAGTGGCTTTGACTCTCAATAACACCAGAGTGAGAGGGAAAAAACGAAGTCGCTATTATGATCTTTGGAGTATCAAGTATTTACATCGATTTCAGTGGGCACATTATTTTTTTTCTCTTTTTCTGGCCCGTGACGGTGAATGGACCAGTGAGAATTCGGATCTCGATCATGAATATTTATGAGGTATAGTAATATACAAATATAACATGGTTTGAGGGTGGACAGTCGATATTAGCTCCCCGAGGTATTGGACATTGACAAACTAGTTCCCGAGGCATATTCAGTTGCCATTGCAATAATAAGGAGCATCATTGTCATTGAGCTCGGGAAAACGCGAATTGACATTTACGTGTGCCGCCATCTTTTCATGTGCCGCCATCTTTTCATGTGTATGTAGCTAGGGCGATGTTCGCGCTGTGTACTACACCCGTGCGACTGTTCCCCGATATTGCTTCGTAAAGCGCATGCGTAGTAGTTTAACGCATTGAGGGTTAGACCCCTTCCAGGACGACTCCACGCGCATACCCTGTCCGCCTTTGAGAGTCAAACAGTACACAAACGAATTGACTCCCAAAATGGTGGATATGGTAGGTGCGCTAAAATGGAGGTGCGTTCCGCGTCGTGCAAGTGGTCAATAGTTGAAAATATTCTGAAGTAAAAGCTAGGTACCTTGCCTGTGGTAAAGAAATTTTTATTTTCCACACACAGAGATCCTTGTCATTTGATTGGTGGAACCCGCGTCACGTGCCATCCATTATTTTGGCATGTATGGCCTACACCACCACGTCCAAAAATTTAATATTTGATAGGTCTGTCCAATAGCATTAATTATTGACCTTGTAGCCATTTAATCACATTGAAAACACTTCTTCAGCGCACGGATTCCGTCCATGTTCACTGAGCAACGCGAGCGCGAAAAGCATTTGAAAGTGGTTTTACTCATTCTGATCTCTCAAACCGTGCTAATTTTATTATGTCCAAAACTTGTATTATTATTTGTTGAAATAAGTTATGAATAACAATATGAACAAATATCAAATGACAAGGATCCATGTGAGTTATATCAAACAAACATTGAACGCCGCATTAATACAACGTAACCTGAGTATAATCACCAGAAATCTGAATGTCCATTTTACCTTATTTCCACCCCGTGAAATGCATCCAATATTTGTATAATACAGACGGTGATATGTGGGAAAATATTCAATTCTATTAAAATTTAAAATAACTATTTATATTATAATTACGCAAAAGGTAATTGATGTAATTCTTAAAATTATACAAAACAATTAACACCAACAAATAACTTTTTAAAATGTGTTTTGGTATTTACTTCAACTATGTTTGTACGACCAATAAATTGAAATACAAACTCATACACACTGGCCGATATTGTTTTCTTTTTGAGTCCCATGTGGTATTTTCATACCTTTCCCTGAGTCGTAGTTAGAGTTAGGCTACAGAAACTCCCACAAACATTTTGTAATGCGCTGTTATACACTAGAACAGATACAAGGCCAAACCAATCCAATCCAATGTAGGGCCGGCTGTCACGGTGTCCGAAACCGGCCCCTTTCCGATCTGCACTTTGGTCGTCGGCGACCACCGGTTTTACCAATTCGTTTAATTTTGTACAATGTCAAAGTCAAATATTGTCGGTCATAGTCGGGCTGTACGCCGACGACCCCAATTCAGATCGGAAAAGACCTGGTTTCGTACTACTAGTGGTTAGCCCATCAAACTCTACTATTTTCTTTTGGAGCTAGCCCTAACACTAACTCAAACGGGCTTTTTTGGTATTAGGGATAGACCTAATCCTAACCTTCCCAACCTCAACACAAGAGGGCTCCCTTCGACCCTTTAAATGCCCTAACCACATTGCCCTGGCCCTAACCCCATTACCTTGACCCAAACACCTAACCCTAAACCTAGCCCCAACCCTGACCCTAATCCTAGCCCCAACCCTGACCCTAATACTAGCCCCAAACCTAACTCTAGCCCTGACCCTAATCATAGGCCCAACCCTGACCCTAACTCTTGCCCCATTCTGACCCTAAACCTACCGCTGATCCTACCCTGTCCCTAACCCTAGCCTCAACCCTGACCCTAATTCTAGCCCCAACCCTGACCCTAATCCTAGCCCCGTCATGACCCTAAATTTAGCCCAACCCTGACCCTAACTCTAGCCCATCCTGACCCTAAACCTAGCCCCAACCCTGACCCTTATACTAGCCCCAAACCTTACCCTAACTCTAGTTCCAGCCCTGACCCTAACTCTAGCCCTGACCCTAATCATAGTCCCAACCCTGACCCTAACTCTTGCCCAATTCTGACCCTAAACCTATCGCTGATCCTACCCTGTCCCTAACCCTAGCCTCAACCCTGACCCTAATACTAGCCCCAACCCTGACCCTAATACTAGCCCCAACCCTGACCCTAATACTAGCCCCAACCCTGACCCTAATTCTAGCCACAACCCTGACCCTAATCCTAGCCCATCATGACCCTAAACCTAGCCCCAACCCTGACCCTAATACTAGCCCCAAACCTAACTCTAGCCCCAGCCCTGACCCTAATACTTGCCCCAACCCTGACCCTAACTCTAGCCCTGACCCTAATCATAGTCCCAACCCTGACCCTAACTCTTGCCCAATTCTGACCCTAAACCTATCGCTGATCCTACCCTGTCCCTAACCCTAGCCTCAACCCTGACCCTAATACTAGCCCCAACCCTGACCCTAATACTAGCCCCAACCCTGACCCTAATACTAGCCCCAACCCTGACCCTAATTCTAGCCACAACCCTGACCCTAATCCTAGCCCATCATGACCCTAAACCTAGCCCCAACCCTGACCCTAATACTATCCCCTAACCTAACTCTAGCCCCAGCCCTGACCCTAATACTTGCCCCAACCCTGACCCTAACTCTAGCCCTGACCCTAATCATAGTCCCAACCCTGACCCTAACTCTTGCCCAATTCTGACCCTAAACCTATCGCTGATCCTACCCTGTCCCTAACCCTAGCCTCAACCCTGACCCTAATACTAGCCCCAACCCTGACCCTAATACTAGCCCCAACCCTGACCCTAATACTAGCCCCAACCCTGACCCTAATTCTAGCCACAACCCTGACCCTAATCCTAGCCCATCATGACCCTAAACCTAGCCCCAACCCTGACCCTAATACTAGCCCCAAACCTAACTCTAGCCCCAGCCCTGACCCTAATACTTGCCCCAACCCTGACCCTAACTCTAGCCCTGACCCTAATCATAGTCCCAACCCTGACCCTAACTCTTGCCCACCCTGACCCTAAACCCATCGCTGACCCCACCCTGTCCCTAAACCCTAGCCTGATCTCTGACCCTAATACTAGCCCCAACCCTGACCCTAATACTAGCCCCAACCCTGACCCTAATACTAGCCCCAACCCTGACCCTAATTCTAGCCACAACCCTGACCCTAATCCTAGCCCATCATGACCCTAAACCTAGCCCCAACCCTGACCCTAATACTAGCCCCAAACCTAACTCTAGCCCCAGCCCTGACCCTAATACTTGCCCCAACCCTGACCCTAACTCTAGCCCTGACCCTAATCATAGTCCCAACCCTGACCCTAACTCTTGCCCAAGTCTGACCCTAAACCTATCGCTGATCCTACCCTGTCCCTAACCCTAGCCTCAACCCTGACCCTAATACTAGCCCCAACCCTGACCCTAATACTAGCCCCAACCCTGACCCTAATACTAGCCCCAACCCTGACCCTAATTCTAGCCACAACCCTGACCCTAATCCTAGCCCATCATGACCCTAAACCTAGCCCCAACCCTGACCCTAATACTAGCCCCAAACCTAACTCTAGCCCCAGCCCTGACCCTAATACTTGCCCCAACCCTGACCCTAACTCTAGCCCTGACCCTAATCATAGTCCCAACCCTGACCCTAACTCTTGCCCAATTCTGACCCTAAACCTATCGCTGATCCTACCCTGTCCCTAACCCTAGCCTCAACCCTGACCCTAATACTAGCCCCAACCCTGACCCTAATACTAGCCCCAACCCTGACCCTAATACTAGCCCCAACCCTGACCCTAATTCTAGCCACAACCCTGACCCTAATCCTAGCCCATCATGACCCTAAACCTAGCCCCAACCCTGACCCTAATACTAGCCCCAAACCTAACTCTAGCCCCAGCCCTGACCCTAATACTTGCCCCAACCCTGACCCTAACTCGAGCCCTGACCCTAATCATAGTCCCAACCCTGACCCTAACTCTTGCCCAATTCTGACCCTAAACCTATCGCTGATCCTACCCTGTCCCTAACCCTAGCCTCAACCCTGACCCTAAATACTCAGCCCCAACCCTGACCCTAATACCAGCCCCCAACCTGACCCTAATACTAGCCCCAACCCTGACCCTAATTCTAGCCACAACCCCTGACCCTAATCCTAGCCTCCATCATGACCTCAAACCTAGCCCCTACCCTGACCCTAACACTATCCCCCACCCTAACTCTCGCCCGATCCCTGTCCCTAATCCTTGCCCCAACCCTGACCCTAACTCCCAGCTCCTGACCCTAATCATAGTCCCAACCCTGACCCTAACTCTGCCCAATTCCTGACCCTAAACCTATCAAGCTGATCCTACCTGTCCCCAACCCCAGCTCTCAACCCCTGACCCTAATACTCAGCCCCAACCCTGGACCCTAATACTAGCCCCAACCCTGACCCCAATACTAGCCCCAACCCTGACCCCACCCTAGCCACAACCCTGACCCTAATCCTAGCCCATCATGACCCTAAACCCAGCCCCAACCCTGACCCTAATACTTAGCTCCCAAACCCAATCTCTAGCCCCAGCCCTGACCCTAATACTTGCCCCCAACCCTGACCCTAACTCAGCTCCTGACCCCAATCATAGTCCCAACCCTGACCCTAACTCTTGCCCAATTCTGACCCTAAACCTATCGCTGCTGATCCTACCTGTCCCTAACCCTAGCTCTCAACCCTGACCCTAATACTAGCCCCAACCCCTGACCCTAATACTAGCCCCAACCCTGACCCTAATACTAGCCCCAACCCTGACCCTAATCCTAGCCCATCATGACCATAAACCTAGCCCCAACCCAGACCCTAAAACAAGCCCCAAACCCAACTCTAGCTCCCAGTCTCTGACCCCTAATACTTTCTGCCCCAACCCTGACCCTAACTCTAGCCCTGACCCTAATCATAGACCCAACCCTGACCCCAACTCTGCCCAATTTCTGACCCTAAACCTATCGCTGATCCTACCCTGTCCCTAACCCCAGCTCTCAACCCTGACCCTAATACTAGCCCCAACCCTGACCCTAATACTAGCCCCAACCCTGACCCTAATACTAGCCCCAACCCTGACCCTAATTCTAGCCACAACCCTGACCCTAATCCTAGCCCATCATGACCCTAAACCTAGCCCCAACCCTGACCCTAATACTAGCCCCAAACCTAACTCTAGCCCCAGCCCTGACCCTAATACTTGCCCCAACCCTGACCCTAACTCTAGCCCTGACCCTAATCATAGTCCCAACCCTGACCCTAACTCTTGCCCAATTCTGACCCTAAACCTATCGCTGATCCTACCCTGTCCCTAACCCTAGCCTCAACCCTGACCCTAATACTAGCCCCAACCCTGACCCTAATACTAGCCCCAACCCTGACCCTAATACTAGCCCCAACCCTGACCCTAATTCTAGCCACAACCCTGACCCTAATCCTAGCCCATCATGACCCTAAACCTAGCCCCAACCCTGACCCTAATACTAGCCCCAAACCTAACTCTAGCCCCAGCCCTGACCCTAATACTTGCCCCAACCCAACCCTAACCCTAACCCTAACCCTAACCCTAACCCTGTCCCTAACCCTAGCCTCAACCCTGACCCTAATCCTAGCCCTCACCTTCTGACCCTAAACCCAGCCCCGCATGATCCTACCCTGTCCCCAACCCTCCTAGCCCCAACCCTGACCCTAATCCTAGCCCCGTCATGACCCTAAATTTAGCCCAACCCTGACCCTAACTCTAGCCCCAACCCTGACCCTAATATTAGTCCCAACCCTGACCCTAATGCTAGCCCCAACCCTGACCCAAACACCTAGCCCCAACCCTGACCCTAATTCTAGCGCCAACCCTGACCCAAACACCTAGCCCCAACCCTGACCCTAACCGTAGCTCTAACTCTGACCCTAAGGATTAGGGCTATCACGGAGTGCGAAACAGGCCCTTTTCCGATCTACCCCCTCCTTTCAAGTTTGGGACACCCGTAGCTTTTTAAGGGGGTGACCTGTGCTGAACTCGATGTTAAAGTTACTATAGTATGTGAAACTAGATGGTTCCATTGAGGATTACGTGTAGTTTCAGCGTAATTGGCCCAAAGGTGTTTGAGTAATTAAAAAACAGGGAAAAAAGTGCTTGCCGGAATCACCTATTCCCTTCTCCCAGGGTTTTAAGACACGTTACAAATGTATTTCCGTTCGACGATTTAGTTGAAAAGATTGCGTTAAACCATCACGCATGCGCTTTATTTAGCAATCGGGAAACAGTCGCACGGGTGAAGTACGCACGCGCGCATGACGAGCAAACATCGCCGGCCATCTTTGTGCCGCCATCTTGTGTAGCATGCATGCTACACACGTGAAATTTTCATGTGCAGCATGCATGTTACGAAAAGATGGTGGCACACGTATGACCGTCCCCCCCCCAAACCATGTTATTTTTGTATAACAGTGCACGCCCACATGTAGTCGGCTTATGGATCAGTCCGATGTCAAAACTGCAAGCAGCGACGGTGACATCACTGATGTAGGGCCTCATGACTGTCCACCATCTCAAAAGGCTCTGACTGGAGCATGGACGAAGGAATGAGACAGTACAGCCCGGAACATTTTGCGTGGTGAGAATACTGAATAGTTACATAGTTTTAGGGTTTTCATTTAGGGGTTGGGTTGGCCTTATTCTTAATAAACTTTACATCAGTCCGGGAAAACTCCAAATACGGCTACGACGTTGCTATATAGCAAACCTTGAGTTGTTGAATACGGTATACGCAACGTTAAGGTTGCCGTATATGGCAACTCTTTCATTCAAACGCAAAAGGGGAAACGAAATATGCAAAATTGGAATAGTGAAAACCATAAAATATGTCTCTTTGGTCCTTACCCAAATTCCTATCTGCGCACATCAAAAGTTATCTGCATTTTCTTGCAAATGACAAAACGTTCGCTCTGTCAATACCTTTACTTATAAACATTGCTTTGTATAATTAGTACGTGAACAAATTACTGGAATAATTGAAAATTTTCTGAAATTCAATATTTGACAATCTTGCCTACAGAGTGCTGTATGTGTTGATTTTTATTCTAATTTGATTTGAACCAAATGGACAAAAACAAATATAAAATAAATGGTCTCGTTTTGTTTTATTATAAGACTAAAGAGGTCCATATTTTCATTAATACAGTTGTTCAATTTATAAGACCATGCTCTTCTGCCAAGTAGATTGCTTACACTGCTGGTAACCAAGCAATCAAGACACCAGCCCCTCTCCCCAATCCACCAATTACACACATATTTCTACTGCCGCACCCTACTGGTCACACCCTGGTCACACCCCGCCCCGTCCCCACCCATCCCCAATCCCCACCCCACCAAATGACCCTATCCACATTGATTTGAACAACGATTAAGATGTTTAATTAAAGACACAGAACAATAAAAACATCGGTTATTCAGTAGTAGTACGTATACCCAATTGGCTGTATTTTGCGTTTACACACCGGCAACTGGTTTTGCATTATTCGGCAACTGGTTGCCGTATACAGCAACGTTGCCGTATTTGGAGTTTTCCGGACCGACACAAAGTCGGTACTACTACTACTGACTACTGTACTGTACTAATTAATTTCTATTGGGTTGCTTGGTGTCTTGGTCGTTGGTCATTGACCGGGCGACCACTCGATATTCCGACAGCCCATTATTAGTCCAACAGCTCGATAGTCCGACAGCTCGATAGTCCGATAGCGATAGCTCAATAGTCGATGTCGGACGAATGGGCCGTCGGACTAATGGGCTGTCGGAATATCGATACCGCCCTGTTGACCGCACACCTGAACAAAAGGAAAGAATGTCGTATCCGGCCGCCACTTTTTAAGGGCTTTTTTTTTTTTAAATTGCAACCACTAACCAGTTAAAAAATCATTCTATCGATTTTTGGTGGTACAGAAAGCGAAAACTATCTTTAAAATCCACTTTTAGGATGGTTTTCGAACTTGATTTCCCTTCTAAAAAAAATCCTCCCCTTCAGAAAATAGAAGGATCTTATTATAGTTGCCACTACGCATATACAATGACTGTGTTGATCACTAATTGTGGAGTTTACAAGATCAGACTGACATGACTGAGGAAGTCATCGTATACCAAAAATGCCTGATTTTTCATGAAATAAATATCCTGGAATAATTTGAAGTATATGTCCATCATCATCCATATGTTCTCCACCTTACCAGGTAGGTAAGATTGCATTATTGGTTATATTTAATGAAAAATAGTGGCGGCCAGATACGACATTCTACCCAAACAAAATTCCAACGGGTTAGTGACTCGCTACCTATATGAAGTTCTGTAGATGCAATTATTTTCATCAGGGTATGCCTTATCAATTATAAATTTAAATTAAATGTACCACCATGATCCTGGTGCAAATTCCCGTGTTGGGGCTAGCCCTCAATCCTTACACTAGCTTTTTTGGTATTAGGGTTAGCCCTAATCCTAGCCCATCATGACCCTAGCCCTGACCCTAACTCTAGCCCTGAACATGACCCTAACTCTAGCCCCAACCCTGACCCTAACTCTAGCCCTGACCCTAATCCTAGGCCCAACCCTGACCCTAACTCTTGCCCTGACCCTAATCCTAGCCTCAACCCTGACCCTAATATTAGTCCCAACCCTGACCCTAACTCTAGCCCTGACCCTAATCCTATGCCCAACCCTGACCCTAACTCTTGCCCCATTCTGACCCTAAACCTACCGCTGATCCTAAGGCTATCCCTAACCCTAGCCTCAACCCTGACCCTAATTCTAGCCCCAATCTGTCCCTAATCCTAGCCCAACCCTAACCATAACTCTAGCCCCAGCTCCAGCCCTGACCCTAATATTAGCCCTGACCCTAAACCTAGCCCCAACCCTGACCCTAATACTAGCCCCAAACCTAACTCTAGCCCCAGCCCTGACCCTAACACTTGCGCCAACCCTGACCCTAATATTAGCCCTGACCCTAATCCTAGCCCCAACACTGACCCTAATACTAGCCCAAGCCTAACTCTAGCCCCAACCCTGACCCTAACACTTGCGCCAACCCTGACCCTAATATTAGCCCTGACCCTAATCCTAGCCCCAACCCTGACCCTAATCCTAGCCCCAACCCTGACCCTAATCCTAGCCCCATCATGACCCTAACTCTAGCCCCAACCCTGACCCTAATCCTAGCCCCATCATGACCCTAACTCTAGCCCCAACCCTGACCCTAACTCTTGCCCCATTCTGACCCTAAACCTACCGCTGATCCTACCCTGTCCCTAACCCTAGCCTCAACCCTGACCCTAATATTAACCCCAACCCTGACCCTAACTCTAGCCCTGACCCTAATCCTATGCCCCATTCTGACCCTAAACCTACCGCTGATCCTACCCTGTCCCTAACCCTAGCCTCAACCCTGACCCTAATACTAGCCCCAACCCTGACCCTAATACTAGCCCCAAGCCTGACCCTAACTCTAGCCCCAACCCTGACCCTAATGCTATCCCTGACCCTAATTCTAGCCCCAACCCTGACCCTAATTCTAGCCCCAACCCTGACCCTAATCCTAGCCCATCATGACCCTAAATTTAGCCCAACCCTGACCCTAACTCTAGCCCATCCTGACCCTAAACCTAGCCCCAACCCTGACCCTAATACTAGCCCCAAACCTAACTCTAGCCCCAGCCCTGACCCTAATATTAGCCCTGACCCTAATCCTAGCCCCAACACTGACCGTAACCCTAATCCTACCCCTAATCCTGACCAAACACCTAGCCCTGACCCTAACTCTAGCCCTGACCCTAATCCTAGGCCCAACCCTGACCCTAACTCTTGCCCCATTCTGACCCTAAACCTACCGCTGACCCTGTCCCTAACCCTAGCCTCAACCCTGACCCTAATACTAGCCCCAACCCTGACCCTAATACTAGCCCCAAGCCTAATTCTAGCCCCATGCCTGACCCTAATTCTAACCCTAACCCTGACCCTAATACTAGCCCCAATCATGACCCTAAATTTAGCCCAACCCTGACCCTAACTCTAGCCCATCCTGACCCTAACTCTAGCCCTGACCCTAACTCTAGCCCTGACCCTAATCCTAGGCCCAACCCTGACCCTAACTCTTGCCCCATTCTGACCCTAAACCTACCGCTGATCCTAAGGCTGTCCCTAACCCTAGCCTCAACCCTGACCCTAATCGTAGCCCCATCATGACCCTAATACTAGCCCCAAAGCTAAACCTAACTCAGCCCCAGCCCTGACCCTAACACTTGCCCCAACCCTGACCCTAATATTAGCCCTGACCCTAATCCTAGGCCCAACCCTGACCCTAACTCTTGCCCCATTCTGACCCTAAACCTACCGCTGATCCTAGCCTGTCCCTAACCCTAGCCTCAACCCTGACCCTAATACTAGCCCCAACCCTGACCCTAATACTAGCCCCAAGCCTGACCCTAACTCTAGCCCCAACCCTGACCCTAATGCTATCCCTGACCCTAATTCTAGCCCCAACCCTGACCCTAACTCTAGCCCATCCTGACCCTAAACCTAGCCCCAACCCTGACCCTAATACTAGCCCCAAACCTAACTCTAGCCCCAGCCCTGACCCTAACACTTGCCCCAACCCTGACCCTAATATTAGCCCTGACCCTAATCCTAGCCCCAACACTGACCGTAACCCTGACCCTAACTCTAGCCCTGACCCTAATCCTAGGCCCAACCTTGACCCTAACTCTTGCCCCATTCTGACCCTAAACCTACCGCTGATCCTACCCTGTCCCTAAACCTAGCCCCAACCCTAACCCTAACTCTAGCCCTGACCCTAATCATAGTCCCAACCCTGACCCTAACTCTTTCCCAATTCTGACCCTAAACCTACCGCTGATCCAATCCTGTCCCTAACCCTAGCCTCAACCCTGACCCTAATCCTAGCCCCATCATGACCCTAAACCTAGCCCCAACCCTGACCCTAATGCTATCCCTGACCCTAATTCTAACCCTAACCCTGACCCTAATACTAGCCACAACCCTGACCCTAATCCTAGCCCATCATGACCCTAAATTTAGCCCAACCCTGACCCTAACTCTAGCCCATCCTGACCCTAACTCTAGCCCTGACCCTAACTCTAGCCCTGACCCTAATCCTAGGCCCAACCCTGACCCTAACTCTTGCCCCATTCTGACCCTAAACCTACCGCTGATCCTAAGGCTGTCCCTAACCCTAGCCTCAACCCTGACCCTAATCGTAGCCCCATCATGACCCTAATACTAGCCCCAAACCTAACCCTAACTCAGCCCCAGCCCTGACCCTAACACTTGCCCCAACCCTGACCCTAATATTAGCCCTGACCCTAATCCTAGGCCCAACCCTGACCCTAACTCTTGCCCCATTCTGACCCTAAACCTACCGCTGATCCTACCCTGTCCCTAACCCTAGCCTCAACCCTGACCCTAATACTAGCCCCAACCCTGACCCTAATACTAGCCCCAAGCCTGACCCTAACTCTAGCCCCAACCCTGACCCTAATGCTATCCCTGACCCTAATTCTAGCCCCAACCCTGACCCTAACTCTAGCCCATCCTGACCCTAAACCTAGCCCCAACCCTGACCCTAATACTAGCCCCAAACCTAACTCTAGCCCCAGCCCTGACCCTAACACTTGCCCCAACCCTGACCCTAATATTAGCCCTGACCCTAATCCTAGCCCCAACACTGACCGTAACCCTGACCCTAACTCTAGCCCTGACCCTAATCCTAGGCCCAACCTTGACCCTAACTCTTGCCCCATTCTGACCCTAAACCTACCGCTGATCCTACCCTGTCCCTAAACCTAGCCCCAACCCTGACCCTAACTCTAGCCCTGACCCTAATCATAGTCCCAACCCTGACCCTAACTCTTGCCCAATTCTGACCCTAAACCTACCGCTGATCCTACCCTGTCCCCAACCCTAGCCTCAACCCTGACCCTAATCCTAGCCCCATCATGACCCTAAACCTAGCCCCAACCCTGACCCTAATTCTAGCCCCAACCCTGACCCTAATCCTAGCCCCGTCATGACCCTAAATTTAGCCCAACCCTGACCCTAACTCTAGCCCATCCTGACCCTAAACCTAGCCCCAACCCTGACCCTAATACTAGCCCCAAACCTTACCCTAACTCTAGTTCCAGCCGTGACCCTAACTCTAGCCCCAACCCTGACCCTAATATTAGTCCCAACCCTGACCCTAATGCTAGCCCCAACCCTGACCCAAACACCTAGCCCCAACCCTGACCCTAATTCTAGCCCCAACCCTGACCCTAATCCTAGCCCCGTCATGACCCTAAATTTAGCCCAACCCTGACCCTAACTCTAGCCCATCCTGACCCTAAACCTAGCCCCAACCCTGACCCTAATACTAGCCCCAAACCTAACCCTAACTCTAGCCCCAGCCCTGACCCTAACACTTGCCCCAACCCTGACCCTAATATTAGCCCTGACCCTAATCCTAGCCCCAACACTGACCGTAATCCTAACCCTAATCCTGACCCTAATTCTAGCCCCAACCCTGACCCAAACACCTAGCCCCAACCCTGACCCTAACTCTAGCCCTGACCCTAATCCTAGGCCCAACCCTGACCCTAACTCTTGCCCTGACCCTAAACCTAGCCCCAACCCTGACCCTAATACTAGCCCCAAACCTAACTCTAGCCCCAACCCTGACCCTAATGCTATCCCTGACCCTAATCCTAGCCCCAACCCTGACCCTAATCCTAGCCCCAACCCTGACCCTAACTCTTGCCCCATTCTGACCCTAAACCTACCGCTGATCCTACCCTGTCCCTAACCCTAGCCTCAACCCTGACCCTAATACTAGCCCCAACCCTGACCCTAATACTAGCCCCAAGCCTGACCCTAACTCTAGCCCCAACCCTGACCCTAATGCTATCCCTGACCCTAATTCTAGCCCCAACCCTGACCCTAATACTAGCCACAACCCTGACCCTAATCCTAGCCCATCATGACCCTAATCCTAGCCCATCATGACCCTAAATGTAGCCCAACCCTGACCCTAACTCTAGCCCATCCTGACCCTAAACCTAGCCCCAACCCTGACCCTAATACTAGCCCCAAACCTAACTCTAGCCCCAGCCCTGACCCTAATACTTGCCCCAACCCTGACCCTAACTCTAGCCCTGACCCTAATCATAACCCTGACCCTAATCCTAGCCCATCATGACCCTAAATTTAGCCAAACCCTGACCCTAACTCTAGCCCATCCTGACCCTAAACCTAGCCCCAACCCTGACCCTAATCCTAGCCCCAAGCCTAACTCTAGCCCTGACCCTAATGCTATCCCTGACCCTAATACTAGCCCCAAACCTAACTCTAGCCCCAGCCCTGACCCTAACACTTGCCCCTAATACTTGCCCGAACCCTGACCCTAATATTAGCCCTGACCCTAATCCTAGCCCCAACACTGACCATAACCCTAATCCTGACCCAACACCTAGCCCCAACCCTGACCCTAATTCTAGCCCCAACCCTGACCCTAATCCTAGCCCATCATGACCCTAAATTTAGCCCCAACCCTGACCCTAACTCTAGCCCATCCTGACCCTAAACCTAGCCCCAACCCTGACCCTAATACTAGCCCCATTTGACCTGCAAAAATTGATTTAAATGTTAAAGAGCTATTTTGATAGAGCCAAGACAGTTGGCTTTCATTTGAGATTGCATTTTAAGTAGTAATTAGTTCTGAAAAGAACTGGAGGTATCAACAATTACTGGCAACATTCCCAGCTCCATTGTTAATTAAATACGTCTTCCATCTGGTTTTACAAATTCAGATTCTCTGTGATCTTGAAGCCGCTTGGATTTTGTAGTTTGGGCACTGAAATCAATTGATACATGTCTGAAAATCATCACTGCTTGCGTAAACATTGAATCTGAGGTGAATGCTACACTTTTGCTACACTGAAAAGTAGGACCGTCAGCATTTTCCTAATTGCCTTTAGGTTTGATTTAAGTTTAATTTGATTTAAAGTGTTTTGTTTGCCTTTGAATTTTCAGGGTTGTAGCTTCAACACTCAAGCATGGAATGCCAACAGCAGACCAGTATTATGACATGAAGAGCCCGACAAAAGCTGCCATTACAGTCCACAAGAATATAACAAAGGGAGTTACTAAGTAAGTATTATAATGGTTCCCCCCCCCCCCCATTTACAACATTCCTTAATGGGTGAACCAAAATAATCACCTCATGCTTAAACCTTCCCTTTGCAGAGGTAAAAGTGCATCAGACATTGATGGGGAAGAGCAATCTCAGAGATGCCAGTCAGAAGTAAGTAATCAAATCTTGAAGAAAATGTAATGCACTCTGCCTATCCTTAAAGATAATATTTTTTATGCAGATGGGTGTAGATACTGACTGTTCTTTGTTCCAATCTGATTCATAGACTGTCAGTACTCTGAAATCTTGTATTATTCCCTTAAACACTATAGAGTTAGAAATTTTGATAATAGTTTAAACTGAAAGAAAATAGCCATTAGAAAAAAGGTAATGATTCATCAAGAACTAATTTTTACCATTACTTGCAGAGATTGTCCCTAATTTTATTTATTCTTCCATATTCAGAAATTAAAGTATTAGGGCTACCCCTATGTTCTGTTGAACTTAGGGCTACCCCTAAGGTTCCTTTGATATTATTGTCTCATTTAGGTGAAGAGTTGACTTCTCACTTCTAGCTTCCATAAATATTAAGTGTACATTGAATTGAAAATAGACTGTCAATATTGTAAAATCCATCATTGTTTCTGTAATCATTTAGTGGATGAAAGTTTGATATGAGAATGGTTGTGACAGCTAGTTCTCTTTTATAATTTTACATTTATCATCACCTACAGGGATGTTTCGGCCTTGGACAGTGATGAGGAGAGCAATATCTGAGAGATGCCAGTCAGAAGTAAGCAAACAAAACTTGTAGAAAATGTAATGCACTCTGCTCAACATTAAAGATAATATTTTTATGCAGATGGGTGTAGATGCTGACTGTTCTTTGTTCCAATCAGATTTTGAGATATGATTGTTTTAAAATATTAAACTTTGACTTCCGGTTTGTACAGGAAGTAAAGGTCAAATTGGGGTCACCTTTTTGTAAATATTTTTTGACAATTAACGATCTGTACAATGGGGAAAGAATTGTGAATTTATCTCTTGTGGTTGTTGAGATATGATTTTTTTTAAATGTTAAACTTTGACTTCCGGTTTGGACAGGAAGTAAGGTCAAATTGGGGTCACTCACAACTCGTGTTTCATCCACTTGTTAAGTTCTAAGTACATGCCAAGTTTCAAGTTTGTGTGAAGTTTGCAAGTATGTGTTTTTTGTAGACAATCTATTTTTGTGTAAAGACCACTAAAACAGTATAGCGCCCTCTATAGTTAGCATTTCTAACTCGCGAATGTTAGTCATTAGGCCAAAAAAAAAAAGATGTTGAGTTGCCCTCCATCCACCGACCGACCCAAAAGTGCTGAAATCTCGGGTCGGGTTTTTTGTTTTTTGTTTTTTTTTCCGTCATTCATAGCCCTATTTATTAATGAAACTTACCAATTTTCTTTGTATAAAACATAATACGTTTGATTTGTGAAATTTTCCACTTTTTTTTACCGGTAAATTTACCAGTACCCAAGACTCAATCTACATGTTTTCGAATCGAATGGCCCCGGCCATCACATGGTGCACTGCCTTCGCACACACTGTGTGCCAACGATTGCCACTCAAATCTACACGTTTTCCAATCGAATGGCCCTCACATGTTTTCCACTGGCTTCGCGCACTGTTTTGTATGTCAATGATTGCGACTCAATCTACACGTTTTCAAATCGAATGGCCCTCACATGTTTTCCACTGGCTTCGCGCACTGTTTTGTATGTCAATGATTGCGACTCAATCTACACGTTTTCAAATCAAATGGCCCTCACACGTTGTGCACTGGCTCCCCGCACTGTACGTGTGTCAACGATTGCGACTCGATCTACACGTTTTCAAATCGAATGGCCACTCACATGTTGCATGTTGAGCATTGCACGCAATATGCTGGATGAATTTGCTGTGTCAATCACAGCGAAAAGTACAAATTTCTTTTTCATCATCACCTACAGGTATGTTTTGGTCTCAGACCGTGACGAATAGCTGTCCCTCACCAGTAAGTAGACAAAGGACAACCTTTAAAGATGGATTCAACATTGATACAAGTAAACCGTCCCCATGTAGACATTCCCAGTAATGGAACTGCAAACACACCAGGAGTAAAGACACAACCTGGAATCATTTATCTTAGCAGGATACCAGCCTTCATGAAACCCAGACGTATCCAGCAGATATTTAGTCAGCATGGAGAGATAGGCAAGACATTTATGCAACCAGAGGATAAGTACACTCGTAAATCTCGTAAGAAGAAGGGTAGAAACAAGGCGTACTCGTTGCTTTTGTACCTGCTGTTCGTATTCCAACTGGCCAGCTAGATGTGCCCACTGAAATCGATGTAAATACTTGGTACTCCAAAGATCATCATAATAGCGACTTCTGGTGTTTTTCCCCATTCACCCTCTGGTGTTTTGTCCCATACATCCCATGGTGTTTTGTCCCACAAGCACTCCATGAAGTTCGATGGTGTTTCACACAACCCATGTAGACAAACAATATTGTGTACATCAGCCATGATCCATGATTTATATAATGTAAAATGAAACAAAAGATACCAAATGATCAGATACATGTGACATGATTCTGGAGTTATTGATCTGTAAGACATTTATTGGATAGACAACATTTGGCTTTTGGCAAGTATATTGAACAAAAAAAAATTTTAAAAAAGGAAAAATGTTTAACAAGTTACAAGTTAGTGTCCCCCCCAACTCTGCAAATCCTGTCAGTCGGCAAATTGGCTACCACACCCCATATAGTTTTTTATGGATGACATCCTTGTGTCTTTTAATTTATACGCCATGACCTGACAAAGTACAGTGTACAAACAACCATCCATTAACAAACATTTTGTTGTATTTAAAACATAGCTTGAACTGAATCCTAAAGGTTAAATACATTTTTATTTAATGTGATGATTTCTGATTATAAAGAAGGGGGTTATTAAGGGCAAAGTAGAAGAATGAACCCCATGTGTTGCCATTTACCATTTGATACAAAATCAGCCAGCTGTTAAAATCCACATTTTCAATATCGTACATGTGGAACTTTACTCTTGATCTGAGTTTGGTTTTAAACAAACTGCTTTCAATCTACATGGAGGCAAAATCTTTGAGGTAAATGAGAACTTTCAATAAAGTGTCTTTTGCTTTGGAAGGAAACTACGAGCCGCAAGCAAAACAATTTGTACCAAATTTAATTTCAAAATAATCACATAAAATATAATTTTACACAATTTATGCATAGCTGACTTTGAGTTGATTTTACAATGAATATAGAACCAACTTGATGTGTCATTTAATAAATTACTAGTGTTGTGATGTTCTGAAAGCTTTGTGAGTGTTGTGAGTATTATATTTGTTGTGTTCTTCACAAAAATATCCCTCCAAAAGGGTGAGCCTGGAGTCACACACGTAACGCCACAATTGCTAATGCTATTGAAAAACAAAAAGGTTTTACCAAAGTTAACGTTAATTATAGGTTAGTTTAACATGTATTCTTTATAGGGATATAAATGACAAAAGTAAACTCTGAGCCAACTCACAGAGTTTTAAGGATTAAAATACCAAGTCAAAAAATTGTAATCATCTGATGTCACACACGTAACGCAGATATTTTCTAATGCAGTGGGACTCTCCAAATATAATTTTAAAGAAATCCTTTTTTAATTTAAAGAATATCCCCTGTAGATAATTGTATCGGGTTACATGTGAAATCTCGCATAATGATCTGTACAACTGACTTGCAGAAGGTACTGAACCATGTGAACAGTGACGAGGTGTAGGACAATTGAAGAATATAGGGCTGGATATGTAACTAACAGACACCTTGGACCTTCCTCGAAGGAGTGTCCCAGACGTAGAACCAGCAGAAATGACAATGATCAACCCCCGCCCCTGATGAGTCTCTGTCACATTATTTCTGTGCAGTAAAGGGCAGTTTGCTTACTTACCTTCATCATGAAAACTTTCCCAGAAATTAACATTATTGATCAGCAGATCGAAAACAATTAAAGATAAAAATGGAGTCATTGTGCTTTTCCATGTAATACCATGTAAGGGTTGTATTCAATTTGCTTCTACAATATTTATGCACTTGTTGTGTTGTCATTTATAAAAATGCCTTGAAGTTCAATTAATGACTTCTTTATGACTTCTTGTTCTGTGTTTGTAAATTTGTGAATGCCATCGACCCCCATCTTTTTTAATCACAGAGAACCCAAATAAAGAAATTAATGTAGTTAAGTAGAAACATCCGTCCTGTTGCAGAAAATGGAAACAAGTCATGGAAATGGGACTATAGAAAGAATCTAATTGGGAAATATATTGTCCAACTCGTTCGCATCAGGAAAAAATTGCAATTGGGAATATAGGACTGTCAAAAAGCAAGTAGTCAAATGGGGGGGGGGGGGGGGAATCCAATTGGAAAATGGTGGCAAATGTCCAATTGGTTCCTATTGGGAAATATTTCAATTGGGATTTGAGTCAAAAAGTCCAATGGGTAAATATCAATTGGGAAATTTTATTTCCTATTGGTTCCAATTGGTTTGTGCCAATTGCCAATGGGAAAATATCCATTTGGTTCCAATTTAAAAATTCATTGGAACTCAAATAGCAATGTTGTACATTCACTTTATTTTTATAGTGCATTTTTAGATACATGGACCCCAAAATGTAAGTAAATAGGCCCTGAACTACTTGACCAATGAATGATTTTCCAGAGATTTGATGTAACAATGAAAAACTATTCATTAAAACCCTCCTAGGAGGGAGTGGATGTACTCCAGTTCTCGATAAGTGTTTTTTTTTGCACTGCCCCTTTAATACTCGACCAAAAAACCAGACACTACTTGACTTTGTCACCTTTGACCCATGCTGGAGTTGAAGGTGTATCGGGTTACATGTGAAATCTCGCATAATGATCTGTTTGCATAGGGTCTGTGTGTGTTTTGATATGTACATATTCTTAGCGTGTGGGTGTATTGAAATACACACACAAGTTGGCACACACACATACTTGTTTTGACAGGCAACTGTGGACCTTGGTGTTTAACTATGCAACTGTGGACTTCTTTGTTTTAAGGAATATTTGAGTTTCCTTCTAATATTGGAAACTACAGTGGTCATCAATGCACATGGTCACTATAATTTGAAAGTAATTGTTTCCTAGAGCCTTTGTAGAGGTAGATTTCCCACTTGACTTGGCACCTGCAATTGTGGACCTGTGTTGTTAAGTATAGAACCTAATCCCTTACATAACAACCGTGGACATCATACATGGTTTATACACCTCCAAATGAGGACTTTGATCATAACCAGTAACCATAGACCCGTGTGGTTGTATAGTATAGTATACAACTGTGGACTTGAGTTTAAACGAGTTTAAACTGCCTCATACCCTGACATTCACATGTAACTATTACAGTGGGTGCTGATTCAATACATACATGTAACCCTTTATATTACAGTGAGTGTATATTACAGTGTGTGTTGGGGGGGGGGGGGCTTTACGTAGATAAGTGTGGAGTGTACTGGAAGAGGAAAAACATGAAATACTATGGTAATTCCGGTAATTAATTGAAACATTAATTTTTTCATTTCCCAAATTTGTTTAGCCATCTAATTTGTTACCCTACCACACGGGTATGTATAGATGTTACAAGATCACAAACAGAAGTAATTCATGCGTATACATGTAGTTTACACTAAAACAATTAGTTTAAATTACCTGAATAGGTATCACTGATGCTAGGCAAGGTGTGTTTTATTTTGGTATTTATTTGGTTATTTAATTAAAAACAATTGATTTTGTGTATCGACCAATTGGTTGTTTGCTGTCATTGATTATCTGCAGTTACTTTATCTACAAATGAAACCAATATTACAATTGTATATTAAATATTGACAAACGTGTTTTATTATAACAAGTAATGTTTGAATCAAAAATACAATAATATTAAGATGGAACACAATTGGCATTATCAGTAAGTCATTACTGTGTTGTGGTATGCTTTGTTAAATTATTCTAATAAGATAGAGAATAAGTACAAAATGGACTGTGCATTCTTGGCAAAATGTTATTATAATTCCAAGTGGTACGTGAAGCCACAGGTTGAAACAATACATTATGTACCAAAATATCTGGTGCTAGTTGGTGGGAAAAGGTGGGTATAGGGAGGAACAATCAAATGAACAGGGCCCAATTTCATGGTTCTCACACTAGCGGAAGATTCTGTGCTCATGAGATCCTCACGTATTTCATGGCTTAGCGAATAATTTTATGTTGTGCAGGTGCATACTTTGCGTAACTTTGGATTTGTCGCTTACTCGCTTGCATGGAAATTCAGCAAACCCATAAGTGGAGAATTTTGCAGGTAAACACAGAATGTCGCAGCAAGCAGCGCTATGAAATTGGGCCCTGACAGGCTATCAATGTACAGATAACTAAATGCAATTCTTCAACTTTACAAACAAATACCAATGGGGCATTTCAAATACACAGCAAGTTGGTTCTCTATTGAATCAATCGGTTTTAAATCTACAGTGAACAACAAATAACTCAACACGTTAAACTCGTCAACTGAATGAATGGGGGGTATGGCAATTTCATGAATCTGTAAGCAGAAGGCCAATGTTTTTACTTTTTGAAAATTTGTGCGTGATTTCAATTTCATAAACTCTGCTAACCATAAGCATGGGAAAATTATGGTGTGCCAAGTTGCAGTTGGCAATGAGTGATATAACAATGTGAATATTCATCGTGATAGCAAGCCGCAAACATTTTCTTGCTAACTTGTGAAAAATGCTTTTTTTACAGGTAAAGATCTGTATGAAACTGGACACAGATCATCATGGCCCTTTAGTCTTATGATTAAGGCAAGACTTAGTTATGGAAGTTTTAGGAATATGTCACCCTACCGAGTTAAAAAAAAATTACAACTTAAACTAAAAACTAACATTTCAAATTTTAGGTGGTTAAACTTTTTTTGCACTTACAAATAACTCTAAGCCTGACCCCAGGTGAAAAGCCTAAATGATATTTTTTAAATAATAATTACACAAGGCAAGTCAAACCTAACAATTTACACTTAAACAAAAGATATATTCCAAAAGATGCCATGGTTGTGGTTTTTAGAATTACATTGTGGTCTTCATATCCACCTGTTGTATAAAACATTGAAATAAATCTGAAAAATACCAAGCTCTGGTTTTGTTCTGATACCCAATAACCATTTCCCAGAGAACTGGAGTACATCCACTCCCTCCTAGCAGGATAACCCTCCTGGGCATTACTCAGTAAACTTTACACTAACGCATAAGTGGATGTATTGCAATACACACACTAATATAACGGTGTCTAGAATGACTTAAAAATAATACAGGGTGCCCATGATGTTTTTATGTTTGTTTCACTATTTACAAGTATATTTGGGCCATAATATTTATATAAAAAAATTGTGGGTGGGGGGTGGACGATGGGAAGGAAATACACATACTGTACTAATTATTCTAATTAACAGATGCTTTATTTACATTATTTTCATCATTTGCATGTACATGTAGCTCTCAATAAGCCATTCATTCACTATATGTGGTCAGTGTGGCTCATTAGTATTCATGGTGTGTGCATGTGTTGGCTATGGCTGTACAGCTTATACTGGGAACATGCGTGACCCCATGCTGAACCTCGCATAATGTGAAATCTCGCATAATGATCTGTTTGCATAGGGTCTGTGTGTGTTTTGCTATGTACATATTCTTAGCGTGTGGGTGTATTGAAATACACACACAAGTTGGCACACACACATACTTGTTTTGACAGGCAACTGTGGACCTTGGTGTTTAACTATGCAACTGTGGACTTCTTTGTTTTAAGGAATATTTGAGTTTCCTTCTAATATTGGAAACTACAGTGGTCATCAATGCACATGGTCACTATAATTTGAAAGTAATTGTTTCCTAGAGCCTTTGTAGAGGTAGATTTCCCTCTGACTTGGCACCTGCAATTGTGGACATGTGTTGTTAAGTATAGAACCTAATCCCTTACATAACAACCGTGGACATCATACATGGTTTGTGGTTGTATAGTATAGTATACAACTGTGGACTTGAGTTTAAACGAGTTTAAACTGCCTCATACCCTGACATTCACATGTAACTATTACAGTGGGTGCTGATTCAATACATACATGTAACCCTTTATATTACAGTGAGTGTATATTAAAACCTTAATTTTTTCATTTCCCAAATTTGTTTAGCCATCTAATTTGTTACCCTACCACACGGGTATGTATAGATGTTACAAGATCACAAACAGAAGCAATTCATGCGTATACATGTAGTTTACACTAAAACAATTAGTTTAAATTACCTGAATAGGTATCACTGATGCTAGGCAAGGTGTGTTTTATTTTGGTATTTATTTGGTTATTTAATTAAAAACAATTGGTTTTGTGTATCGACCAATTGGTTGTTTGCTGTCATTGATTATCTGCAGTTACTTTATCTACAAATGAAACCAATCTTACAATTGTATATTAAATATTGACAAACGTGTTTTATTATAACAAGTAATGTTTGAATCAAAAATACAATAATATTAAGATGGAACACAATTGGCATTATCAGTAAGTCATTACTGTGTTGTGGTATGCTTTGTTAAATTATTCTAATAAGATAGAGAATAAGTACAAAATGGACTGTGCATTCTTGGCAAAATGTTATTATAATTCCAAGTGCTACGTGAAGCCACAGGTTGAAACAATACATTATGTACCAAAATATCTGGTGCTAGTTGGTGGAAAAGGTGGGTATAGGGAGGAACAATCAAATGAACAGGGCCCAATTTCATGGTTCTCACACTAGCGGAAGATTCTGTGCTTATGAGATCCTCACGTATTTCATGGCTTAGCGAAGAATTTTATGTTGTGCAGGTGCATACTTTGCGTAACTTTGGATTTGTCGCTTACTCGCTTGCATGGAAATTCAGCAAACCCATAAGTGGAGAATTTTGCAGGTAAACACAGAATGTCGCAGCAAGCAGCGCTATGAAATTGGGCCCTGACAGGCTATCAATGTACAGATAACTAAATGCAATTCTTCAACTTTACAAACAAATACCAATGGGGCATTTCAAATACACAGCAAGTTGGTTCTCTATTGAATCAATCGGTTTTAAATCTACAGTGAACAACAAATAACTCAACACGTTAAACTCGTCAACTGAATGAATGGGGGGGGGGGGGTATGGCAATTTCATGAATCTGTAAGCAGAAGGCCAATGTTTTTACTTTTTGAAAATTTGTGCGTGATTTCAATTTCATAAACTCTGCTAACCATAAGCATGGGAAAATTATGGTGTGCCAAGTTGCAGTTGGCAATGAGTGATATAACAATGTGAATATTCATCGTGATAGCAAGCCGCAAATATTTTCTTGCTAACTTGTGAAAAATTCTTTTTTTACAGGTAAAGATCTGTATGAAACTGGACACAGATCATCATGGCCCTTTAGTCTTATGATTAAGGCAAGACTTAGTTATGGAAGTTTTAGGAATATGTCACCCTACCGAGTTCAACAAAATTACAACTTAAACTAAAAACTAACATTTCAAATTGTAGGTGGTTAAACTTTTTTTGCACTTACAAATAACTCTAAGCCTGACCCCAGGTGAAAAGCCTAAATGATATTTTTTAAATAATAATTACACAAGGCAAGTCAAACCTAACAATTTACACTTAAACAAAAAGATATATTCCCAAAAAGATGCCATGGTTGTGGTTTTTAGAATTACATTGTGGTCTTCATATCCACCTGTTGTATAAAACATTGAAATAAATCTGAAAAATACCAAGCTCTGGTTTTGTTCTGATACCCAATAACCATTTCCCAGAGAACTGGAGTACATCCACTCCCTCCTAGCAGGGATAACCCTCCTGGGCATTACTCAGTAAACTTTACACTAACGCATAAGTGGATGTATTGCAATACACTCACACAAGTAACGGTGTCTAGAATGTCTAAAAAATAATACAGGGTGCCCATGATGTTTTTATGTTTGTTTCACTATTTACAAGTATATTTGGGCCATAATATTTATTTAAACAAATGTTTGTGGGTGGGGGGTGGACGATGGGGAAGAAAATACACATACTGTACTAATTATTCTAATTAACAGATGCTTTATTTACATTATTTTCATCATTTGCATGTACATGTAGCTCTCAATAAGCCATTCATTCACTATATGTGGTCAGTGTGGCTCATTAGTATTCATGGTGTGTGCATGTGTTGGCTATGGCTGTACAGCTTATACTGGGAACATGCGTGACCCCATGCTGAACCTCGCATAATGTGAAATCTCGCATAATGATCTGTTTGCATAGGGTCTGTGTGTGTTTTGCTATGTACATATTCTTAGCGTGTGGGTGTATTGAAATACACACACAAGTTGGCACACACACATACTTGTTTTGACAGGCAACTGTGGACCTTGGTGTTTAACTATGCAACTGTGGACTTCTTTGTTTTAAGGAATATTTGAGTTTCCTTCTAATATTGGAAACTACAGTGGTCATCAATGCACATGGTCACTATAATTTGAAAGTAATTGTTTCCTAGAGCCTTTGTAGAGGTAGATTTCCCACTTGACTTGGCACCTGCAATTGTGGACATGTGTTGTTACATAGAACCTAATCCCTTACATAACAACCGTGTGACATCATACATGGTTTGTGGTTGTATAGTATAGTATACAACTGTGGACTTGAGTTTAAACGAGAATAAACTCCCTCATACCCTGACATCCACATGTAACTATTACAGTGGGGTCTGATACAATACATACCGTAAACCCTTTATATTCCAGTGAGGGTATATTAAAACCTTAATTTTTCATTTCCCAAATTTGTTTAGCCATCTAATTTGTTACCCTACCACACAGGTATGTATAGATGTTACAAGATCACAAACAGAAGCAATTCATGCGTATACATGTAGTTTACACTAAAACAATTAGTTTAAATTACCTGAATAGGTATCACTGATGCTAGGCAAGGTGTGTTTTATTTTGGTATTTATTTGGTTATTTAATTAAAACAATTGGTTTTGTATCGACCAATTGGTTGTTTGCTGTCATTGATTATCTGCAGTTACTTTATCTACAAATGAAACCAATCTTACAATTGTATATTAAATATTGACAAACGTGTTTTATTATAACAAGTAATGTTTGAATCAAAAATACAATAATATTAAGATGGAACACAATTGGCATTATCAGTAAGTCATTACTGTGTTGTGGTATGCTTTGTTAAATTATTCTAATAAGATAGAGAATAAGTACAAAATGGACTGTGCATTCTTGGCAAAATGTTATTATAATTCCAAGTGCTACGTGAAGCCACAGGTTGAAACAATACATTATGTACCAAAATATCTGGTGCTAGTTGGTGGGAAAAGGTGGGTATAGGGAGGAACAATCAAATGAACAGGGCCCAATTTCATGGTTCTCACACTAGCGGAAGATTCTGTGCTTATGAGATCCTCACGTATTTCATGGCTTAGCGAAGAATTTTATGTTGTGCAGGTGCATACTTTGCGTAACTTTGGATTTGTCGCTTACTCGCTTGCATGGAAATTCAGCAAACCCATAAGTGGAGAATTTTGCAGGTAAACACAGAATGTCGCAGCAAGCAGCGCTATGAAATTGGGCCCTGACAGGCTATCAATGTACAGATAACTAAATGCAATTCTTCAACTTTACAAACAAATACCGATGGGGCATTTCAAATACACAGCAAGTTGGTTCTCTATTGAATCAATCGGTTTTAAATCTACAGTGAACAACAAATAACTCAACACGTTAAACTCGTCAACTGAATGAATGGGGGGGGGGGGGTATGGCAATTTCATGAATCTGTAAGCAGAAGGCCAATGTTTTTACTTTTTGAAAATTTGTGCGTGATTTCAATTTCATAAACTCTGCTAACCATAAGCATGGGAAAATTAGGGTGTGCCAAGTTGCAGTTGGCAATGAGTGATATAACAATGTGAATATTCATCGTGATAGCAAGCCGCAAACATTTTCTTGCTAACTTGTGAAAAATGCTTTTTTTACAGGTAAAGATCGGTATGAAACTGGACACAGATCATCATGGCCCTTTAGTCTTATGATTAAGGCAAGACTTAGTTATGGAAATTTTAGGAATATGTCACCCTACCGAGTTAAACAAAATTACAACTTAAACTAAAAACTAACATTTCAAATTTTAGGTGGTTAAACTTTTTTTGCACTTACAAATAACTCTAAGCCTGACCCCAGGTGAAAAGCCTAAATGATATTTTTTAAATAATAATTACACAAGGCAAGTCAAACCTAACAATTTACACTTAAACAAAAAGATATATTCCCAAAAAGATGCCATGGTTGTGGTTTTTAGAATTACATTGTGGTCTTCATATCCACCTGTTGTATAAAACATTGAAATAAATCTGAAAAATACCAAGCTCTGGTTTTGTTCTGATACCCAATAACCATTTCCCAGAGAACTGGAGTACATCCACTCCCTAGCAGGGATAACCCTCCTGGGCATTACTCAGTAAACTTTACACTAACGCATAAGTGGATGTATTGCAATACACTCACACAAGTAACGGTGTCTAGAATGACTAAAAAATAATACAGGGTGCCCATGATGTTTTTATGTTTGTTTCACTATTTACAAGTATATTTGGGCCATAATATTTATTTAAAAAAATGTTTGTGGGTGGGGGGTGGACGATGGGGAAGAAAATACACATACTGTACTAATTATTCTAATTAACAGATGCTTTATTTACATTATTTTCATCATTTGCATGTACATGTAGCTCTCAATAAGCCATTCATTCACTATATGTGGTCAGTGTGGCTCATTAGTATTCATGGTGTGTGCATGTGTTGGCTATGGCTGTACAGCTTATACTGGGAACATGCGTGACCCCATGCTGAACCTCGCATAATGTGAAATCTCGCATAATGATCTGTTTGCATAGGGTCTGTGTGTGTTTTGCTATGTACATATTCTTAGCGTGTGGGTGTATTGAAATACACACACAAGTTGGCACACACACATACTTGTTTTGACAGGCAACTGTGGACCTTGGTGTTTAACTATGCAACTGTGGACTTCTTTGTTTTAAGGAATATTTGAGTTTCCTTCTAATATTGGAAACTACAGTGGTCATCAATGCACATGGTCACTATAATTTGAAAGTAATTGTTTCCTAGAGCCTTTGTAGAGGTAGATTTCCCACTTGACTTGGCACCTGCAATTGTGGACATGTGTTGTTAAGTATAGAACCTAATCCCTTACATAACAACCGTGGACATCATACATGGTTTGTGGTTGTATAGTATAGTATACAACTGTGGACTTGAGTTTAAACGAGTTTAAACTGCCTCATACCCTGACATTCACATGTAACTATTACAGTGGGTGCTGATTCAATACATACATGTAACCCTTTATATTACAGTGAGTGTATATTAAAACCTTAATTTTTTCATTTCCCAAATTTGTTTAGCCATCTAATTTGTTACCCTACCACACGGGTATGTATAGATGTTACAAGATCACAAACAGAAGTAATTCATGCGTATACATGTAGTTTACACTAAAACAATTAGTTTAAATTACCTGAATAGGTATCACTGATGCTAGGCAAGGTGTGTTTTATTTTGGTATTTATTTGGTTATTTAATTAAAAACAATTGATTTTGTGTATCGACCAATTGGTTGTTTGCTGTCATTGATTATCTGCAGTTACTTTATCTACAAATGAAACCAATCTTACAATTGTATATTAAATATTGACAAACGTGTTTTATTATAACAAGTAATGTTTGAATCAAAAATACAATAATATTAAGATGGAACACAATTGGCATTATCAGTAAGTCATTACTGTGTTGTGGTATGCTTTGTTAAATTATTCTAATAAGATAGAGAATAAGTACAAAATGGACTGTGCATTCTTGGCAAAATGTTATTATAATTCCAAGTGCTACGTGAAGCCACAGGTTGAAACAATACATTATGTACCAAAATATCTGGTGCTAGTTGGTGGGAAAAGGTGGGTATAGGAGGAACAATCAAATGAACAGGGCCCAATTTCATGGTTCTCCACACTAGCGGAAGATTCTGTGCTTATGAGATCCTCACGTATTTCATGGCTTAGCGAAGAATTTTTATGTTGTGCAGGTGCATACTTTGCGTAACTTTGGATTTGTCGCTTACTCGCTTGCATGGAAATTCAGCAAACCCATAAGTGGAGAATTTTGCAGGTAAACACAGAATGTCGCAGCAAGCAGCGCTATGAAATTGGGCCCTGACAGGCTATCAATGTACAGATAACTAAATGCAATTCTTCAACTTTACAAACAAATACCAATGGGGCATTTCAAATACACAGCAAGTTGGTTCTCTATTGAATCAATCGGTTTTAAATCTACAGTGAACAACAAATAACTCAACACGTTAAACTCGTCAACTGAATGAATGGGGGGGGGGGGGGTATGGCAATTTCATGAATCTGTAAGCAGAAGGCCAATGTTTTTACTTTTTGAAAATTTGTGCGTGATTTCAATTTCATAAACTCTGCTAACCATAAGCATGGGAAAATTATGGTGTGCCAAGTTGCAGTTGGCAATGAGTGATATAACAATGTGAATATTCATCGTGATAGCAAGCCGCAAACATTTTCTTGCTAACTTGTGAAAAATGCTTTTTTTACAGGTAAAGATCTGTATGAAACTGGACACAGATCATCATGGCCCTTTAGTCTTATGATTAAGGCAAGACTTAGTTATGGAAGTTTTAGGAATATGTCACCCTACCGAGTTAAACAAAATTACAACTTAAACTAAAAACTAACATTTCAAATTTTAGGTGGTTAAACTTTTTTTGCACTTACAAATAACTCTAAGCCTGACCCCAGGTGAAAAGCCTAAATGATATTTTTAAATAATAATTACACAAGGCAAGTCAAACCTAACAATTTACACTTAAACAAAAGATATATTCCCAAAAAGATGCCATGGTTGTGGTTTTTAGAATTACATTGTGGTCTTCTATATCCACCTGTTGTATAAAACATTGAAATAAATCTGAAAAATACCAAGCTCTGGTTTTGTTCTGATACCCAATAACCATTTCCCCAGAGAACTGGAGTACATCCACTCCTCCTAGCAGGATAACCCTCCTGGGCATTACTCAGTAAACTTTACACTAACGCATAAGTGGATGTATTGCAATACACTCACACAAGTAACGGTGTCTAGAATGACTAAAAATAATACAGGGTGCCCATGATGTTTTATGTTTGTTTCACTATTTACAAGTATATTTGGGCCATAATATTTATTTAAACAAATGTTTGTGGGTGGGGGGTGGACGATGGGGAAGAAAATACACATACTGTACTAATTATTAGAGAAAAGTCAGTATCTACACCATCTGCATACAAATATTATCTTTAAGGATGAGCAGAGTGCATTACATTTTCTTCAAGATTTGATTATTTAGTGCCGACTGAAATCTCTGCGATTGCATTTCCTCATCAGTCTGAGGCCAAAACATACCTGTAGGTAAGTAAGACTAATTGCGGTGACACCATGTGGAATCTCAATTGAGTAGTAATTAGTTCTGAAAAGAACTGGGGGTACAACTCGACGTTTCGATCTCGACGTTTCGACCTGTAGGTGATAATAAAAAAAATAACTCAACACGTTAAATTCGTCAACTGAATGAATGGGGGGGGGTATGGCAATTTCATGAATCTGTAAGCAGAAGGCCAATGTTTTTACTTTTTGAAAATTTGTGCGTGATTTCAATTTCATAAACTCTGCTAACCATAAGCATGGGAACATTATGGTGTGCCAAGTTGCAGTTGGCAATGAGTGATATAACAATGTGAATATTCATCGTGATAGCAAGCCGCAAACATTTTCTTGCTAACTTGTGAAAAATGCTTTTTTTACAGGTAAAGATCTGTATGAAACTGGACACAGATCATCATGGCCCTTTAGTCTTATGATTAAGGCAAGACTTAGTTATGGAAGTTTTAGGAATATGTCACCCTACCGAGTTAAACAAAATTACAACTTAAACTAAAAACTAACATTTCAAATTTTAGGTGGTTAAACTTTTTTTGCACTTACAAATAACTCTAAGCCTGACCCCAGGTGAAAAGCCTAAATGATATTTTTTTAATAATAATTACACAAGGCAAGTCAAACCTAACAATTTACACTTAAACAAAAAGATATATTCCCAAAAAGATGGTTGTGGTTTTTAGAATTACATTGTGGTCTTCATATCCACCTGTTGTATAAAACATTGAAATAAATCTGAAAAATACCAAGCTCTGGTTTTGTTCTGATACCCAATAACCATTTCCCAGAGAACTGGAGTACATCCACTCCCTCCTAGCAGGGATAACCCTCCTGGGCATTACTCAGTAAACTTTACACTAACGCATAAGTGGATGTATTGCAATACACTCACACAAGTAACGGTGTCTAGAATGACTAAAAAATAATACAGGGTGCCCATGATGTTTTTATGTTTGTTTCACTATTTACAAGTATATTTGGGCCATAATATTTATTTAAACAAATGTTTGTGGGTGGGGGGTGGACGATGGGGAAGAAAATACACATACTGTACTAATTATTAGAGAAAAGTCAGTATCTACACCATCTGCATACAAATATTATCTTTAAGGATGAGCAGAGTGCATTACATTTTCTTCAAGATTTGATTATTTAGTGCCGACTGAAATCTCTGCGATTGCATTTCCTCATCAGTCTGAGGCCAAAACATACCTGTAGGTAAGTAAGACTAATTGCGGTGACACCATGTGGAATCTCAATTGAGTAGTAATTAGTTCTGAAAAGAACTGCGGGTACAACTCGACGTTTCGATCTCGACGTTTCGACCTGTAGGTGATGATAAAAAAAATAACTCAACACGTTAAATTCGTCAACTGAATGAATGGGGGGGGGGTATGGCAATTTCATGAATCTGTAAGCAGAAGGCCAATGTTTTTACTTTTTGAAAATTTGTGCGTGATTTCAATTTCATAAACTCTGCTAACCATAAGCATGGGAACATTATGGTGTGCCAAGTTGCAGTTGGCAATGAGTGATATAACAATGTGAATATTCATCGTGATAGCAAGCCGCAAACATTTTCTTGCTAACTTGTGAAAAATGCTTTTTTTACAGGTAAAGATCTGTATGAAACTGGACACAGATCATCATGGCCCTTTAGTCTTATGATTAAGGCAAGACTTAGTTATGGAAGTTTTAGGAATATGTCACCCTACCGAGTTAAACAAAATTACAACTTAAACTAAAAACTAACATTTCAAATTTTAGGTGGTTAAACTTTTTTTGCACTTACAAATAACTCTAAGCCTGACCCCAGGTGAAAAGCCTAAATGATCTTTTTTAATAATAATTACACAAGGCAAGTCAAACCTAACAATTTACACTTAAACAAAAGATATATTCCCAAAAGATGCCATGGTTGTGGTTTTTAGAATTACATTGTGGTCTTCATATCCACCTGTTGTATAAAACATTGAAATAAATCTGAAAAATACCAAGCTCTGGTTTTGTTCTGATACCCAATAACCATTTCCCAGAGAACTGGAGTACATCCACCTCCTCCTAGCAGGGATAACCCTCCTGGCCATTACTCAGTAAACTTTACACTAACGCATAAGTGGATGTATTGCAATACACTCACACAAGTAACGGTGTCTAGAATGACTAAAAAATAATACAGGGTGCCCATGATGTTTTTATGTTTGTTTCACTATTTACAAGTATATTTGGGCCATAATATTTATTTAAACAAATGTTTGTGGGTGGGGGGTGGACGATGGGGAAGAAAATACACATACTGTACTAATTATTAGAGAAAAGTCAGTATCTACACCATCTGCATACAAATATTATCTTTAAGGATGAGCAGAGTGCATTACATTTTCTTCAAGATTTGATTATTTAGTGCCGACTGAAATCTCTGCGATTGCATTTCCTCATCAGTCTGAGGCCAAAACATACCTGTAGGTAAGTAAGACTAATTGCGGTGACACCATGTGGAATCTCAATTGAGTAGTAATTAGTTCTGAAAAGAACTGGGGGTACAACTCGACGTTTCGATCTCGACGTTTCGACCTGTAGGTGATGATACAAAAAAATTTATAAAAGAGAACTAGCTGTCAAGACCATTCTAATATCAAACTTTCATCCACTAAGTGATTACTGAAACAATAAAAACATTTACAATATTGACAGTCTACTTGCAATTCAATGTACCCCTTATTATTTATGGAAGCCATAAGTGAGAATCCAACGAGTTCCCATGGAAGGCTGGGTGGGGGGTAGCTTTTCAGTGGCTCTTTCTGTTGGTGGGCTTTGGTAGCGTTGCAAACTGTGCATCCAGAAACGGACTGTTCGATATCCGTGCACATTGATGGCCAGTAGACTACGTCTCTGGCTCTGCGTTTGGTAGCCTCGATACCTGGGTGACCTTCATGCAGTATTTTGATGTATTCTGTGCGTAGTGACTTGGGAACAATGGCCTTATGTCCCTTTAAGATGATGCCGCGTTCAAGAACCAGTTCATCTCTGAACGGGAAGTAGGGGCGAACCTCTGGTGGGGCGTTGTTGATATGTGAAGGCCATCCGCGACTGATGATATCAGCGAGCTTTTGCATGGCGGTGTCACAGTTAGTTGCTTTTTTGAGCTGTTCAAGTCGTGCATCAGAGATTGGCAGAAGGGTCATTACTTCCAGGTCATGATTCCCAGTACCAGTGGTTGACATGGGTGCACGAGACAAAGTGTCAGCAAGAAAGAGTTCTTTGCCTTTCTTGTACACGAGGGTGAAGTTGTACTTCTGCAACTGGAGAAGCATGCGTTGAAGTCGTGCAGGGGCACTCAGCAGAGGCTTTTTTGACGATGGTGACCAGTGGCTGGTGATCCGTTTCAACTACAATGTCTTTTCCATATATGTAGTCGTGGAACTTGGTGCAGGCAAACAGAACTGCAAGCAGTTCTTTCTCAATCTGCGCGTAGCGTTTTTCAGTCTCAGTCATAGTACGCGAAGCATACGCGACAGGGGCACCTTCTTGTAGGCAAGCTGCACCAAGGCCGAACTTACAGGCGTCACATGTCACTGTAACTGGCTTGCAGACATCAAAGTACTTGAGTGTCGGCGCATTAACGATCCTGTCCTTGATCTCAAGAAATGCTGCATTGTGTTGGTCTAACCAACACCAATGGACGTCACTATGTGTGAGCTCGCGTAGTGGGGCTGCTAAGTCGCTTAGATTGGGTATATACTTGGCTAGGTACGTCACCATGCCAAGGAAGCGTTGTAAGGCAGTGACGTCGTCAGGTGGAGGCATGTCGGTGATAGCACTGACTTTGGCTGGGTCAGGCTTAAGACCAGTGGCGGTGAAGACGTGACCGACATACGAGACTTGAGGAGACCCAATCGGCACTTCTTGGGGTTGAGGCGCATGTTGACTTTGCGTATTCGATCGAGGACAGTTTTGAGATTTTGATCGTGCTCCTCTTTGGTACGTCCACCAACTAGTATGTCATCGACGATGATGGAGCATGGCAGATCACCAAATAACTGCTCCATGGTTCTCTGGTACACATCAGAAGCAGAACAAATACCATATGGCATGCGAAGAAAGCGATACCTGCCGTGTGGCGTGCTGAATGTGGTCAGCAATGATGATTGGTAATCCAAGGGGATCTGCCAGAAGGAGCATTTAGCATCAAGCACTGAGAAAACAGTGGCGCCATCCATCTTGGCGGCAACTTCCTCTACTGTTCGCGTAGGGTGGTGTGGGCGCTTCAGTGCTTGGTTAAGGTCACGAGGGTCGATGCACAAACGGGATTTCTTCGCAATTTTTCTTATGGGTTGCGACCATAGAAGAAACCCAGTCCGTCGGTTCTGAGACTGGAGTGATCACACCGAGGGTAGTCATTCGTTTGAGTTCAGACTTGACCTTGTCTTGCATCGCTGCCGGGATGCGACGTGGGGGACGGACAACCGGTGTAGCATTAGGGTCAATAGTCATGGTGTAGATGACTGGTAGTGTCCCGAGGGAGTCGTCAAATAGGTCTTCGTAGTCTTTGAAGACTTGAGTCGATGTTGTGTCAGTTGAGACGCGGTAGACTGAGTTATTAACAGACAACAGGCCTAAGCGGAGGCAATCGGTCAATCCGAGTATAGCTTTCACCTGTGCGTCAACAATGTGAAAGTCAATCTTGTGGTCAGTCTGTGATGATTCGATGCGACACGGTAGTGACGCTAGTCCAACTGTGTGGAGCTCGTTTCCTCCGTAAGCTATGAGCGTGGTTGACTTGGAATTATCAATGGTCTTGGGTGGTGCGATGACATTGTAAACCTTCATGGGCAGGACGTTACAACGTGCACCAGTGTCAAGTTGGACAGGAACATGTGTGTTATTCACCACAAGTGTAGCGTGGATATCATGCTTCAAGTTCAGGTTGGTGTTGTCTAGAGCTCGAATGTGGAATAATTCTTGCTCTTCTGCGAAAGGGTCGTCCTCCTCCGAGTATGGATCGGGGTTTACTGTGTAGACACGGCGGCTGCTTCTGCAGTAGTCAGCGTAGTGATTTTTTTTGTTACATTTGTGGCAAGTTTTGCCATACGCTGGACATTCACGCCTCTTGTGAAAAGTTCCGCAATTTCAACAAGGTGTTTAGGGCTGTTGTTGCTGTGTAGGTCTACTGCGTGCAGATTTCTGCCATTGGTTCATCTTGTTGGGGCGTTGGGCTTGTTTCTTTTTAAAAGCATTGACGCTGTTACTTGATTCTGCAATGGCGCTGGAAGAGGCCGTCAACATTTTGGCCTGGTCACCTGCGAGCTGCATTGATTGTGCAAGTTCCACTGAGCGCTTGAGATCAAGTTTGTCCTCTGGTTGAGCAAGCAGGGATTTCTGGATTCGTTCATCCCGCACACCACAAACAAGCCGGTCTCTCAGCATTTCATCAAGATTTTGACCATAGTTACAGTCACTTGCTAGTGCACGTAAGGCTGCTAAATATTCGGCGATTGATTCACCGGACCTCCGGTAGCGGCTGTTGAATTGGAAGCGAGCAATGATGCTAGATTTTGTAGGTTTGAAATGCTTCTCTAGTCTATCCACTAATTCTTGGTATGTAGCTTCATTTGGTTTCTTAGGGGCAAGAAGATCGGTGATCAGCTTATATATTTGTGAACCAACGATAGAGTTGAGTATAGCCCTTTTACGTGTCGCCGAGACGATCAGTGTACATTTTCCATGTCTCTTTCTTCTCACAAAACTCTCCAATATTGCCGAAAGTGGCCATGATATATTAAGAAACAGTTCCAGTACTTACTGACACCATAAAGAATGTTGTAGACTCCGTTATGTTGAACGCTAGTCAAGCTTTATTTAGTAACAACACGAGTTCACATACAGGCATGTAAGCGGCCATGTTATGAGTGATGCATGCTGGGATACATAGATTAGACTTGTGCAAGGCGTACCGCTACACTTAGGGTTCCACAAGGTCTTTTCTCCCAAATCTTCGAAAGGTCAAACATCTTAGGTCAGAGGTTAAAAAATTCTGGGTGGGGTGGGGGGTCCAGAGGACCTCCCTCCACAAATTTCAGCTCCAACGGACATCGGGGGGCGTAGTTATTAAGGTTTAAAGGGGCGAAGGGAGCCCTCTTGTGTTGGGGTTGGGATAGGATAGGATTAGGGCAATCCCTAATATCCAAAAATGATTAGGGTGAGGATTAGGGCCATACCTAATACCCAAAAAGGGTTAGGGATTGCCCTAACCCTTTTTGGGTATTAGGGATTGCCCTAATCCTAACCCTTTTTTGGTATAAGGGATTGCCCTAACCCTTTTTGGGTATTAGGGATTGCCCTAATCCTCACCCTAACCCTAACCCTAACCCTTTTTGGGTATTAGGGATTGCCCTAACCCTTTTTGGGTATTAGGGATTGCCCTAATCCTCACCCTAATCCTTTTTGGTATTAGGGACTGCCCTAATCCTCACCCTAACCCTTTTTGGGAGTCCAAAAAACCATGTAAGAT
>CM055830.1:5443805-5480552 GCA_029582265.1 Zoroaster sp. YZ-2022 | reverse complement strand
CCAACATACTCTGTAATAATAATAATAATAATACATTGATATTGCGCAAGTTCTATACAGAAATGTTCAGATGCGCATCACAATTTAAAGGATTATGTAAAAATATAAATTAGAAAATTAAAAATAACCTAGGTAAAATAAAAATCAATCTGTGAAACAATCAAACTAAATTAAAATAAAGGACATGGAATCAGAGTGCTAGTTTTAGATTGATTTAACTGAAAATAATACCCACATGCAGGGTTGTCACCAGACCAAATTGAGTGCCGGCTAATTTTATCGATTGCGAGCGTAGTGAGCGGAGCGAACGGAGCGCAGCTCCTCACGGCCGGGGGCCCAGGGGCCCGCTTAAGGGCCCCTGGTGCGGTCCAGGGGCAATGCCCCGGTGGGGGTCGAGGGGGCGAAGCCCCCCGAAGCTCCTGGGTTTTAGCTTTTAAGAATGGATTTGGAGGGCTCACCTTTCACATAATTTGTTGTATAATAGTATGATATTTTCATAGTATTATACAAGCATTTATGATGTGAAAAAGTGCCCTCCAATGCAATTGACAACAATGTTGGCTCAGAAAAACTGAAACTTGTATTGCCTACCAGGTGTCCACTTTTCGCTATTAAACTTAGATGCCAGCTTCTGTTTTTTGATGAGGTGGTAACACTTGAGCAACCGGGGCCGTCAGGCATAGCAGCTCCGAGTTTTTGGCCTAAATCCACAGTGGCCGAAGACTCGGTAGCGTGATCAGTTCCCGGGTCAGTTGTAATCGAACACGAAGATGTGGTCGCAGAAGAATGTCTCGAATTTGCCGGCTTCTCGCTTGACCCGGCTGCCGTGTCTATCACTGCCGGCCCCTTGCATTTAGTGGCTGAAGAGAAAAAGCTGGTGATACTTTTCTGCGAGTGCGACATAATTATTTTGATCAAAACACTTCCAAAAAACGTTCACAAAACTTTTCATGAATGGGCGGAGGGACGCACGTGAATAATTTTCCCTTTGCTGAGTTACATCGCGGGAAAGCTAGACGTTTACGAAGTCACGCTTATCCAACCTGAAATTTACGTACATCGACATTACGAAGCACGTCGCATCATTTGCACGCGGTAGAGACTAGTGGCATTAGCTCATCGTGCAGGCGCAAACAACCAATCATAATGGGGATTCCCAGGCCTTTTCCCTGACGTCATGCTAATTAGTGTATTTTTTTGTACCGCTACAAACTGAGATTTATTTTATAATATCGTACGATGTTTTAATTGATCTCAAAATAGTGGCAAATAACTAAAAGAAATGAAGAATACATGAATTTTTTAAAACTTTTATTACTGTTTAATGAAATATTCACACATTTTTTGTGCCGGTCGGTAAGACATCAATTTGCGTTTGGTGCCGGTCGGCCAGAGGGAGTGCCGGTTAGACCCGACCGGCGTAGCTACAACCCTGCCCACATGATAAGGTCATATTACCATTGCTGCTACATAAATGAACCAGTAATTTTCAATCACTGTGTTCATCTTAAACTAGGACACCGATTCCATGCCCTGGTGAAAGCCTGCTCTGATCATGATGATAATGTCCCTTTAATTACAAGGGACAAAATGTTTTATTCCAAGCAGGCATAATATCAACATCTTGCCTTTGATATATTTGAAACCATAGTTGAGTCTCTAGGATTGTTAACATTTCAATACAGTATTGTATGACCTAATGCCATACTGAACACTTACAACAACTTGATGGGATAACAACTCTGCAAATTAGATTAATGATCTTTTATAAAAGTAACATAACAAATAATCAAATTTTATAGTTTGTGGTAGATTAACATCAAGAAATTTAGGAATGATTTGATTATGAATAAAGTGGACAATAAATTGGAAGTGCATACCTCTTCATATGGAGTTCATAATCACAATATTTAAAACTATTTTCTGTCACAATTGATGTGTCAATCACAAGTTAATCATATCCATGCACAATGAAAACAACAATTAACCTTCCTACTACTACAAGGGTCAAAATGTTGATATACTTGCCAAGATATATCTAGTGCACTTAAAAAGTCAAACACTGTCAAACTTTACGTGTAGTAACATTTACAGGTCAACATGAGTCGACTGTTTTTGACTGGTAAAAGCATTGTCTGATATTGTTGAGGGTGGTCAAAATGATCTGGTAAAAACCAATCAAAAATGCCTGTATACATACATGTGCACATTTGGGAAAACAGTCAGTTGATTGATTTTGACCTATAGCAACTTGCCACTGATTAGTGCAGCTGTAGTAGGAGGGTTAATGATATTCACTACATATTCAAAAGTGGTATTAGATGGGTGAGGGGTGGGTGGTGGGTGGTGGGTGGTGGGTGGTGGGTGGTGGGTGGTGGGTGGGGGTGGGGGTGGGTGGTGGGTGGGTGGGGGTTTGGGGTGTTTTACCTGAATGAGAAAGAGAGCTTGTATGATAAGACTGAAGAGTAAATCAGCTATGAGTTCACTTAGATTAGGAAGTTGTGGTCGGCCACGGGACTTGCGGTATGCTGCATCAGCTATATCCTATAAATACAAACAATTAAAACACATTACGTATGTACTTATTCAAACTCAGTGGCGTAGCCAGGGGGTGGGGGAGGCACCCCTCACCTTGTTGGCGAAATAGTGTGTGTCGGTAAATTCACAAACTTGTTGGTATTTCTGATTGACAAACATGTCGGTTCATTTGGGTTTTGTGTCAGTCAATTTACCCCAACAATTTTTTTTCCCCCACTCTGAAAATGTGGCTAAACCACTGCTGTACCTTTCATGGCAGAAACACAAGCTAGAGACTAAGGTTTTATTTGACATAAATTTGTTTGAAGCTGTGTGATTCCGAGAAGAAACTTTGACTTGACATGACATTTTGTTTAACCTGCTCTGACTAAGAATACTGTTTATCGACGCACACATTTAGAATGTTGTGCAAACACGCAGGTTCTATCTCAAAATGAGTTCATGTTTACATTTTATTATAATAGATTATATTCTTGGACAAAGGTTTGTTTAGTCATGGTACATAGCTGTGTAAAGATCAGCATTAGTTTCTGGAGAATAGTAATTACTAGCCTTTAGTCAAGGCCCATGCGTAAAACCAGAACACAATGCATGGAAAAAGACCACGCACGTGAGTAGCGGACACCCCGATAGCCTTTACCAGTCTGTTCTGTGGTCTTTATATTTTTGCTGGAGAAATGTTAATACATTAGGTAACTAATTTGGCATCACTTTAACCCTCCGAGCCGCAATACACCACAAGGGCCACAAGCGGAATAAGGGGAGACTCCGGAAGGCACTTTTAATTACGCGTAATTACACTACGCGATCCGTTTTCTAACGAACTAATACACTACCCAATCCTTACCCAATCCTTTCCTAACCCTTCACTGACAGTCTAAATTTATGAATGGAGGTCTCCTAGACACTCCTACATTAGGATGATTGATAGTTAGGGTTGTGAAGGTCAGCCAGCTGACCTTTCTTGGCAGCGAGTAGATTTGTACATGAGTGAACGGTGCTTAGATTTGTACACGCGTGAACGGAGCTTAGATTTGTACACAAAACACATTGTGCACAAACGAATAGGCAGATTTCCCACGGTCGGGGGTGACCTTTGCTGAGCTCGATGTTAAAGGTTACTATAGTATGTCAATCTAGAAGGTTCCATTGAGGATATCATGTAGTTTCACCGTAATTGGCCCAACGGTGTTTGAGTAATTAAACAAAAGGTCAAAAAGTGCCTTCCGGAATCACCTATTCGCTGCTCGCAGGGCTCTGGCTGGTTGCCCAGATTTCCCACGGTCGGGGGTGACCTTTGCTGAGCTCGATGTTAAAGGTTACTATAGTATGTCAATCTATAGAAGGTTCCATTGAGGATATCATGTAGTTTCAGCGTAATTGGCCCAACGGTGTTTGAGTAATTAAACAAAAGGTCAAAAAGTGCCTTCCGGAATCACCTATTCCCTGCTCGCAGGGTTAAGTATAGACAAGCCTGACATTTTCCTTCCAGTGATTAATAATTTTGCATACATAAATTATTCGTTTTGCTGGAGGTTTATGAATAATTCAATAGTCGTGTCCTTGGAACAGACTGTTAAAGGCACTCATGGCTTCGCCACTTGTGTGCATGGTCTTTTCTCAGGTGTTGTGTTCTGTGTTGCTGTGTGCACCTTGACTAAAGGCTAAGTAATTATACAGCTGCATCTTGCCAAAATAAATGTAAATACAATTCATGCGACATTTTGGACAGTAAGCTTGGGCAATATTTTTTTCATCCATGATATATCAGTAAACATGTATAGCAATTTTCGATAGTATCGTGATTATTATTTTTTTTTCATTTATGCAGGATTGCTTTAGAGCCAATAACCATAGGTATGTACATTGTACCCCTCTACAAGCATCACAATAAATCTCAAATTTGATTGCTTAAAGCATGTATGTACTTCTGAAATAGTTCACTTTTGTTTGCCAGTTCTGAAAGCTGAAAAGACTGCCTAATTTTGTTCTGACTTGACTCACAATGGCATTTTTTTTTAATCGCGATACATTTTTAAATCATGATTTGCCGATATCTCGGTAACTTGAAAAGGTTCTCGATATTGTACTCTAATAGAAAAAAGTATCGCAATATCGCCAAAGCTTATTGGTCAGTACTATAAGCTTATTGGTCAGTAACTTAAGCTTATTGGTACAAGCTTATTGGTCAGTAACATAAGCTTATTGGTCAGTAACATAAGCTTATTGGTCAGTAACATAAGCTTATTGGTCAGTAACATATGTATTACCTGGAACCAAAGACTGCTTACTGCCTTACTAAGCACAAAGAGTGGAAGAACCCAAAGAGCACTGAATGTATATGACATCATAGGACCCATCCATCCCCATACTGCATTGTTTGACATTGACTGACCTGAAATACCTGCGGGAAAAAAATGGGTAGGAATGAATACTGTGAACCCAAGAGTAAAATGTGACCACATTTAATTGTGATAAATATAATTTTAAATGTATCGTAATGTATGCAAGCCAGTACTTTTTAGTAGTTTTTTATTTTGTTTCCAATAGTTATTTACATATATAAATTTATAAGTGTTATATTTGTATATTGCATATATTGCTTCCCCATCTCGGGGTTTTTATTCTGAATGAATGAATAAATAAATAAATAATTATGACTAAACAATTTAATTCAAATTGTGGTATCTGTTCTACATGTAGCTACATGAACATGCAACCTGTGTACAGACTGTGAACAAAATCTACAAGGAACAGCCCCCTCCTAATATAACAGTGCCCTCAATTGGTGTCTTTTCCTTTCTTTTTTCCCTGTTAGCCACCCAACTTTGGGAGAAAACATTTCGTTATCCAAGTAATTCATAACAAATGGCCTAAACTGGTAAAGTTTGATTTTGTTCACTATAATATCGGTACTATAATACAGTCAATCAATCAATCAATCAATCATCAAGCATTTGTAGAGTGCCGTCATTCTAGTTGCCTATTCCAAGGTGCTTGGAAAAGTGCAGAAAAAGAAAAATGAGAATTCACAGAAATTCATGAGGAGATGAGATGTTGCAACACACTAATTGTAAGCAGATTCAAAGAGATGTGTCTTAAGTCAGCTTTTGAAGTTCTGTATGGAGTCAGGGGTTAATGGCGGACAGTTGTCAGGTATAGTGTAATCTTATTGGTCAATCTTTGCAGTGTGTCACTGTGGTTAATGGCTGATAGCAACAGTTGTCAGGTATAGTGTAACCTTATTGGTCAATCTGTGATGTTTAATTGAATGGCATAATCTATGTATTTCCTGCTTTCAAGACATCTGTACCAAAAAGTTAGTTGCCACAGATAAGTAATTATTTTTCTGGCATACAGACATGCAAGTATTTTTTGTTTAACCCTTTCACTACCATTGGCGACTTTAGTCACAACACACATACCCCTGGTTGCTTACCATTGGTGACTTTAGTCGACCAAGGTCACCACACACACAGCACTTAATTGACCAGCTTTTAAAACAGCTGTATTTTTTCCCTTCTTCGCAGTCCATATCCATGCTATATATGGTTGGAAAGACTGATTCCTTATCTTTCTAATGGTACAGCCCAACCTACGTGTTGCTATTACAGAAACCAGACATAATATAAGTCAATCCTTTCAATGGTCATTTGTGCTATGGAACGCCATACACGTGTGTACAAAATGCTCTCTGTGTTTGTGAAACAAAGTCAGGGGAAGTAAAATAAATAACCCGATCATTTTATATGCAATGCCAATGATTTTGGTATCATATGAAAGGGAATTTCATAAGCAACAATCATTTCATTGAATGTATCTTTCTCCAACAAATTCTTCATGATGAAAAACGAGTTTAGAAAAAAGTGCCTGTAAATGGATGCATACTGTTGTGCAATAATGTGTGAGTTCATGCATGACTGGGCAAACAATTCAGTAACAAGTGGGACATCCTGTTGAAACAAATCGGTAATGAAAGCGTTAACCTTGTAACTACAGGTGGGAGGGGTTGTGAGGATGGGAGAAGAGAGCAAAGATGGTTATTACTCACCAATAATTCTTTGAGTAATAAATTGTAAAGTTGGTAGCACCAGATTGTTGAAGGTTACTATACTTAGCCAAAACACACCACCATTCAAGAAACAACATTGTAACATACGCTGCATCACCTTCTGTTTGCTGTAATAATAATCAACCAGTGATCAAGATCAGTCCCTGCTTTTTCCTTTTTATGTTTTGATGATAATGATAATGATAGGTTTTCCTGGCGGTTTTCCTGAATTTCAACCCTTTTTCTGTAAATTAAATATCCAACTCATTCAATTTGATTTGAAAATGAATATTCCTTTACATCATCATTCAATCAGCAAAAACTATCAAATTCATAAGATGAGCATTCTATCGTTCTATTTAAGCGAACTCATCGCCAAGAAATACCTTCTAATTGAAAGTGTCACTAAGTTCATCAAAACCAATAAAAATTCAGAAATTGGATAGTGATACAAAAAGAAGTTTTGAAAAAGATAGGCTTTAGTGACCTTCATAATTCACAACAACAAAAATCATTGGGAAAACTCAATGAAATACAGTTTGTGAATGACAGGGAAAGAAATAATGATTTGAACACAACAATATAAAATCCTAATTTGATCAGATCAGTAAAAATAGCATGAATTTTAATGTTCTTTAACAAAACAGTTGTGGCCAAGAAAATCTATAATAAAAAAAGTTATATTTATAACACATATCACCTTGAGGTTCCAATGCGCAATACTAATTGACCTCTAATCATGTAACTGAAATTGGATGTTGTGCATTTTTGTGCGATTGATGTAGTCAAATTAACAATCATCGATGCGCAAAGGATTGTTATTTTCGCTTTTGTTTATGGGCAATCAATTTCATCTTCAGAGTAAGAGTATTTGCAATTTTCATTGACTTTTTGGATGATTTTTGTTGTTTCGAGATTGATTACAAGACGGAGGATTGTACAAAGTATATAATTTTGCTCGGTTTCACTCAAAAATGAGTACTAAGACAAACTGCTCAAGTTTATTACTCATGGATTCCATTTTGCCAAAGTGACATCCTTTATTTTGAGAAACCTTGATGCTGATGACAGTAGTACACGTCACAAACTGCAAACAAGTTTCTCGTCATGGTGAACGTTATCCTTTAGTCAAGGTTCACATTAGGGCTGTGCCGGGTATCTGGGTATCCAGATACTCAACCGAAACGGTCATTATCCAGTTCCATTTTTCGGTTCCAATTACCCGTAAACAACTTTTTAAATTCGGACTTAACATTTGAGCGGTGCGAACAGAAATCTGTGACGCTTGAACAATATAATGTTTACACCGTTACAATAATCTTTAAATTCAAGAGATTACTTGTATGCTTGTGCATCCTTTCTTTATACAGCTCAGAGCACATGCATGCATGGGGACCCACGCTTACAAGCTTTGCTTACTAGTGGGTACTTGTACATGTATGCTTGTGCATCCTTTCTTTATACAGCTCAGAGCACATGCATGCATGGGGACCAACGCTTACAAGCTTTGCTTACTAGTGGGTACTTGTATGCTTGTGCATTCTTTCTTTATACAGCTCGGAGCACATGCCTGCATGGGTACCCACGCTTACAAGCGGGTACTTGTATGCTTGTGCATCCTTTCTTTATACAGCTCAGAGCACATGCATGCATGCGGACCCACGCTTGCAAGCTTTGCTTACTAGTGGGTACTTGTATGCTTGTGTATCCTTTCTTTGCACAGATTAGAGCACGTGCATGCTTGGGGACCCACGCTTACAAGCTTTGCTTACTAGTGGGTACTTGTATACTTGTGCATTCTTTCTTTATACAGCTCAGGACATCCATGCATGGGGACCCACGCTTACAAGCTTTGCTTACCAGTGGGTACTTGTATGCTTCTGCATCATTTCTTTATACAGCACAGAGCACATGCCTGCATGGGGACCCACGCTTACAAGCTTTGCTTACTAGTGGGTACTTGTATGCTTGTGCATCTTTTCTTTATACAGCTCAGAGCACATGCATGCATGGGGACCCACGCTTACAAGCTTTGCTTACTAGTGGATACTTGTATGCTTGTGCATCCTTTCTTTATACAGCTCAGAGCACATGCATGCATGGGGACCCACGCTTACAAGCTTTGCTTACTAGTGGGTACTTGTATGCTTGTGCATCCTTTCTTTATACAGCTCAGAGCACATGCATGCATGGGGACCCACGCTTACAAGCTTTGCTTACTAGTGGGTACTTGTATGCTTGTGCATCCTTTCTTTATACAGCTCAAAGCACATCCATGCATGGGGATCCACGCTTACAAGCTTTGCTTACTAGTGGGTACTTGTATGCTTGTGCATCCTTTCTTTATACAGCTCAGGGCACATCCATGCATGGGGATCCACGCTTACAAGCTTTGCTTACTAGTGGGTACATGTATGCTTGTGCATCCTTTCTTTATACAGCTCAGAGCACATGCATGCATGGGGACCCACGCTTACAAGCTTTGCTTACTAGTGGGTACTTGTATGCTTACGTGTATCCTTTCTTTATACAGCTCAGAGCACATGCTTGCATGGGGACCCACGCTTACAAGCTTTGCTTACTAGTGGGTACTTGTATGCTTACGTGCATCCTTTCTTTATACAGCTCAGAGCACATGCATACATGGGGACCCACGCTTACAAGCTTTGCTTACTAGTGGGTACTTGTATGCTTGTGCATCCTTTCTTTATACAGCTCAGAGCACATACATGCATGGGGATCCACGCTTACAAGCTTTGCTTACTAGTGGGTACTTGTATGCTTGTGCATCCTTTCTTTATACAGCTCAGAGCACATACATGCATGGGGATCCACGCTTACAAGCTCTGCTTACTAGTGGGCCCTATTACATTTCTATACCAAATCGGTAGAGAAATATAAAGAAAAACATAAAACCACAGAACAGACTGGTAAAGACCCTTGGGGCGTTCGCTACTCGCGTGCATAAATCTTTTTTTTTTGTGCATTTTATTCCAGGTTGCCACATGGGTCATGACTTAAGGTTAGGTGAACGTTTGGTGTAGCTCTGTGAATAAAAAATTTGTCATCAGAAACAAGTTCCTGGTATAATAAATTGTTTTTGAATAATTGACTCATCAGACCTGTCTTTTTTCTCCCTGAAAGGAAGTGGTCTTCTCTGTGATTCTCTCATCTTTTCTTCTTTCCTTTGTTTTCTCTCCTCTTCTAGAGCAGTGATCTCTGCATCCACACGGAAGATGAAGAACGCCCCCACCACAGCATCTCTCATTCCATGACAAAGGTCAAGAAGAATTAACTTCATGGAGTCAGTCATGATTTAACCTGCAAGAACAAAGCGAAATAGAATTCAATCCCTTATTATTCTGCTATAATCAGGAATAGGTAAGGCATGATTATGGAGGAAATGTTAACATGGTAAAACCCAGAATTGAAAGGTATGAACAACATTTTGAAAATAACATTTCTTGGGAAGTCCATGAATTTTTAACTTTTTTTTAACCGTTAGTACAAATGTGTGTATGTACATAAAAGCATGAGTATTTTCTGAAAAAGAGAACTCATGGATAATTACGAGACATTGCATGGTTAACCCTTTCACTACCATTGGCGACTTTAGTGACAACACACATACCCCCTGTTGCTTACCATTGGCAACTTTAGTCAACTAAGGTCACCACACACAGCACTTATTTGGGAGTATCATGACCAGCTTTTAAAACAGATGTATTTTTCCATTCTTCGCAGTCCATACCCATGCTATATATGGTTGGAAAGACTGATTCCTTATCTTCTAATGGTATAGCCAATCCTCTCAATGGCCATTTGTGCTGTGGAACGCCATACACTTGTGTACAAAATGCTCTCTGTGTTTGTGAAACAACGTCAGGGGAAGTAAAATAAATAACCCGATCATTTTATATGCAATGCCAATGATTTTGGTATCATATGAAAAAGAATTTCGTAAGCAACAATCATTTCATTGAATATATCTTTATCCAATAAATTCTTCATGATGAAAAACGAGTTTAGAAAAAGTGCCTGTAAATGGATGCATGCTGTTCCAAGTGCAATAATGTGTGAGTTCATGCATGACTGGGCAAACAATTTTGTATAGTCTTTGATTCATATTATGTTTTTTTTTTGGCTTTATTGTACATGTATTATTGAGTCTTGATGTAATTGTGCCCTCGAACATCTTCGGATGGAGAAGGCGCACTATAAATGTAATAAATTATTATTATTACTTTCTGTTACCCAAAAATCGATAACGTTAGAATCATTTTTTTAACTTGTTGATGGTTGCAAAAAAATTCCAAAAAACCCCTTAAAAAGTGGTGGTCGGATACGACATTCTTTCCGTATATATAATTCACCAGAGTTTCTAAATAACGTGAAAGGCATCCAATATTAAATAAAGGTCGAGTTGTCTTAACTCCAGTCGACATGGTCGAGGTAGCCAGAGTGACATTCGCTTTTAACGTAAAAGGTGCGCAAGCAAACAAATGGCTATTAAAACAAGTATTATTATTACATGTAATGTTATATGGAGTGCCATGGTTGCGTGATTTAGAGCATTGGATTTGTGTTCTGATGTTAAGCCTATCAAGGTTTTCTAGATCACTTCCTTTCTCTTTGTATGTAACGTACTATATATTGTTAATTAATACGTTGAATATCACATTGTATGTACACTGAGAAGAAACAAATAAATGAAATGAAATGAAATGAAAATGAAATGGCCGAGTCGTCAGAATGTGGGTTCGAATCCTAACCACGACCATGGTGCTTGTGTCCTTGAGCAAGACACTTTACCATAATTGCTTCTCTCTACCCAGGGGTAAATGGGTACCTGTGAGGGCAGAGTTGGTTAATGTGTTTGATTAGCCCTAGCTATATGCACTGAAATGGCAGCAATTGAGCTGTATACTCCCGGGGAGCTGAGATGGTTTCAGGAATGATTTATGCGCCTGATGAGCAGGGGTAATAATGTAATGCACCTTGAGCACCAGTATGTGCGTATCCCACGCATTGCCACAAATCTTTTTGGCCGCGGCCTCAATCTCGGGTTGAATCGCCGTGGCGAAGACACCGTGGAGGTAGCGCTTTGTTATGTTTCGCTGAGGGCGTTCTTTTTGACGTACCCTACTGCTTTTTTTTTTTTTGAAGACGTAGATCACATATTCTCCTTCAACCTCGTTTTCGAATTTTCTGAATGCGGCAACTACATGTAGAAGTTTCCAAAAAAAAATCTCGAAATTTTGGTTTGTTCTTGCTCATCAAAACCATCGACGATTTACCAAAAGGTGAGTAAAATACCTTATCAAACCACAATAATAACTTTTCTATACTTGTTTTCTACCTCTTGGCCAATTTTGACGGCGATTGGACGATTCGCAGTTACGTTTTTTGGATTCACAGAAATCGATGTCAACCAAAGATTGTATTGCGCCGCGTTCAGCGCGCTATAGACCTACCAATTTTCAGTCCGATAAATTGTCCGTTTAAACCTAATATACATCGGCGTAACACTTATTTCATTTTTTCCATCTTTCCAGTCCAATATCATTTATTAATTTTTATAATGTTTTTAAATTAAATCAGGTATAAGAATTTCTCGCAGATTTCAGTATAAATATTAAAAATTCTCAGATTTTAGTAATTTTTTTTCTCTATTTAAAAAAAATTATTTTCATTATTTTGTTTCATCTTTCCAGTCCAATATAATTTATAAATTGTTCTAATGTTTAATTAAATCAGGGATGAGAATCTTTCGTGGATTTCAGTGTAAAAATATGAAAATAATCCTCAGATTTGAGTAATTTTTTTCCCCATTTAATTTTTTTTAAATTTATTTATTTTTTTAACACTTTTTTTGTATTTCTTATAAAAAATGTGTAAATCAGTACTACAAAACAAACTAATCATTGAATTAGCCTGGAAATAGGTTATTATTCTTCCTCTTTTCCCAAGCATTCCAGTGATACCAACGTTTTGAAAATCGGACAAGAATTAAGAAAGTTATGATATGGAATCCGAGAAAATCTAGGAAGGGTCACAAGTCAAATTTACATTTCTTTTGTTTTTCCTTATAAAATAATTGACATTATTTTACGGGCCTAAAATTGCCGGATTCAACATGTCATAACTTCCTTATTTTTGGTCACAGGAAGATGATCCTTATATCAATGTAATCGTCTTTTCAAGACCTTGACAATGATACCAGTTTTATTGGAATCTGTTGATTTTGACATTTTTTGTCACATAGGTCATAGCTACAGTTTGGTAAATGGTGGATACGTGTGCTAGATATAACTTGTCTTTAACAAGTCCACATTATTATCACCGACGCTCCTTGTTGTGATGAAAGTTTAAGGGCAATGAACTCCTGCCCCCACCCCCCCGGGTAATTCTACCTCCATGGGTTATCAGACTGAAGTGCGAGTACCAAATTTAGATGAATGCTAACGTTAGTTCTCAAACGCCTTGGAACTCATGTACACTGTCAGTGTGGATCGTATGTACACACGTACATCATGTATGTCCATGGCAGTACATACGCGTCACCTAGTTCTAGATCTAACGTTAAGAGGTCATGATTTCGCAATTCATTACTAACACTGTAACATTCGCCGTAGCAGACGACCCTTGGCGACATTTTGTAATTAGTAAGGACAAAAATCAAACTCACAGACCCTCCTTGTTGTGATGAAAGTTTAAGGGCAATCAACTCCTCAACACGTTTGACATGCAGCTAATATATAAGTAGTTAAATTCTGTCTATTTACACAAAATATTTCATACTGTGACGCAACGGTCGGTGGGGGCGCTATCGCAACTCCGTGGTGGTACGGTACAAATAAATTAATGTCTTCCCAATAAATGCACGGGTCCGGGTACGTTGGGTTTCATTTCATTTCATTTCATTTCATTTAATTTCTTATTTCACTTCTTATTTCACAGAGCAGAAACAATCACAAACACAACGGTAAAAAACAATTAGAGAAAAATATAAAATACATATACATGATGAAAATAAGGTAAACATGACAAAAGTTGACAGCACCCTGTAGGATTACCATTAATGCGAACCAAATCACAATTTAGTGGCTCTCCATAATGCTGCCAAACATTATCAAACAATATAATAAAATATAATATAATATAAAAAGCCAAATAAAAATAAATCAAACAAGTACAAACAAAATAAAACGACAAAAAGGAACATAAAGCATTAGTACAAAAGAGTGTTATCAGCGGCGTAGCCAGGACTTTTTCGTTGGGGGGGGGGGGCACAGGGGGAATTGCTTTTCAGTGGGGGGCCCAGGGGTTATGGGTTTTTTCCCTTTATTTGTCTTTTCTGTTTTTTGGGCACTATGAGGATTTTTCAATGGGGGGGCACCTGGGAGGGGGGGGGCACTGGAAATTTGTAGGGGAAACGTGCTCCCCCCCTCACGCCCCCCGTGGCTACGCCGCTGAGTGTTATGTTGGCAAGTCCAAATTTGTACCTGGGGACAGGATATGTTTACGCAGTTCAGTTATGAAAGGTAATAAACCAGATATGATTAACTCCTTAACATTTAAAGGCAGACCTTCCCACAGTCTAGGAAATCTGGAGAAGAGTGAATGATGTAAAGCATTTGTTCTTGATCTCTGGTGATGAAATTTAATAGTTTCGACATGTCTAGTGTTAACTTTAATAAACCTGTGAACATCAATATCAAAGCAATTATACAAACACTTTATAACAAATGAAATAGAAAGCAAATGAATTCTGTTAAGTAAAAACGGTAATCCTAATTGAATACATCTAGCTGGGTAACTTATTTCATTATCAGGGTTAAGAGTGGTTCTTCTTGGAAGTCCAAGACAAGACCGAGTAAAACGCCTTTGAACTCTAGTTTCCTGGTGGGTGCGAAGGCACGGACACCGCCGGCAAACAGGGGCTGCATACTCAAGAATTGGCCGACAAAGAGAACAATATAATTTAACAAGTATGTCAGGATCTTTGCTCTTAACAACCTTCTAATAAAACCAGATAATTTGGATGTTTTACATACAATACTATTAATATGAGGTTTCCAGTCAAGATCACGTGAAATAATGATACCGAGGTATTTATAGGCCCTAACTATTAACAATTTCAAGAGTATCTGACCCCATTTTGTAAATACGTTGAAATGGATGTTTAGACCGTGTTACTGTCATAAGTTTACATTTCTTTACATTAAGAGATACAGCTGATAAATATTTTTACTGAAGAGATGGACTACAACGTAAGAACTAAAAATGTCGCCTGTCTAACAGTTTCAACAATTTATTTACATCTCAACACAAAATAAGTTAGCATTAACCATCATACAATAATGTGCTCATAACTCCGTCATTACTTTAAACGTAGCCATCCGCTTTAAGCTAATGAATAATTACTCCGCCAGTCCCAGACTGGGTTATCGTCAGCTACCAGCTGATGAATGGAAAAGGGGTCCTAACCCTATATACCTTAGGTTTTTGTTGTGCCCCATTAATTTTTGCCGTGTCTCCTCCCTTACTCAAAACCGCCTCTTAGGCTTCGTTATATCGGATAGATTATATTTGAATCTGTAAATGGGAGGTGTGTCTGTCATCTGTTTTGTTTTTCTGCATGAATTAATACATGTTTTCTAAAGCTTAGGCCTACTCCAAATATTGTTTGAACAAAAAGTACATTAAATCTTAGTTATAGCGCCCCTTTGCGAAAAACGTAATATTCTATTGCGTAAGTAGTAAGTACCACAGAGTAAAATAATATAGGCATTATATATATTTATCTCTATACGTAATAATAATAATAATGAACAGTTCTTATATAGTGCATAGCACTGTTGTTGACTCGAGTCGGTGATTCAGACTCGAGTCCGACTCGAGTCGCCAATTTTTGTGACTTGCGACTTGACTTGACTTGGACAAAAATGACTTGGGACTTGACTTGACTTGAGTAAATTTGACTTGACGACATTGCAAGTCATCATGTATTTTAGTTTGTTTTATTACATGTATTTTTCTGGTCAATCCGGCCACGGCAGCCGAATACTTTTCTGACGGGAAAAAAATGCCGTCGCGAATCTATACGTAATACATAATAATAGTGTATACTGTACACGTATGTGCCTTGTACTGTAAAGTGTACACTACATGTCTAGTCTTCAACACAATCCGTCGTAGTGGAAGAAGTGGGTTATTACTGGTAAAGGCATTGCATTAATATTCAAAATAATTTATACAAACGGCTGGAACGAGTTTATAGCGACATTGTTAATTGTATTAAGAATTTGTGTTGAACAAATTATCGCAAATTTTTCGTAAAACAAAACCGAATAGCTATTTTGACTCAAATTATGTATATTATGTGTGTAATCATTAAAGGGTACATGTTTAAAAAAAAAATGTTTTACTCCGTAGAAAGGGAATTTTAAAATATTTTACGAACGTAATTTTTAAATTCTCCTTACATCACCTATGCAAGCGTTGTCAGAGTTGTCAACACAGAATCAGTAATGATTTCATGCACAACGCCACTGGAGTCCGTGATTTTAACAAATGTATTGTTTGTGACAATTAACAGCCACCAAATAACTAAGAAGCAGCAATTACTAGTTTTTGGGGCGTATACAAAATTTATCTTCTTCCAAATTACCAAATTCCGAGGCCCATATAAGAGTGTAAATTACCATCCGTCGGTTTCCGTCCTGGGAGAAAAATGAATTGTCCCGCGTGTAACAGCTTCAACCGTCTGCAAATTTTCGTACAAATATTGAAATGAACCACTCTAAATACATGTTACCTACGCTAGATTGATAATTTTCAGATTAAAAAAAAATAAAACCTCAATCGCTTCTTTCTATACTTTCCACACAACCCCCATAATTTCTGGAGCGAATTGATGAAAAACTACCTGGTTCCCTGTTTTGTAAATAACATTGAATTCAGATGCGGACACCAACAAAAACAATGACGCACTGCACAATTTGTGAAGCGTTAATGTCATACTTGGCAGGTTTGACAGATTTGTTTGTGAGTTTCTGGTCTTCAATAGTCATTATTTTATTTACCTCCCATCATGTTATCACTTGTTTTTCATTTATTTTATTCAATCAGCAACTTATATTAATGAAGTAAAATACGTCTAAACATCTTCAATAAAGTGTCAATCTTTAGGCCTACAGTGTACATTTGAGCCTATACGTTTCACCATACATTTCCCTTCACATGTACTACACGATACATGGTACACGTGTGTGCGTTTGTATAGTTTTTTAGAAAATATTGCCCGATGATTACAGCGAGGTTTCGCGGCTAATTCGAGATAAATGTGTCAATTATGTATATCCTATAAACAACAAATGACAAACACTGGATTTATTCTCACTACAAAGACAGGGAACATGACAAACCGAACATTATTATAGGCAAAAAAAAAAAAAAGTCTCCGGTTTCTGGTGATCTCCGTGCGCGTGGCCTCAGCTAGACCTGCACGTCGGCATTTTATTTTATTATTTTTTGCTATGAAACGATGTCCAATCGCAGCCACACTTTTTCACATAGGGGATAGGGGTATAAACGATTTGTGAGTCCTCTCTTAGCCACCATACTTTGTATAATGGGAAATTTGGTCCCCGCCTATACATGTAAAAACAATTTAAACAAAACAAAACAAACAAAAAACAAAATCGCGTCACCGCACCAATTTTGAAACTGGAGACTTTTTTAGCCTTAATCGGGACGATAAATGACTTGTGACTTGACTTGACTTGAGAAAATTTGACTTGTGACTTGACTTGACTTGGGAAAATTTGACTTGTGACTTGACTTGACTTGAGAACATTTGACTTGTGACTTGACTTGACTTGAGAAAATTTGACTTGTGACTTGACTTGACTTGAGAAAATTTGACTTGTGACTTGACTTGACTTGGGAAAATTTGACTTGTGACTTGACTTGACTTGAGAAAATTTGACTTGTGACTTGACTTGACTTGAGAAAATTTGACTTGTGACTTGACTTGACTTGGGAAAATTTGACTTGTGACTTGACTTGACTTGAGAACATTTGACTTGTGACTTGACTTGACTTGAGAAAATTTGACTTGTGACTTGACTTGACTTGAGAAAATTTGACTTGTGACTTGACTTGACTTGAGAAAATTTGACTTGTGACTTGACTTGACTTGGGAAAATTTGACTTGTGACTTGACTTGACTTGAGAACATTTGACTTGTGACTTGACTTGACTTGGGAAAATTTGACTTGTGACTTGACTTGACTTGAGAAAATTTGACTTGTGACTTGACTTGACTTGGGAAAATTTGACTTGTGACTTGACTTGACTTGAGAAAATTTGACTTGTGACTTGACTTGACTTGGGAAAATTTGACTTGTGATTTGACTTGACTTGAGAAAATTTGACTTGTGACTTGACTTGACTTGGGAAAATTTAACTTGTGACTTGACTTGACTTGAGAAAATTTGACTTGTGACTTGACTTGACTTGAGAAAATTTGACTTGTGACTTGACTTGACTTGGGAAAATTTGACTTGTGACTTGACTTGACTTGAGAACATTTGACTTGTGACTTGACTTGAGAAAAAATGACTTGGTTACAACACTGGTGCATAGTGCCTTCGAGTAAAAGTCTCTATGCGCTTTACTTATCCCAACTGACTCTCAAAATCATATTACAAAATTCTACAATGAACCCACATTTACTTATTAAACGAGTATGTTGTAACATGTTTGTTCACCGTAGAACCTAGTTTTAACAAAATGGATATAATCAAAAGATCTCTATATCAGCTGACCTAAGATTTCGTGTAGTCCTATATTCTCTAATCAAATCTATTAGGTATGCAATGTTAACAATAATATTTTGTACTCTATGCGAGATTTAATAGGCAGCCAATGAAGGCTATACGTAATACCGGAGTTTATTTGAACGTGTTCACATAAACCGAGCCGCTGAGTTCTGTATGACCTGAAGCTTCTGTAGTTGGGAATCAGCCAAGCAATACAAGAGATTATTACAAGTGCCAACAAATTGGGTGATAGCGCCCCCTTGTGGTAAAACATGTACGGCGGTAAACATAAAATTAAGACGTCTTACAGATTTTCCCAGTGAAACCAAGTTGGTCATTGAATATCAAGCCAAAAAACACTGACAAACACATGTTTGTGGGAAAAAACGATGACCGATTACTTGATAGTCGAATAAAAAAACATGATAATGGAGGCAACCAGTGGCGTAAATCCGTGTCGAAAAAAAGGGGTGGGGCTATGATATTGAAATTGATGTTCGCGTTGTTTTAATACAAACGGACCATAAATATTTAAACAAACCAAAATTCCCCATTTATTAAATTATTAGCCTATTATTTATCACCGCATTAAAAATTGTGTGTGTGTGTGTGTGGGGGGGGGGGGGGGTAATCCTATGGACCATCCCCCGGGCCAAAAAGTGGGGGTATATATCCTCTATCCCCGAGAGTTACGCCCATAAGGGGAACACAGTGTCCCCAGCTTTTTTCTATTTTTGTTCTGTAAAAAAGAATTGCAACTGTACACTTCCCATTAAACATTCGTATTCTAATATTGAATGTTGGACTTAATAATCAACAGCCTTGAATTACTATGATTATTCAGACATGATTTGCTTCGGAATTAATTTGATAATTAAAAAGAAAAAATACAAAATACAACCAATTATTTTTATAACCCAAAATAAAACAATTCCAGACAGACTTTGAAATGAACTCAGATTCGAGCGTGTTTACCACTATGCTTCCAAGCAAATCCAAACCTTGGCTGAATTAATTATAGAAGTACATTTATATAAAAGCTTATAGAAGGTAATGGCAATTCTTCTCTGAATAAATAATATGGCGTATAAATAATACCGGCTTACCCACCCCGCTGAGTTCTTATATTGGGGGTGGGGGGGGGGGAAGATTTGTCAGGGCACTTTGACGGCAAACTTATTTGCCACCGACCCTCCCCTTTGCACACATATCCATTCCGTATACAATACACATTAATATCATAATGTATAATATAGCCAGTGAGAAATATCGGGAAAGTGACTGTCTGACGTCATTATACTAAGTCATTAACGGTCATTAGCCTCTGTGTACATGAAACGAGTAATACAATCAATTATAAATGATTTGTACTCTTTATATAAAGCAGGTTATGCCATGTGAACAAATAAATTGGTGATTGTCCTCACAAAACAAATATGTTTAGGGACGTTTTTTCTCCAGTTATACAAAAACGTTACTTTTACTGCGATTTTGTTTTTGGGGGATTTTTTTGGTCGGTCGGGTCTAGGGATAATATTCCGTTGAAATCTTTGGGAGGGAGGCGCGATCAGAATTTCCTTTTATCATTAGACCAATAATTTGGCTAAGTGAAGAAATAAAACGATTAATGCCAAATCGGGTCGAGTCAAATCCAGTAGGTTGGGTAAGGACGATCACCAATCAATTAAGTTGTTTAGTTTTTACATTAACAAAATCAAGTCATCCAGACCAATAACGTATGTTCCACACAAATTACATTTTCCATTGATTTTATTTTAACATTTACACATTCAGATAGGATAAACATTGATATTATTTTTAGCAGATTTAAATAGAAATAGCAAGTTATATATATTTTTTGTACATATTTGAGATTTAATCAAGAAGCAGTATTTTTCCAGAAATTCCTTCGCATTTGCATGATGTGTATAATTTGTATAATTTTATATGGGCAGCGATACGGTGGTGTGGGGACGGGAGGGGATGTCCCCCAGTGTGTATGGGCAGGTAATAGCATTACCTCCAATGATAAGAGCGCACACATGATTACATTATGAAATTGTTTTATCTATATAACAATTAGCGTAGTTATAATTTAGCCACATTTTTTCTTAAGATCTTCGACATCAGAAAGCACTGAGCATACAATGCTTCATACATTACGTTGGTGTAAGGGCAAAATCAAATCAATTGTTTATCACCCAAAGCAATAATTTAATCAATCTATACATTTCTAGCGTATTTGTTTTAGGTTTGATTTCACAAATATTTAACCCAAAAAAGATGTCAAAATTCTAAAAATATTTCGGGATTTACCGTGGGGGTGGGGGAGGGATAGTTACCGAGTGGTCGTGGTCGTGGTGGTGGTGGTGGTGGGGGAGGGGTGGGGTGGAGTGGGGAGTTATATCATGTGCCCTGCTCCCTACTGCCCCCAAATCGTATTCAAGAAATAGCTGTCACTTGTTCAATCACTTCCTTTAAAGGGACAGTCTCGTCACGATCAACAGGGCATGGAATCGGAGTGCTAGTTTTAGATTTACTCATTGACTGAAAATAATACCCAACATGATAAGGTCATATTACTGTTGCTGCTGCATAAATGCGCATAATTTCAGTCACTGTGTTCATCTTAAACTAGGACACCGATTCCATGCCCTGTTTAAAGTCGGCTCTGTTGTTGATGTCATTGTCCCTTTAAACGAAGGTACATCATTAAAAGGAAGGTACAACATTGTATAATGTTGGCAAAACTTCTAATAGTATTCTTACTCTTTTTGTACCAATAAATACATTATTCAACCAACATGTGAAAGTTTCAGCTCAATACGGAGTCTAAGTCATGGGACAAGTGTTAAAAAAATCCACAATTATTACTGAAAACACAAAATGTGCATATTTGGTCATGTTTTCTCTGAAATGAGAACACCTTTGATAAAATAATGTTCAGACTGATTGATACCTTTACCAACTTCATATCAAGTTAGCTTTCAGATAATAATATTTGGTATATCTGGGCAATCAGACAGTTACCAATGTTGTAAATGTACCTTCCCTTTAAGCAAACAAATTCTTTCTTTTGTTTTTAGCAAAGGAATTCCTAAAGAAAGTATTACTTACGAGCAAAAATAAGCATACTAGTTGATCTTAAATAATAATCTGAAAATATCAAATAATTGTGAATTAAAATTAGTATGAAATTATGTAAACATGTTCACCCTTACAATTGTTTTTGTTTTATATGCCTAAATGATGAACGAACACTGTCAAATTACTTTTCTTGGTAGAAAGTCATGTTACAGCATTCAGTGAACCATTTCTGAAAATAAACTTTGTACCTTATTTTTTGTAACCAATGTATATCCTGTGACACAAGGGGCGCCAAATATCGCCCAAATATGCTCTAATCGATGTATGATTGCTGTAAACCATAATCATGTGTAGTGGTATTTTAGCTAGGTCTGAAATTGTTTGTACATTTTCATAATTTTATCAGAAAGCGAACGAACTTTCATTTTATAGAAGAAGCTTTATTTTTTTTAAATTTCATAATCCTCATGAAGTATAATGGAACATAACCTTATTTTCCATTGGTTTATATTTTTTAGAGAATGCTTATACACTTGTTTCTAGTCCACAAAACATTAAGCTCGCAATGATGGCGCCCTGCATCCCCAAGAGGAAAATATACTGATGTGTATCGATGAATATATGTTGGCTTTGATAAGGCCATCAATAAAAAATGTCTCCGGTTTCTGGTCAGAGGTCGGCTTCAAAACCGTTTTTGTTTTTTGGTAATATTTTTGTTTTAAGTGATACATGTTAACATGTATACGCAGTTATTGTAACCAGACCGAATTTCCCATAACAAAGTATGGTGGCTAAGAGATTCTGCACAAATCGGGCAAATGTTCATACCTCTATGTGAAAAAGTCGTTTAAAACACAGAGCGACAGAATTCCAATCGATCCAGCAATTTTGGCTGCAATTGGACATCGTTTCATAGCAATAAATAAATAAATAAATACATACTGTTTACGCGCGGATCTGAGGCGACGCTTGTGAAGACCAAAAACCGGATATTTTTTTGTTTGGCCTAACAAAGGACTAAATACTGTGAAATACTAAACAAAGCTAATGAAAGTTAAACATTTTATATAAATGTTGTATACAATTAAAGGCACAATATTTTTGAAAAAAATATTTTTAAATTCTAAAATATATTTTGAGATTTAACTACCCCATACATTTTTTCGATTCAATTCGATTCAAATGATACTTTAAATTCAGTTAATTTCAATTCTCCCTATAAACTTAAAATGTTCGATTGAATTCAAATTCAATTTAAGTAAAATTAATTCTTTGCTTTATTCATGCAATAGTTTTTAAACTTTTGGTTTGATTTTTATTCGAACAAAATATTTATTTTTAAATATTTTGTGTTTCGTAAGTTAAATCTCAATATATATCCTAACTTTATACAGTGATAACTTTCAATAATTATTGAACTGTGTTGTTGAATACTTGGTTATGTTCGCAATGCAAATGCTGCAATTTGTTGTTTTTCCATACCGTAGAGAGAATGTTTGTCTTAAAGTTGGCTATAAATATTTCCCATTATTTTGTTTGTAATTTTAAGAGAATGCTTATTTGTTAATATTCCACAAAACATTACGCTTGCAATGTTGGCGCCCTGCATTCCCCAAGACTAATGTGATAAATGAATATTGTGTAATATTCAATCTGTGATGATACAGGGCTGAATACTGTGAAATACTAGACAAAGCTAATGAAAGTTATACATTTTATATAAATATTGCATACAATTAAAGGCACACGATCTTTTAGATAATTACTTTAATTAAAATATATTTCGAGATTTAATTTCGCCTATAAACTTAATTTTGTTAGATTCAATTCGATTAAAATGGCATTTCAAATTCAATTCATTTCAATATCCCCTATAAACTTAAAATGTTCGGTTCAATTCAAATTTAATTTAAATAAAATCCATTATTTGCTTTATTCATGCAATAGTTTTTAAACTTTGATTTTTATTCAAACAAAATTATTTTTGGATATTTTATTTTCATTATAAATTAAATCTCAATATATATCCTAATTTACACTGGTAACTTTTAATATTCATTGAATTGTGTTATTGAATAATTGGTTATGTTCGCAATGCATAATTTATGCATATTCTGCAATTGTTGAAATTACATTAACATTTGTCATTCTTTCTGTATAGGTCTAAATGGTCATATTACTTTTCTTGGTCAAAATGTTGATGAGAATGTCCTGTTACATCATTCAGTGAACCATTTCTGAAAATAGACTTTGTTCATTATATTTTGTCCTGTGGCAAAATTATTGTATGATAGTCGCTGTAAACCATAATCATGTCTAGTAGTAATTTAGCTAGGTCTAAAATTGTTTGTACATTTTCATAGTTTTATCAGAAAGCGAACTTTCATTTTCTAGAGAAGCTTTAATTTGTTTTTATTTTTATTTCATAATCTTATGAAGTATAATGGAACATAATAACCTTATTTTCCATTATTTTGTTTGTATTTTTAGAGAATGCTTATTTGTTAATAGTCCACAAAACATTACACTTGCAATGCTATTCAATCGATGTTATTGATGGTTCGGATAACACAGGGCTCAATACTGTGAAATACTAAACAAAACTAATGAAAATTAAATATTTTATATAAATATGCATACAATTAAAGGCACAAGATATTTTAAATAATTACTTTTAAACTCTAAAATATATTTCGAGATTTAACTTCCCCTACATTTTGTTCGATTCAATTCGATTCAAATTTAATAAAATTTAACTTCCGTTATGAACCTAGAATTTTCTGTTATTTTATTTTTGATTCATTATATTAATGAAATTCATTATTTTCTTTATCGATTTTGATATTTTTTGTTTGAAAAAACAAAATTAATTAGTTTTTAATATTTTGTTTTCATTATCAGTTAAATCTCAACATATATTCCTATATTACACTGATATCTTTAAGATTCATTATAAACTATGATGTTGAATAATATGTAATGTTCTCAACGCATATTTTATGCCTATGCAACAAATTATTGTTTGTCTGTAGAGATGAGGTTTGTATTAAATTTCCCTTGATTATTTCTTCATGAAACTGAAAGTGACTGTGCAAAATACATCATCACAAATACCATAATAATCATTACCACTAAGACATATCCATTATTGACGAAATATTACATTCTAATATATCAAGCACATCGATTGTAAGCAAAATGGTTGAGAAAAGATTTATTATCAGACTGTATGTCTTCTAAGAGGTCGTGAATATTTGTCCCTTTAAATTTGAAATGCAATATTTAGCTGTATTGATAGACAGTAAAGGCCAATGTTACACATACATTTAATGACTCCCGTGCAGCGGATTATTTTCATTTCACTATTTGATGCTCATACCATAAATCCCACATAATGCCCTGATACTCGTTAGTTCATTCAACCATTCAACAACTAAACCCATACCAATTTTTTTCCCCCACACATCGCATTATTGCCATTTGACTATATGCTATTTGATGCCCATCCCATGTATTCCATCTAATGCCGCTGGGGTATTCACCATTAAGTGTATCAGATGTAGGATTGTCCCCTGTACAACGATTAAACCACCAACCTCCCTGTAATAACCTTGCACAAGACTCAGTATCCTTATCATTGTCTCTGTCGTATGTTGAGAACTGTGTGCCATTTGCAGACTGAAGAGGTTGTGGACCTTGACAGGAAAAAACAAAAATATAATGATGTAAATAAAAGTTATGGCTCAACATTAGAAAACCCCAAACGAAATTTGTAATGTTAAAATCAATCAGATATGTTCTTAAATGTACACGATGAAAGCTTGTATAATTAGTTGTATAATATCAGATGCTTTGTGTATTACTCACTGTCTTTGTCAGGATACAAAGTAATCTTTTTGAAAATTTCAAGTGTTTTTTTTTTCGAGGAAAAAACATAATGTAAATGATCATGCCCGGAGTTATGGCTCAACATTAGGAAACGATTCATGTAAACAGCAACATAAACCCTAAAACCAAATGTATAATGTTGGAATCTAGCAGATGTTTTTTGAAAAATGTAATTCTCAAACTGAATGAATTTATAATGCCTGATATAAAGTGTGCATGGGTGGCGATCCCAGGGGGACAGGGGTCATGTCCTCCAATATATATGACAGGGAGACGGTAATAATAATGTCCCCCAATAAACGTATTTAGACTATTTTGTTTCCAAACATCTCTCCATGTCCATTATAGGTTACACTAGTAGCCTATCTAATTTAATATAAATAAAGAAATTAATACAAAATCGGTGATTTTACGTGGGGGAGGTTGGTTGAGGTCATTTGTCCAACTCTACACCCCCAATCGTAACAACATACATGTATCAACGCCACTGGTTTTGTGTATTGCTAACTGCCTTTGTCAGGAAACCAACTTAGTAATCTTTAAAAAACATAAAGAAACGGAATATAACCAGCAACATAAACCCTAAAACGAAATGTTTAATGTTTGAATCTTGCAGATGAAATTTGATGTTTTATTATTATTTGACAGTTTTTGCATTGCTCCATTTCAATAATGAAAGTAAACTCATCGAACATATTGATACATTTTTGGAGTTTTAAAAAATACTGTTTTTTCGAATGCAATGCAAAAGGGACCAAACTCGTGACGAATTAATTTATATTTTTAAATTTCAACCAATCAGAGTAATGACCGTTAACAGTATGTGCATGATCATTCTTGAAAAGTAAATTTGTTGCATACCAATGTCGCTGTAGAAGTCCATGCTTTCTGTCCCAATACCCAGTTTGTAATTGTCGTTAGAGGACATTATGCTGAAAGGCTTAATATACCGAACACCCCTGGTGCCATCTGTATCCTTCAGTTCCACACGTATCGCCCACTCTCCCTCTCTTGTCAGATTATGGAGTGCGTCGTTCCCTCTCCAGTGGTCTGACATCAATGAGCCGAATCCGTCCTTGTACTCGTTCCAGCTTCGAGTGAAATTCTCAGACCCATCTTCTCGCCTCTGAATCACCTACAGTATTACAAGTCAGTAATATTGAACAAGTGTCAATAGAGAATTCAATGTATTTGAGCCACCTCATCACATCAATATTATTAATCAGCGACAGATCCATAATGGTGGTCGGGGGTAGGGCTGTGCCGGGTATCCAGGTATCCGGATACCCGACCGAAACTGTCATTACCCGGTTCCATTTTTCGGTTCCAATTACCCGTAAACGACTTTTTAAAATTCGGACTTAACATTTGAGCGGAGTGAACATAAATCTGTCACTCTTGAACAATGTAATGTTTACACTTTTACAGACAATTATCTTTAAATTCAAGAGATTACACTCCAATAAAGCCTTTGTAGTATTTTATGGACATTTTCCATACACTGTTCTCCAAGTGTTTGTGATACATTGTTTTCGCGATCACGACCAGAAACAAGTTTTTGGCTTTGATCATTGGTTGAGTGTATTTAATGTTTTCACGAGTTAAGATGTGTAATAGTCACGTGACTGTTTCCAGCAAGCTTGATCTGACTTCCTGCTAGGTCATGATTGGTTTCATGATAGTGAATTATAAAAAGTAACAAAATGTTGTTCAAAAATGATTGAATGATTGAAAGGAATGTCGTGGCCGAGCGGTCTAGCTTACCGGACTCAAGTTCTGGTGTTAGCAGCAGAATGTGGGTTCGAATCCCGGCCGTGACACTTGTGTCCTTGAGCAAGAAGACACTTAACCATAATTGCTTCTCTCCACCCAGGGGTTAAATAGGTACCTGTGAGGGCAGAGTTGGTTGATTAGCCCTATATGCGCTGTAATGGCAGCAATTGAGCTGTATACTCCCCAGGGAGCTGACATGGTTTCAGGAATGATTTATGAGCCTTATGAGCAGGGGTAATAATATAATGCGCCTTGAGCACCACTCAGTTGGTGGATACGTGCGCTATATAAGTCCACACATTATTATTATTATTATTATTATTACAAGCTATTTATACAAGTTTACTACTCACGAGTAAGTTCCATTTGGCATTGTAAATGTCACGTTTCTGAACACGTTTACTACTCACGAGTAAGTTACATTTGGCATTGTAAATGTCACGTTTCTGCACAATTTTACTACTCACGAGTACGTTACATTTGGCATTGTAAATGTCGTGTTTCTGCACAAGTTTACTACTCACGAGTAAGTTACATTTGACATTGTAAATGTCGTGTTTCTGCACAAGTTTACTACTCACGAGTAAGTTTGGCATTGTAAATGTCATGTTTGGGGTGTAAGGGGTGCTCAGACGCTTGGCATTTACATACAGTAATGCTGAGACCAGATAGCCCTTCATGGGTGAAAGGTGAAATTTAAGTAGCCTGCTGGTGAACCGTAGAACACTCAAGTCAACCTCCCCTCCTAGCGGTGCACCCTGGAAACTAGCTCATTACGGTCCTAGGCTAACGAGGCTCTGGCTATGGGAAGGAAAACCCAGAAAAACAACCTACTGCGGCGGGCGAACAACTCCCAGTTCAATACTGTGACGCAACATCCCTATGGAGGGATTGTCGCGCGGACGGCCTCTGACCGGAAAAGTCCCCGAGCGGTTAGGAACGTATCCGTTGGGATAGCAGTATACCGTCCCGATGAATGAATACAACTGCTCTGAGACCACCCTATGAAAAGGGACACTAGGATGCAAGTTGTTGTGTAATATGTGTAACAAATAATACTGGTTTATTAGCAAACAATAAGGCACCTCACCTGGAGGTGACCAAGTCCTTAAATCACAAGAAAACAATCATCAATACAGGAAATCCTTATAATTACATGAAAATCTATGGCACCTCGATGAGGGGTCACTGGCACACCACTAATGCACCTCACGGGAGAGGGGAGCTTAACACCACATATGGCACCTCTCACCTGAGGGGTCACCACAAGTACACAATTATAATCTCTATATCTTTAAGCTAAGTGCTAGTCCAGATGCATCAATATAAGGGGCTTTACTGTCTTTGTACTGGAGGTGCACAGCAACAGACACCACACAGGCCAATGAAATTACAAAGGAGGGGCAGCTACCCCACATCGACTCCTGCAACCCAATACACATACAACGGGGCCCCTCAGCTCGAGGAACACCTACTCGTATATTTCCCAAGTCTGAATTAATGGTTTATGCAACACATGCAACCCTTAAATCCCTCTGGTAATTACAACACATGCAATTACAGCTCGACTAGAGAACCGATACACAAGCCCCAGTGAGGTGACACCTAGCCCCTCACGACACCTCGAAAACACGTGCAACGGATGCACGGCACACAGAATTTCTCGACAGTAAGGCACCTTACAAAGTATTAAGTACAACACATGCACAATATACAATGCTCCTGGACTTACCACTTATATAGCACTACACCCTCGGGCTTATGACTTGAAAGTACGGATCTCTTTTACGACTCTAGACTGTCCGAGCTAATTATATTATTGCGACTGCTCTCTACAAGTTCACGGCAACAACTGACCCCAAATCTACATACAATGCAATGCGCTCTGCGCTCCAAAACTGGTGCTCGCTGGCTGCGTGCTGCGGCATCGCCTAATCGCGCACGGAACCAGCGAATCCCTCACCAAGGTTATACCATTATATACAAGGGTAGAACATACAAACTGCTGTTGCGTCACAATACTTTGTTACAGAAACTGCAAGATTCAACTACTTTACAGTAGATACTAACAATGGCTACGAGGAGGCGACGGTCCAGATGCCAGTAGATGATAGCATTGTGGACAGTATGACACCATTGGATCAAAGCCCTCGGGAAGTTCAATGGCCGACTACGTCGCTAACTGGGCCAAAAGCGATTACCAATAATAGGATGTTGGAATGTGAGAACATTATACACCATAGGAAAAGCTTCCCAGCTTGCAAATGAAATGGGTCGATATGGCATTGATATCCTGGGTGTTAGTGAATGTAGATGGACAGGACATGGAAAGGTGAAGCTGAACAATGGTGAAAGTATGATTTTCTCCGGAAGAGAGGACAACCTACACCATCAGGGAGTTGCAATAATGATGTCCAAGAAAGCAGAACAGACACTGCTTGAGTGGAAACCGATTAATGAAAGGATAATCTATGCAAGATTTTATTCTAAATTCATGAAAGTATCAGTCCTGCAAGTATATGCACCTACAAATGAAGCTAATGATGAAGACAAAGACAATTTTTATGAACAACTGCAGTCAGTTATTGACAGAATCCATAAGCATGACATACTAATTGTGATGGGGGATTTAAATGCCAAAGTTGGACAAAATAATGAAGGATATGAGAGCATCGTGGGGAAACACGGCTTAGGTGCGAGGAATGACAATGGTGAAAGGTTGGTTGACTTCTGCTCTCTCAATAACCTTGTAGTAACTGGAACCATCTTCCCACACAGAACAATACACAAACAAACATGGACCTCTCCCGGTGGATACATAAGGAACCAGATTGATCATGTCCTTGTGAGCAGACAACACAGATCATCAGTTCAAGATACCAGAGCTATGAGGGGTGCTGATATATACAGTGACCATCAACTTGTCCACACAAAGTTGAAAATAAAAATACGCAAGTAGAAGCAAGTAGGACAGAGCAGAAAAAGTTTGATGTTATTAAACTCCAACGGCATGACATAAGATCAAAGTTTACAGTTGAAATAAGAAACAGATTTGAAGTGCTAGTAGATCATGCTGATGACAGTAGTGTTGAGCAGAAATGGCAGAATTTTGAGAATGCTTACAGAGAGACGGCAAAGAATACCCTTGGGTACAAGAAAAAAGGTCAGAAACCCTGGATTACTAAAGAGTCATGGGAGTTAGTAGAGGAAAGAAGGAAACTGAAGAGCAACATTGAACAGACAAAGTCAACCAGAATAAAGCAACATCTTAAAAGTGAATATCAAAGAAAGGACAAAGAAGTCAAGAAAAGTATGAGAAGAGATAAGAGGCAGTGGGTAGATGACCTGGTATCTCAAGCAGAAAGAGCAGCAGGAAATGGCAGAATGAAAGAGTTATATGAGATAACAAGAGCTCTAACCAACGAGAAAGGCAAAGCAAGTAATGCTGTAAAAGATATAGATGGGAACCTTCTAACAGAAGAGTCAGAAAGAAAGAGAAGATGGAAAGAGCATTTTGAAGATATACTCAACAGACCAATGCCAATTAACCCAATAACAGATGACGAATTGAGTGTTGATGAAACTATCGATGACATTAGTATTGAATACATTTCAAAACCAGAATTTACAACAGCCATAAAGAAGCTCCGAAATGGTAAAGCAGCTGGTAAGGATGAAATTACAGCAGAACTGTTAAAGACAGACATACATACATGTACGACAGTGGAATGGTTACATGAACTATTCATGACAATTTGGGACCAAGAAGAAGTACCAAAAATGTGGAAACAAGGTCTTATCGTAAAGCTGCCCAAGAAAGGTGACTTAACAGAATGCGGCAATTGGCGGGGCATAACACTTTTATCTGTTCCATGTAAAGTTTTCAGCAGAGTGCTGATAGACCGAATCAGAGATGGTATTAACAACAAATTAAGGAATGAACAGGCTGGATTTAGACAAGGCAGAAGTACAGTGGAACAGATTTTTATTCTAAGAAATATAATAGAGCAAGCTGTTGAGTGGCAGTCAACGTTATATATTACATTTGTTGACTTTGAAAAAGCCTTCGACTCGGTACATAGAGAGAGTCTATGGAAAATCATGGCTTGTTATGGTATTCCAACAAAGATTCTTAGATTGATCAAGTCCCTATATGAAGATAATGAATGTGCTGTGTTAGATGAAGGTGAACAATCAGAATGGTTTAAAGTAAAGACGGCAGTTAAACAAGGAGACGTAATGTCAGGCTTCATCTTCCTGATTGTGGTGGACTGGATAATGAAGAAAGCAGTCGATGGGAATAGAACGGGTTTAAGATGGAAATTTACTTCAAAGCTGGAAGACCTCGATTTTGCGGATGACATCGCTCTCCTGTCATCAAGCATTCACCACATGCAACATAAAGTAACTAGGGTACAGGACTTCGCAGCCAGAACTGGTCTGAAAATAAACACTAAGAAAACGGAGGTGCTGAGGATCAACAACAATTCCAACAACAGAATCACACTAGGAGCTCAACAATTAACTGATGTTGATAGATTTACATACCTAGGGGCCAGCGTCAGCAATAAAGGTGGTGGAGCAGAAGACATACAATATAGGATTTGCAAAGCAAGAGCTGCATTTATAAAACTAAAACAAGTCTGGAAGTCAAACAAATTGACATTGAGTACTAAACTTAGACTATACAAAACCTTAGTTGTACCTGTTCTGATATACGGCTGTGAGACATGGAAAATCAATGAAAGTGACAACAATAAGCTTGACGTTTTCCAATACAAGTGTCTCAGATGGATACTGAAAATCAGATGGCCATATGTCATCTCTAACACAGACTTGCTCTATGAAACAGAAATGAAACAAATAATCCTCCAGCATCCATTCATGGGATGATCCTCGAGCAGTCTACTTAAGCAGCAGCATTTTCCAGAGTCCGGCATTCTCCTGAGGACGATCAGAGCATACTGATCGAAACGTCGAGTTGTACCACCAGTTCTTTTCAGAACTAATTACTACTCAATTGAGATTCCACATGGTGTCACCGCAATTAGTCTTACTTAAATAAGTGAGTTGGTGAAGTTCAGAAGGTGGAGTTGGATTGGGCATGTGCTCAGAATGGATGACAGTAGTCACTGCATGACAGCGCTTTCTTGGGCACCCGAAGGAAGGAGGAGGGTTGGACGACCCAAAACAACCTGGAGACGCACAGTGGAGAAAGAAAGGAGCGAACTGGGTTGGAGAACATGGAATGAAGCAAAGCAGGTAGCCAGAGACAGAAAATGCTGGAGGGAGATTCTTGCAGCCTCATGGAACAGCGGGTCCGGAGAGGCTAGGAAGGAAGGAAGGAAATGTCATGTTTCTGCACATGTTTCTGGTCAAGAACTTTTGACGTCAGAAACAAGTTCCCTCCGTGTTCGCTCCACAACACGCCCTACCCCCTCTGATAAGCATGTGACCCAAAGCCTTATAATGATTGGTAACTGTATAGTGTTTATAGTCGATAGTTTGATCGTGCCCGTTATGGTCTGACAATTGTCTAAATAAAAAATAATTTGACAAACACTATTGCTGAAGGTTATTACACAAGTCCAACAGCCCATTGTTCCAAAAGCTTATTTCAGACTACCTATTTATTTTTTCTTCTTCTGTCAGATCATTTAGTCTTACAGTTTATACAGATACAGTTCCAACGCCTTTTATTTTGACTTCTCTACAGTGACAACGAACCATTTATTTAAGCTGATCTGATGTCCAAAGCCCAATATTTTGAAAAACCACTGACCAAATGGTCCATAAATTCAGACAAGAAGTTAGGAATGAGTAGCATACTACATATTTTCCAAAATGACACAATTCACTCTTATGTGTATTGGACTTGTCATTTAGTAGGATTAGTCAAATCAAATGGATGTACATAGTAAATTATATCTTAAATTCATTATCAAAATATGCAATGATCGTATTTGAGGATTCAACCCCAAAATATCCTTAATACATAACGCCTCTGGTTTGTATTAAGTGTTCAGATGCTGCTTAAGTGATAACTTATAGATTTTAATTTAAGAAAGTGTGAAGTTTTTATGTCAATTAATTGCCCGCTTTTTGCTTATTGTACGGGACGTCTTTTCCGCCCGTCCACTAATATTGCCCAGTGAACTCTGACGTAAATACTTGGTATACCCCAACTGTTAGACCAGGTGGATGGTCCGTTAGACCTCTCCCTTCCCCCTCCCCCAAACATTAATATCATTTAATAAACTTCAATATAGCACTTTGTTTACGTTTAGACTACCATGTTTTTAAAAGTTTAAATACTTTCTCCCAAAATTTTCAATTTGCGAGAAAAAATCCAAAATATTGCACAACATTTAACAAATATTCTGAAATGTTGTAAGAATTATTTCATAATTTATTCTGCAATCCGAATGTTTCAAACTATATGATGGATGACGTTCCCCTTTTTTATGATTTCTTCTCTGTATAGCCAATGGACTTTTATAAATGAAGTGGTTTCGAGACGATGAACATTGCCTTATTGTAAGATATGATTCACTCGATATCTCAAATTTACCCAAACCTACTTCCACCCATAAAGTATTATTATAAAAGCAGTACGGCCTTATTTTGGTAAAATGATATAATTATCTCAAAAAGGCCATTTCGCGAAAAATGGGTTTAAAGTTTGAATAACTGCCATTTTATTTTGGAATATGGTATCATGAATACAACACTTTACCTTATTTCCAGCTTTCCCAATAAATGTAAAGGTGACATACACCATTTTTGTTAATTACAGTCACAAACTTTGTATTTTTTAGGCTAACATACAGAGTGTATCTTCCAAATGATTAATTTCCTGATGTTGAGAGTTTCAGAATCGTAAATAGCGCCCTCGCCTGAGTGGGAATGGCTTCATCTCAAAATCTCAAAAAATTCACTTACATCGTTTTACCAAAATAGGGCCGAGTATCTGTCATAACAATCGAAAACCGAATCTTAACTATTTTATTTAATATAATATCCACTTGACTTAATGAATTATTGTGACGTAGCTTTTTTTCTAACAATTTCACGAACAAGACTATGTGCGTTAATCCCGTGGGATCAGGGTATATGTGCTACCACTGTAGTCCAGGGAGATGGTTCATACGATCATCCAACATAATTTTCATTCATAGTAAAACAAACCCACTGTAGTCCAATGAGATGGTCCATACGATCATCCAACATAATTTACATTCACAGTAAAACAAACCCACTGTAGTCCAGGGAGATGGTCCATACGATCATCCAACATAATTTACATTCATTGTAAAACAAACCCACTGTAGTCCAGGGAGATGGTTCATACGATCATCCAACATAATTTACATTCATAGTAAAACAAACCCACTGTAGTCCAGGGAGATGGCCCATACGATCATCCAACATAATTTACATTCATAGTGAAACAGACCCACTGTAGTCCAGAGATGGTTCATACGATCATCTAACATAATTTACATTCATAGTAAAACAAACCCACTGTAGTCCAGGGAGATGGCCCATACGATCATCCAACATAATTTACATTCATAGTGAAACAGACCCACTGTAGTCCAGAGAGATGGTCCATACGATCATCCAACATAATTTACATTCATAGTAAAACAGACCCACTGTAGTCCAGGGAGATGGTCCATACGATCATCCAACATAATTTACATTCATAGTAAAACAAACCCACTGTAGTCCAGGGAGATGGTCCATACGATCATCCAACATAATTTACATTCATAGTAAAACAAACCCACTGTAGTCCAGGGAGATGGTCCATACGATCATCCAACATAATTTACATTCATAGTAAAACAAACCCACTGTACTCCAGGGAGATGGTGAATAATATCAACCAACAAAAATAACATTCATAGTAAAACAAACCCACTGAAGTCCAGGAGATGGTCCATACGATGATCCAACATTATTTACATTCTTATTAAAACAAACCACACTGTAGTCCAGGGAGATGGTCCATACGATCATCCAACATAATTTACATTCATAGTAAAACAAACCCACTGTAGTCCAGGAGATGGTCCATACGATCATCAACATAATTTACATTCATAGTAAAACAAACCCACTGTAGTCCAGGGAGATGGTCCATACGATCATCCAACATAATTTACATTCATAGTAAAACAAACCCACTGTAGTCCAGGGAGATGGTCCATACGATCATCCAACATAATTTACATTCATAGTAAAACAAACCCACTGTAGTCCAGGGAGATGGCCCATACGATCATCCAACATAATTTACATTCATAGTAAAACAGACCCACTGTAGTTCAGGGAGATGGTCCATACGATCATCCAACATAATTTACATTCATAGTAAAACAAACCCACTGTAGTCCAGGGAGATGGTCCATACGATCATCCAACATAATTTACATTCATAGTAAAACAAACCCACTGTAGTCCAGGGAGATCGTCCATACGATCATCCAACATAATTTACATTCATAGTAAAACAAACCCACTGTAGTCCAGTGAGATGGTCCATACGATCATCCAACATAATTTACATTCATAGTAAAACAAACCCACTGTAGTCCAGGGAGATGGTCCATACGATCATCCAACATAATTTACATTCATAGTAAAACAAACCCACTGTAGTCCAGGAAGATGGTCCATACGTGTGGAACATACAGCGCTGCCTTTACAGGTGCCCATTCGTGCCCTTCATTCGGCTGATTCCCCATTTCATTCGGCCGATTCACCATTCAGTCATTCCCCCCTGTTTTCATTCTATATGTCACCACTTTCATTCCGGCTACTCATCATTTCATTTGCCCAATCATCATTTCATTCGGCTAAGTCTTCATTTCATTCGGCTGTTACTTCACCTTCATTTGCCCAATCATCATTTCATTCAGCTACCAGGTCATTCATTTCGTCTGACATTTTCATCATTTCATTCAGCCAGTCATCATTTCATTCAGCTATTCTGACCATTTCATTTCACCAAGATCAAGCTAGCCGCGGATTCAACCGCGCGGATTCAGCTACAGGATTCGGCTGGTTTCTCACGGATTTAACCGGATCGGGTCCAGGTTTAAAAACTGGATAGGTTGGTCCAGTGCTGCGTGTGGATACTGCACTCAATACGGTACGCATTCCACACACGGCCGGGGCGCGGGCGGAAATGAAATGATGATTGCGCCCAGCCTCTGTCGTTATAAGCGTAATCTTATAACGCCAGAAACCTGATATGCCCCTGGTGAAATGAAATGTCATCTCCATAATTCGTTAACAAAAGTTGTAACAAAAAATAACATTAAATGGGGGCTGGAAATTGTTTAACTTTTGACGAGTTGGTGCATAATTAAAGTGACGCTAGAATATGTACCATTATCGCCATTGTATACCGATATATGGTTACACAAGTATGAGTGTTTAATGAGCCAGCTCATCAAAAGTTGAAAACAATTGTGCCCCCTATAAGTGTTAATGGTTTGTTGTTTTGTTGGCGGGTATGGAGATGACATTTCATAGGGATTCGTGGTTTTCGAAAATTTCTTTCGAAAAGGG
>CM055830.1:5344078-5443305 GCA_029582265.1 Zoroaster sp. YZ-2022 | reverse complement strand
ATAATAAAGTAATCAGAAAACTGATCTGTTATCAAGGTCAGGATTAGCATCGCTATATGATAACAAGTAATATATATACACAAGTACTGTCTTCTTTTTTGTCATGCTTCTTGTGTTTCTAAGTGTGTAAAATAACAATGGATGATTTAAATAAACAAAGATATTTGCACTGAAATGTCAATATTTTAATTGCGATTCAGTCGTTGCAAACAGGTGTTAGGTTGAAACTTCCTAAGAAAACTGTAATTGTTGTCATAAATGGTCATTCTTACTTAATTTATCGTACTTGTATTTTCACCACGGATGTGTGGTGAGGCCATAGAATCTAAAAACTAAAACACTTATTGGTTCTTGGTCGCCCAATAGTGTGTTTTTAAAACCTTTTCATTCAATTTAATACCCAACTCGGCAAAATAAGTACGTGCAGTAATACATTTTTATTTCATATGTATTAATTATCCTACTTGCTAATTAGACCAATTAGTAAATTAGTGGATAATATCCAGCTGTCACTTTGTGTAGGATTTTCTATCAAATTAAATAGTGACTGTGGATTAATTCTGTTAGAAGCGCTTTGCCCGTGGCTTACGTGACCGAACTTTCACTCTCTCTCTCTCTTCTAGCTGGGTTGAGAAGCGCTGGTATTGAGAAACATTCTGTGAGTAAACCCTATTTTATTGCAGAATTATTAATTATTTCAACAAAATCGCAAAGTATCACTCTGTTATTGTTTATAGAACATTGTTTTTGGTGATTTTAGTGCCGTACTAGGAGTGTCATTTTATTGCTATTTTTGGTTTGGCTACGCTTCGTGTTTGAAAACTTTTACATGACGTGTACAATGTGACGTTCATACGCGACGGCTTTTTACTGAATGATTTCAAAGAGGATATTCTGTATTTTACTGATTGAACCGGAGAGTGATTGGTCGTCGGCATAGTACGGTAGCGCTCGGGGATTTTAAAATTATATCATTTATCTTATAGGGTTTTAAAACTGTGTCATTTAATGGGATTTTAAAATTATTTGATTTAATTAATAGGATTTGATATTCAATACTTATTTCTGGATCTGCTCTAGGCCCATCGCCCAACTATTATTTTATACAATCATTTTACAGGTCTATCGATATTTTATACTGACACCCAAAGTTCATATCTGTAATTATTGTTGAGGATCAATATTATTCCTTGAATAAATCATTTCAATCAGTGTATTGTTAATCAAGGAAATTAGTTCATTGGTTTTGCATTAATTAATCGTCTCCTGTAAGAGGGCATCCAACTTTTCACGGGTTGACTCACTACCACTGACATTGAGTCACACCACCCTACCCCTGTCCGTGACATGAAGTTTTGTGAATCAAAGCTACAGAACTCACAAACTTTAATATTTAGGATAACTAAATTTTCATTTTTCTATTCTTAACGACGGGTGGCTTTGGTGTGTGAGAATCGTCGATAATTTTTAATTTATCATTATCAATATAAAACATTTTGTACAGTGAATCAAAGCCGCATACACCTTCACAAACTTTAATATTTAGGATAACCAGCTGTTGTTTATATTTCCAGAACGAATCAGCTGTTCATATTTCTAGAACAAAACAGCTGTTCATATTTCTAGAACAAATCATCATAAAGGCAAGGTTAGGATGGGGAACGTTTAGTGTAACCGAATGTATGTTGAATAAAAGCTACAGAAACCAACAAATTCAGAATATTGAGGATGATCATTTGTCCATAATTTACGTATGAAACAATCATCTTATAGTATGTAAGGTGTAGGGTAGGAAGGACTGGGAGGATGTGGGAAGGTGTGAGGAGGGGTGGGATGCGAATATATTCATATGTAATCAATCGCTGCACTCTAAAAACTAAAGTGTTTTGAATGAACATTTTATAGACTTGTCAGTGACAACTTTATAAAGTTAAATTCAGCTTTTAAACGTATTGAATTAACATTATTAAAGTTAGACTCAACTTGGACTCGTGTTGGTTGTATTTAAACACTTTCTTTGAGTTAAATTTAACTGCATAAAGTGTTATCACTGACCGAACTCTTATATGGTTGATTCAACATTTTAGTTTAATAGTGTGGGAACAAAAACTTGAAAACAACCTTCCTCAATGAATAAGGTATGTTAAGAAATAGGCATAAGAGAATTGAGCGGGTATGGGAGGGTGTGGAGGAGTGGAGATGGGTGAGAAAAGGAGCGGGGAGAGGGTCTGATGGGTTGGCGTGACTTTGAAATACATTAAATACATTAAAGAAAACCTTACTCAATTAATAAGGCCTGTAAAGAAATAAGCAGAAGATAATTGAGCAGGTATGGGAGGGTATGGGAGGGTGTGGAGGAGTAGAGAGGGGTGAGAAAAGGAGCGGGGAGAGGGTCTGATGGGTTGGCGTGACTTTGAAATACAAATTGTGAATGGCAGTGGTTTGCATATATATGTGTCATCCTCACAGAACAAAGAACTTGTTTCTCTGATCATTTTAATGAAGTTTTGTAGGCATATTCAGATTAATATTTGTTAATACAAAGTTAATTCAGACCTGTATTGCTACCTGATTCCCGAGACATACAAATCATTTAATGTATCGATATCGCCCCTAAAATAGGTAAAATACAATAATGCATCTAGATATACAACACAGTCTATAATTGTCAATTTCAGATAAATAGTTACACAAAGTTGAGGCTACTATGGTCAGATTTGGTATTTTGCGTCCCCCACCCCAACATTTCAAAAACGATCGTAAGCAACTATCTAATCAAGCACACAAAAAACGAGGCAAAGCCATAATTCATGACGTCAGAATGCTCGTTTTGGGGCTGTTTCTTCCACTTTTCAAAGCCCGCCCTCAATGTTTGACCCAAGATAGGTCCAAAGTATCAAAGGATATTGGCCCTTTCTGAACCCCGATGCAATATATCATGCTTTTACCAAAAAGTGTATAATGTGTCCCCCATAGAATCCTTAGCAGCTGGAGTAATACGGTTAATGATACAACATAATAAGCTGTAATTGTTACAGGTTAATTAATGTATGTCATGTTTCAAAGAGTGTATAAGCATACTCGTATACAGAAGCAGGTTTGCCAATAATGCCAACATTGTACCTTCCCTTAAAGGGGGACTGACATCCTTCATTGTGTGTGTACTTAAGGCGTTTTGTAATAAAATATTGTTTTTGAGACCCACCTGTGTCTATTTAATCATTGATTTATGAGTACAAGTATTTTAAAACAATGTTTGAAGTGTTTGGTGGAAGTCATTTGTACAAGATATGTGACGTAAGGTCGGAAGATCCGATGTACATGATGTACATATACATACAAACGTTTCACACACGTAGCGTCGATTTCATTTCTTCCGTGATTTTGTTTCCGGAACTAATAAATGCAGGGAAGATGTGTTTCTGCAGGATGCAGCAACACCACCAAAGACGGTGTTAGCCTTCATCTGTTCCGTGACCCAAAATCGCCGTATTTGGACGAGCAAAGTTCGACTGACAAGAGTAGTGGTCAGGTCCATCGGCTCACATAGTTTTGTGCAGCGATCATATTGAGCCGAGTTTTTGAGCCGAATTTCTTCCCGACATGACGTCACGAACAGCTCCTCCGTGCAGGGGCGTAAAAGTGGGGGCATTTTACAATGGTAAAATAACACTCTCAAAACAATAAAACACAAAACAAAAATGTATTGATCTTTACTGATATAAAAGAATAAAAACGATCACATATTTAACTGTTTGATTTAAATCCACGTCAGTCCCCCTTTAAGTATTTGTTGAATTTGATATCAAATAAATAACCGGAACATGGATAAAGAGTCATTAATTGAAGACAATAAATGTATATCGCCGCGTGATTGGATTGTCATCAGTTTAACAATGCTCTGATCAATCATTTTGTGAAATTAATAAAATAAAATTATTTTTAATGGTAATTTTTCCCCTTATATTTTATTGGTTTTATTGAATTGTTGAATTATATGAGGGATAAAAACAATAACGACGAATAATTTCTAGTTATACATTATTTATATAGTTTAGACATTGCCAAGGCGTACAGTTGAAATGAAGAGGTTAGTGAACTCATTTATTATGCTATATGTTTGCTTTTTTTGGTTCTCTCTGCGTATCCAGTGTGACAAAGGGGCTACATTATGAAAAGAGGGTGCGCTGGTAAAAAGAGTACAATTGTGAAACGGAGGCATCCTGTTAAAAATAGGATACGTTACAAAAAAGAGTCAGTGTCAAGAAAGGTTTATACTGTGACAAGGGGATCACAGCAAATAAGGGTTACATTGCAAATGTGGGTACACGGTAAATAGTACATGTTAAATAGGGATACACTGATAAAAGAGTACATTGTTAAGAGAGGTAACCTGCCAAAAAGGGCACATTGTTAAGAGAGGTAACTCACAAAAGAAAGGTACATTGTTACAGAGGGTAACCTGCTAAAAAGGGTACATTGTCAAGAGGGGTAACTCACAAAAAGGGTACATTGTCAAGAGGCAACCTGCCAAAGAAAAGATACATTGTTAAGAGGGGTAACCTGCTAAAAAGGGTACATTGTTAAGAGGTAACCAAGCAAAAAGCATTGTTAACTCACAAAGAAAGGTACATTGTTAAGAGGGGTAACCTGCTAAAAAAGGTACATTGTCAAGAGGGGTAACCTGCTAAAAAGGATACATTGTCAAGAGGGGTAACCTGCTAAAAAGGTACATTATCAAGAGGGTAACCTACAAAAAAAGGTACATTGTCAAGACGGGTAACCTGCTAAAAAGGGTACATTGTTAAGATTGGTAACCTGCTAAAAAAGGGTACATTGTTAAGAGGGGTAACCTGCTAAAAAGGTACATTGTCAAGAGGGGTAACCTGCTAAAAAGGGTACATTGTCAAAAGGGGTAACCTGCTAAAAAAGGTACATTATCAAGAGGGGTAACCTGCTAAAAAAGGTACATTGTTAAGAGGGGTAACCTGCTAAAAAGGGTACATTGTTAAGAGGGGTAACCTGCTAAAAAGGGTACATTGTTAAGAGAGGTAACCTGCTAAAAAAGGTACATTGTTAAGAGGGGACAATCTGCCAAAATGAGAACATTGTGAAAAGGGTCACACTTCTCAAAAAGGGTACATTGCAAAAAAAGAGGAACACTGCCCAAAACTGGATATTGTGAAAAACGGGTACACTGCTTAAAATTAGGGTACATTGTGAAAATGGAGCACACTGCTGAAACAATAACAAATTTCGGTCGTTCGATCAGTGAAAATTATTGTTTGCTGCTGTCAAACGTCAGTTTTTTATTTTATTGTTTTGTATACGAATGAATCTCGGACTTTTCACTGATTAAACGACCGAAAACGGGAAATGTGATATAATCTTACAAAATGAGTCTGAAGTGGCCAAACTGCCTTTTCATAAAACGAATCAATGTATCTCTTCCAATAACAATCTTAATTTACAATATATTGTATTTGTTTTACTGAGATCAAAAAAGACTCTTTTTTGTAGGATCCGTTCACAAATGTTACTTACCCCACAGCACAACGACCAAGAATCTCATCCATTGCAAGGTGGTCATCTCGTCGAGGATGCGTGGTGTCCTGTCAACCGATGAAACTAGATGCAATCTCCTCAGGAAATGTGGCGAACAGCTCTATCCACGATGAAAGAAAGCTTGAACTCCAGGTTTGCGTCTCCTTTCCGTGCCGCGCTGGTCCGATCTAACTGAAACCGTTCATCTCTCGCTCATTAAAAGAATCGCCCACAAGCTGGATGATACCAGGTATTTTCAAGATGAGGCAGCCAATCAGAGGTCGGCATGTGGATATGATGTACATATATAGCTTCATAATTGGTCCTTCCTATGGGCATATAATACGCATGTGCGCTCCGCCTACCTATGGTTGAAACATAATTTACATGACAATATTTTACCCAGAGGACCACCGTCGTTAAAATCAACATAGTAGTATTAATAACCAGTAGAAAAAATAGCAAAGCCCATACTTGTTCTAAGTTATAATAATTATATTAAAGCTCGTATACACTTGTTGTAAAATGTATATAAATGCATCTATACTAATAATTTACTAAGATATAATTATGTATAAAAATTGGTTAATGTCTCAGCTTATTTCATTGTGTCCTCGAGACCTCAGGTTGTTCGTATTCGTTCATTGAATTTCTGTCTTTGTATGACAAATTAATTTTGACAATAACCTCGCTTAATAATTTACCAAATTTTACAAAATTTTACCAAAGTTTGCTAACACGATAGCACCTGAGATAGATATTTTCTGGGAATTTATACACCGTGTTTTAAAGTAAAACTGTTATAATTGATTTGTTATGAGATTGCCATTAGTTCTTTTAATGAGTGTATAGTTGCTATTTCGATGTGCTATATTTGCGCTCCGCCTCATTGCTGATTGAAGCCTGAGCTTTGTTGTTGTGATAATCATAAATAACACAAAATAACAACAAAATCATAATTACATCTACAAATTGTCAAACAGACCAACACCCAACACTAATCCAACCTACAGACAACCAACGAAACACACTCAAAAGGTGAATACACAGTAAGTCCGTTAAAAGGACATAAGGACAGAAATAAGACACACGGGCAGAAACAAACATGACGTGGATGATGCTCTGTTCCAACGACTGCTACATTAATAATTATTTGCCAAGCAAAAAGGAGAAATACAGCAGAAAAGGAGTTATTTTAAACGACTGTTTCGTGAATATTTGTTGCAAACAAACACAACTACACAGATGCGTATACACAATCCGCTGGTAGGGGGAGGGTGACGCAGGCTAAGGTGGACACCCCAATATTTATGACGGTTGGCGACGTCACTCAATAACAAATTTTGTAACTAAACTTATTCAGATCTCCTTATAAATGAGGACGATCAGAGCACACTGATCGAAACGTCGAGTTGTACCTCCAGTTCTTTTCAGAACTAATTACTACTCAATTGAGAATTACACATGGTGTCACCGCAATTAGTCTTACTCATCCTCCTTACCTTCAACAATTCAGCAATTATCTAAAGTTTCTCTTCCATTTATTACAATTGGTGACTCGCAGATAACCCCTCATCAGCAAGCACGTAATCTGGGTGTTATATTTCACTGACAATGACTTTAAAACCTCATATCTCCAACATTGTTCGCATATCATCATCATTTCATATCAGAAATATTAACCGAATAAGGAAATACTTGAATAAAAGTGCTGCTGAACAAATTATACATGCGTTTGTCACATCACGGCTCGATAACGGGAATGCTCTCCTTTACGGTCTTCCGCAGAATTAAATATCTCGTCTTCAGCACATACAAAACACAGCAGCTCGTGTTGTGACTTTGTCCAGAAAGTCATGCCATATCACGCCAATCTTGAAAGAACTGCACTGGCTTCCTGTTTCACAGAGAATTGTTTTTAAACTGATGCTAATTGTTCACAAATCTTTTAATAACATTGCTCTAATTTATAGTTCATTTAATGAGTGTATAGTTGCTAATTAGACTGGGTTTAGAAGAAATCCAGTGAGTCAGTCTGAGCTAAGTCATCACTGTGTTGAATGCAATACTTCTATATGGTCACTGTAGAAGTATTGCATCCCTGACCGACAAACAGACAAACACCCAACACTAATCCAACCTACAGACAACCAAAGCAACACACTCAAAGGACATAAGGACAGAAATAAGACACACAGGCAGAAAAACATGACGTAGAATGATGCTCTGTTCCAACGACTGTTACATTAATAATTGTTTGCCAAACAAAAAGAAGAAATACAGCAGAAAAGAAGTTATTTCAAACAACTATTACACAGATGCGTATACACAGTCCGCCAACTGCATGGTCGGCGATTCCGGCAGGGGGAGGGTGAGGTAGGGCTAAGGTGGGCGCCCCAATATTTATGACGGTTGGCGACGTCCCCCAATAATGTTTTTGACACCAAAACAAACTTATTCAGATCTCCCATAAGTTCAGTATTCCGTTGTATTTTACACAACAGGTACCCCATTAGCGTATTTAGACATATTATTTATTTATTTTTAATGAATCTTCCTCTTCCAATAAGCCTAGGTCTTCAACTACACAGCAGCCCAGCACGAAACCCAATTCTGAAACAAAACCTCTCGAAATTCATAAATATATTATTTTTTGTATGCGGTTGATAGGGATTGATAGTTTGATGAGGGATTGATAGGTTAATGGGGAGGTTGAAGGTGGGAGGTTGAAGGTGGGAGATTGTTGGTGGGAGATTGATGGTGGGAGATTGATGGTGGGAGATTGATGGTGGGAGATTGATGGTGGGAGATTTATGGTGGGAGATTGTTGGTGGGAGATTGAAGGTGGGAGATTGATGGTGGGAGATTGATGGTGGGAGATTGATGGTGGGAGATTGATGGTGGAGGTTGATGGTGGAGATTGATGGTGGAGGTTGATGGTGGGAGATGGTGATGGAGATTGATGGTGGGAGATTGATGGTGAGATTGATGGTGGGAGATTGATGGTGGAGATTGATGGTGGGAGATTGATGGTGGGAGGTTGATGGTGGAGACTTGATGGTGGGAGATTGATGGTGGGAGGTTGAAGGTGGGAGATTGATGGTGGAGATTGATGGTGGGAGATTGATGGTGGGGCTGATGGTGGGGGTTGATGGGAGAGGTTAATAGTGAGGGGTAATGGGCCGGCAGAAATGGCCCAAGTGCCTGAACATCCAAGTGCCACCCACAAGTTCCTCCTAGTACATGAACCAGCTAAAGTTACACGACTGATATAGAGATTCATTAATTGGTCAAGACTTTATTTTTGTTTAACAAATTTGGGAGGAAGCGTTTAGTTGGAGTAGGTCATAGGTCGTGCTCCCTACCTTCTCCCTACCGTTTGCCTCCTTACCCATCGTAACAAGAAATATGACCAATAGGAGACGACAAATAAGACAACAAAGTGTAAAGGAAGAATCTCTCTCAAACTTGTTTCATAACTTAGTGTTTACATACAAACTTAAGAGTCAAGTATATGTACAGTCACGTGAAGAGATACGTGGGCAGATAGAAGGCCATATAGACAATAGAGAAGGAGAGAAGCAGTTCTCTGAGACAGTAGTCATGTGTTTACACTGCACAAGCATCATACCTCCTACAAACACTATAGAATATGCAATATGCAATATCAATGTGTTTACACTGCACAAGCATCGTACCTTCCTCACAAACACAATAGAATGTGCAATATCAATTGTCATTATGGCTATGTATTAAAGAACGATAAGCAGAAGCTTATGAAAAGATTTATTTCCACTTGAATGACTTGCTTTTGAGGTTCTTATTGATTGTTAAATATTGTTACGAATCTTACCCTTTAATTTGATGAATATTAGCACCCTCGATATCACTTCTTCCACTTCTAATATTTTGCTTACGATGCATTTTCACAGTCTAAGTCCCAAAGTTTGTTTCCCCGGACCCTCGATTGTCCGCTATTTATATGCAATCCATACAAGGACGTTACTTTTGCTCATGCATATCCAGCGCCAACGCAATGCATAATGCAACACCAGCGAGAGCCTTGTGTGCGTGCCACACCCTCTCGCCACGTGGCTTGGAGCCGTCCTTGACTTAGTCTATTTTCCGAATACTTTCCTCGGAGTCCACCCCTTCACACCGAACACGGTTCGTGGGTGAACCACGGCCAAACAGTCACCGTGACTGACCCGCTCAGTCATTAGCCGTGGCCCGCGTGTAATGCTCCCTACCCAAGCACAGCCGCTGTTCCCTCATGCAGTAATAGCTTAGCATCCAAGCAAATAGTTTAACATGCCCGGTAAGCATTTTTCCTTGAATCACTTCACTTTCGTCAAATACCTTACCTTATATGGAACAAGGACCTGTTGTATACCCTGATTTTGCACACATTTTTACCCTTAGACGCGGAAGCCAAGCTTCTCATTGGCTAAGACGCTAAACTAGGCTAATGTTTTATTCATTCCGCGTCCCAGATTTTGATATATAAACACCGAGATTTCTGATCTCGGCGAAGTGCGATTCCGAATGATATATGTGCGACTCGATCCATGACAGTGCGATATACCAAACTATTACGGTCCAGAGTTCGTTCGTTGAACCAATGGTGCAGGGCGTCGATATGGCCATTGGTTCGCCTACATGTAGCTAATGCGGTCTGGTACACACTCTGGCCCTGTCCAGACGTGGTCCCCGTCGTAGAGAGACCGACCAGCCGCCCGTCTCTCTCGGTATAGCAGTGCCCGTGCTGTATGCCGAGTGACAAGCCGCATGAACGAACGATGGTCCCCACTGACTGTACCCAATAGTTGGTATTCGTACACCCTATTCGGAACTTAGCACAAGTATTATAAGTTTAACTATTGACATGTACCCATACGCTACCACTCCTGCCATACATTTTACTAGTGCCATTGTTAAATAGTGATGTTAATAATAAACCAACCCCATTGATTGAGATTGTCACAACAAAGTTTGTGTCAGACTATTATTTGTTGAACCACAGACCGAGACCGAGACCGAGACCGAGACCTGCAATAAATAAAATTAATAACATAATAAAAGAGTCAAAACAAAACTTTATGTGTGTTTTTGTGAACACTTTTATTCTCATGAAAACAAGAAGAAGAAAAACTTTTGCCATTTCTTGATCGGAAGTTTACATCCATCTAACAAACAAAGAAATCTTTTTATCATTTGTGGCCCATTTTAACGAACACTTTCATTACATTTCAAAACATCAGCATTCCCAACATCTCTGTGGACAGTCTGGCCTCGGAAGACGTTCTGCACATGGTGTCAAGAATCCAGTGATGCTATGTTGCTTGCTGGTTTCTTTTAGACTTTCCCTAACTGCAAGTACTCTTCATACCTTTAAAAAGCAATAACAAATGATAACTTTAATTAAAACTTAAGAATAAGAAGATCACAAGAACTGGCACAACAAAGTTTTAATCTTCACAGATGGAAGGGCAATTCATATAGCAAGAAGCCTAAAACCAAATAAATTTTATTTCACAAGGACATGTCTAAAACCACAATGAATGTGGACTGATGATTGACTTGTAAAGTTCACCCCATGTATAGGGGATCCAGCAGGGAAAACACTATGAACATGACTTTACAAAGATTAGTTGATGACAACCCGACCCAGGAAGGAACAAAATGTGTTGTGGCATTTATTACTTTAAAAAGTGGGTAACTCTTATTCACTAAATTTGAATAACAATTTCCAACAATTACAAAATAAATGTAGGCTTACTTACTTGGTTTTGTGCGCCCGGCTCAAGTGCCTGGTGAATGCAAAACTTATTCCAGATCGTTCACTTATCCGAGTTATTTTGGTGCAGAAATTGCACACTGCTGAATGCTTATTATTCCCTGCCTTTGTGTTCGTGAATTTTTTGTGGTCTTTAAAACCAAACTTGATTACCGATGAGTTGCTTGACATACTGATTACTTCAATTCAAAAACTCGCGCAAAAAGTTTACAACTATATGTGCAGGAACAGGAAGTACTGGTACACACACACACGAGACCACATGTGAATGCTTAATACAGCGGCGACAGCGTGCGTTCTTTCGAACAGGTAGTACATGTCACTCACAACTCGATCCCAAGTTTATCGAACCCTAATAAAGCGTGGGGCATGAGTTGATGGTTGGATGACGATCGCACCACAGGGGGCGAGAAAGAAGGTAGGCATCTACTGCAAGTTTGGTAACAAAATGTGAAATCGTTTTACGTTTCAACGGAACCAAATAAAAACAAAAACGAATAATCGATTATTTTCATGTGTTGCAAAGTGGTTAAAAAGGCTGGTCTCGACACGTGACCAGTCAAATCTTCGAGACCAGAGAGGTCCGAGACCGAGACCAAGACCGAGACCACAGGGTATCGAGACCGAGACCAAGACCGAGACCAGGAAAAACCGGTCTCGAGACCTACAACACTGGTAGACAGACTGGAATGAAACAAGATGAGTTTTAAAAGCATGAATGCAGTATAATTCTCTACACTTGAGGTATTATCTAAAATTAAAACAATTACTAATTTTAAATAATGAATAATTTACCACCGTTTCACATAAATTTACTTTCACTTGAAATTGTTATGTCTGAGTTTTTATTATTTGTTTCAATAATTAATGTAATCATGTTCTGTCTTGAATAATGACATTAACATAATAATGGGAAACGTAGGGAGGAGTTCGGTACTGACGTGTCTTAAGTTCTGTTGAGACTCCATAATCAATAGGAATATCCATTGTGAAGTAGTTGGACGATCTAACCTAATTTAACAAAAAAAACAATCTGAATGAGTAGAAAGGAAAGCTCAATAGTTTGAACTCTTTGGAACACAAATTCACCGAAGATGATTTCAATCATATACAAAGACTGTGGACTGATGTTGGCTGTACATTCACCTAATCCGGTTAAATATTTGATGGAATTGATATAGTTAATTCAGTGTTTTTGTTTTGCTTTTTTTGCACATTAAGTCTTTAAGAGTCATTTGAACATTTAAAAAGGTAAACAATCAGTTTGTGTTCATATGTAATTTTAAGTCCATTGTTATATTATTTGTACCCCCAGTTCTTTTCAGAACTAATTACTACTCAATTGAGATTCCACATGGTGTCACCGCAATTAGTCTTACTTATCATCCTCACCATGCAAAGCTACAAGTTTTACCTGTTATATTATTTGTTTTCCGTTTCATTTTACTGTAAAGGATTTGTTTGTACCTATTTGGATTTTGATTGGTTTTTGATTTTGTTTTTTGATTTTGTAGTTTTGTTCAGGATCTCAAATCTCGGAGAAATAGGAAGCATGAGCTTTTATACGTCTAATAATCTTAAAGGGGTGAGCGATGAATTCATCAGCCCAACCCCCTAAAAAAAATTGTATTTTCGACTTATATTTTTACATCAAGTCTTTGTACCTTTTTCGAAAAGATTCGGACACTTTATGAAAATAATTGTATTTTGTCCTGCACTTTATATAATTCTTTTATTTATTTGCCGTTTTATTTTAACAGGGTAGCCTCCTCAGTTAAAGAACTGCGTTCTTTGAGGGCTCTGTATTAAAACATTAAAAGTTAAACCAATCTACAAATAAAAATTTAAAGTAAACAAATAAAAGCAGTAAATAGAAATATGTTTATACCTTTCCGGTTCATGATATCATTTTGAAGTATAATTTAAATTACCATGTCTACGCTGATGACACGCAGCTTTACATTACTTTCAAATATTCTCAAGAACCTGCCGATTCGTGTATTACAACGCTGGAGAAATGTATTCAAGAGATTCGTAGTCGGATGAGACAAAACTTCTTGAAATTGAACAATGAAAAAACAGAGTTTCTTCTATTTGGATCGCGTCAGCAATTATCAAGTTTATTACAATTGGTGCCTCGCAGATTACCCACTCGTCACAAGCACGGAATTTGGGTGTTATATTTGACTCGACAATGAATTTAAAACCTCATCGTTCGTGTACCGTTATATCATATCAGAAATATTGGCTGAATTAGGAAATACTTGAATCAAAGTGCTGCTGAGCAAATTATACATGCGTTTGTCACATCACGGCTCGATAACGGGAATGCTCTCCTTTACGGTATCCCGCAGAATCAAATATCTCGTCTTCAGCACATACAAAACACAGCAGCTCGTGTTGTAACTTTGTCCAGAAAGTCATGCCATATCAATCTTGAAAGAACTGCACTGGCTTCATGTTTCACAGAGAATTATGCTGATTGTTCATAAATCTTTTAATAACATTGCTCCAATTTATATTTCTGAACTGATGAATGTATACACTCCATCATGCAATTTGCTCTCCAGCAACATGTCACTCCTAGAGGAACCAACTTCAAAACGGAACTGGGGTGATAGGTCTTTTTCTGTCGCGGCTCCGAGACACTGGAATCATCTTCCAAGTAAACTCAAACCTTGTAATAGTATAACTAGATTTAAGTCGCTGCTTAAAACTCATCTTATGTCACAATTCTTCAAAGATGATGTATATTTGTAATTGCATTGTACATGTATCTCGGTACATAATTTTTCTATGCTATCATTGTATATATTGTTTGTATTCATGTTGTTTCCGCGCCTTGAGCGCCCAGTAGGGTGGATATGTGCGCGCTACAAATCTGTATTATTATTCTTATTCTTATTATATTATTATTATTGTAGGTTTAGTTGGGGTCTGAACAAATGTTTTGGGGCATGCATGTACAGTACATACATGTAGTAGGGTACAATATTTTAGATATGAAAGTTTCAATTGCAATTTATGAAAATGATATGATGGTATACATACTTCAACAAATCATAATAAGGGGTTTGGGGTGGGCAACGGGTCCCTTTTTGGATACATTGATTAAGATGATATGATGGTATACATACTGTAACAAATCATAATAAGCGGTTTAGGGTGGGCAACGGGTCCACGGTTCCCCCTCCTCCTCCTTTTTCAAAAAAGTTTGAGGGGGGCCATGGTCCCCTTTTTGGATACATTGATTAAGATGATTTGATGGTGTACATACTTTAAAAAATCATAAATGTTTGGGGCATGCGTACTTGTACATCCATACAGCACACTATACAGTGTACATTGTATACCGTATAATTAGGCAAAATACACATTATTTGAAAATATTGTCTGATCAGGAAGGAAAAAATATAATAATAATAATAATAATAATAATAATAATAATAATAATAATCTGTGGACTTATATAGCGCACGTATCCACCAACTAAGTGGTGCTCAAGGCGCATTATATCATTACCCCTGCTCATAAGGCTCATAAGGCTCATAAATCATTCCTGAAACCATCTCTGCTCCCTGGGGAGTATACAGCTCAATTGCTGCCATTACAGCGCATATAGGGCTAATCAACCAACTCTGCCCTCACAGGTACCCATTTAACCCCTGGGTGGAGAGATGCAATTATGGTTAAGTGTCTTGCTCAAGGACACAAGTGTCACGGCCGGGATTCGAACCCACATTCTGCTGCTAACACCAGAACTTGAGTCCGGTAAGCTAGACCGCTCGGCCACGACACTCCATATACCAAAAACTGAATTTTCTTACATACTTGGATAGGATATAATATTTGAAGATGTAAAAGTTACATGGGTAGTGGCCCACCTGGTCAACCATCCATTACAAGGTGCATTTTGACATTTTTGTCTGCGAACCTATCTTCAGACCTCAGCCAAACCTCCAATGAAGGTATGATTGGTCCATCCTTGTTCGGGGTTCAGACATATGTACCTAGTTTGTATACATATAAAATATAAAAGCAATCTGACCACTCGTGTGGTCACCAGAGGGACCCAAAAATGGCAAAAGGTAACTTACGTCGGCTCAATTGTGGGTATTGAAGGACCCCTAACTTCACCATTAGATGGTATATACTACTTTTGATAGCAGATTCTGGCAGTTTGGCTGCCATTCACCCTGTGTAACAATTTGCAGCAAAATATCGTCTCCCAATATTGAGATATAGGCCTCTGAAAATGCCAACAAATCACCAAAGCAACTTGGAGGGAGAAAAAGGGGGTGTGGCTTATATTTTTAAAGGGCCCATTACACTAATTGGCCAAGGGCAAAGTGTGTGCTCAAGAGCAATTTGCGTTTTCACGAAGGGACAATTGGACCATACAGCATCGAAGCTTAAAGTAATATCTATGTTTTAAACGTACTATGTCACATTCAAAACGCAAGATACATGTAAAATGTGTGCCCTATGTGAAAGAACAGATTTCAAACTTTCCAAATATGTCAACTTTTCAACAACGGGACGGTTAATCACAACATAATTAATAATTTAAGACAATAATCCCTTCGAGAAAAGGCTCAAATCAACACAACTTTCCCAATTGCAGCGCCCGCCACTACCGATATATAAATAGCTCACAATTGTCTCTTTATGAAAACGCAAAAACTGAATTTCGATAAATCCGCATAGTTTTGTTCACGCGCTGTAAGGACAAAACTCACGCGCTAGGCGGTTTTCTGTTTTCACGAAGTGCCAATTCGGGGACTTGTAGTGGCGCGCGCTGCCTTTTCATTTTCACGAAGGGACAATTGAGAGCAAAATAAGCCGTTTCTAGTGTTTTCACGAAGTGACAATTGTATTAATAAATCAATTACGCCGTAAATAATCATCCTGTTGTTGAATAACTTGTACATTTAATAAGTTTGAAATCTGTACTTTTAAAAAGTGCACATAATTGGGCAATATTCTCCGTTAATGATGGTGAAACTACAATTTCAAAAAGTGAGCAACTTAAAACTCGATTATCTAGAACGTGTATTTTGTGCTGTGTGGCTCAATTTGCACAATTTGGAATTGGGAGCAAACATTTGTTGTGTGTTCATTACTCCCATAGAGGTATGTTGAAAAACCAAATGAGCCAAATGTGAGTCGGTCACTGACAAGCTCTAGGTGATTTGGCATGGAATGACCATGATGTTATTTTGCATATAGAGAATCCGTGCTTATTGTATTTGTGTACATGGAATATCTGACAAAGATGGATGCAGATCGATATCGAAAGTAGCAAAAGAGGAGGCAGGGCCTTACCATTGAACATATTTTTTTACCCTCCCCTTTTCAAAAAACAAACAAAAAATACAACAATAAATAACCAACATGGCACAAATTGAAACCCCAATTTTAACTATAGCGAAGTGGAAGTGGTGGTGGGGGTTTTATGATTGATATCTTTTCCCCAACTGCTTGTACGATTTGCTGGACAGGAATTCGTTTTAATTGAATTATTGCCCGGTCTTTCAACAAGACTGTTATCCTAACTAGTTTGTGGTTTGTTTTTAACTGAGTAATTGTTTTCCAGAGATCAGTAAAGGTTGAGGTAAATGATTTCTTGGGTAAGGTTTGGGATTTTATTTATTGTACACTTTTGTGCTACTTAATTTTGTGATCTTCATATTGAGATCTCACAAACAGTGCTCTCATGTGTCCAAAATTAGCATGATGTTATAATACACTTTTCATATTCTTTTGGCTTTCCAGAAATATGGATTCTGAAAAATATGTTTTAATGTTTTTCATAGACGCTTAAATTAAATGAATGAATCATCACCCAAGGCAATGGCTATTTGTTTGTTTTTCATCCACTGTCGCCATAGAGTTTTTAAAAAAACAAGGCCATACTTGATCAACTATACAGTTAATAATGAGAACAGCCTATGGGTTTGACAGCGGTGGATGTCAATTATAGGCCTATTGTGTTCAAAACGATCATAATAATTCAAAATATATAATGGAATAATAATGCATATAGATATGCCTCCAATACATTACAAACATAACGATGAAGGGGGTAATTATTTTTTCATGGTCCTGCTGGATTGGGGTCCGCCAGGCAAGGACCTCAGGGAATTTTGTAGCCAGGAAGCTTATAAAATGTAATTTTTATTGAGTCCATTGTTAATAATGAGAACAGCCTATGGGTTTGACAGCAGTATATGTCAATTATAGGCCTATTGTGTTCAAAACGATCATAGTAATTCAAAATATAAAATAGAATAATAATGCATACAGATATGCTCCAATACATTACAAACATAACGATGAAGGGGGTAATTATTTATTCATGGTCCTGCTGGATTGGGGTCCGCCAGGCAAGGACCTCAGGGAATTTTGTATCCAGGAAGCTTATAAAATGTAATTTTTATTGAGTCCATTTTGTTAATAATGAGAACAGCCTATGGGTTTGACAGCAGTATATGTCAATTATAGGCCTATTGCGTCAGCAATTGTCTAAAGTTTCTCTTCCATTTATTACAATTGGTGACTCGCAGATAACCCCCTCATTACATGCACGTAATTTGGGTGTTATATTTGACTCGACAATGACTTTAAAACCACATATCTCCAACATTGTTCGCATATCATCATTTCATATCAGAAATATAAGCCGAATTAGGAAATACTTGAATAAAAGTGCTGCTGAACAAATTATACATGCATTTGTCACATCACGGCTCGATAACGGGAATGCTCTCCTTTACGGTCTTCCGCAGAATCAAATATCTCGTCTTCAGCACATACAAAACACAGCAGCTCGTGTTGTGACTTTGTCCAGAAAGTCATGCCATATCACGCCAATCTTGAAAGAACTGCACTGGCTTCCTGTTTCACAGAGAATTGTTTTAAACTTATGCTAATTGTTCACAAATCTTTTAATAACATTGCTCCAATTTATATTTCTGAACTACTTAAAGTCTACACTCCATCACGCAATTTGCACTCCTCAAGGAACCAACTTCAAAACGCAACTGGGGTGATAGGTCGTTTTCTGTCGCAGCTCCGAGACTCTGGAATCATCTTCCAACTAAACTCAAATCTTGTCATAGTATAACCAGATTCAAGTCGATGCTTAAAACTCATCTTATGTCACAACTCTTCAAAGATGATGTATATTTGTAATTGCATTGTAGGTACATGTATCTCGCTACATAATTTGTTTTCCCTATGCTATCATTGTATATTGTTTGTATTAATGTTTTTTCTTTGTTTCCGCGCCTTGAGCGCCCAGCACGGTGGATATGTGCGCGCTAAAAATCTTTATTATTATTATTATTATTATTATTATTATTATTATAATAATTCAAAATATACAATAGTATAATAATGCATACAGATATGCTCCAATACATTACAAACATAACGATGAAGGGGGTAATTATTTTTTCATGGTCCTGCTGGATTGGGGTCCGCCAGGCAAGGACCTCAGGGAATTTTGTAGCCAGGAAGCTTATAAAATGTAATTTTTATTGAGTCCATTGTTAATAATGAGAACAGCCTATGGGTTTGACAGCAGTATATGTCAATTATAGGCCTATTGTGTTCAAAACGATCATAGTAATTCAAAATATAAAATAGAATAATAATGCATACAGATATGCTCCAATACATTACAAACATAACGATGAAGGGGGTAATTATTTATTCATGGTCCTGCTGGATTGGGGTCCGCCAGGCAAGGACCTCAGGGAATTTTGTATCCAGGAAGCTCATAAAATGTAATTTTTATTGAGTCCATTTTGTTAATAATGAGAACAGCCTATGGGTTTGACAGCAGTATATGTCAATTATAGGCCTATTGCGTCAGCAATTGTCTAAAGTTTCTCTTCCATTTATTACAATTGGTGACTCGCAGATAACCCCCTCATTACATGCACGTAATTTGGGTGTTATATTTGACTCGACAATGACTTTAAAACCACATATCTCCAACATTGTTCGCATATCATCATTTCATATCAGAAATATAAGCCGAATTAGGAAATACTTGAATAAAAGTGCTGCTGAACAAATTATACATGCATTTGTCACATCACGGCTCGATAACGGAATGCTCTCCTTTACGGTCTTCCGCAGAATCAAATATCTCGTCTTCAGCACATACAAAACACAGCAGCTCGTGTTGTGACTTTGTCCAGAAAGTCATGCCATATCACGCCAATCTTGAAAGAACTGCACTGGCTTCCTGTTTCACAGAGAATTGTTTTTAAACTTATGCTAGTTGTTCACAAATCTTTTAATAACATTGCTCCAATTTATATTTCTGAACTACTTAAAGTCTACACTCCATCACGCAATTTGCACTCCTCAAGGAACCAACTTCAAAACGCAACTGGGGTGATAGGTCGTTTTCTGTCGCAGCTCCGAGACTCTGGAATCATCTTCCAACTAAACTCAAATCTTGTCATAGTATAACCAGATTCAAGTCGATGCTTAAAACTCATCTTATGTCACAACTCTTCAAAGATGATGTATATTTGTAATTGCATTGTAGGTACATGTATCTCGCTACATAATTTGTTTCCCTATGCTATCATTGTATATTGTTTGTATTAATGTTTTTTCTTTGTTTCCGCGCCTTGAGCGCCCAGCACGGTGGATATGTGCGCGCTAAAAATCTTTATTATTATTATTATTATTATTATTATTATAATAATTCAAAATATACAATAGTATAATAATGCATACAGATATGCCTCCAATACATTACAAACATAACGATGCACAGGGTTAATCATTTTTTCATGGTCCTGCTGGATTGGGGTCCGCCAGGCAAGGACCTCAGGGAATTTTGTAGCCAGGAAGCATATAAAATGTAATTTTATTGAGTCCATTTTGTACTCTTTGGGAAATAAAGGGAAAATTATTTCTCGGTTTTCTAAAACCACAAAATTGATGTAGAAAATAACGACCAAAACGAATATTGAATTAACAGTGTAACATGAGCATAATATACGTTTAAAGGTCCTGTGAGAGTGTATTTACCAACCTTTATTTCTTGGTGCTGTTATATTGATTGGTATGAATTAAAAACAATTTTAAATGTTTTTTTTTGTTTCGAGTGGATTATTAATTGTTTATCTAATAATCACAAATTTACCCCCCCCCCCGAATTTTCGAAGTTTTAACGAAACGTTCGTGACGTACACAAAGGTAGAGAATTTCTATGTACTATGAAACGCAGCGCAAGTCCCCATCATGCGGTCGGAAAACACACCGAAGGCAATGCTAACATTACGGTGTTATTTTATGAAATAACAGAAACAATTGAGTCAAAGTTCTGATCATTTAAAAAAAACTCAAAACAAGCGCAGGCATAATGAGAAAGGTTTAATGTTTTTATGTTTGTCTTGCCAGGATATAAAATCAGACACGATGTTTTTATTAATGCGAAAAATCACGGCATGTTTTCATGCCGTGAACACTGAAACGGTGAGCATGGTGTGAACATGTCGTTTTGCACGGAAGTGGACTGGGTTATGCATGGGAGTATTATTAAATGGCCACATACCCTAAGTCTTTCTCGCTTTAAAAAAGCACCTCTCTTCTTCGTTGGAGCCTTCCCGCCTTCTTACTTAGCGGGAATATCGTTGGAATTGCATCTGGTAGCAGCATGGCCTTATAAGCCATACCGAACTGGCTGTGAAGGCCCCGTTCAAAGCATGTCTGCTCGTCTGTCTGCAAGTACTGTGGATCGCGGATCGGGAATTGCCTCAGTGTACGTCACGAATGTTATGTTAATGAGGAGGTATGGGCGTGTCGAAAAGCACCTCCTAAATTTAAAAATTAATATTTGTATGGTATAAACGTGAGGGAAAGAAATTACAAATGACAAATATAATAGGCGTACTTTATTGTATACAATGAAAAAACACCTATTTCTGTGCACTACAATACATAAAAATGAGTGTTCCGTCGGTCCCGACCACCTCGGTCAGCTTCACTTTAGTCGTCCAAATACGTCTGTATTTTGGATCAGACGGAAATCGGTGTAGACTAACACCGCCTTTGGTGGTGTTGCTGCAACCTGCAGCGGCACACCTCGATAGCATTATCGAAAATAATAAGCTTCAAACCTGACAGAAAACTTGAGGAAACTTTTTCTCTAGCAACACTCTGCATGCAGTGGTGCGCTGTATACGACGCATACTTGGGCAAGTGCTGTGGATCGCGGATCGGGAATCGCCTCAGTGTACGTCACGAGTTTTATGTTAATGAGGGGGTATGGGCGTGTCGAAGCGCACTCCCTAAATTAAAAAATTTATATTTTTATGGTATAAACGTGAGGGGAAAAATTAAAAATGACAAATATATGTTCCAGTAGGCATACTTTATTGTATACAATGAAAAAAAAACACTATTTCACAGGACCTTTAATATCAAACGTTACGGTTTAACATAAACAATAACGATAATAGGTCGATATATTTTTATCTTACGATTTTATTTTAGTAATATTTATTATGGGATTGCTTCTGAAATTTTTGTCATCGGTGTATAAATTACAGGGAATACATTTTAAAATTACTTTGGAGGAGTTGCGATCATTATTTTAAATTGAATCTCCCGTTAAGTGTAAAGTCTATGTGTACATTAGATGAATGAAATCAGACGAAACCACAAATTATATAGCATTTAGTTAAGGTCTACGCAGCAACACAGGAAAAAAGACCACACACAAGTACGCCACCGCGATCGCGTGCGTGGTCTTTTCGGTCGTTGTTGTGTTCAGGGTTGTCTACTCGAATGCCTCTTCCCTTCACAGTCTACTATTTCTTAGAATAATGACAGTATAACAATTACGTCATTATTCTTATGACGGAAGAGCGACAATTGCGCCATTATTTTAAAAATAGGAATGTGAAGGGAAGAGGCATTCGGACTAGGTTGCCGCGTGCGCTTTGACTAAAGGCTAACGAGAGGACAGCGCAAAGCCATAACGGTATGTGATGCACTCTGAGGTTTAATGTTGTCTTTATTATTGTGCAAGGTTGAGAATTGACGCACCAAATGACAAAATTTGTATAACATGCCTGCTTAGAAATATTAGGTGGTTTATTGTATTAGTCACCTACTCTAAAATAATTGTGGATATACATGTATGCGTGCCACCGGGATTCTCTCAGGGGTGTTCGTTTTTGAAAAATGATCTGGAGTTTAGCGAGCACGTATTCGGTATGTGGAGTCGAAGCCCCAGGTGGGCGTGGGGTTAGTGAGGGCGCACACACAAAAACGAAATCGAAGTTTGGGTGAATTACATCTGCAAATTCAACAACGAATTTCTCATTTTTAAATATCTAATTTCTTCTTTTGAATGCATGACAAATTTATGTGTGCAGATAATAACTGAGTACGTCCATGTGAGATATGTGATGTATTTTTTGAAAACGCACTTAAGCACTGTAGCTCAGAAGCCTGAGGAAACCTATGAACAAGGACGCTTGTCATGTGAACCAGAAACACCGGAATAAACCCCTACTCTTGCACGATAAGTGTTCTGGGTTCTGTTACGTGCATTACTTAATCTAGTACACGGGACCTACAGCTGAAAGTCCCATCCGACGGACGAAGCAATAATGGTTAAGTGTCTTGCTCAAGGGCACAAGCGCTGTGACCAGCCATGCCGGGATTCGAACCCACATTCTGACAACACCAGAACTTGAGTCCGACGCAGACTGCTCGACCACGACACTCCAAAAAATGTATAGTATTTGGTAAAGGTTATCTTTTTATCGTTGCGGTATTTTTATATACAGACTCTACTAGTATAGTACTAGCGAGAGTTTGTGCATGTCGTGTCGAGTCGAGTCAGAGCTAAAACGTCACTCTTGCATGACAGCGATCTAAAGAACTAGACTCCATGGAGTATGGAGTAAGGTATGGTTCCCGTTTTTCGGCAACTTTGCTAATTTCCAGTCGCCAACAAAATAACATTGTTTGTTTACTTCTCTCCATGCTTTATATAAAGTCCAGTAGTCTCGTTTGAGCAGTTTGATTTTTCTTCTTTGTTTTTGTACAAGGACACTAATACTGCGTCACGAAGATCTTGGGGGAGTTTCCCCTGCTCCCAGCAGTACACAAACAATTCATGGAGTTTGGTATGTAGTGCTCGGCCACCATGTTTCCATACTTCAGGTGGGATACCATCAACCCCTGCAGCTTTACCACTCTTCATCTGCTCGATGGCCTTCACAGTCTCTTGAAGAGTCGGTGGCTCGTCAAGTTTGGTTTTCTCTGGCTGCTGCTGGATGTGGTTGAGCGCTGGTTCCTAAACTGTGCGGGTTGTGCTGAAGAGCGTATGGAAGTGCTCAGACCAGCGCGCGGTCCAAAATAGCTTCTTTGCCTGTAAGGAGCTCCTTTCCGTCTGCACTCCGTAATGGACTCTGGGTCTGGTGAGATGGGCCAAAAAAAGCTTTCAGTGCTTCGTAAAACCCCTTGTGGTCACCGCTATCAGCGCAAAGCTGTGTTTTCTCAGCGAGGGTTGTCCACCATGTATTCTGCACGACCCGGAGTTTGCGCTGAAGGATGCTGCATGCCTGACGGAAGGCTGTCTTTTTCTGCTGACAGGATGGCTGGGCAAGATGGGCTTGGTGTGCTGCTCTTTTCTTCACCAACAGATCTTGTATTTCACTGTTATTTTCATCAAAACCAGTCCTTGTTTTTCTTTACTGCGAAACCAAGGGTTTCCTGGCAGGTTTTAAGGACAGCGGTCTTGATGTGGTTCCAAAGCACTTCGGGGGACGGCTCTTCCGAGGTGGTGCTAGGTACTTTGAGACGGGACTGCAGGTTCTCTTGGAAGTCTGCTCTCTTTTCTGCAGATTGAAGGGTGCCTAGGTTCAGTTTCTTTCTAGGAGCTCGGCTCTTCATTGGTTTTGGTTTGAAACAGAATTTGACTTTGGAGCGAACAAGACGGTGATCTGTATTGCAGTCTGCACTGCAGTCTGTATTGTGTTTCGACCGCTGTTGAAGATGCCCGTTGACTGCGGCTAGCCAACTGGGAGAAATGAACTTTGTTTAGGCCACCTTTTCTATGGCCCCTCTCTATGTGGAGCAAGCAGTGCGTCCCTAGAAAAGGCTGCTTGGTCGCTCAGGGTGCTGCCGGGTGATGATGTCGTTTCCAAGTCACCATCAGACGACCACTTGTGCCTGAGTCGCCTGCATGCAGGATTAGGACTGCGGCTTCCAGTGTCATCTTACACCTGCCGGTTTCGCCCCTTTCCCGTCGCTACAGGACTTGTCGAGGTTGGACGCGTACGTGGGAGGTGTCCTTCATGCCTGCGCAATGTGTTTTTTAGGTGGAGTGCAATTTGCGCTGACTGGCCCCACCCTTTAAGCCTGAGGTTCATCTGTCATGGCCTAGCAAGCTGTGACGGTGACAGCGAAGTCCTCAGGCCGTAGGTTTTATGTCAGAGTGTCCTTCTCCTAGACAGGTTGCTGAACGAAGCTGAAGAGGCCCACCGCCACTGCTATTAGTCGTTTGACCCAGTTGGGGGTTTGAAATCAGAGTTTTCCTTCTCCTAGGTAGGCTGCCAACCAAGGCTCCGAGCCCCGCCAACCCGAGTTTGGACTATGTCCCTAGGTGGACTAACTCCCATGGTTAACTAGCTCCACCTGCCCGGAGAAAACTGGTTTTAAGGCGCCAGAGACCCGCCTTTACACCCCTGCCCGCAGTTCTAAACGGGGATCGGCACGTGAAGCCGGGCAGTAGGAGTTTGAATTAGGAGAGGCTATTTGAGACGCTGATCATATGGGACATTTCATGGATGAGGAGTGGCTCAATTCTCCTCACCACCCCGATCATCCTAAGTACCATCACAAGAATTACAGTATCAAAGCTTCTTTCTTTGGAGCTGAAAAATCGGTCATAAGACATCTCGACCCTTGTGGCAACTCGACCCGGCAACTCAACCCACGAGACAACTCGACCGTCGTGACAACTCGACCCTTGTGACAACTCGATTCTTGTGGAGCAACTTATGAATTTGAATTTATCTTTTTGCTGAACGAGTCGGGTATTAATTTGAATGAAAAAGGGCTGAAAAGGGCCTGAACACGTTTTAACTTTATTATTTGAGGTGTTCAGAATCGTATAACCTGTATAACATGTATGAAGTCTTATTGATGGACAGATAACCTGTATAACATGTATGAAGTCTTATTGATGGACAGATAACCTGTATAACATGTATGAAGTCTTATTGATGGACAGATAACCTGTATAATATGTATGAAGTCTTATTGATGGACGGATAACCTGTATAACATGTATGAAGTCTTATTGATGGACAGGTAACCTGTATAACATGTATGAAGTCTTATTGATGGACAGATAACCTGTATAACATGTATGAAGTCTTATTGATGGACGGATAACCTGTATAACATGTATGAAGTCTTATTGATGGACAGATAACCTGTATAACATGTATGAAGTCTTATTGATGGACAGATAACCTGTATAACATGTATGAAGTCTTATTGATGGACAGATAACCTGTATAACATGTATGAAGTCTTATTGATGGACAGATAACCTGTATAACATGTATGAAGTCTTATTGATGGACAGATAACCTGTATAACATGTATGAAGTCTTATTGATGGACAGATAACCTGTATAACATGTATGAAGTCTTATTGATGGACGGATAACCTGTATAACATGTATGAAGTCTTATTGATGGACAGATAACCTGTATAACATGTATGAAGTCTTATTGATGGACGGATAACCTGTATAACATGTATGAAGTCTTATTGATGGATATATAACCTGTATAACATGTATGAAGTCTTATTGATGGATATATAACCTGTATAACATGTATGAAGTCTTATTGATGGATATATAACCTGTATAACATGTATGAAGTCTTATTGATGGACAGATAACCTGTATAACATGTATGAAGTCTTATTGATGGACGGATAACCTGTATAACATGTATGAAGTCTTATTGATGGACGGATAACCTGTATAACATGTATGAAGTCTTATTGATGGACAGATAACCTGTATAACATGTATGAAGTCTTATTGATGGACAGATAACCTGTATAACATGTATGAAGTCTTATTGATGGATATATAACCTGTATAACATGTATGAAGTCTTATTGATGGACAGATAACCTGTATAACATGTATGAAGTCTTATTGATGGACAGATAACCTGTATAACATGTATGAAGTCTTATTGATGGACAGATAACCTGTATAACATGTATGAAGTCTTATTGATGGACGTATAACCTGTATAACATGTATGAAGTCTTATTGATGGACGGATAACCTGTATAACATGTATGAAGTCTTATTGATGGACAGATAACCTGTATAACATGTATGAAGTCTTATTGATGGACAGATAACCCGTATAACATGTATGAAGTCTTATTGATGGACAGATAACCTGTATAACATGTATGAAGTGTTATTGATGGACAGATAACCTGTATAACATGTATGAAGTCTTATTGATGGACGGATAACCCGTATAACATGTATGAAGTGTTATTGATGGACAGATAACCTGTATAACATGTATGAAGTCTTATTGATGGACGGATAACCCGTATAACATGTATGAAGTCTTATTGATGGACAGATAACCTGTATAACATGTATGAAGTCTTATTGATGGACGGATAACCCGTATAACATGTATGAAGTGTTATTGATGGACAGATAACCTGTATAACATGTATGAAGTCTTATTGATGGACAGATAACCTGTATAACATGTATGAAGTCTTATTGATGGACAGATAACCTGTATAACATGTATGAAGTCTTATTGATGGACGGATAACCTGTATAACATGTATGAAGTCTTATTGATGGACAGATAACCTGTATAACATGTATGAAGTCTTATTGATGGACAGATAACCTGTATAACATGTATGAAGTCTTATTGATGGACAGATAACCTGTATAACATGTATGAAGTCTTATTGATGGACAGATAACCTGTATAACATGTATGAAGTCTTATTGATGGACAGATAACCTGTATAACATGTATGAAGTCTTATTGATGGACAGATAACCTGTATAACATGTATGAAGTCTTATTGATGGACAAATAACCTGTATAACATGTATGAAGTCTTATTGATGGACAGATAACCTGTATAACATGTATGAAGTCTTATTGATGGACGGATAACCTGTATAACATGTATGAAGTCTTATTGATGGACAGATAACCTGTATAACATGTATGAAGTCTTATTGATGGACAGATAACCTGTATAACATGTATGAAGTCTTATTGATGGACGGATAACCTGTATAACATGTATGAAGTCTTATTGATGGACGGATAACCTGTATAACATGTATGAAGTCTTATTGATGGACAGATAACCTGTATAACATGTATGAAGTCTTATTGATGGACAGATAACCTGTATAACATGTATGAAGTCTTATTGATGGACATATAACCTGTATAACATGTATGAAGTCTTATTGATGGACGGATAACCTGTATAACATGTATGAAGTCTTATTGATGGATATATAACCTGTATAACATGTATGAAGTCTTATTGATGGATATATAACCTGTATAACATGTATGAAGTCTTATTGATGGACGGATAACCTGTATAACATGTATGAAGTCTTATTGATGGACAGATAACCTATATAACATGTATGAAGTCTTATTGATGGACAGATAACCTGTATAACATGTATGAAGTCTTATTGATGGATATATAACCTGTATAACATGTATGAAGTCTTATTGATGGACGGATAACCTGTATAACATGTATGAAGTCTTATTGATGGACAGATAACCTGTATAACATGTATGAAGTCTTATTGATGGACAGATAACCTGTATAACATGTATGAAGTCTTATTGATGGACAGATAACCTGTATAACATGTATGAAGTCTTATTGATGGACATATAACCTGTATAACATGTATGAAGTCTTATTGATGGACGGATAACCTGTATAACATGTATGAAGTCTTATTGATGGATATATAACCTGTATAACATGTATGAAGTCTTATTGATGGATATATAACCTGTATAACATGTATGAAGTCTTATTGATGGACGGATAACCTGTATAACATGTATGAAGTCTTATTGATGGACAGATAACCTGTATAACATGTATGAAGTCTTATTGATGGACGGATAACCTGTATAACATGTATGAAGTCTTATTGATGGACAGATAACCTGTATAACATGTATGAAGTCTTATTGATGGACAGATAACCTATATAACATGTATGAAGTCTTATTGATGGACAGATAACCTATATAACATGTATGAAGTCTTATTGATGGACGGATAACCTGTATAACATGTATGAAGTCTTATTGATGGATAGATAACCTGTATAATTCATGTATGAAGTCTTATTGATGGACGGATAACCAGTATATAACATGTATGAAGTCTTATTGATGGACGTATAACCTGTATAACATGTATGAAGTCTTATTGATGGACAGATAACCTGAAGTCTTATTGATGGACAGATAACCTATATATATATATAACATGTATGAAGTCTTATTGATGGACAGGTAACCTGTATAACATGTATGAAGTCTTATTGATGGATAGATAACCTGTATAACATGTATGAAGTCTTATTGATGGACAGATAACCTGTATAACATGTATGAAGTCTTATTGATGGACAGATAACCAGTATATAACATGTATGAAGTCTTATTGATGGACAGATAACCTGTATAACATGTATGAAGTCTTATTGATGGACAGATAACCAGTATATAACATGTATGAAGTCTTATTGATGGACGTATAACCAGTATATAACATGTATGAAGTCTTATTGATGGACAGATAACCTGTATAACATGTATGAAGTAGCCTGTCGTTATTCTTAAGGATAAAGACAAGGGACCAGTCTACAACCAACCGTGCGATCTCACGTACATGGTGTTGTATTTTAAACTGGTAAGCTGGTGTAACGTTAGTTTGCGCGCCAACATTTATTCTCTCATGTACCCACCTGTAGCTTAGACTGCACTGATTTATTGCATGCACTGCGGTCTAGATCCAGCATCATGATCATGGCTGCTGAGTTGAGAAAACTTCCAAATCCAACGTCAGTCAGTCTCAACTTTCCTGCAGGTATAATGCCAGTCTACATTTTAATTCACTAGTCATCATGGGCCCCCAAAAGTTGACATCCCTTTTTTTTTATAACCGAACACATTATAGCCCCATTCTGAACTGAACTTTGCCACGTGTCGTACGTATACGTAATTCGCCGCACTCGTGAAAGGACACACTTACCTTTGGTATAGCATTTCTCGGAAAACTTTAAAAAGTACTATGGTGTATTATTGCATGGTTACATAAACTAATCTAGGTTATGCTTTTTACAAAAATATCTTTTTTGTCTGTGGAAACAAAAATGTTTTGCATTTGCATTGATTTTGGGAAGAAATACGGATCCTCAAAATGGACATATTCCTGTAGAAGAAGTGAACGAAGACGTCTTAATTTGTTGATGTTTACTTGGTCAGTAGTGGAAAATTATTGAGAAAATGTAAGATTAATATCATGGTTTAACCATATGAAAAGCAATATGAAAAGCAATATATTATTTGACAAAATGTTCAAATTTTCAAAGTACTTTTTTCAAAAATCTTTACCACCATCCATTTTATGGAAAAATGTGAAATACATCCACCACGTTTTCTGTCCAAATCGGACAAATATCACAGATTTTCCTTTAATTAAAAGGCGATAGAGGACACACAGGGGCGTAGCGAAGGCATTTTCTTGGGGGGGGGTGTGGAAGCCAATTTGCCGACTGACATCAGTGGCAATATTTTTTGTGGGTAAGTTTACCGACACAACACTAATATGGCCAGACAAATGTACTTCCCCCTAAATGGACCGGGGTGGGGGGGGGGGGCAGGGGAACTGTCGCCTGAAACCCAGCTTTTTCCGTGAGTAAAATACATTATTACAAAGTATACTAGGCAAATCTTCAGTGTTTAGAAAACATTTGCAGTCGGCAAATCCATAGCTCTAGGTTTGCCGACTGCAAATGTATTTTGGACCAACCATTGTTCGAGTACCTTTGATGGTTCGTTTGCCGACTGAGGCTCGAAATGTCGACTGAGAAAAAATATTGGGGGGGGGGGTGAGGCTATCCCAGAATAACAGATTTCATGCCAAACATGTCTGCTTGGGCAAGGTTACCTGGCACTAACTTTTAGATTGTAATAATTAACGTTAGCAGATCAAAAGTTGATAAGAAGAAAAACTGCCCCTATTTGTAAATGTTGAGTTAAAATAATAAAGCGATCAGAATGCACCACAGAGCGTCCAAAGTCAAAATATTTTCGTGACTCTGAATACAGTAAGACAGGTCCTACACCGTATATCAATAATTGCCCGCCACTATTTTGATGGCCCATACAGTAAGACAGGCCCCTACGACGTATATCAATAATTGTCCGCCACTATTTTGATGGCCCATACAGTAAGACTGGCTCCTACACCGTATATCAATAATTGTCCGCCACTATTTTGATGGCCCATACAGTAAGACTGGCCCATACACGGTATATCAATAATTGTCCGCCACTATTTTGATGGCCCATACAGTAAGACAGGCCCCTACACCGTATATCAATAATTGTCCGCCACTATTTTGATGGCCCATACAGTAAGGCAGGCCCCTACACCGTATATCAATAATTGTCCGCCACTATTTTGATGGCCCATACAGTAAGACAGGCCCCTACGACGTATATCAATAATTGTCCGCCACTATTTTGATGGCCCATACAGTAAGACAGGCCCCTACGACGTATATCAATAATTGTCCGCCACTATTTTGATGGCCCATACAGTAAGACAGGCTGTTTATAGCATCATTAGCCAGAATACTTCACAAACTTGAAACTCTCATAATTGCATAAGAGAGCGCCTAGAATCAACACATTTCCTCAAGTGGGCCCGCTCGGAGCCTCTGAAGCTCGTTTTGAGCTGGATTTAAAATAAATAAAATACCTGGAATTAGGCATATCAATAGACAAGTTAGGTTTTCGTTACGTGTTCGTTACTAATCTAGGTCAGCCTAAACTGCACACGATCAGGTTGGAGAGCGAACATCCTTGCCTAGAATCAAGACATTTCCTCAAGTGGGCCCGCTCGGAGCCTCTGAAGCTCGTTTTGAGCTGGATTTAAAATAAATAAAATACCTGGAATTAGGCATATCAATAGACAAGTTAGGTTTTCGTTACGTGTTCGTTACTAATCTAGGTCAGCCTAAACTGCACACGATCAGGTTGGAGAGCGAACATCCTTGCCATATGACGCTCGATATGCATCTTCATTGTGTCTTCATTGTGTTCCAGGAATCTTAGGAATTCTTTAGAGGATTTCGGGGGGGGGGGAGGTCCGTTAACAAAATAACAAGTGTGTTAGTGTATAGGGACATTTTTTGGGGTGGCACTCTGCCACATATCGAGCATGGTGTAATCCTTGCAGTGCTCGTTGTACCTAGCTGGAAGTAGGTACAATAAACAATGGATGGTTTGAGGCTCCATTGCAGCGGTGCCCTGCTGTGAAGCAACCTAGGATAATACAAATGTCAAAGAATCCAAGCTACGCCATTCGAAAAATACTGCAAACGTAAACAGGATATTATTTCAAATAATTATTTCCAATTTTACATTGTAAATTATTTGTCTTTACTCTGAACTATTTAGATCCCCCAAAATCGCTTATATCGCATTTGTTTTCAATTTTGTTAAATTACTCCTTGTTATACGGAATGATTGACTGCAAGCCCATGCTTTACCATACAGAGTAAAACAATGCGACTCGCACGACGAAACCCGAAAAATAAAATGGAACATTTTTTTGTTCACCGCTGAGATGCAATACCGCCCTCAAGAGGCTGAAACTTTGTTATTACAGACCAGTCCACATGTTTTTAAATTTATGCCAAAAGCTGCTCCAAAATTCGTAAAATATGAGTTTTCCTCAGTATTTTGCAGTTGCTAAGGTAATCTTGAAACTTAAAATACTTTTTAAGGATTTTATGGAGATTTCTGGATCGGGAAACTATAAAATATTTTCTTTTTACTGAAATGATACTGTGTAGTGTAGGCCTACTGTAACGTTAACCATTTTCCTTCCTCCATGCGTTAACGTTACTGTCTGTGTTGTTGATAGTGCCGGTTTTGCAGATAATGCATTATAAGTTATATAACATTACATGTCTTTGTCCTTACATTCCCATTGATTGGATGATACTGTTTCGTAGAGCCTAAAGTGATAAGACACCGACAATGATTGGGTAGAATGTCGTATCTGGCCGCCACTATTTTTCATTAAATATAGCCAATAAATAATGTAATCTTACCTAGGGCCTACATCATACCTGGTAAGGTGGAGAACATGATATGGATGATGATGGACATACAATGTATACTTCAAATTATTCCAGGATATTTATTTCATGAAAAATCAGGCATTTTTAGTATACGATTACGCTGTCGATGACTTCCTCAGTCATGTCAGTCTGATCTTGTAAATTCCACAATTACTACTAGTAATTGAATTAGTTACCAACACAGTCATTGTACATGCATTAGTGGCAACTATAATAGTAGGGTTTTCAGGTGAAAAATTATTCCTAAACCAATATGGTCAATATTTATATCAAATTAAAGGTCTTGATGAAAGAAATACAATGGTTTTTAAATCAAGAAAATCGGACGAGTAGTTTTTGAGGAATCCTGTTTTATTTAATCAAATATACAGCATTTGATGAAGTGCGACTGTCCATACACTGTGTACATCCCTAATGACACCAAAACCGTTGAATCAGCCTACACACACCGTGATACACACGCACAGCCATAAGAGCTTTTGAAAGGGTGTAAAAAATACACTCTCCGCTCAAAACTAAACAAAATTACGGCTCAAAACTTTCACATATGATAGAAAAGAGGTGTAAAATTCATTCAGACACCGCTCTTACCTTTCAACTTGAAGATTTCACCTCGAAAAAACGGTGTTTACTTTTTATCTCTTCGTAACTTCGGTTGTAGAGTAGTTATGGAGATCGAGCAAGCATGGGTATGTAAAGGAGCCCTATGAATCAATAGGGAAATCCGTTTTCATGTCAATCACAATGTACTCGGGTGCAGAGACAGCTCCGAAGTGGATGCCCTCAGCAGAGCGCGGCAAATTTTACGGGCTGAATGCGCCCGATCTCGGAACACTTCGCGAAAGGCTGGGCGGGACGAGTGGTTCATTCATAAAAATCTAGGCTGCACGCATTCGATTGCTATTTTACGTACATTGTTAGATAGCTGAAACTATTAGCTTTCCAATGAGCTATTACATGTAAGATTTCGACAGGTAAAAGTAATAGAATTTGTTGATTTAATATTTTGATGTTTTTTGTTGCGGGCGATGCGCTGTGCGTGTGGAGGGCTTCGGTCAAGCACGTACGAACTGAAAACCCTACTATAAGGTTTATTGCAAATAAAGCAACTGCCGCAAAGCATACTAGGCCTACTAGTAGTACTTACTAGGATACAATTTGGGGCATTCAACAATATTTTGTTTGTTTGCACGGCACGCAGTGGCGCTGTTGCGCCCACAGACATCCCATGATTCCTTGCAGCCGCTATTTGCGATAAACCTTATGGAATTACATAGTGTAGGCCTACTTTATATAAATTGCTGTATTCTAAAAATATGTTTGGAAAGTATGTCAAACCCAACAGCCACTGCACGTCTTTGTGCACAATGACTGTTAACTATATTTAAGCATGTTTTTTTAGCAGACAAAATGGCCAACATCTCACTGGATGTGAATACATTCAATGCTCAAAATCTCCCAATAAAAAATATCGTTTCCAATCTTCACTTGACGACACTTGGGCTTGGCTCTTTTAAAGAAAAATCTGTGATATTTGTATAGAAAAGAAGGTTAAAATGAACTTATATATGTTGCCAAATATCAATGTTGTACCTTCCTTTATTTCAACTGAAGGATGTGATCTTGATTCCAATGAAAAAAGCAAGGAAATTGTCTCAGTAACAAAAAACACAAGTTTAAGACAATATTTGTTTTTCATATTCTCCATAATATTCTACTATAGACCAAGTAAACAACAAAGAATTTAGAATCGAAGTCCTTGTTCACTTAAGGAGCATGTCTATTTGAGAATCCATATAAAAAATCATTTCAAAATGCAAAGCGTTAATATTTTAGGCTTAGACGTTTTTGTTTTTACAGACAGTAACTGGCAGACAGCATAGTAGAACAATAAAATCACATATGTTCAGTAACCCTGACGATATCAAATTGTTTTGGTAGCCCATAATCATTGGCCATGGTATCATCTCAATATGATATTATCTTCTTGGTACATGTACGTGGACTTCACCACCAAAAATGCCAAAAATGATTATAGCGGACCTTGGTCACTGAAATATGAAATACTTTTAAATCAAAGTATTATGTTACAGTGACAATAAACATTTCCCAAAACGAATCGATATAATTATACTTGGGTCAAAATTTAAAATAAATCACTTCAAAATGAGCTGAGTGTTTTTTTTCTTTTCTGGTCGGTTAGGGTTTGACATCAACGGTGATCTGCTGGCCAAAATCCAGTTAAAATGAAGCCGGACTAGTCAAAACCCTTTCCAAGTTGTTCTAAGACTACAATGAATCCTCTTTTTAAATTGCACATTTTATGATATTTCTTGAAAATGAGTGTTGAGGTGAACGTATGTTGTACCTTCCCATTAAGTCAATTTAAATAAAAGTTCAAATGTATTCTGCGTCAGAATAAATATGAAAAATCTTTTAAATTCACTTTAAATAAATTAACTCAAATGACACACTGTAATAAGCTGTAACTTTCCAATTTGGTTAGAATATTTATACTTGTAAAAGCAGTTTTGCTAAGATTACCAAGGTTTGTACATGTTTCTTCCCTTTAACATTAATGTAAAACCCAATAAGATTTTAGCTTTGTTTGTATTTATTTACAAATTACTTAAGTAAGACTAATTGCGGTGACACCATGTGGAATCTCAATTGAGTAGTAATTAGTTCTGAAAATTACTTATTATCTGTTTCTTTTATAGTTTTTTGTGGGCGTTGTTGTCGTCTTTGCACAAGGTAAGATTATACGGTTGATACATGTATGCCTACACTGTACATACATGTATTATACAGCTCTGATAGGCCTACATTATAGAGCTCTAGAAGTACCGTCTGGGGAGACAGAATGATGTTAAACAACTACTAGCATAGGACCAGCTAGTCTTGATGTAAGATTATAGGGTTGATATAGGCCTACATTATAGAGCTCTAGAAGTACCGTCTGGGGAGACAGAATGATGTTATACAACTACTAGCATAGGACCAGCTAGTCTTGATGTAAGATTATAGGGTTGATATAGGCCTACATTATAGAGCTCTAGAAGTACCGTCTGGGGAGACAGAATGATGTTAAACAACTACTAGCATAGGATCAGCTAGTCTTGATGTAAGATTATAGGGTTGATATAGGCCTACATTATAGAGCTCTAGAAGTACTGTCTGGGGAGACAGAATGATGTTAAACAACTACTAGCATAGGACCAGCTAGTCTTGATGTAAGATTATAGGGTTGATATAGGCCTACATTATAGAGCTCTAGAAGTAATGTCTGGGGAGACAGAATGATGTTATACAACTACTTAGCATAGGACCAGCTAGTCTTGATGTAAGATCATAGGGTTGATATAGGCCTACATTATAGAGCTCTAGAACTAGAAGTACTGTCTGGGGAGACAGAATGATGTTAAACAACTACTAGCATTAGGACCAGCTAGTCTTGATGTAAGATTATAGGGTTGATATAGGCCTACATTATAGAGCTCTAGAAGTAATGTCTGGGGAGACAGAATGATGTTATACAACTACTTAGCATAGGACCAGCTAGTCTTGATGTAAGATTATAGGGTTGATATAGGCCTACATTATAGAGCTCTAGAAGTGCTGTCTGGGGAGACAGAATGATGTTATACAACTACTAGCATAGGACCAGCTAGTCTTGATGTAAGATTATAGGGTTGATATAGGCCTACATTATAGAGCTCTAGAAGTACTGTCTGGGGAGACAGAATGATGTTATACAACTACTAGCATTAGGACCAGCTAGTCTTGATGTAAGATTATAGGGTTGATATAGGCCTACATTATAGAGCTCTAGAAGTACCGTCTGGGGAGACAGAATGATGTTATACAACTACTAGCATAGGACCAGCTAGTCTTGATGTAAGATTATAGGGTTGATATAGGCCTACATTATAGAGCTCTAGAAGTACTGTCTGGGGAGACAGAATGATGTTATACAACTACTTAGCATAGGACCAGCTAGTCTTGATGTAAGATCATAGGGTTGATATAGGCCTACATTATAGAGCTCTAGAACTAGAAGTACTGTCTGGGGAGACAGAATGATGTTATACAACTACTTAGCATAGGACCAGCTAGTCTTGATGTAAGATCATAGGGTTGATATAGGCCTACATTATAGAGCTCTAGAACTAGAAGTACTGTCTGGGGAGACAGAATGATGTTATACAACTACTTAGCATAGGACCAGCTAGTCTTGATGTAAGATTATAGGGTTGATATAGGCCTACATTATAGAGCTCTAGAAGTAATGTCTGGGGAGACACAATGATGTTATACAACTACTAGCATAGGACCAGCTAGTCTTGATGTAAGATTATAGGGTTGATATAGGCCTACATTATAGAGCTCTAGAAGTACTGTCTGGGGAGACAGAATGATGTTATCCAACTACTAGCATAGGACCAGCTAGTCTTGATGTAAGATTATAGGGTTGATATAGGCCTACATTATAGAGCTCTAGAAGTACTGTCTGGGGAGACGGAATGATACTAGCATAGGACCAGCTAGTCTTGATGTAAGATGTAGTTTGTGTTACATTGCATGCACCACACAATCCGCTTCACAGGATCCACCACGAGCAAGCACTGTATAGTCTGCAAACCTGACTCACGACAACCCAGACACCTACAGTAGATACTGATCACCTGAAATTAACGTCTTGATTATTTCATATGTTGCTCTGAAATTATCAGCAAATTAGTTTTGGATATATAACTTTTAAATAGAAAACTGGAATGGAACAAAACAAAACAATTCTTTTAGTATCAAATTGTTTGTTTCAAAAGTAAAAATTATATGGCAACCTTATAAATATTGAATCAGTTAGATAAAAGTCTAACACTACAGACAAATCATTTTACCCACAGTATAATGGTGTATCCAATATCATCAGTTAGTTACTAACTAAATAATCAAGATGTTTTATTTACCCACAGTATAATGGTGTATCCAATACCCGTTACTAACTAAATAATCAAGATGTTTTTTTTACCCACAGTATAATGGTGTATCCAATACCCGTTACTAACTAAATAATCAAGATGTTTTTTTTACCCACAGTATAATGGTGTATCCAATACCCGTTACTAACTAAATAATCAAGGTGTCAGGATCGTGAGTGAGTCAGGTTTGCGTATATTGTTAATGTACGTACAGTATACAATGTAACAGTAACTGCGTCTGTGGTTTAAAACTAAGGACCAGCCTTGCTATTGCTGAAGTGATCACATGATTAAGTGATAACAAGAACGGCTGTCTGTAGCAATTTATCAACAATAACTAGAACTATTGTGAAGCAATCTTTCACAATGAATCTGAACTAGCCAAAGCTGCTTTGTGGAACAGACTAGACCCTAAAACATTCCTGTTTTAGGGTATGTCAATGGGCAATTTCATTGTTACTCACATTACATTTTTGAGGTTTCGGTCCCACTCTTTAATGCCACATTATATTTGTTACATCTACGCCATAAAGAGAAAAAGACATTTTATGTATGTGAACAAATGTAATGTTCACGAGTAACCAGCATTTTTCTTTTATGTAGCGTACATGATATAACAAACTTCTGAATTGTTTTTTGTGCCGAGTACGGTCTGGGTATAATGCATGCAACTACTTTGAAAAAAAAAAATATATATACAAGTAAGGAAGTTATGGAATTAAGAGTAGGCCCAATACCTCATAAATGTATCATGAGTAACCATGGTATCGCCCCAATGAATTCACCCTAAAAAACATTTCATTCACAAAATATAGACATGTGTTTGATAGCAAATTTAAGATGATGATTATGTTATTGTTTTACTGATGAGTGCATCCTATACAAAAGTAAAACAATTATTTTAGACTCATTTTGTAGGATTCACCGACATTTGTTTTTATCAGAAATGCGTATCTAGTTTAATTGTTGAAATGTTTATCCTAGCTACATGTATAGCATGTTACTCAGGGACATTCCTGGTTTGAAATATTTGTATTCATAATACATATATTCACTACATGAAGAATGCCAGCTGGCCACCGTTGACAGCGCCCCCTATTGATAGATCTATGCAGGGAATAATGTTTATTTACATTTTGTATTTAACTTTACAGATATCGAGGAAATGACCCAAGTGATTTATGAAGAGGACCTACCTGTTGGTTTGTCTCCATCCAAAGTGGTCAGATTCAAGCTTTATTTACATCCTGGAATTCAATGGTATGTCAAATCAGTCAGTGTTTCCTGTCAAGTTCATCGCAATATAATATTTGTATCATTGGGAAGATTTTACATAAGTAAAAATTGTACTGTCTGTAAACATGTACAATGTATGTCACCTTGCATGACGCCATGGTCGAACGGTTTAGTGCATCGGATTTGTGTTCTGATGGCTGAGTCGTCAGAATGTGGGTTCGAATCCCAACCGCGACCATGGTGCTTGTGTCCTTGAGCAAGACACTTTACCATAATTGCTTCTCTCCACCCAGGGGTAAATGGGTACCTGTGAGGGCAGAGTTGGTTGTTGTGTTTGATTAGCCCTATATGCGCTGTAATGGCAGCAATTGAGATGTATACTCCCCAGGGAGCTGAGATGGTTTCAGGAATGATTTATGAGCCTGATGAGCAGGGGCAATAATATAATGCGCCTTGAGCCATACTCTATTCACACGACATTCATGTAAAACAGTAGGCATATTTTTACTTTTAATTATTGTATTATGCTATTATTGATGTTTACTCGTGTATAAATAAAGTGTATGTATGTGTGTTATTTAAGTCCACATTATTATTATTATTATTATTATTATTATCATTATTATCAACATTCACCCTGATAATAGAAAAATTGAGAGAGATTGGTACTCACAAGGGATTAGCCTGTTATCACACCAGAGACAGGCATCTGTGGCTGATGCTGCTGTGTACATGTAAGAACAGCGTATATTTTGCTATTCTGAATTCAAGACAAAAGGTGTTTAATATTTCACCTCAAGTGGGTTTAATTAATAAAACTTGTGTTTATTTTCTGTATGACATAACCTCTCTAAAAATGGAGAAAGGTCAGTTAGTGATATTTGCTTAGAGTTCCTCTTTAAACATATATAGCTGTACCTTGTGGTCTAAACTGTCTGGGTCATTTATGAATGATATAAAGTAATTAGATGTAATTTATTTTGTTTATTACAGGATTCTGCACAATGTGCTCAGCCCGTGCAACGAAGCCTATGTGATGAACTTGTGTGTAACCTCTACTCAGATGATCATAATCTATACACCAATACCTCTAACCCTATACCAACCTTTCATACTCACATTCTATCTCAAAGCGTTTTGATTTCCTTAGAAGCAATGACTGAACAGATATGCTGTTTGGAAGGACTGACACATGACATTACCACAAAAGAAGCTGCACCCTCTATGCAGGTATGTCTAATGCTTTCCAGTCATTATACCGAATTGCCACAAGGCCCCTGACCATAACACCCCAAAGAAGTACGTGTACATGTATAGCCCATCTGAAAAACACCTCAAAATCATTATCCTTCCACCATCTTGTCCCATCACCATTTCCCCCATCACTATTACACCCCATCACCATCTCTTCATCCCACCTCTTCATCCCATCTCTTCATCCCATCTCTTCATCCCATCTCTTCATCCCATCTCTTCATCCCATCTCTTCATCCCATCTCTTCATCCCATCTCTTCATCCCATCTCTTCATCCCATCTCTTCATCCCATCTCTTCATCCCATCTCTTCATCCCATCTGTCCATCCCATCTCTTCATCCCATCTGTCCATCCCATCTGTCCATCCCATCTCTTCATCTCATCTGTCCATCCCATCTCTTCATCTCATCTGTCTATCCCATCTGTCCATCCCATCTGTCCATCCCATCTGTCCATCCCATCTGTCCATCCCATCTGTCCATCCCATCTGTCCATCCCATCTGTCCATCCCATCTCTTCATCTCATCTGTCTATCCCATCTGTCCATCCCATCTGTCCATCCCATCTGTCCATCCCATCTGTCCATCCCATCTGTCCATCCCATCTCTTCATCCCATCTGTCCATCCCATCTGTCCATCCCATCTGTCCATCCCATCTGTCCATCCCATCTGTCTCTTCATCCCATCTCTTCATCCCATCTCTTCATCCCATCTCTTCATCCCATCTCTTCATCCCATCTCTTCATCCCATCTCTTCATCCCATCTGTCCATCCCATCTGTCCATCCCATCTCTTCATCTCATCTCTTCATCTCATCTCTTCATCTCATCTGTCCATCCCATCTCTTCATCTCATCTGTCTATCCCATCTGTCCATCCCATCTGTCCATCCCATCTGTCCATCCCATCTGTCCATCCCATCTCTTCATTTCATCTGTCTATCCCATCTGTCTATCCCATCTGTCTGTCCCATCTGTCTGTCCCATTTGTCTGTCCCATCTGTCTATCCCATCTCTTCATTTCATCTGTCTATCCCATCTGTCCATCCCATCTGTCCATCCCATCTGTCCATCCCATCTGTCCATCCCATCTGTCCATCCCATCTGTCCATCCCATCTCTTCATCTCATCTGTCCATCCCATCTCTTCATCTCATCTGTCCATCTCATCTGTCCATCCCATCTCTTCATCCCATCTGTCCATCCCATCTCTTCATCTCATCTGTCCATCCCATCTCTTCATCTCATCTGTCCATCCCATCTCTTCATCTCATCTGTCCATCCCATCTCTTCATCCCATCTGTCTATCCCATCTGTCTATCCCATCTGTCCATCCTATCTCTTCATCCCATCTGTCCATCCCATCTGTCCATCCCATCTGTCCATCCCATCTGTCCATCCCATCTGTCCATCCCATCTGTCCATCCCATCTGTCCATCCCATCTCTTCATCTCATCTGTCTATCCCATCTGTCTATCCCATCTGTCTATCCCATCTGTCCATCCCATCTGTCCATCCCATCTGTCCATCCCATTTGTCCATCCCATTTGTCTATCCCATTTGTCTATCCCATCTGTCTATCCCATCTGTCCATCCCATCTCTTCATCCCATCTATCCATCCCATCTGTCCATCCCATTTGTCTATCCCATTTGTCTATCCCATCTGTCTATCCCATCTGTCCATCCCATCTCTTCATCTCATCTGTCCACCCCATCTCTTCATCTCATCTGTCTATCCCATCTCTTCATCTCATCTGTCCACTTCATCTCATTTGTCCATCCCATCTCTTCATCTCATCTCTTCATCCCATCTGTCCATCCCATCTGTCCATCCCATCTGTCCATCCCATTTCTTCATCTCATCTGTCCATCCCATCTCTTCATCTCATCTGTCCATCCCATCTCTTCATCTCATCTGTCCACCCCATCTCTTCATCTCATCTGTCTATCCCATGTCCCCTAAATCTTCCTCATTTTCATTGTTTTCTCCCTAGGCTTGGGTGATATCAATTTTTTTTCATCCACAATATATCCTCGAACATATATCTTGATTTTTGATAATATCACAGTGATTGGGAATTGGTAAGCTATTTCACTTGACAGCAAAATTCATGGAGGCATGGTCTTGTTGCACTGTATAATGTACTCACACATGGTGTGCCAGCCAGAGTCACAGACCACCATGGCTAGACAGTGAGATGTAAACATTGTCTACACATTGTTGGATCAAGTACCCCATTCAATCCCCAACCCTTAACCCTAACCTTCCCAAATCCTCCAAAATCCTCTTTGCTAAAGTGAAGGATTTTGGTGGATTGAGGTTATTATTAGGCATACCTTTCCATGGTACACGTACATCCATGTTTGTTGTAGTGATTACAAGGCCAGTGCTTGGGTCAGTGGACACTGTTTATTGCTCCATGCATGCAAAGAGGGTCCCTGTCCATGTACATGTATCACAGATTATAAACACATGTGTGCATACATGTCATGTGCTTGCTTTACGACTGAAGGACTTTGGAGGATTCAGGTTATGTGTAAGCAAATGGGCTGAGGGAGTTAGGGTTAATCGGTGAATTTTAAACAATGCCTGGTCAGACGGCTCCTTTGTGATCTGATAGTTGGCTTACCACAGAAGTACATTAGTTCAATTTTGTTTCTTACTTTCGAAAGCTGAAAGTTATTTTCCATGAAATTTCTGACCCGACTGAACAATCAAGGATTTTTTTTTAATCGTAATATATATTTTTCTTTATGATATATTTTTTTCTTTATGATATATTTTTTCGTAGTGATATATTTTTTCACCGCAATTTGCCGATACCTCGCTAATTTGAAAAGTTCTAATCAAATAAAAAATTATATTGCGATATTCGATATTATCGTGTTATCGCCCAAGCCTATTTCTCCCTCCATTTTCCCTTCGTATCTTCAGCACTGTTCATTTATTTTTAACTTCTTGTTTTTAATATGGATTTATTTTGATAGTTGGCCGTTAATATCACTACTGAGCTATTTAGTTGGAATGGCAATGCAAGCTGGGAAACTATGAATCAAGTAAGTTATCGTATCTCAATCTTATAATCCTGTAGCCACAGGAGGAGCCAGGAATTTTGAACAATGGGGGAAAAATCCTTGACTCAAGAATAAAGAGATTGGCAATGTGGCCCCCCTTTTTTTAAACCATGCATAATATGGCAGCGAACTGATTTTGAAAGTGGGGGTAGGCAAATCTAAACCAGCGAGCGCTGGCAGCCAGTTAGTAAAGGTTCAAAAGTGGGGGACGAATCACGCCTGTGGTCTGATAATGAAATTACAGATGGTTTACTCTTGCTAAATCTCTCTACAGACACCCATCCTCAGACACATAGTTTACTCTTGCAAAATCTCTCTACAGACACCCATCCTTAGACACGTAGTTTACTCTTGCTAAATCTCTCTACAGACACCCATCCTTAGACACATAGTTTACTCTTGCTAAATCTCTCCACAGACACCCATCCTTAGACACATAGTTTACTCTTGCTATATCTCTCTATAGACACCCATCCTTAGACACATAGTTTACTCTTGCTAAATCTCTCTATAGACACCCATCCTTAGACACATAGTTTACTCTTGCCAAATCTCTCTACAGACACCCATCCTTAGACACATAGTTTACTCTTGCTAAATCTCTCCACAGACACCCATCCTTAGACACATAGTTTACTCTTGCTAAATCTCTCTACAGACACCCATCCTTATAATAATCTGAACATTTATATAGCGCTCTTTACACAAGGCATCCACAGGGTCCCACAGCGCTTAGAAAGAAAAGGAGGATTATTGGAAAAGGTGGGTTTTGAGGGCCGACTTGAATTGTTTCAAAGTAGGGGCCTGAGTTCGAAGTCCGTTCCAGAGAAAAGGTGCAGCAGCAAAGAAACCTTTGCAACCAAAGGAATTTGCAAGGTTGGTTCTGGGCACGGTGAGTGTAGACTTATCAGATGATGATCGTAGGCAACGGCTGGGATGATAAATGGAAATGAGGTCCTGGAGGTATGACGGAGCGGTGTTTTGGAGGCATTTGTAAGTCATTACTAAAACTTTGAACTTTATACGTTGAGGTATACGTAACCAGTGGAGTCTAAGATAGAAGGTGGTAACATGATCAAATTTACGTGCTCGGAATATAACCCTAGCAGCCCTATTCTGGAGAAGTTGCAGGCGCTGTAGATCCTTATCTGAAGAACTGAGCAGAAGTGAATTTGCGTAGTCAAGACGGGATGTAACAAGAGCTCTGACCACGTGATGACACGTAGATTGATCAATATACTTCCAGATGTGTGATATATTTCTTATGTGTGAATTTACGGACCTACAAATGGCAGAGATATGAGCTGACATAGTCATTGTACTATCAAAAATAACACCGAGGTTCCTAACAGTTTGAGATGGACTAATTGAGAGATGACCAATTTCAAGCTTTAAATGCGACAGTTTACTTAATTGAGCACGACTTGCCGCAATAAAAAACTTAGTCTTGTTGTCATTTAAGCACAACATATTTGAAGACATCCAACCTCGGACATCCGTAATACAGTTTGACATGAGTGAAAGTGATCTACTGACTTCACTTGGGTTCTTAGCATCAAAACTAGTGTATAACTGCAAATCGTCAGCGTACATGTGGAATTTAACATCATCGTGACGACTGATAACATTGGATATAGGGCGCACATAAAATGAAAATAATTGAGGGCCAACACATGAACCTTGAGGCAGACCATAGCTCAGTGTCTTGACATCTGAGACTTAATTTGTAACTTTAACCACACATGTTCGGCCGTGTAAGTAAGACTTGAACCAGCCAAGTACACTACCTTGTAACTTAAAAATACTGTTAAGCCGAGAGATTAGCACATCATGATCGACAGTGTCAAATGCAGCCGACATGTCAAGCAACACCAAGAAGACGGCCCTCCGACTATCAAGAGCATAAATGATGTCGTTTTTAACCCGTAGGAGGGCCGTCTCCGTGCTGTGGCCGGACCTGTAGGCTGACTGAAATTTACAATTCAAATTTAAGGAATCATTATGAGCAGAAACACACTTCAATACAGCTTTCTCAATGACTTTAGAGACAAAGGCCAAATTTGAAACTGGCCGATAGTTCTTGAGATTGTCTTTATCGAGAGATGCTTTCTTTATGATTGGTGACACAATGGCAACTTTGAGTGCTGTAGGAAAGGTCCCTGATGAGAGTGATTCATTGACAATGGATGTAATAACAGGTAAAAAAATCTCAATGTTTTTGTTTGAGAAGCCATGTCGGTACTGGATCCAATAAGCAAGATTTGTTTGTTAATTGTGAGATAATCTTGCGCATCTCCTCTTGATCAAAAGTATTAAAGGAAGATAATGGTATGCAATTCTGGTCACACTGGTCACTTGTTGCTGGAGAGTAGGGTGGTGCTGGAACGTTTGTGCTTTTATGAGTGATCGTTTTCCTGATTTGAGCAATCTTCTCAATGAAGAAGTCACTGAATTGACCACAAAGAACCTTATGAGAGTCAGTGACAGGAAGCGAAGGTGTTTTCCTGTTAAGCAAGGTGTTCACAGTCTTAAAAACAGCTTTCGGGTTAGCATTTTTCAGCTCATTTATGATTGATTTTGATTTTTCACTTTCGGCAACTTTGGAGAACTCATGGATTTCATTCAGATAACGAAGTTTGTCTTGTGGCTTCTGTGACTTCCGCCACTTACGTTCAAATTTTCGGCTCCGACGTTTTGCAAGGTGGACTGATTCTGTGTACCATGCTGGTTGTGACTGGAATTTGTGTATACGTGTGCTTATAGGACAATGCTTGTCAAGTATGGACTGTAAAGCCTTATTATAACTTTCAACTTGGGTGTTGATGCTGGCATTATGAGGAAATGATTCGAAAACAATCTTGAGATCAGTCTTGAGATCCTTAAACACATAGTTTTCTCTTGCTAAATCTCTCCACAGACACCCATCCTTAGACACATAGTTTACTCTTGCTAAATCTCTCCACAGACACCCATCCTTAGACACATAGTTTACTCTTGCTAAATCTCTCCACAGACACCCATCCTTAGACACATAGTTTACTCTTGCTAAATCTCTCTACAGACACCCATCCTTAGACACATAGTTTACTCTTGCTAAATCTCTCTAGACACCCATCCTTAGACACATAGTTTACTCTTGCTAAATCTCTCTACAGACACCCATCCTTAGACACATAGTTTACTCTTGCTAAATCTCTCTACAGACACCCATCCTTAGACACATAGTTTACTCTTGCTAAATCTCTCTACAGACACCCATCCTTAGACACATAGTTTACTCTTGCTAAATCTCTGTATAGACACCCATCCTTAGACACATAGTTTACTCTTGCTAAATCTCTCCACACACACCCATCCTTAGACACATAGTTTACTCTTGCTAAATCTCTCTACAGACACCCATCCTTAGACACATACTTTACTCATGCTAAATCTCTCTACAGACACCCATCCTTAGACACATAGTTTACTCTTGCTAAATCTCTCTACAGACACCCATCCTTAGACACATAGTTTACTCTTGCTAAATCTCTCTACAGACACCCATCCTTAGACACATAGTTTACTCTTGCTAAATCTCTACAGACACCCATCCTTAGACACATAGTTTACTCTTGCTAAATCTCTCTACAGACACCCATCCTTAGACACATAGTTTACTCTTGCTAAATCTCTCCACAGACACCCATCCTTGGACACATACAGTGTAGTTTACTCTTGCTAAATCTCTCTACAGACACCCATCCTTAGACACATAGTTTACTCTTGCTAAATCTCTCTACAGACACCCATCCTTAGACACATAGTTTACTCTTGCTAAATCTCTCTACAGACACCCATCCTTAGACACATAGTTTACTCATGCTAAATCTCTCTACAGACACCCATCCTTAGACACATAGTTTACTCTTGCTAAATCTCTCTACAGACACCCATCCTTAGACACATAGTTTACTCTTGCTAAATCTCTCCACAGACACCCATCCTTAGACACATACAGTGTAGTTTACTCTTGCTAAATCTCTCTATAGACACCCATCCTTAGACACATAGTTTACTCTTGCTAAATCTCTCCACACACACCCATCCTTAGACACATAGTTTACTCTTGCTAAATCTCTCTACAGACACCCATCCTTAGACACATAGTTTACTCATGCTAAATCTCTCTACAGACACCCATCCTTAGACACATAGGTTACTCTTGCTAAATCTCTCTACAGACAACCATCCTTAGACACATAGTTTACTCATGCTAAATCTCTCTGCAGACACCCATCCTTAGACACATAGTTTACTCTTGCTAAATCTCTCTACAGACACCCATCCTTAGACACATAGTTTACTCTTGCTAAATCTCTCTATAGACACCCATCCTTAGACACATAGTTTACTCTTGCTAAATCTCTCTATAGACACCCATCCTTAGACACATAGTTTACTCTTGCTAAATCTCTCTATAGACACCCATCCTTAGACACATAGTTTACTCTTGCTAAATCTCTCAACAGACACCCATCCTTAGACACATACATGTAGTTTACTCATGCTAAATCTCTCTACAGACACCCATCCTTAGACACATAGTTTACTCTTGCTAAATCTCTCTACAGACACCCATCGTTAGACACATAGTTTACTCTTGCTAAATCTCTCCACAGACACCCATCCTTAGACACATAGTTTACTCTTGCTAAATCTCTCTACAGACACCCATCCTTAGACACATAGTTTACTCTTGCTAAATCTCTCCACACACACCCATCCTTAGACACATAGTTTACTCTTGCTAAATCTCTCTACAGACACCCATCCTTAGACACATAGTTTACTCATGCTAAATCTCTCTACAGACACCCATCCTTAGACACATAGTTTACTCTTGCTAAATCTCTCTACAGACACCCATCCTTAGACACATAGTTTACTCATGCTAAATCTCTCTGCAGACACCCATCCTTAGACACATAGTTTACTCTTGCTAAATCTCTCTATAGACACCCATCCTTAGACACATAGTTTACTCTTGCTAAATCTCTCTGCAGACACCCATCCTTAGACACATAGTTTACTCTTGCTAAATCTCTCTATAGACACCCATCCTTAGACACATAGTTTACTCTTGCTAAATCTCTCTATAGACACCCATCCTTAGACACATAGTTTACTCTTGCTAAATCTCTACAGACACCCATCCTTAGACACATAGTTTACTCATGCTAAATCTCTCTACAGACACCCATCCTTAGACACATAGTTTACTCTTGCTAAATCTCTCTACAGACACCCATCCTTAGACACATAGTTTACTCTTGCTAAATCTCTCCACACACACCCATCCTTAGACACATAGTTTACTCTTGCTAAATCTCTCTACAGACACCCATCCTTAGACACATAGTTTACTCTTGCTAAATCTCTCTAGACACCCATCCTTAGACACATAGTTTACTCTTGCTAAATCTCTCTACAGACACCCATCCTTAGACACATAGTTTACTCTTGCTAAATCTCTCTATAGACACCCATCCTTAGACACATAGTTTACTCTTGCTAAATCTCTCTACAGACACCCATCCTTAGACACATACATGTAGTTTACTCATGCTAAATCTCTCTACAGACACCCATCCTTAGACACATAGTTTACTCTTGCTAAATCTCTCTACAGACACCCATCCTTAGACACATAGTTTACTCTTGCTAAATCTCTCCACAGACACCCATCCTTAGGCACATAGTTTACTCTTGCTAAATCTCTCTATAGACACCCATCCTTAGACACATAGTTTACTCTTGCTAAATCTCGCTACAGACACCCATCCTTAGACACATACATGTAGTTTACTCATGCTAAATCTCTCTACAGACACCCATCCTTAGACACATAGTTTACTCTTGCTAAATCTCTCTACAGACACCCATCCTTAGACACATAGTTTACTCTTGCTAAATCTCTCTACAGACACCCATCCTTAGACACATAGTTTACTCTTGCTAAATCTCTCTATAGACACCCATCCTTAGACACATAGTTTACTCTTGCTAAATCTCTCTACAGACACCCATCCTTAGACACATAGTTTACTCTTGCTAAATCTCTCTACAGACACCCATCCTTAGACACATACATGTAGTTTACTCATGCTAAATCTCTCTACAGACACCCATCCTTAGACACATAGTTTACTCTTGCTAAATCTCTCTACAGACACCCATCCTTAGACACATAGTTTACTCTTGCTAAATCTCTCCACACACACCCATCCTTAGACACATAGTTTACTCTTGCTAAATCTCTCTATAGACACCCATCCTTAGACACATAGTTTACTCTTGCTAAATCTCTCTACAGACACCCATCCTTAGACACATAGTTTACTCTTGCTAAATCTCTCTACAGACACCCATCCTTAGACACATACATGTAGTTTACTCTTGCTAAATCTCTCCACAGACACCCATCCTTAGACACTGAGCGTATTTTAATTCATCATCATTTGATGGGATCTCTCATCATGGCTGTGATGATCTTCTTGATTGGATTATTCTTGACAACCTTTGAGGTGATAATTGATTTTTCTTGTTTGTGTAGTTAAGGTTTTCAGACCATATTTTGAATAGCTGTTGTCCATGTATCTAGGTTATTTGTATGTGTTTTATTTATGATAAATTTACTTATTATAAATTTACTCTTTTTTTTAAAGAAGGGAATAAATTTGTGACATGGACTTTACCACAGTATAATGTCTGAACTCGTTATTATAAATTGAATGACTATTTTGTATATCATGTAAGATAATTACAATGTTGCTGCAATATTTATACCTGCTGGTATTTTCTTGGATGTACATGTAGGTAGAAGGCATCCATCTATAGAAGGCATCCATCTATAGAAGGCATCCATCTATAGAAGGCATCCATCTATAGAAGGCATCCATCTATATTGACTCATCGTTACAGTTTATGGCAGTGAGAAACAAATGGCTAAGTTCTACTGTTCCTTTGGATGGGGTATGTTATTTCATTTCATTCATCCGTCACACTTTTATTTCCATTGGCATGTATAAAGTATCTTCCAGTTATATAGCTTGCCAGGTACAAAATATAGTTAGTCCCCCTCCCATTTTTGTGAAGGGCAAAAGTAAAAATTTTAAATATTTCTTAACCCTAGGTATTTTGGAAACCATCCCAAATATGCCAAAATCTATCAAAATGTAGTAAAAAGGTACATATGTACCCAATTGCTGGACAGTAGCAAATGCAAAGCATCCATGGTTTGGCTATACACAGTCTTGAATCCAACAAAAGCAACCCACCGCTGTTCAAAATGCTCTGCAGGCGACATGTGGTTTGGGCGCATGCGCGAGAATTTTGAAGGGTCATACAAAAATGCATATTCATAACGTGACCTTTACTTTTTTTTTCCGTCGCGGAGTTCATTGATAAAAACGCCTGTTACATACTGAAAATTAATTTCAAAGAGAATTTATAACCAATAGGATTAGAAAGAATATGTCGTCTGCAAATATTGAACTAACATTACAGCAATATGGGTAAACGCGCGAATTTCCTTGAAGTTTTTTTGTGCATAACTCTGGCCCTTGACAAGAGCGCGCACGCTGAAAAAGGTAATATTTCAAAGCGGATTTTCTTCCTGAAGATGAATTTTCCTTGAGACATAAAAAGTATGATAGGTGAAAGAACTCTTATTTTAACTAATTATTACTTTGTTATTTGAGCAAACCCAGTAGCTAACTTTTAAACGGTGGGATTCCCCTGCGGCTTTAGAGTTGTTAAACAAAAGATTTCTGGGGAACCCGTTACGTTTTTTGGGGATGACATCATTGTGTATGCGTGTGCATACACACACGGATTAGATTGTGGGCTTTTTCATTGTAAGGGGGGTTAAAGGGGGACTGACATGGATTTAAATCAAACAGTTAAACATGTGATCGTTTTATTCTTTTATATCAGTAAAAGATCAATACAAAGTTTGTTTTGTGTTTTTATTGTTTTTGAGAGTGTTATTTTCCATTGTAAAAATGCCCCCCACTTTTACGCCCTGCACGGAGGAGCTGTTCGTGACGTCATGTCGGAAGAGAAATTGGCTCAAGCTCAAAATGATCGCTGCACAAAACTATGTGAGCCTATGGATCTGACCACTTTACTCTTGTCAGTCGAACTTTGCTCGTCCAAATACGGCGATTTTTGGGTCACTTGTGAACAGATGAAGGCTAACACTGTCTTTGGTGGTGTTGCTGCATCCTGCAGAAACACATCTTCCCGGCATTTTATTAGTTCCGGAAACAAAAATCACGGAAGAAATGAAATCGACGCTACGTGTGTGAAACGTTTGTATGTCTATGAACATCATGTACACATCGGATCTTCCCGACCTTACGTCACATATCTTATGCAAATGAAGCTTCCACCAAACACTTCAAACATTGTTTTAAAATACTTGTACTCATAAATCAATGATTAAATAGACACAGGTGGGTCTCAAAAACAATATTTTATTACAAAATGCCTTAAGTACACACACAATAAAGGATGTCAGTCCCCCTTTAAATAATTTTTTAATAACGTTAGAATATAAAAAAACGGGGAATGATTTGAGTTTATAAGCCAATATGAACCAATATTTAATACATTATTCTGTTCACTCTTCCATTTTAAATTAATTTAAGGATTTTTTTCCTTTCTATGCACTCCAAATCCATTATTTAAACAGCGAATATGTAATCAATAGCAATATTTCACCTTTTTTGAATTGCTGCCCAGAGGCCGTTACTTGGATTTGCTCAGGTATAATCACCATGAAACTGTTCTTCGTGAGTTTAACTACCCTCCTATGCTTGATTTTTCAAGAAAAATAAATTTATGGAAGACGTACAATAACGTCAAAAATGGACCAATAATTAGCTTCTCTCGATCTGTAAAATTTAACGGAATATGCTCAATATTTGATGCACATTGAAGATGCTTTTTACACTTCGGGTTTCGATGAATTCACCCAGAAACGTGTCATGTTGTAAAGATATGACTGTAGATTGATGTGTGAACTTTGTTCATTGAGGTCATTTGGCATTTGCACTCACTTTGATCGTACACCTCCAGTCAACTTGCCAAATTTCAAAAGACGCGACCTTGTTTAAAGTTGGTGAAACGACACCAATAGAGGACGCTATACAGAGCAGAAAAAAGGCGCATGCGCGCAAACCGCTTGTCGCTCTGCGTGCAGCGGTGAACCGTTGGAGTTTGATGGATTTGGTACACATGGCTACATGCACTTTTCACTGGTACTGTGGAGTACTGAATCCATCAAAATCAGGCAAAACCAGGAGTAGGAATTTGGAGGATTTAGGGTAGTTATGGTTAGGTAAAACTTGTAGCTTTGCATGGTGAGGAGGATAAGTAAGACTAATTGCGGTGACACCATGTGAAATGCTCAATTGAGTAGTAATTAGTTCTTAAAAGAACTGGAGGTACAACTCGACGTTTCGATCAGTATGCTCTGATCGTCCTCAGGAGAATGCCGAACTCTGGAAAATGCTGCTGCTTAAGTAGGCTGCTAGAGGATTACGCGATGACAGGATGCTGGAGGATTAGTTCGTTGAGGTGTGCAGGCGGGAACTGTGGATCCTAGGAGTTGGGGGAAGGAGTGTGTGCTCACTGAACCGAATCAGTTGTAAACAAGCACTGGGGGAGAGGGTGGTTGACTTAGGATATACATGTAGGAGATCCTTCAGTCTGGGGTGGGTTGTAGACTTTGGGTATAGAGGATCCTTCAGTCTGTAGTAGTGGTCGCCAAATGTCGCTGATGTAGAAACCGATGTCCTGTGGCACAGTGTTGTGTTAAACGATCTCGATGGCCTCTCTGATGCGTCTTGGGTGCCAAGTGTCGATGGGTGTTATGAGTTGGGCTGCCTGCCAGTCGATTTGGTGGTCCTTGATGTGCGAGTGCTTGATGATGGCTGACTTTTCGAAATCTCCTCTACGGCCCTGCGCTCGGTGTTCCTTCAGTCTGATGGGGAGATTCCGTCCTGTTTTGCTGATGTACACCTTTCCGCACTCACAAGGGATCCGGTAGACTCCTGCTCTGTTGCTTGGGTCCGGTTTGTCCTTGTGGGTGTGTTGAAGTCCTTGGAGTTTGCTGGGGGCTGAGTGGTACACTTCGATGCCTGCTTGTCGGAGAATGCGTTGGAGTTTGTGTGACGTTGAACCTAGATAGGGGAGACAAGCAGACAGGGTTAGATAACTTACCTTGCGTTCGGGGTTTGGAACCGGCTTCACTGTGTTGATCTTGCTGGGATTGTAACCGTTGCGCTTGAGGGTAGTTCGGATGTTATGGTTAATTATAGTAAAAAGTGACCATACATTATAAGAGAAAGACCATATAAATGTAAATCTGGGCAGAATCACCGTGGAGAAAAAATGAAATATTGGACGTTTGAGTTAATTATTTGGTATTCTTGCCTTAAAATAAATTGTTAAAGGATTCATGACTCAAACTTAGACTTGACCTTATGACTCATGACACTCATGACACTCATGACTCATGACACTCATGACACTCATGACACTCATGACTCATGACACTCATGACTCATGCTGCAGACTTGGACTCAACACTACTTGGAGTCGGACATGAGATTTGAGAACATGAATATAAACTTATGTAATATTCAGTATAAACAAAGTGACATTTTGTTATCTATTAACACAAATATCTCTTGTATATTTCAGGTTTTCCTGTGGTGATTATAGGCATGTCAGCAGCTGCCAAGTGGAATAACTGTTGTAGTGTAAGTCATGTTGAAACATGCTTCTCTAAATGTTTAATCAAATTATTTGTCCTCTGGAGTAAATTCCACGTTGCAATAAATACAAAAAATCTGAATGCATTTTTACTATTTTATCATAAGGCCCCCCCCCCTAAAAAAAAACTTTAAAAACTTCTGTTTCTGGTTATAGGTTGTCATTAAAATCGGTGCGGTGAGGCATTTTTTAAAATATTTTTTTAAGGTAATCTTTTTTTGCCAACCAGTGAAATACGTGTGTGAAAAATGATGGTGCAATCCCATTCAGTGACACTTCATCTTGATTGACTAGTTGTTTTTCAAAGTGTACTTAACATACAAAATGATGTAGGTCAGTATTTGACTATTTCCGTTGTTTGTCAGTTGTTGCAAGTATTGGTTCAATAGAGCCAGATTGTCTCCTGTCTTATTTTTGGATAAGACATTATTGATGTTCTTTTCAAACAGTTGTAATGTGTCCGTTTTGTATGAGTGAGTACGTTTGTTGTGTTTATGTGATTTGATTTGTTCCTCTAATAAGGAAAGCAGAACATTGAGTGTTTCATCTGGGATGGGAGTGATATGGGATGGGATGGGAGTGAGTTGGGAGTGAGTCATATGGGATGGGAGTGAGTTTCTCAGTTTTCCTTTTGGATCTGTAATTGTAAGATTTGCTCGGATTAGTTTCTCCAGAATGTTTTGGGTCTTTCTGAATGCAACAAAGGGTTGTTTTGGAAATATTTCTGAGAGTTGTTGATTTTGTTGTATCAGCGGCCATTGTTTGTTTACTGCTTGTTTCACATCTTTGTGGTTAATGAACAGATTATACGTCGTTGAGAAGATGAGTTGTGCTTCCTTGTTTTGTTTACGTTTTAGTGGCTTATGAATCAGTTTGGCCAGTGATAATTTGTGTGTTGCATTGTTTATCTCAGTTTGACTATAGCCTCTGGCTAATAATTTTTGTGAGAAAATCTTGACTTTTTCTATGAAATCTTCCTCATTGTTGGTATTTCTAGCATATCGGAGAGTTTCTCTATAGATAAATGCTTTGAATACATGGGGTGAGTGTGATGAGGTTTTGTGCAGAAACTGGTATGTTTCTGTAGGTTTGGTGTACACTTTTAGAAACGGTATGCCAGTTTCACTGGAAGTATTTTCCTAGAGAAATGGTTAATAAGATAATTGAATGAGGGTTTTGAGGCCCTCACATGTATGTGAATTTGAGAGTTGGGTGCTTCTGATTCATAGTTCGCCACTATAGATGACTAGTACGTCATCTCTATAGTATCACTATGTTAGGATATGACTGTTCCCGTTGTAGGATTTTTGTTTTAGATCGTAGTGTTATGTCACCCCTGGACAGGCTGTTGAGCCCATTGCGCAGCCGATTTTCTGGAGGTAGAATTTATTTCCAAATTGGAAACAGTTCCTGTTGAGTATGAGTTTCAGAAGTTTTCGGATGTATTTGGATGGTTGGTTTGTTGATGACATATGGATGGTTGGTTTGTTGATGACATATGGATGGTGGTTTGTTGATGACATATGGATGGTTGGTTTGTTGATGACATATGGATGGTTGGTTTGTTGATGACATATGGATGGTTGGTTTGTTGATGACATATGGATGGTTGGTTTGTTGACGACATTATGACGGGTTGGTTTGTTTGATGACACATGGACGGTCATTTGGCTTGACGATTACTACCTGGACATCTATTTACTAATGGTACTATTGACGGCGTTTCTGTTTGATGACATATGACGATGGTCTGTTTGACGATTACGGACGGTCATCTTGTCAGACTTATTGAATACGGTGGTTTGTTGTTGGATGACACGCTTGATCGGTCATTCACGACGACACAAGGTGACGGCCTGGGTCTGATCGACATAATACGGATGGTTGGTATCTGTTGACGATATCAAGCGATTTGTCATTGTTGAACGCCTGATTTATGGCCCGTCGACGACACACGGATGGTGGTCTGTCAGATTAATTTGGTTTTGGCCTTGATCCGTCGACCATCACGACGGCGGTTGCCGATCGCTTGACGGTTTTTGGGTCTGATCGACATATGGATGGTGGCTATCTGTTGATTATTACGGGATGGTTGGTTTGTTGACGATATATGGATGGCCTGGTTTGTTGACGACACACGTGACGGCCCGTCGACCATCAATACGGATGGTGGTTTGTCGACATTAATACGGACGGTCATATGTCGATTATCACGACGGTTGGTTTGTTGACTTACATATAGGACAGGTTTGTCTGATCGACATATGGATGGTTGGTTTGTTGATTATATATGGACGGTGGTTTGTTGATGACATTACGGATGGTGGTTTGGTGATGACATATGATGGTTGACTTGTTGACGACATATGGATGGTGGTCCATTGTTGGATGACATATGGATTTGGTCATCTTGTTGATGATATACGGATGGTTGCGTTTGTTGGATGACATATGGATGGCTGGTTTGTTGTCGATTTATATATGGATGGTTGTTTGTTGATGACTATATGATGGTATTGGTTTGTTGACACATATAGATGGTGGTTTGCTCTGATGACACACACGGGATGGTTGGTTTATGGACTGACATATGGATGGTTGGTTTTGTTGAGACGATCAATATGGATGGTTGGTTGTTCAGACTGATATATGGATCTATGGTTTGTTGACTATCACGGATTTATATCTCCGTTGACGACACAATGGACGGTCATTCTGTTGACGACACATGGACGGCGGTCTGCCGGACGATCATACGGACGGTCATCTGTTGACTATCATGACGGCGGTCTGATTAATCACGGACGGTGGTCTGTCGACGACACACGAGGCGGTCTGTCTACTGGACGACATACGGACGGTCATTCTGTCGACGATCATACGGACGGTGCATCTGTTGACTTAACACATGGACGGATCATCATCTGTCGACTTATTACGCTGACTTGGCGGCCTCGACGTACACATGCGACGGTCATTAATTGACTTATTAATACTATGATTTGGCGGTTTGTTGACGACATTATTTGGACGGCGTGGTTGTTTGGAGACATACGGACGGTTGGTTTGTTCGACGATCATTGGGATGGTTGGTCGGTCTGTCGACCATCATCACGGACGGTCATTGTTCGATCCATACTGGACGGCGGTTTGTTGACCATCACATACGGACGGTTGGTTTGTTGATTTATATACGGACGGCGGTTTGTTGACGATCATCACTGACTAAAGGTTGGGTTTGACGATGATACGGACGGTTGGTTCTGTCAATTATCAATACGGATGGTTATCGGTTGTTCGATTAATACTGTGACGGTCAATTTGTTGACGACATTACGGACGGTTGGTTTGTTTACTTATTGGATGGTCATGGTTTGTTGACGACACATGGACGGTCATGGTTTGTTCGACGACATACGGACGGTGGTTTGTGTGATGACCATTACGCGGATGGTGTAATTGTTGACGACATACGGACGGTTATTTGTTGACGACACATGGACGGTTGGTTGTTGGACCGACATATGGACGGTTGGTTTGTTGATGACGACAATACGGACGGCCGTTGGTTTGTTGACGACACACGGATGGCATTGGGGTTTGTTGACCATCACATATTGGACCTGGTTGGTTTGTTGGACGACATATGGATTTATGGTTTGTCGATGACATCACGGACGGTCAATTTGTTGATCACATATGGACGGTGGGGTCTTGTCGACCATCACGGACTGGTTTGTTGTCGACCCGACAGCACGGACGGTTGTTTGTTCGACCCATCACTTGACGGCCCATCCGTTAGGTTTACCATGCCAATATGGGATGGTTTTTGGGTTACTACGACGGTCAATCCTGTCGACACGGACCCAAGTATCTGTGGACCACGGATTTGGCATCCATCGACCATCACGATGGTTGGTTTGTTGGACCATCATTACCAGGATCTGGCCTGGTTTGTCAGACGACATATGGATGGTTGGTTTGTTGACCTGACATGGGATAAGGTCATTTGTTGATTATCATCATTGGACTGGTAAATTTGTTGACTGATCATTTGACGGCTCTGTTGATTTATCACTTGGACGGTTGGTTTGTTCGACCGACACACGGTGATGGGCCTGGTTTGTCGATTTATCATACGGACGGTCAGGTTTGTTGACTATCATATACCGACGGCTATCTGTTGATCACGGTTTTTAGTCTGTCGACCATCACGGACGGTTGGTTCCGTTGGACTGAAGATGACGGTGGTTCTGTCGGACGACACATGGATGGTTGGGTTTGTTGGACCATCACATATGGACGGTTTCGGGTTTGTTGACTGACATACGACCTGGTCAATCGGTCGACCATCACTTGATCTACATTGACCATCACGCTTGACTTGGCCTGGTTTGTCTGACCATATACGGACCTGGTTGGTCCATCGATCACGGACGGCCATCCGTTGACGACATATGGACCACTGGTCTGTCGACCTTCACTTGACTATTATCCATTGACCGGTCAATGACGGTCGGTCCTGTCGACGATTAACAATGACCTGGTCATCGGCCGGACCATCAAATTTGACCTACCGATCGACCATCAATAACGGATTTGCGGTCCTGTCGACCATCACATCAGCTTGGTCATTGGTTGGTCGACCACAATGGACTACCGGTTTGTTGATGACATCACGGATGGTAATCGGTCTTATTGATGTATCATCACGGACTGGTGTTTGTTGTCGATTACATATGGTCATGACGGTTGGTTTGTTGATGACATATGGATGGTTGGTTTGTTGATGACATATGGATGGTTGGTTTGTTGATGACATATGGATGGTTGGTTTGTTGATGACATATGGATGGTTGGTTTGTTGATGACATATGGATGGTTGGTTTGTTGATGACATATGGATGGTTGGTTTGTACGAGGGGATTACATTCACAGTTTATTGCCTCGGTTTGGCAGATATTTGTGTACATTGAAACAACATCAACACTTGTGATAAGCACATTTTGTGGGAATGTTATTCCTTCAAGTTTCCACAGTATGTTTGCTGTGTCGCGGACATATGTAGGTTGGGCGGTTACTATTGGGAGTAGAAAATGATCTACAAATTCTGAGATTTTGGCGGTTGGACTCGAACATCCACTTATAATCGGTCCAACAAAGGGTGTGCCTGTTGGCGGAGTTTTGTGAATTTTCGGTAGAAAACACATTAATAATAATAATGTATAGATTTATATAGCGCACGTATCCACCAACTAAGTGGCGCTCAAGGCGCATTATATTATTATCCCTGCTCATAAGGCTCATAAATCACCTGAAACCATCTCAGCTCCCCTGGGAGGTATACAGCTCAATTGCTGCCATTTAGCGATATAGAGCAAACCATCTGCCTTCACAGGTACCCATTTAACCCTGGGTGGAGAGAAGCAATTATGGTTAAGTGTCTTGCTCAAGGACACAGGTGTCACGGCCGGGCTCCGAACCCACACTCTGCTGCTGGCAACACCAGAACTTGAGTTCAGTGCGCTAGACCCAAGACAAATCCACTTTACGTGCATTATATAACACACACGGGGCTTTACGTGCCAGCCCATCCAAGGACGGCAATTATGGTTAAGTACCTTGCTCAAGGACACAAGTGTCACGACCGGGGCTCGAACCCACACCCTGCTGCTGGCAACACCAGAACTTGAGTTCGGTGCGCTAGACCGCTCGGCCACGACACTCCACATTGTTGGAATGTGACATGCCTGTGGGCTTGGATTGAGATATGCTAGAGTGTGCTTGTCGATGTGATTGTTATTTCGCATTTCGGTTAGGACATTATGAACTAACAGGATGGTTTCTTGTGTGATACCTTGATGGAGCTCGGTGTAGTGCTCTGATTCAAGATGTTTGTATCCAACCTGTACAATATGTAGTCGGAGCAGTTCATAATGCAGATATGCCTCTTCCTTTATCATATGGTTTGATCACGATTTCAGGGTTGTTCCTCAGACTTTTGAGGGCTGATAGTTCAGGGCTTGTTGTGTTCTTTTACTGAGTTCTCAGACCGATATGAGCAAGTTCACATTTTGTGGCTTCTAAATAGTTTTGGAGTGTTGCACTTGAAAGATATACTGGTATACGAACAATCATTCCATCATGTTTTAACAAATAATTAACAAAACTTTTGTTACTTTTTACAATCCGCCATCTTGAAACCAAGTTTAACCGATCACAAACTTTGGTTCATTTTTGGTCAGAACAATGACATCATTGTGGCATAAACAAACTCGCGAAAATGCTTAACCAATAACCGAAACTTACAATCCATTGTGAATTATATCTGAAGATGTGGATATATTTTCGCAATGTTTAAATCAAACGTGTTTTGAGCTGACACTTAAGTGATTGCCACCACGATTTTGTGTAAGGGGTTTGATTTTGTAGATAAATTTCTGGAGTTACATGTAAGTGAGAACATACACTGTACATGTACATATGTGTAAAGCCTTTGATGGGGGCACTAGCATAGCCAAAGGGTTGACAGGGGGCGTGGCTACCCCCCACTGGAGTTACATGTAAGTGAGCGCGTACACTGTACATGTGTAAAGCCTTGATGGGGCACTAGCATAGCCAAGTGGTTGACAGGGGCGGGTGGCTACCTCACTGGAGTTACATGTAAGTAAACACGCACACCGCATGTGTAAAGCCTTGATGAGGGCACCAGCAGCCAAGGTTGACAGGGGGCGCATACCCCCACTGGAGTTACATAAGTGAGCGACACCGCATATGTGTAAAGCCTTTGATGAGGCACCAGCATAGCCAAAGGGTTGACAGGGGGCATGGCTACCCCCACTGGAGTTACATGTAAGTGAGCGCCAGACACCGTACATGTGTAAAGCCTTTGATGGGGTACCAGCATAGCCAAAGGGTTGACAGGGCTGGCTACCCCACTGGAGTTACATGGCAAACACGACACCGCATATGTAAAGCCTTGATGGGGCACCAGCATAGCCAAAAGGGTTGACAGGGGCGGGGCTACCCCACTGAGTTACATGTAAGTGAGCGCACACCGCATATGTGTAAAGCCTTTGGGGGCCACCAGCATAAAAGGGTTGGGACAGGGGGGCCACCCCTCTGACTGGAGTTACATGTAAAGTGAGCGACACTGTACATGTGTGCCTTTGATGGGCACCAGCATACAAGGTTGACAGGGGGCGGCTACCCCCCCACTGAGTTACATGGAAGTGAGCACATAACCGCATGTGTAAAGCATTTGATGGGGGGGCTAGCATAGCCAGGGTTGACAGGGGCGTGGCCACCTCACTGGAGTTGCATGTAAGTGAGCTCAGACACTGTACAAGGGAAAGCCTTGAGGGGGCACCAGCACAGCCAAAGGGTTGACAGGGCGTGGCATACCCCCACTGGAGTTACATGTAAGTGAGCCGATACACCGTACATGTGTAAAGCCTTTGATGGGGCCACCAGCACAGCTAAAGGGTTGACAGGGGGCGGCTAATTTTACACTGGAGTTACATGTAAGTGAGAGACACACTGTACATGTGCAAAGCCTTGATGGGGCACTAGCATAGCCAAAGGGTTGACAGGGGGCGGGCTACCCCCACTGGAGTTACATGTAAGTGAGCGACACAATCGCCATGTGTAAAGCCTTTGATGGGGGCACTAGCACAGCCAAGGGCTGACAGGGGCGTGGGCCCCCACTGGAGTTACATGTAAGGGAGCACACACACTGTACATGTGTAAAGCCTTTGATGGGGCACTAGCATAGCCAAAGGGTTGACAGGGGCGGCTACCCCCCCTGGAGTTACATAAGGAGCATGTACACTGCATATGTGTAAAGCCTTTGATGGGGGCAGTAGACAGCCAAAGGGTTGACAGGGGACGTGGCTACCCCCCACTGGAGTTACATGTAAGTGAGCGCGTACACTGTACATGTAAAGCCTTGATGGGGGCACCAGATAGCTAAAGGGTTGACAGGGGCGGACTACCCCCCACTGGAGTTACATGTAAGTGAGCGACACACCGCATATGTGTAAAGCCTTGATGGGGGCACTAGCATAGCCAAAGGGTTGACAGGGGCGTGGCTACCCCACCTGGAGTTACATGTAAGTGAGCGCACAATCGCATATGTGTAGCCTTGATGGGGGCACCAGCACAGCCAAAGGGTTGACAGGGGCGCATACCCCACCGGGAGTTACATGTAAGTGAGCGCTACTGTACCCGTGTAAAGCCTTTGATGGGGCACCAGCATAGCCAAAGGGTTGACAGGGGGCTACTACCCCTTACTGCGAGCCACACCGCATATGTGTAAAGCCTTTGATGGGGCACCAGCAAAGCCAAAGGGTTGACAGGGCGTGGCTACCCCACTGGAGTTACATGGGCGAGCGCCACACCGTACATGTGTAAAGCCCTGATGGGGCAGTAGCACAGCCAAAGGGTTGACAGGGGGCGGCTACCCCCACTGGAGTTACATGTAAGTGAGCACGCATACCGTATATGTGTAAAGCCTCTCGATGGGGGCACCAGCATAGCCAAAGGGTTGACAGGGGGCGTGGCTACCCCCACTGGAGTTACATGGGCAAACACGGTTCGTGACATGTAAAGCCTTTAATGGGGCAGTTGCGTAGCCAAAGGGTTGGGACAGGGGGCGTGGCTATCCCCCACTGGAGTTACATGGGCAAACACGACACCGGTGTGTAAAGCCTTTTAAGGGGGCAGTAGGTAGCCAAGGTGGCGAGGGGCGGCTACCCCCACTGGAGTTACAGTGTGGGCAAACACGCACACCGTGTGTGTAAAGCCTTGATGGGGGCAGTAGCTAGCCAAAGGGTTGACAGGGGCGGCTACCTCACTGGAGTTACATGTACATGTGGCAAACACGTACACCGTACCTGTGTAAAGCCTTTGATGGGGGTACCAGCATAGCTAAAGGGGTTGACAGGGGGCATAATTTTCCCCTCACTGGGAGTTACATGTAAGTAAACACGCATATGTACACCACCCTGTGTAAAGCCTTGATGGGGCACCAGCATAGCCAAAGGGTTGACAGGGGGGCGTGTACCCCCACTGGAGTTACAGGGGGCAAACACGCATAATCGTATACGTGTAAAGCCTTTGATGGGGCACCAGTGAAGCCAAGGTTGACAGGGGCATGGCTACCTCACTGGAGTTAAGTATGGTGAGCACATACACCGTACATGTGTAAAGCCTTTGATGGGGCACTAGCTTAGCCAAAGTGTTGACAGGGGCGTGCATACTTCCCACTGGAGTTACATGTGGCAAACACGCATAACCGTGTGTAAAGCCTTGATGGGGGCAGTAGTGTAGCCAAAGGGTTTACAGGGGCGGCTACCCCCACTGGAGTTACATGTAAGAGCACATACACTTTACATGTGTAAAGCTCTGATGGGGGCAGTAGACAGCAAAGGGTTGCCAGGGGGCGTGGCTACCCCCTTTCACTGAGTTACATGTGGCAAACACGCATAACTGCACCTGTGTAAAGCCTTTGATGGGGGCACTAGCATAGCCAAAGGGTTGACATGAGGTACAGCTTTCCCCTCTTTACTGGAGTTACATGTAAGTGAGCATGTACATTTGTCACAAATACTCTGATGGGGGAAGTAGCGTAGCCAAAGGCTGCCCCCCCCCCTCCCCCCACTTGTAAATAAACAATGTTCAATGTCAATGTTCAGTTTGGGGGGGGTTCAGGCTAAAATGATATCACTTGAGACAAATATATTTCAGCTGAGACAAAAATGATACCATCTTCAACGTTACAATATATAAGTAAATTTTATGTAAAACTGTGACTTTAACATTGTATTTGTGGTTTATCTTTGTGCTAATCAAAACTGATGTGATGAATAATTTGTTTTGTTCATAGATGTTTGTTGAATCCCGCTGAAGATGGTTTCATTTGGGCATTTGTCGCACCAGCTTGTGTTATAATGTTGGTGAGTTACTGTATCTTTGCCACTGAAGATGGTTTCATTTGGGCATTTGTCACACCAGCTAGTGTTATAATGTTGGTGAGTTACTGTATCTTTCCCACTGAAGATAGTTTCAGACTTAGGTTCTGATTAGGCTTGGGCTGTTTTTTGGTAAAACCGAGTAGTCACGTTTTTAACAGACACCAAATCGAGGGATTTTTACTAAACTGAAATATCGCCAAATTCGGTTTTCAAAAATAAAACCACGGTTTTATAAAATCATTCATTTTTGAGCCCCACAAACACTAAATGTGCATGCACCCACGATATTGAATTTTTTGATCGTCGCTAATTAACGGCCGTAATATCAGCAATATGCGGAATTTTTGAAAATAATATGAAAAAAATGTATCGTACATTGAAGACATTGGACACCGGAAATAACTACTTTTACATGCAAGTTTTACAGGGAAGTTATATACATGATCTCTAAAACGAGTTGACTTCTCATTTCCCGCTCGGTGCAACATCATAAAAAACTAACTCACCAGAATGGCCATAAATGGCTACAGCCCCTCCCACCATCCCACAGCTGATAATGAATTTTAAAAATTCATTTACGGGTAATTGGATACCTATCAATCCGGCGATATTTTCCCTAAAAATTTGATATGGGCTATATTTTTGGAATATCATTAATATGGTGATATTTTGATATCTTCAAAACCATAACCGATTTAGCCGATAATTTTTGGAATATCGTATCAATAGATATTATCATGATATCATACACCCCTAACCTGCAAGATACCTATAAGATACACAGAATGTATGTCACCTTACATGGTGCAGCCTGTAAGTACCCCCCCCCCCCCAAAAAAAAGTCTTTGGTTTCTGATCTCCGCATGAGCCGCATTTTTAATTTTCTTTTTTTTGCTGTGAAACAATGTCCAATTGCGGCCAAATTTGCTGGATTGATTGGAATTCTGCTGTGCTGTGTTTTAAATGAATTTTCCACATAGGGGTATGAACGTTTGCCTAATTTGAGGCTTTCATTTCAGGGATTGAGGTCTTACCCATGGGGACAGAGGCTTCCACCTGTGGGATGGAGGTTTTCACTTTCAGGAATGAGGCTTTCATTTCAGGGATTGAGGTCTTTCCCATGAGGACAGAGGCTTACACCTGTGGGATGGAGGTTTTCACTTTCAGGAATGAGGCTTTCATTTCAGGGATTGAGGTCTTTCCCATGTGGAATTGAGGATGTCTACTCTTATATGGTCATTAACTGTTTTTGTTATTTATCATTTCAATCATAGGTGATGAAACACACAAGATTCCACTGGTGACAGCCAGTTATCGTCAAGTTTGGAATGAACTTTGTGATTTCCTGAACCCTCAGAGACACAATGCCTTTCCTCCTGTGTTCTGTCAGGTGAGTTTCAGTCCCTCAGAGACACAATGCCTTTCCTCCTGTGTTCTGTCAGGTGAGTTTCAGTTCCACAGAGACACAATGCCTTTCCTCCTTTGTTCTGTCAGGTGAGTTTCAGTCCCTCAGAGACACAATGCCTTTCCTCCTGTGTTCTGTCAGGTGAGTTTCAGTCCCTCAGAGACACAATGCCTTTCCTCCTTTGTTCTGTCAGGTGAGTTTGTCCTCAGAGACACAATGCCTTCCTCCTGTGTTCTGTCAGGTGAGTTTCAGTCAGCCTTGTCTCGGACTATTATTTCCTTTGATGGAATAGATGGTTTCTTTAAAGAGACAGTATCGTCACAATCAGAGCAGACTTTCAACAGGGCATGGAATCAGTGTCCTAGTTTAAGATGAACACAGTGACTGAAAATTACTGGCTCATTTATACAGCAGCAACGGTAATACGACCTTGTCTTGTGGGGTGTTATTTTCAGTCACTGAATTAATCTAAAACTATCACTCTGATTCCATGCCCTGTTGATCGTGATGATATTGCACCTTTAAGCCATAGTTTATATGCTGCAGAAAAAATTTGTGAAGTAGAGATATGACTATACACTATATGACTGTGGTGTTGGTGTTATACATGTACATGTATATCAAGTGAATTCATTATTTACTTATAGTTTCAGAGACGTAATGAAGTTGAAGGTTGCTTGAGATGGCTCTCAGATCATGCTGGTAAGACATTTTATACTGGAATTCCTGTACATCTTTCTTGATTCTTTGTAATTATCAGTTAACCAACCAAAACTGCACTAACCGTTGATACCTGTGTATACTTATTATAATGTTGGTATCTGCATTGATACCTGTGTATACTTATTATAATGTTGGTGTCTGCATTGCTTAGGTGTACCTAACAGACTTGCCAAGGTGTATGAGATGGAAATATTGATATTGATTTGGGGCGAACAATCGGCGAATACTTCGAGTGGCACACTTCATGTCGGTAACAGACTTCTGGTACTGTGCCATGGACAAGGTTAGTACACGAGTGGCACACTTCATGTCGGTAACAGACTTCTGGTACTGTGCCGTGGACTAGGTTAGCACACGAGTGGCACACTTCGTGATAATGAGGTGCCTATGGATTACTGTGCTTTGGGCAAAGCTAAGAAAAAATTGTAAGCAAATTTGTAGAAAACTAGTCGTTGACATTAACTCCAAGAATTCAATATGAAGCATTATAATTGATTGTATACATGATTGAGAACAGAATAAACATGAAATACAAAAAGGAATTGAAGTAAACATTTGTAAACTTAAGATTATTAAAATGTATAGAAGTATATAGCTTTCGTATTGTGATTCTTGACTGACATCTACACACCTCCAGCCCTGACATGATGTTAAGAATCTCTCTACCTATACATCTTCTGTATGAGTGATTCATTTATGACTGACATCTACACACCTCCATCCCTGACATGATGTTAAGAATCTCTCTACCTATACATCTTCTGTATGAGTGATTCATTTATGACTGACTTCTACACACCTCCATCCCTGTGACATGATGTTAAGAATCTCTCTACCTATACATCTTCTGTATGAGTGATTCATTTATGACTGACTTCTACACACCTCCATCCCTGACATGATGTTAAGAATCTCTCTACCTATACATCTTCTGTATGAGTGATCCTTGACTGATGTCTGCACACCTCCATCCCTGACATGATGTTAAGAATCTCTCTACCTATACATCTTCTGTATGAGTGATTCATTTATGACTGACTTCTATACACCTCTGTCCCTGACATGATGTTAAGAATCTCTCTACCTATACATCTTATGTATGAGTGATTCATTTATGACTGACTTCTATACACCTCCATCCCTGACATGATGTTAAGAATCTCTCTACCTATACATCTTCTGTATGAGTGATCCTTGACTGACGTCTGCACACCTCCATCCCTGACATGATGTTAAGAATCTCTCTACCTATACATCTTCTGTATGAGTGATTCATTTATGACTGACTTCTACACACCTCCGTCCCTGACATGATGTTAAGAATCTCTCTACATATACATCTTATGTATGAGTGATTCATTTATGACTGACTTCTACACACCTCTGTCCCTGACATGATGTTAAGAATCTCTCTACCTATACATCTTCTGTATGAGTGATTCATTTATGACTGACTTCTACACACCTCCGTCCCTGACATGATTTTGATTGATTCTGTAGATTTAACTGACATCCACACATCTCCCTGACATGATGTTATAAATCTATCTCTATATATTCAGCTTCTGTTTGAGTGATTCTTTGGCTTCAACTTTTAACATTGAGATGACATCTAACAGAGCTGCCAACTCTTCCGGATTCTGTTGACACGCAGGTCTGAGGCTACTCTTTTTTAGCCTTATTGATTACAAACCAATTATATCTTATTAGTTTTCTTATCATGACTGAAGTAGATGGATATATGTTATTTGAGAACTACATGTTTATGTTACAATTCAAGAACAATAACCATTGATATACCATATTATTTATTTTACAAGCCTTGCAAGTCGATCACAAGCTTTTGGTTTAAATACAAAAAAAATGTTGAAATACATACCCCATCCCTCACACACTGACTGGGGTCTGATCCTCAAGGGGGCACATTTTTTAACCTCCACACTGACTGGGGTCTGATCCCTGTACGGGGCGTTTTGGATCCCTCCACACTGACTGGGGTCTGATCCTCAAGTACAGGGGCAGGCGTGTTTTGATCCCTCCACACTGACTGGGGTCTGATCCTCAAGTACAGGGCATGTTTTGAATCCTCCACACTGACTGGGGTCTGATCCTCAAGTACAGGGGGCTGTTTTGGATCCTCCACACTGACTGGGGTCTGATCCTCAGGGGGTTTTTGAATCCTTCCACACTGACTGGGCTGATCCTGGCACAGGGGCGGTTTTTTTGAATCTCCACACTGACTGGGGTCTGATTCTCGCACAGGGGGTGTTTTGGAATCCCTCCACACTGACTTTTTGAATCTTCCACACTGACTGGGTCTGATCCCTCAAGTACAGGGGCGGTTTTGAATCCTCCACACTGACTGGGGTCTGATCCTCGGCACAGGGCATGTTTTGAATCTCCACACTGACTGGGGTCTGATCCTCGGCACAGGGGCGTTTTGAATCCCTCCACACTGACTGGGGTCTGATCCACAGGGGCGGTATGGTTTGAATCTCTCCACACTGACTGGGGTCTGATCCTCAAGTACAGGGGCGTGTTTTGAATCCTCCACACTGACTGGGGTCTGATCCTCGCAGGGGGCGTGTTTTGAATCTCTCCACACTGACTGGGGTCTGATCCTCGCACAGGGGCGCGTTTTGAATCCCTCCACACTGACTGGGGTCTGATCCGGGCACAAGCACATGGGCGTGTTTTGAATCCCTCCACACTGACTGGGTCTGATCCGCAAGCACAGGGTGTTTTAACCCCTCCACACTGACTGGGGTCTGATCCCTCAAGCACAGGGGCGTGTTTTTGAAACCTCCACACTGACTGGGGTCTGATCCGGGGGCGTGTTTTGAATCCCTCCACACTGACTGGGGTCTGATCCTCAAGTACAGGGGGGTTTTGAATCCTCCACACTGACTGGGGTCTGATCTCGGCAGTAGGGCGTGGTTTTGAATCCTCCACACTGACTGGGGTCTGATCCTCAAGTACAGGGCGTGTTTTTGAATCTCTCCACACTGACTGGGGTCTGATCCTCAGGGGCGGAATCCTCCCACTGACTGGTGTCTGATCAAGCACAGGGTGTTTTGAATCCTCCACACTGACTGGGTCTGATCCTCAAGTACAGGGGTGTTTTGATCCTCCACACTGACTGGGGTCTGATCCCGTACAGGGGCATGTTTTGAATCCTCCACACTGACTGGGGCCTGATCCAAGCCACAGGGGTGTTTTTGAATCCCTCCACACTGACTGGGGTCTGATCCTCAAGCAGGGGCGGTTTTAATCCTCCACACTGACTGGGGTCTGATCCTCGAAATACAGGGTGTGTTTGAATCCTCCACACTGACTGGGGTCTGATCCTCAGAGGGCATGTTTTGGAATCCTCCACACTGACTGGGGTCTGATCCTCGCTAAGCACAGGGTGTTTTAATCCTCCACACTGACTGGGGTCTGATCCGCACAGGGGCGTGTTTTGAATCCTCCATACTGACTGACTGTCTGATCCTCAAGTACAGGGGCGGTTTTGAAGGTATATGAGCTGAAAAACGTGAACGTAATTAGAAAAATTATTTTTAGTTTATATGTTCAATCATCAACCTTTCAAAATATACGTGTAATTCAAATTTTGGCAAAATAGAACTTAATCGTGAGTTAGTACGAAACTTGAAAGATATACTGCTATACGAACAATCATTCCATCATGTTTTAACAACAATTAACACAAAACATTTATTACAAATCGCCATCTGAAAACCAAGGGGGTAACCGATCACAAACATTGGTTGACGCTTGGTCAGAATAATGATATCATCGTAGCACACACCAGATTCGCCAAAATGTTAACCAATGACCTCAAGCGCAAAACATGTTTTCTGTTATGGTCATGAAAACATGCCCCAGGTTGTTTGCTCAATACATTGTGTGCCCCATTTATTTAAACATGTTGGACTATTTCGGATAGTAGTTCTTCGTTATTTTCATCACTTTTAGTGATTTTTTTTTGATAGAAAGTCTGAAAACCTCATGAAGGAAGAGCCATGGAGAAGACCATCATCAGTCAGTAAAAAACCATATATATTATTGAAAAGTAAACCGTATTATTACATTGCTGTCGGTAAACCGCATATTGCTGTCAGGAAGTAAATACATTGCGTCAGCAAGTAAACCAATAGCTGCTGTCGGCAAGTAAACCGCATACATTAAGGCCAGGAAGTAAACCAATATTGCTGTCGGAAGTAAACCGTATATTGCTGTCAGGAAGTAAATCACATTGCTGTCAGCAAGTAAACCGCATATTGCTGTCGGCAAACCGCATATTATTGCTGTCAGGAAGTAAACCGCATATTACTGTCGGAGCAAAACCGCATACATTGGTCAGGAAGTAAACCGCATATTATTGCTGTCGGCAAAACCGCATATTGCTGTCGGCAAACATACACATTGCTGTCAGGAAATGAACTGCATATTACTGTCGGCCAGCAAGCAAACCGCATATTGCTGTCAGGAAGTAAACCACATTGCTGTCAGCAAGTAAACCGCATACATTGCTGTCAGGAAGTAAACATAGAGTCAGCAAACCGCATACATTGCTGTCAGGAAGTAAACCGCATATTGCTGTCGGCAAACCGTACACATTGCTGTTGCGGCAACCGTACATTGCTGTCGGCAACCGCATATTATTGCTGTCGGCAACTGTACATTATTGCTGTCAGGAAGCAAACCGCATACATTGCTGCCGCAAGTAAACCGCAAGTACACATTGCTGTCAGGAAGTAACCGCATACATTACTGTCGGCAAACCGCATTGCTGTCGGCAAGTAAACCGTGATACATTGCTGTCAGGAAGAAACCGCATACATTGCTGTCGGCAAGTAAAACCGCATATATTGCTGTCGGCAAGTAACCTGTACACATTGCTGTCGGCAGCAACCGCATACATTGCTGTCGGCAAACCGCATATTGCTGTCGGCAAACCGCATACATTGCTGTCAGGAAGTAAACCGCATACATTGCTGTCGGCTGGCAAACCGCATACATTGCTGTGGAAGGAAAACCGTGACACATTGCTGTCAGCAAACCGTACATTGCTGTCAGGAAGTAACCGTACGCTTGTCCGCAAGTAAACCGCATACTGCTGTCAGGAAGTAAAACCCACATTGCTGCCGCAAGTAAACCGCATACATTGTGTCGGCAAGTAAACCGCACATTGCTGTCGCAAGTGTTAAACCGCATATTATTGCTGTCGGCAACCGGCATTGCTGGGGAAGCAAACTGCACATTGCCGCCGCAAGTAAACCGCATATTGCCGTTGCGGAAGTAAAACCGCATAATATTACTGTCGGCAAGTAAACTGCACATTGCTGTCGGCAAAACCGCATACATTGCTGTCAGGAAGTAAACCATAATATTGTTGTCGGCAAGTAAACCGCATATACATGCTGTCGGCAAGTAAACTGCATACATTGTGTCGCAAGTAAACTGCATATTGCTGTCGGGTAATAAACTGTATAGATATTGCTGTCGGAAGTAAACCGCATACATATTACGTTTAAAACCGCATACATTGCTGTTGTGGCGGCAAACCACATTGCTGCTGCAAGTAAACCGCATTTGCTGGCAAACCGACACATTGTCATAGTAAACCGCATACATTGCTGTCAGGAAGTAAACTGCATAATATTGCTGTCGGCGCAAACTGCGTATTGCTGTCGGCAAACTGTATATTGCTGTCGGCAAGTAAACCGACATATTGCTGTCGGTAAGTAACCTGTGACATATTGCTGTCGGCAAACCGCATATTGCTGTTGTGGAAGTAAAACCGCATAGATTACGCAAAGGGCAAACCGTACATTGCTGTCAGGAACCGTACACATTGCTGTCGGCAAGTAAACCGCATACATTGCTGCTGTCGGCAACCGCACACGTTGTCGGCAAACCCGGTATACATTGCTGTCGGCAAGTAAATATACACATTGTCGTCGGGAAGTAAACCGTATATTACTGTTGCTGTGGTGAACCGACATTGCTGTCGGCAAAACCGCATATTGCTGTCGGCAAGTCCGCATACATTGCTGCCAGGAAGTAAACCGTATATTGCTGTCAAGAAGTAAACCGCATATTATTTGCTGTCAGGAAGTAAACCGCATATTGCTGTCGGCAAGTAAACCGTATATTGTTGTCGGCAAGCCGCATATTGCTGTCAGGAAGTAAACTGCATATTGCTGCTGTCGCAAACCGTATATGCTGCGGCAAACCGTACACATTGCTTCGGCACCATACCTGTCGCAAGTAAACCGTATACATTGCTGTTGTGAAAACCCGCATATTGCTGTCGGCAAGTAAACCGCATACATTGCTGTCGGGGGTAAACCGCATATTGCTGTCGGCAAAACCGTATCATTATTGCTGTCGGTAGCAATCGCATACATTGCTGTCGGCAAACCGCATTGTTGTCAGGAAGTAAACCGATACATTACTGTCAGGAAGTAAACCGTATTATTGCTGCCAAGAAGTAAACCGTACATTGCTGTCGGCAAACCGCATAATATTGCTGTCAGGAAGTAAACCGCATTGCTGTCGCAAGTAAACCGCATACATTGCTGTCGGCAAAAACCCATAATTGCTGTCGGCAAGTAAACCGTGACACATTGCTGTTGTCGGCAAAACATACACATTGCTGTCAGGAAGTAAACCGCATATATTGCTCAAGTAAACTGCATATTTGCTGTCGGGCAAACCGACATTGCTGTCGGCAAAGTCCGCATAATATTGCTGTTGGGAAGTAAACCGCATACATTTGCTGTCAGGAAGTAAAACCGCATACATTGCCATTAAGGAAGTAAACCGCATTATATTCAGGAAGTAAACGCAATTGGTCAGCAAGTAAACTGTATTACTGCGTGCAAGCAAAACCGCATAATTGTTGTCAGGAAGTAAAACCGCATACATTGCTGTCGGGAAGTAACCGCATATTGCTGTCGGCAAACCGATTAATTGCTGTCGGCAAAACCGTATACTGTTGTCGGCAAGTAAACCGCACCGTATTGCTGTCGGCAAACCGCATTGCTGTCGGCAAACCGCCATTGCTGTCAGGCAAGTAAACCGACAGATATTGTCAGGAAGTAAACCGCATATTGCTGTCGCGGCAAAACGTACACATTGCTGTCGCAAGTAAACCGTACAGATTGCTGTCGGAAGTAAACCGCATACGTTGTTGTAGGAAGTAAACCGCATACACATTGCTGCCGGCAGTAAACATACACATTGCTGTCAGGAAGTAAACCGCACATTGCTGTGGGGAAAACAAACCGCATATATTGCTGCCGGGTAGCAAACCGCATATTGTTGGGAAGTAAACCGTAATATTGCTGCCGGCAAGTCCGCATACTGTCGCGGGGAAACCGCATACATTGCTGTCAAGAGTAAAACCGCATATTGCTGTTGTCGAAGCAAACTGCATACATTGCTGTCGGGTAAGTAAAACACATTATTGCTGTCGGCAAGTAACCGCATACATTGCTGTCAGCAAACCGCATTATTGCTGCGCGTAAGTAAACCGCATATTTGCTGTCGGCAAGTAAAAACCGCATATTAAAATTGTTGTCCGGCAAGTAAACCGCATATTGCTGTCAGGGAAGTAAACCGTATATTGCTGTGCAGTAAACCGCACATTGCTGTCAGCAGTAAACTGCATATTGTTGTCGGCAAGTCCGCATACATTGCTGTCGGCAAGTAAATCGCATACATTGCTGTCGGCAAAAACCGCATATTGCTGTCAGGAAGCAACCGTATACACATTGCTGCGGCAAAAATATTATTGCTGTCAAGAAGTAAACCGACATTAGTGTCGGCAAGCAAACCGCATATTGTTTTGAAGCAAACCGCATATTATTGTCGCAACAAGGTTGTGGAAGTAAACCGACATATTGTTACCACATTGCTGTCGGCAAGTAAATCCGCAAGTAAACCGTATTATTGCTGTCAGGAAGTAACCGCATATATTGCTTGGGCAAACCGGGAACCGCATATTGCCGGCAAGTATTGCTGTCAGGCAAACCGCATATTGCTGCCGCAAACCGTACACATTGCTGTCGGCAAGTAAACCGACACATTGTTGTCAGGAAGCAAACCGCATAATTGCTGTTGTGAAGTAAACCGTACATTGCTGTCAGGAAGTAAACCGTACACATTGCTGTCGGCAAGTAAGCCGTACACATTGGTGTCAGGAAGTAAACCGTACACATTGCTGTCGGCAAGTAAACCATACACATTGGTGTCAGGAAGTAAACCGTATAAACATTAAAGAAAGATAAAGGGTATAAACTTAGTACTGACATTCAGATAAAGCATACACATTACACTGCACAGACTTCAAGTTCTGAAATCTAATGTCAGATTACTGAAGTCAATTCTGTTTGACAAGTCACTAAAACTGTGTCATGTCATGTACAAAATTAACTACTCAGATCACAATTACACACAACTTTATAAAAATTGGAAATTATTAAGAAATCCTTCAAATTTGATTACCCTGCCAGTTTAAAGGGACAATATTATCAAGATTAGAGCAGACTTTTTAAAGGTCATGGAATCGGTGTCCTAGTTTAAAGGAACAATATCATCATGGTCTGAGCAGACTTTCAACAGGGCATGGGATCGGTGTCCTAATTTAAAGGAACAATATCATCATGGTCTAAGCAGACTTTCAACAGGGCATGGAATCAGTGTCCTAGTTTAAAGGAACAGTATCATCATGGTCTAAGCAGACTTTCAACAGGGCATGGAATCGGTGTCCTAGTTTAAAGGAACAATATCATCATGGTCTTAGCAGACTTTCAACAGGGCATGGAATTGGTGTCCTAGTTTAAAGGAACAGTATCATCATGGTCTTAGCAGACTTTCAACAGGGCATGGAATCGGTGTCCTAGTTTAAAGGAACAATATCATCATGGTCTAAGCAGACTTTCAACAGGTCATGGAATCGATGTCCTAGTTTAAAGGAACAATATCATCATGGTCTAAGCAGACTTTCAACAGGGCATGGAATCGGTGTCCTAGTTTAAAGGAACAATATCATCATGGTCTAAGCAGACTTTCAACAGGGCATGGAATCGGTGTCTTAGTATAAATGAACAATATCATCATGGTCTAAGCAGACTTTCAACAGGGCATGGAATCAGTGTCCTAGTTTAAAGGAACAATATCATCATGGTCTTAGCAGACTTTCAACAGGCCATGGAATCGGTGTCCTAGTTTAATGGAACAGTATCATGATGGTCTAAGCAGACTTTCAACAGGGCATGGAATCGGTGTCTTAGTTTAAAGGAACAATATCATGATGGTCTTAGCAGACTTTCAACAGGGCATGGAATCGGTGTCTTAGTTTAAAGGAACAATATCATCATGGTCTTAGCAGACTTTCAACATGGCATGGAATCGGTGTCCTAGTTTAAAGGAACAATGTCATCATGGTCCAAGCAGACATTCAAGATTGCATGGAATCGGTGTCCTAGTTTAAAGGAACAGTGTCATCGTGGTCTAAGCAGACTTTCAACAGAGCATGGAATCGGTGTCCTAGTTTAAAGGACCAATATCATCATGGTCTTAGCAGACTTTCAACAGGCCATGGAATCGGTGTCCTAGTTTAAAGGAACAGTATCATGATGGTCTTAGCAGACTTTCAACAGGGCATGGAATCGGTGTCTTAGTTTAAAGGAACAATATCATGATGGTCTTAGCAGACTTTCAACAGGGCATGGAATCGGTGTCTTAGTTTAAAGGAACAATATCATCATGGTCTTAGCAGACTTTCAACATGGCATGGAATCGGTGTCCTAGTTTAAAGGAACAATGTCATCATGGTCTAAGCAGACTTTCAACATGGCATGGAATCGGTGTCCTAGTTTAAAGGAACAATATCATCGTGGTCTAAGCAGACTTTCAACAGGGCATGGAATCGGTGTCCTAGTTTAAAGGAACAGTATCATCGTGGTCTAAGAAGACTTTCAACAGGGCATGGAATCAGTGTCCTAGTTGATGAACACAATGACTGAAAATTATTGGCTCATTTATGCAGCAGCAACTGTAATGACCTTATCATGTGGGGTATTATTTTCAGTGACCAAGTTAAAACTCATGCTATGGACCCACAGAGATTTCGACTCTATCGATCGTGTTTCGTCAAGATTTTTGATTTTTTACAAATTTTTTCGAGAAAAGTCGAAATAGTCTAAAGAGTCAAACATAATCGAAACTGTCGATATTTGTCGAGATTTGTCGAAAAAAAAAATCATTAATCGAAAATTATTAAACCTGACCAATATTTTTCGATAATGTTTCGATCAAATTTATCGAAATTTTCTCGACATTTTATCGAAACTGTCGAAAACGAAATCGAAATAGTCTTAACTGTCTAAAAGTTCGAAAAACAGTCGAAATAAATCTAAACTGTCTAAATAGTCTAAACAATCGTAACATTCGAAATAAATCGAAACATTTGTCAATTTTTTTTTTTTAAATCGAAAATTAATCGAAAAAAATTCGAAATCAATCTAAACAGTCTAAACAGTCGAAATTTGTTGAAATGCTAGTCGAAATGATGTAAACAGTCGAAAGTCATCGAAATAAAATCGGAAATGAAACGAAATTGTCGAGAAAATAACCCCCAAAAAAATTTCTCACGGAAATAAGATATTTTGTCGATATTTATACGAGATTTTGACGAAATTAGTAAAAATAACAAAAAACCCAGTAATCGAAATATATTTCGAGAGAAAGATCGAAATATTCGTGTGGGACCATAGCATAACACTCTGATTCCATGCCCTGTTGATCGTGATGATATTGTCCCCTTAAGAACCTTTGGATATACAGTATTATATTGCCATCATGTCAAGTAGGAGTCCAAGACACAAGGTGGAATCTCTGAGTAACTAAGCTTGTAACTTATGTCATGAAAACATGTCAAGTAGGAGTCCAAGACACCAGGTGGAATCTCTGAGTAACTAAGCTTGTAACTTATGTCATGAAAACATGAAGTCAAATCATTTTACACTAACACATCAAATTCTTGTACCCTGTTTATAGTCTGTTTTTGTATTTATCTTGTACATGTTGTGTCGCTACGCCATGAGCGTCTTAAGACAAATACCGGCACATTACAAATACTCATTATTATAAACAAACCCTTTGATAGCTACATGTAAATAGATAAGAGCAGATATTACGATGCATCAACCATCTGATGGAATTGACAACCTATCAATTATTGATCATACAATTATTGATTCCAACAGGTGCACAATCAAAGTTTGCTCTTCCGGCATCTGCACCTCCTCCCTCTGTTCTGCCTCTTCCTGTAGCATCTTGGCAAGGACCTCCATCAAAATCGTCTGAGCAAGGTTGTTGTAAATTTACACATATACATGTACACATGTATTTAAATGCATATATTTATAACATGTATGTATCTGTTTCTGTTGTGTAAATTTACATTCCACCATGTATGATAGTTCAGTTGATTTTGGAGATTTACAACAAATTCTAGAGCCCATTTTTTGTTCAACTTGGGAACGGTGACCTCTTGATTGAACAGTGATCTTTCTGGTCTAAGGTGACCTCTGATCAAGGGTAGAAAAGTAGTTTTCTGATAGTGATTATCATTGATCCACAGGTGATATATCAAGTCAGATGAATGCTCAATGTAAAATCAATCCTGGTGTAGGATTTGGACTTGGACGTGGACTTGGCCGTGGACTTGGCCGTGGTATTACACGAAACACCACACAGTAAAGACCAATCATTATGAGAGAGAGAGCCGTTATATTGCCTACCTTAAGATGTTCAACAGACTGTGTAGCAGGTGAATTGGTTTGTTTTAATGAAAGTAAGCACCGGGTAAAATATATCTAGACATTGATCATGTTGACATAAGGCCCCCCAAAAAAGCTTAAAATTCGGTGCCAACAGGGAAATACGTCATACATGTACATGTATACACAAGGACCTAATTTCCCATATACAAAGTATGGTGGCTAAGAGAGACCTCACAAATTAGGCAAACGTTTATACCCCTATGTGAAAAAGTTTAAAACACAGCATGCCAGAATTTCAATCGATCCAGCAATTTTGGCTGCAATTGGATATCATTTCATAGCAGAAAAAAGAAACCAGAGAATTTTTAATCACATTTATTGTTTAGTGATATTTATGTTAGAAGTTATAATTCATTTATTATGGAAACGATGAAAGAGAAGTCTCCATAAACCTCATTGATTCCTGTGTATAATAAGCCTGTACATACAGTTTGTGTATACTAAGTTAATTTTCATAAATGGATGAAATTCTTGCGATGTAATGTATGTAGCACTGTATACTCGGTGCTTTCTCAGTGTCTGTGAAAACAATCCACAGGCAACTCGGGTAGGATTCGAACCTATGACCTCCTGCTTACTAGTACAGACGTCTTATTAGTTCTTGACCACTCAGCTTGCCTGATGACGATTGGCCGGCTAGAATCCTGTAAGGAGTGGGCTCTGCGATATGTAATCAATTGCTTTCCGTGTGGCTGTGAAAAAATCCACAAGTGGTATTCGAACCCATGACCCGCTCGACTGGCCCGAGTCGCCCGAGTATAAAGTGCTTCATACATTTCATCAGTGTAATTAAGTGCAAACTCAAATCAGTAAAGACTGTTGCGGTGAAAATTCTCTTGTGAGAGGTAAATAGTTGTAACTGGTGGTTACACCAGATCAGTATGCAATGGATCGTCAATCAAATCACTTGTTTATCACCCAATGCAAGGATTGTATCAATCTATATACAAATGATAATAGACCCAGGCTACACAGGTTAGTAAATAAAGCACACTCACAAGGCATGCATATTAATTTAATTCAACTGATGAGTCTTTCAGAACTTATTTTGTTCAACAGTCAACACTTGTGTTATTTCCTTTTCGCTTGTTCTTTTGCTTAAATATAATATATGTGTATAAAGCTTAAAAAAGGAAAGTTTCTCATAACTAGTACTAGTATGTCATCAGCAACCATGTTAATGTTTCAGTTATCAATAACATTTTCAATAGTGCTAAGAGTTACCGGTTAGTTTGCTAACTGTTTAACCAAATATTTCACGGTCGGTTAACCGGGTTATCGAAAGTCGGCACCTGACGGCAACACAAACTAGACAGTTGGCAATTAAACATGTATACATTTTTAATCAAAAAGCATCAATAAACTTCCAACAATGATTGTTTAATAACCAATGCGGCAAAAAAGAAAGTCTACAACAACAAAATGGGCTGCAAATTCTTCAATTTTTTATTTTTTAAATATTGGTTTGAGTTAGCCGGTTAGGAAATATCTAAACGGTTAGTTCAGTTTTGGTCAGTTAATTGGTTAACTGTCCCAGGACTAATTTTTAATCACTTTAATGTAAAAACACAATAAGGGTGTACTGGGTACTCTAAAAATTGAGTTTTCTGCAACATGTTGAGTAACAGCAAAGTAACTCTTTAATAATTTGTGCAATACAATAAGACATTCTGGGGCATTTTAAGATTACATGGTTTAGTTTTGTAAGATTCATTTGTTTTTGTTTATTTCAAGCAGGAAAACAATAGGGTCAGCTAATAGACTAAGAGATATCTATTAACATACTAAATGGCTGACCTAAAGTACATGAAAAGTAACAACACTTGTAGCTTTGTATGGTGAAAAGGAGAAGTAAAAACTTGTTACGGTGACATCATATAAACAGTTTCTTTTAAGTAGTAAGTTCTGAAAAGAACCAGTTGATTACGGATGGTTTTAAAATAGAGCAATTATCATGATTGTTTCTCCCGTTCTGCATTTTGCTTATAAGGCTACCGTGGCCGGAAAGAGCACATTGTTTAGATTATTGTAATTCTAGGCAATGACGGATCGGGCGGGGGGAAATGGGGGAAGGGGTCCGTGCATCCACCTGTTTTAATTGCCGTATGAATATAATTATATGCCTTAGTTTTTTGTTGTGCCCCACTCTGTTTTTTTGCCGTACCTCCTCCCTTATTCAAAACCCTTGATCCGCCCCTTTACTCTATAGGCTTCTTTATATCTGATAGATTATATTTGCATCTGTAAATGTAATGTGTGGGGATTGTGTGTCTATTGTCTGTTTTTTCTACATGAATTAATACATGTTTTCTAACGCTTACTCCATATATTGGTTGAACAAAAAGTACATTAAATCTTAGTTAAAGCGCCCCCTTGAGAAAAACGTAATATTTTAAGAGTAAAATGGTTACATACAGTGTATAGGTCTATTATTTATCTCTATGCGAAAGTACCAGCAATTTAAGTGATAGCGCCCCCTTGTGGTAAAACATGTACGGCGGTAAACATAAAATTAAGACGTCTTACAGATTTTCCCAGTGAAACCAAGTTGGTCATTGAATATCAGGCCAAAAAACACGGACAAACACATGTTTGTGGGAAAATAATTAACGTGAGTGTAAAAGCGCCATCTAACGATGACTAATAATCAAATAAAAAAAACATCCGTGATATTGAAATTTGTTTGCATTATTGTAATAAACAAATTATGATCGGCAGGCCCATTGGGGTTGAATCCCCTGAACCCCCTCCCGTGGTTACACCAGTGACACACACCTAATTATAATCCCACAGCTATCACAAAGACAACACCCAGACGTCAAAGAAACAAACGAGGCATTTGTTAGGGCATTTTGACGGCACTAAAGTGGTAATCCTTATTAGATAATATTTAATTTTAGGGTGAGGGTTGAGGGTACAAGCATTTCAGGGTTTGGATACAGTGCCACTGACCCTCCCCTTTGTACACATATCCATTCCGTATACAATACACATTAATATCATAATGTATAATATAGCCAGTGAGAAATATCGGGAAAATGACTGTCTGACGTCATTATACTAAGTCATTAACGGTCATTAGCCTCTGTGTATATGAAATGAGTAATACAATCAATTATAAATTATTTGTACTCTTGATATAATACAGGTTATGCCATGTGAACAAATAAATTAGTGATTGTCCTCACAAAACAAATATGTCTTTAGGGAGGTTTTTTCTCCAGTTACCAAAACGTTACTTTTACTGCGATTTAGTTTTTTGGGGATTTTTGTTGGTCGGTCGGGTCTAGGGATAATATTCCGTTGAAATCTTTGGGAGGGAGGCGCGATCAGAATTTCCTTTTATCATTAGACCAATAATTTGACTAAATGAAGAAATAAAACAATGCCAAATCGGGTCGAGTCAAATCCAGTAGGATGGCTAAGGACAATCACCAATCAATTAAATTGTTTACATTAACAAAATCATCAAGTCATCCAGACCAATAACGTATGTTGCACACAAATTACATTTTCCATTGATTTTATTTTAACATTTACACATTCAAATAGGATAAACATTGATATTATTTTTAGCAGATTTAAATAGAAATGGGGTGGGGAGTTATATCATGTGCCCTGCTCCCTACTGCCCCCAAATCGTATTCAAGAAATAGCTGTCACTTGTTCAATCACTTCCTTTAAAGGGACAGTCTCGTCACGATCAACATGGCATGGAATCGGAGTGCTAGTTTTAGATTTACTCATTGACTGAAAATAATACCCAACATGATAAGGTCATATTACTGTTGCTGCTGCTGCATAAATGCGCATAATTTCAGTCACTGTGTTCATCTTAAACTAGGACACCGATTCCATGCCCTGTTTAAAGTCGGCTCTGTTGTTGATGTCATTGTCCCTTTAAACGAAGGTACATCATTAAAAGGAAGGTACAACATTGTATAATGTTGGAAAAACTTCTTATAGTATTCTTACTCTTTTTGTACCAATAAATACATTATTCAACCAACATGTGAAAGTTTCAGCTCAATACGGAGTCTAAGTCATGAGACAAGTGTTAAAAAACATCCACAATTATTACTGAAAACACATTACACGAAAACACAAAATGTGCATATTTGGTCATGTTTTCTCTGAAATGAGAACACCTTTGATAAAATAATGTTCAGACTGATTGATACCTTTACCAACTTCATATCAAGTTAGCTTTCAGATAATAATTTGGTATATCTGGGCAATCAGACAGAATACCAATGTTGTACCTTCCCCTTTTAAGTAAACAAATTTTCTTTCTTTGTTTTAGCAAAGGAATTCCTAAAGAAAGTATTACTTACGAGCAAAAATAAGCATACTAGTTGATCTTAAATAATAATCTGAAAATATCAAATAATTGTGAATTAAAATTAGTATGAAATTATGTAAACATGTTCACCCTTACAATTGTTTTTGTTTTATATGCCTAAATGGTGAACAAACACTGTCACATTACTTTTCTTGGTAGAGAGTCATGTTACAGCATTCAGTGAACCATTTCTGAAAATAAACTTTGTACCTTATTTTTTGTAACCAATGTATATTCCTGTGACACAAGGGACGCCAAATATCGCCCAAATATGCTCTAATCGATGTATGATTGCTGTAAACCATAATCATGTCTAGTGGTATTTTAGCTAGGTCTGAAATTGTTTGTACATTTTCATAATTTTATCAGAAAGCGAACGAACTTTCATTTTATAGGAGAAGCTTTATTTTTTTTTAAATTTCATAATCCTCATGAAGTATAATGGAACATAACCTTATTTTCCATTGGTTTATATTTTTAGAGAATGCTTATACACTTGTTTCTAGTCCACAAAACATTAAGCTCGCAATGATGGCGCCCTGCATCCCCAAGAGGAAAATATACTGATGTGTATCGATGAATATATGTTGGCTTTGATAAGGCCATCAATAAAAATGTCTCCGGTTTCTGGACAGAGGTTGGCTTCAAAACCGTTTTTGGTTTTTTTGGTAATATTTTTGTTTTAAGTGATACATGTTAACATGTATACGCAGTTATTGTAACCAGACCGAATTTCCCATAACAAAGTATGGTGGCTAAGAGATTCTGCACAAATCGGGCAAATGTTCATACCTCTATGCGAAAAAGTCGTTTAAAACACAGAGCGGCAGAATTCCAATCGATCCAGCAATTTTGGCTGCAATTGGACATCGTTTCATAGCAATAAATAAATAAATACATACTGTTGACGCGCGGATCTGAGGCGACGCCAGAAGACCAAAACCGGATTTTTTTGTTTGGCCTAACAAAGGACTAAATACTGTGAAATACTAAACAAAGCTAATGAAAGTTAAACATTTTATATAAATGTTGTATACAATTAAAGGCACAATTTTTTTTTGAAAAATATTTTAAATTCTAAAATATATTTTGAGATTTAACTACCCCATACATTTTTTTCGATTCAATTCGATTCAAATGATACTTTAAATTCAGTTAATTTCAATTCTTCCTATAAACTTAAAATGTTCGATTGAATTCAAATTCAATTTAAGTAAAATTAATTCTTTGCTTTATTCATGCAATAGTTTTTAAACTTTTCGTTTGATTTTTATTCGAACAAAATATTTTTGTTTTAAATATTTTGTTTCGTAAGTTAAATCTCAATATATATCCTAACTTTATACAGTGATAACTTTCAATAATTATTGAACTGTGTTGTTGAATACTTGGTTATGTTCGCAATGCAAATGCTGCAATTTGTTGTTTTTCCATACCGTAGAGAGAATGTTTGTCTTAAAGTTGGCTATAAATATCTCCCATTATTTTGTTTGTAATTTTAAGAGAATGCTTATTTGTTAATAGTCCACAAAACATTACGCTTGCAATGTTGGCGCCCCTGCATTCCCCAAGACTAATGTGATAAATGAATATTGTGTAATATTCAATCTGTGATGATACAGGGCTGAATACTGTGAAATACTAGACAAAGCTAATGAAAGTTATACATTTTATATAAATATTGCATACAATTAAAGGCACACGATCTTTTAGATAATTACTTTATTTAAAATATATTTCGAGATTTAATTTCGCCTATAAACTTAATTTTGTTCGATTCAATTCGATTAAAATGGCATTTCAAATTCAATTCATTTCAATATCCCCTATAAACTTAAAATGTTCGGTTCAATTCAAATTTAATTTAAATAAAATCCATTATTTGCTTTATTCATGCAATAGTTTTTAAACTTTGATTTTTATTCAAACAAAATTATTTTTGGATATTTTATTTTCATTATAAATTAAATCTCAATATATATCCTAATTTACACTGGTAACTTTTAATATTCATTGAATTGTGTTATTGAATAATTGGTTATGTTCGCAATGCATAATTTATGCATATTCTGCAATTGTTGAAATTACATTAACATTTGTCATTCTTTCTGTATAGGTCTAAATGGTCATATTACTTTTCTTGGTCAAAATGTTGATGAGAATGTCCTGTTACATCATTCAGTGAACCATTTCTGAAAATAGACTTTGTTCATTATATTTTGTCCTGTGGCAAAATTATTGTATGATAGTCGCTGTAAACCATAATCATGTCTAGTAGTAATTTAGCTAGGTCTAAAATTGTTTGTACATTTTCATAGTTTTATCAGAAAGCGAACTTTCATTTTCTAGAGAAGCTTTTAATTTGTTTTATTTTTATTTCATAATTTATGAAGTATAATGGAACATAATAACCTTATTTCCCATTATTTTGTTTGGATTTTAAGAGAATGCTTATTTGTTAATAGTCCACAAAACATTACACTTGCAATGATATTCAATCGATGTTATTGATGGTTCGGATAACACAGGGCTCAATACTGTGAAATACTAAACAAAACTAATGAAAATTAAATATTTTATATAAATATACATACAATTAAAGGCACAAGATATTTTAAATAATTACTTTTAAACTCTAAAATATATTTCGAGATTTAACTTCCCCTACATTTTGTTCGATTCAATTCGATTCAAATTTAATAAAATTTAACTTCCGTTATGAACTTAGAATTTTCTGTTATTTTATTTTTGATTCATTATATTAATGAAATTCATTATTTTCTTTATCGATTTTGATATTTTTTGTTTGAAAAAACAAAATTAATTAGTTTTTAATATTTTGTTTTCATTATCAGTTAAATCTCAACATATATTCCTATATTACACTGATATCTTTAAGATTCATTATAAACTATGATGTTGAATAATATGTAATGTTCTCAACGCATATTTTATGCCTATGCAACAAATTATTGTTTGTCTGTAGAGATGAGGTTTGTATTAAATTTCCCTTGATTATTTCTTCATGAAACTGAAAGTGACTGTGCAAAATACATCATCACAAATACCATAATAATCATTACCACTAAGGGGCCGTTCACAATTGTCAACATTTTCACGAGCGTACAAAGAGTACACTTTTTCAAGACCCCCCCCCCCCCCCTAAAAGCGTACGAAAAAAATGTTGATTTTTTTTCACACAAGTCTATATATAGACATTTGCATGCAATTGCGTGTGTATGCTACAGTACAGGTAGCTAGGGAACGGAAGGGACATTGCGCAATTATTTGCGCGCAATAACGGTTTGGTAACACTGCATGTTTAAAAGAGGTAATTACCGTTTTAATCGGTAATCCCCTCTTTTAAATGGAAACAGAGATATAAAATGTTTTATTTGTATTTTGTATTAAATTATTACATTACTGAAGCCTTTACAATGCAAAAACAATTACCAATGTGCTGTTTGAAACCGAAGAGTTTATTGCTAATATTTTGATAATATTTACCCGAGACATAAAATGAACTTGTCCAGGCAGTCTTGTTTGTGCGTGTGGACGTGTGTCTGATGTGTGCATGGACGGGCCGGCCGTTAAAAACACGCAGTGGATACGAACGACATGTATACATGTACATGTAAAATACAGTACATTTTCATGTACGTGTGTAGGACAATGCCGCGCATGCTGTACACATTACACGTTCATGGGATGCGATGCGGGACGGCCCCCGGGCCGCGACCGGCTCGGCCAGTGCTCGCTCGGCATCGGTTGCGGCTGTCGGCTGTGGTGACGGGCGAGAAAACAGATCGACATTTAAAAACAAAAACAAGCGTTAGGCGGGCATTAACGGGCGAGAAAACATATCGACATTAAAAAAACAAGCGTTATGCGGGCATTAACGGGCGAGAAAACATATCGACATTTAAAAAAAAAAACAAGCGTCCGGCGGGCATTAACCCCCCCCCCCCCCCAGCGTACGGTTTGTACGCTCGTGAAAATGTTGACAATTGTGAACGGCCCCTAAGACATATCCATTATTGACGAAATATTACATTCTAATATATCAAGCACATCGATTGTAAGCAAAATGGTTGAGAAAAGATTTATTATCAGACTGTATGTCTTCTAAGAGGTCGTGAATATTTGTCCCTTTAAATTTGAAATGCAATATTTAGCTGTATTGATAGACAGTAAAGGCCAATGTTACACATACATTTAATGACTCCCGTGCAGCGGATTATTTTCATTTCACTATTTGATGCTCATACCATAAATCCCACATAATGCCCTGATACTCGTTAGTTCATTCAACCATTCAACAACTAAACCCATACCAATTTTTTTCCCCCACACATCGCATTATTGCCATTTGACTATATGCTATTTGATGCCCATCCCATGTATTCCATCTAATGCCGCTGGGGTATTCACCATTAAGTGTATCAGATGTAGGATTGTCCCCTGTACAACGATTAAACCACCAACCTCCCTGTAATAACCTTGCACAAGACTCAGTATCCTTATCATTGTCTCTGTCGTATGTTGAGAACTGTGTGCCATTTGCAGACTGAAGAGGTTGTGGACCTTGACAGGAAAAAACAAAAATATAATGATGTAAATAAAAGTTATGGCTCAACATTAGAAAACCCCAAACGAAATTTGTAATGTTAAAATCAATCAGATATGTTCTTAAATGTACACGATGAAAGCTTGTATAATTAGTTGTATAATATCAGATGCTTTGTGTATTACTCACTGTCTTTGTCAGGATACAAAGTAATCTTTTTGAAAATTTCAAGTGTTTTTGTTTTTTTCGAGGAAAAAACATAATGTAAATGATCATGCCCGGAGTTATGGCTCAACATTAGGAAACGATTCATGTAAACAGCAACATAAACCCTAAAACCAAATGTATAATGTTGGAATCTAGCAGATGTTTTTTGAAAAATGTAATTCTCAAACTGAATGAATTTATAATGCCTGATATAAAGTGTGCATGGGTGGCGATCCCAGGGGGACAGGGGTCATGTCCTCCAATATATATGACAGGGAGACGGTAATAATAATGTCCCCCAATAAACGTATTTAGACTATTTTGTTTCCAAACATCTCTCCATGTCCATTATAGGTTACACTAGTAGCCTATCTAATTTAATATAAATAAAGAAATTAATACAAAATCGGTGATTTTACGTGGGGGAGGTTGGTTGAGGTCATTTGTCCAACTCTACACCCCCAATCGTAACAACATACATGTATCAACGCCACTGGTTTTGTGTATTGCTAACTGCCTTTGTCAGGAAACCAACTTAGTAATCTTTAAAAAACATAAAGAAACGGAATATAACCAGCAACATAAACCCTAAAACGAAATGTTTAATGTTTGAATCTTGCAGATGAAATTTGATGTTTTATTATTATTTGACAGTTTTTGCATTGCTCCATTTCAATAATGAAAGTAAACTCATCGAACATATTGATACATTTTTGGAGTTTTAAAAAATACTGTTTTTTCGAATGCAATGCAAAAGGGACCAAACTCGTGACGAATTAATTTATATTTTTAAATTTCAACCAATCAGAGTAATGACCGTTAACAGTATGTGCATGATCATTCTTGAAAAGTAAATTTGTTGCATACCAATGTCGCTGTAGAAGTGCATGCTTTCTGTCCCAATACTCAGTTTGTAATTGTCGTTAGAGGACATTATGCTGAAAGGCTTAATATACCGAACACCCCTGGTGCCATCTGTATCCTTCAGTTCCACACGTATCATCCACTCTCCCTCTCTTGTCAGATTATGGAGTGCGTCGTTCCCTCTCCAGTGGTCTGACATCAATGAGCCGAATCCGTCCTTGTACTCGTTCCAGCTTCGAGTGAAATTCTCAGACCCATCTTCTCGCCTCTGAATCACCTACAGTATTACAAGTCAGTAATATTGAACAAGTGTCAATAGAGAATTCAATGTATTTGAGCCACCTCATCACATCAATATTATTAATCAGCGACAGATCCATAATGGTGGTCGGGGGTAGGGCTGTGCCGGGTATCCAGGTATCCGGATACCCGACCGAAACTGTCATTACCCGGTTCCATTTTTCGGTTCCAATTACCCGTAAACGACTTTTTAAAATTCGGACTTAACATTTGAGCGGAGTGAACATAAATCTGTCACTCTTGAACAATGTAATGTTTACACTTTTACAGACAATTATCTTTAAATTCAAGAGATTACACTCCAATAAAGCCTTTTGTAGTATTTATGGACATTTTCCATACACTGTTCTCCAAGTGTTTGTGATACATTGTTTTCGCGATCACGACCAGAAACAAGTTTTTGGCTTTGATCATTGGTTGAGTGTATTTAATGTTTTCACGAGTTAAGATGTGTAATAGTCACGTGACTGTTTCCAGCAAGCTTGAACTGACTTCCTGCTAGGTCATGATTGGTTTCATGATAGTGAATTATAAAAAGTAACAAAATGTTGTTCAAAAATGATTGAATGATTGAAAGGAATGTCGTGGCCGAGCGGTCTAGCTTACCGGACTCAAGTTCTGGTGTTAGCAGCAGAATGTGGGTTCGAATCCCGGCCGTGACACTTGTGTCCTTGAGCAAGAAGACACTTAACCATAATTGCTTCTCTCCACCCAGGGGTTAAATAGGTACCTGTGAGGGCAGAGTTGGTTGATTAGCCCTATATGCGCTGTAATGGCAGCAATTGAGCTGTATACTCCCAGGGAGCTGGCATGGTTTCAGGAATGATTTATGAGCCTTATGAGCAGGGGTAATAATATAATGCGCCTTGAGCACCACTCAGTTGGTGGATACGTGCGCTATATAAGTCCACACATTATTATTATTATTATTATTATTACAAGCTATTTATACAAGTTTACTACTCACGAGTAAGTTCCATTTGGCATTGTAAATGTCACGTTTCTGAACACGTTTACTACTCACGAGTAAGTTACATTTGGCATTGTAAATGTCACGTTTCTGCACAATTTTACTACTCACGAGTACGTTACATTTGGCATTGTAAATGTCGTGTTTGCAACAAGTTTACTACTCACGAGTAAGTTACATTTGACATTGTAAATGTCGTGTTTCTGCACAAGTTTACTACTCACGAGTAAGTTTGGCATTGTAAATGTCATGTTTGGGGTGTAAGGGGTGCTCAGACGCTTGGCATTTACATACAGTAATGCTGAGACCAGATAGCCCTTCATGGGTGAAAGGTGAAATTTAAGTAGCCTGCTGGTGAACCGTAGAACACTCAAGTCAACCTCCCCTCCTAGCGGTGCACCCTGGAAACTAGCTCATTACGGTCCTAGGCTAACGAGGCTCTGGCTATGGGAAGGAAAACCCAGAAAAACAACCTACTGCGGCGGGCGAACAACTCCCAGTTCAATACTGTGACGCAACATCCCTATGGAGGGATTGTCGCGCGGACGGCCTCTGACCGGAAAAGTCCCCGAGCGGTTAGGAACGTATCCGTTGGGATAGCAGTATACCGTCTCGATGAATTAATACAACTGCTCTGAGACCACCCTATGAAAAGGGACACTAGGATGCAATTTGTTGTGTAATATATATAACAAATAATACTGGTTTATTAGCAAACAATAAGGCACCTCACCTTAAATCACAAGAAAACAATCATCAATACAGGAAATCCTTATAATTACATGAAAATCTATGGCACCTCGATGAGGGGTCACTGGCACACCACTAATGCACCTCACGGGAGAGGGGAGCTTAACACCACATATGGCACCTCTCACCTGAGGGGTCACCACAAGTACACAATTATAATCTCTATATCTTTAAGCTAAGTGCTAGTCCAGATGCATCAATATAAGGGGCTTTACTGTCTTTGTACTGGAGGTGCACAGCAACAGACACCACACAGGCCAATGAAATTACAAAGGAGGGGCAGCTACCCCACATCGACTCCTGCAACCCAATACACATACAACGGGGCCCCTCAGCTCGAGGAACACCTACTCGTATATTTCCCAAGTCTGAATTAATGGTTTATGCAACACATGCAACCCTTAAATCCCTCTGGTAATTACAACACATGCAATTAGCAGCTCGACTAGAGAACCGATACACAAGCCCCAGTGAGGTGACACCTAGCCCTCACGACACCTCGAAAACACGTGCAACGGATGCACGGCACACAGAATTTCTCGACAGTAAGGCACCTTACAAAGTATTAAGTACAACACATGCACAATATACAATGCTCCTGGACTTACCACTTATATAGCACTACACCCTCGGGCTTATGACTTGAAAGTACGGATCTCTTTTACGACTCTAGACTGTCCGAGCTAATTATATTATTGCGACTGCTCTCTACAAGTTCACGGCAACAACTGACCCCAAATCTACATACAATGCAATGCGCTCTGCGCTCCAAAACTGGTGCTCGCTGGCTGCGTGCTGCGGCATCGCCTAATCGCGCACGGAACCAGCGAATCCCTCACCAAGGTTATACCATTATATACAAGGGTAGAACATACAAACTGCTGTTGCGTCACAATACTTTGTTACAGAAACTGCAAGATTCAACTACTTTACAGTAGATACTAACAATGGCTACGAGGAGGCGACGGTCCAGATGCCAGTAGATGATAGCATTGTGGACAGTATGACACCATTGGATCAAAGCCCTCGGGAAGTTCAATGGCCGACTACGTCGCTAACTGGGCCAAAAGCGATTACCAATAATAGGATGTTGGAATGTGAGAACATTATACACCATAGGAAAAGCTTCCCAGCTTGCAAATGAAATGGGTCGATATGGCATTGATATCCTGGGTGTTAGTGAATGTAGATGGACAGGACATGGAAAGGTGAAGCTGAACAATGGTGAAAGTATGATTTTCTCCGGAAGAGAGGACAACCTACACCATCAGGGAGTTGCAATAATGATGTCCAAGAAAGCAGAACAGACACTGCTTGAGTGGAAACCGATTAATGAAAGGATAATCTATGCAAGATTTTATTCTAAATTCATGAAAGTATCAGTCCTGCAAGTATATGCACCTACAAATGAAGCTAATGATGAAGACAAAGACAATTTTTATGAACAACTGCAGTCAGTTATTGACAGAATCCATAAGCATGACATACTAATTGTGATGGGGGATTTAAATGCCAAAGTTGGACAAAATAATGAAGGATATGAGAGCATCGTGGGGAAACACGGCTTAGGTGCGAGGAATGACAATGGTGAAAGGTTGGTTGACTTCTGCTCTCTCAATAACCTTGTAGTAACTGGAACCATCTTCCCACACAGAACAATACACAAAACAAACATGGACCTCTCCCGGTGGATACATAAGGAACCAGATTGATCATGTCCTTGTGAGCAGACAACACAGATCATCAGTTCAAGATACCAGAGCTATGAGGGGTGCTGATATATACAGTGACCATCAACTTGTCCACACAAAGTTGAAAATAAAAATACGCAAGTAGAAGCAAGTAGGACAGAGCAGAAAAAGTTTGATGTTATTAAACTCCAACGGCATGACATAAGATCAAAGTTTACAGTTGAAATAAGAAACAGATTTGAAGTGCTAGTAGATCATGCTGATGACAGTAGTGTTGAGCAGAAATGGCAGAATTTTGAGAATGCTTACAGAGAGACGGCAAAGAATACCCTTGGGTACAAGAAAAAAGGTCAGAAACCCTGGATTACTAAAGAGTCATGGGAGTTAGTAGAGGAAAGAAGGAAACTGAAGAGCAACATTGAACAAAGAAAGGACAAAGAAGTCAAGAAAAGTATGAGAAGAGATAAGAGGCAGTGGGTAGATGACCTGGCATCTCAAGCAGAAAGAGCAGCAGGAAATGGCAGAATGAAAGAGTTATATGAGATAACAAGAGCTCTAACCAACGAGAAAGGCAAAGCAAGTAATGCTGTAAAAGATATAGATGGGAACCTTCTAACAGAAGAGTCAGAAAGAAAGAGAAGATGGAAAGAGCATTTTGAAGATATACTCAACAGACCAATGCCAATTAACCCAATAACAGATGACGAATTGAGTGTTGATGAAACTATCGATGACATTAGTATTGAATACATTTCAAAACCAGAATTTACAACAGCCATAAAGAAGCTCCGAAATGGTAAAGCAGCTGGTAAGGATGAAATTACAGCAGAACTGTTAAAGACAGACATACATACATGTACGACAGTGGAATGGTTACATGAACTATTCATGACAATTTGGGACCAAGAAGAAGTACCAAAAATGTGGAAACAAGGTCTTATCGTAAAGCTGCCCAAGAAAGGTGACTTAACAGAATGCGGCAATTATGGCGGCATAACACTTTTATCTGTTCCATGTAAAGTTTTCAGCAGAGTGCTGATAGACCGAATCAGAGATGGTATTAACAACAAATTAAGGAATGAACAGGCTGGATTTAGACAAGGCAGAAGTACAGTGGAACAGATTTTTATTCTAAGAAATATAATAGAGCAAGCTGTTGAGTGGCAGTCAACGTTATATATTACATTTGTTGACTTTGAAAAGCCTTCGACTCGGTACATAGAGAGAGTCTATGGAAAATCATGGTTGTTATGGAATTCCACGAAAGATTCTTAGATTGATCAAGTCCCTATATGAAGATAATGAATGTGCTGTGTTAGATGAAGGTGAACAATCAGAATGGTTTAAAGTAAAGACGGCAGTTAAACAAGGAGACGTAATGTCAGGCTTCATCTTCCTGATTGTGGTGGACTGGATAATGAAGAAAGCAGTCGATGGGAATAGAACGGGTTTAAGATGGAAATTTACTTCAAAGCTGGAAGACCTCGATTTTGCGGATGACATCGCTCTCCTGTCATCAAGCATTCACCACATGCAACATAAAGTAACTAGGGTACAGGACTTCGCAGCCAGAACTGGTCTGAAAATAAACACTAAGAAAACGGAGGTGCTGAGGATCAACAACAATTCCAACAACAGAATCACACTAGGAGCTCAACAATTAACTGATGTTGATAGATTTACATACCTAGGGGCCAGCGTCAGCAATAAAGGTGGTGGAGCAGAAGACATACAATATAGGATTTGCAAAGCAAGAGCTGCATTTATAAAACTAAAACAAGTCTGGAAGTCAAACAAATTGACATTGAGTACTAAACTTAGACTATACAAAACCTTAGTTGTACCTGTTCTGATATACGGCTGTGAGACATGGAAAATCAATGAAAGTGACAACAATAAGCTTGACGTTTTCCAATACAAGTGTCTCAGATGGATACTGAAAATCAGATGGCCATATGTCATCTCTAACACAGACTTGCTCTATGAAACAGAAATGAAACAAATAATCCTCCAGCATCCATTCATGGGATGATCCTCGAGCAGTCTACTTAAGCAGCAGCATTTTCCAGAGTCCGGCATTCTTCCTGAGGACGATCAGAGCATACTGATCGAAACGTCGAGTTGTACCACCAGTTCTTTTCAGAACTAATTACTACTCAATTGAGATTCCACATGGTGTCACCCGCAATTAGTCTTACTTAAATAAGTGAGTTGGTGAAGTTCAGAAGGTGGAGTTGGATTGGGCATGTGCTCAGAATGGATGACAGTAGTCACTGCATGACAGCGCTTTCTTGGGCAACCTGAAGGAAGGAGGAGGTTGGACGACCCAAAACAACCTGGAGACGCACAGTGGAGAAAGAAAGGAGCGAACTGGGTTGGAGAACATGGAATGAAGCAAAGCAGGTAGCCAGAGACAGAAAATGCTGGAGGGAGATTCTTGCAGCCTCATGGAACAGCGGGTCCGGAGAGGCTAGGAAGGAAGGAAGGAAATGTCATGTTTCTGCACATGTTTCTGGTCAAGAACTTTTGACGTCAGAAACAAGTTCCCTCCGTGTTCGCTCCACAACACGCCCTACCCCCTCTGATAAGCATGTGACCCAAAGCCTTATAATGATTGGTAACTGTATAGTGTTTATAGTCGATAGTTTGATCGTGCCCGTTATGGTCTGACAATTGTCTAAATAAAAAATAATTTGACAAACACTATTGCTGAAGGTTATTACACAAGTCCAACAGCCCATTGTTCCAAAAGCTTATTTCAGACTACCTATTTATTTTTTCTTCTTCTGTCAGATCATTTAGTCTTACAGTTTATACAGATACAGTTCCAACGCCTTTTATTTTGACTTCTCTACAGTGACAACGAACCATTTATTTAAGCTGATCTGATGTCCAAAGCCCAATATTTTGAAAAACCACTGACCAAATGGTCCATAAATTCAGACAAGAAGTTAGGAATGAGTAGCATACTACATATTTTCCAAAATGACACAATTCACTCTTATGTGTATTGGACTTGTCATTTAGTAGGATTAGTCAAATCAAATGGATGTACATAGTAAATTATATCTTAAATTCATTATCAAAATATGCAATGATCGTATTTGAGGATTCAACCCCAAAATATCCTTAATACATAACACCCCTGGTTTGTATTAAGTGTTCAGATGCTGCTTAAGTGATAACTTATAGTTTTTAATTTAAGAAAGTGTGAAGTTTTTATGTCAATTAATTGCCCGCTTTTTGCTTATTGTACGGGACGTCTTTTCCGCCCCGTCCACTAATATTGCCCAGTGAACTCTGACGTAAATACTTGGTATACCCCAACTGTTAGACCAGGTGGATGGTCCGTTAGACCCCTCCCTTCCCCCTCCCCCAAACATTAATATCATTTAATAAACTTCAATATAGCACTTTGTTTACGTTTAGACTACCATGTTTTTAAAAGTTCAAATACTTTCTCCCAAAATGTTCAATTTCCGAGAAAAAAATCCAAAATATTGCACAACATTTAATAAATATTCTGAAATGTTGTAATAATTATTTCATAATTTATTCTGCAATCCGAATGTTTCAAACTATATGATGGATGACGTTCCCCTTTTTTATGATTTCTTCTCTGTATAGCCAATGGACTTTTATAAATGAAGTGGTTTCGAGACGATGAACATTGCCTTATTGTAAGATATGATTCACTCGATATCTCAAATTTACCCAAACCTACTTCCACCCATAAAGTATTATTATAAAAGCAGTACGGCCTTATTTTGGTAAAATGATATAATTATCTCAAAAAGGCCATTTCGCGAAAAATGGGTTTAAAGTTTGAATAACTGCCATTTTATTTTGGAATATGGTATCATGAATACAACACTTTACCTTATTTCCAGCTTTCCCAATAAATGTAAAGGTGACATACACCATTTTTGTTAATTACAGTCACAAACTTTGTATTTTTTAGGCTAACATACAGAGTGTATCTTCCAAATGATTAATTTCCTGATGTTGAGAGTTTCAGAATCGTAAATAGCGCCCTCGCCTGAGTGGGAATGGCTTCATCTCAAAATCTCAAAAAATTCACTTACATCGTTTTACCAAAATAGGGCCGAGTATCTGTCATAACAATCGAAAACCGAATCTTAACTATTTTATTTAATATAATATCCACTTGACTTAATGAATTATTGTGACGTAGCTTTTTTTCTAACAATTTCACGAACAAGACTATGTGCGTTAATCCCGTGGGATCAGGGTATATGTGCTACCACTGTAGTCCAGGGAGATGGTTCATACGATCATCCAACATAATTTTCATTCATAGTAAAACAAACCCACTGTAGTCCAATGAGATGGTCCATACGATCATCCAACATAATTTACATTCATAGTAAAACAAACCCACTGTAGTCCAGGGAGATGGTCCATACGATCATCCAACATAATTTACATTCATAGTAAAACAAACCCACTGTAGTCCAGGGAGATGGTTCATACGATCATCTAACATAATTTACATTCATAGTAAAACAAACCCACTGTAGTCCAGGGAGATGGCCCATACGATCATCCAACATAATTTACATTCATAGTGAAACAGACCCACTGTAGTCCAGAGAGATGGTCCATACGATCATCCAACATAATTTACATTCATAGTAAAACAAACCCACTGTAGTCCAGGGAGATGGCCCATACGATCATCCAACATAATTTACATTCATAGTAAAACAAACCCACTGTAGTCCAGGGAGATGGTCCATACGATCATCCAAATATAATTACCAAAATAGTAAAACAAACCCACTGTAGTCCAGGGAGATGGTCCATACGATCATCCAACATAATTTACATTCATAGTAAAACAAACCCACTGTGGTCCAGGGAGATGGTCCATACGATCATCCAACATAATTTACATTCATAGTAAAACAAACCCACTGTAGTCCAGGGAGATGGTCCATACGATCATCAAACATAATTTACATTCATAGTAAAACAAACCCACTGTAGTCCAGGGAGATGGTCCATACGATCATCCAACATAATTTACATTCATAGTAAAACAAACCCACTGTAGTCCAGGGAGATGGTCCATACGATCATCCAACATAATTTACATTCATAGTAAAACAAACCCACTGTAGTCCAGGGAGATGGTCCATACGATCATCCAACATAATTTACATTCATAGTAAAACAAACCCACTGTAGTCCAGGGAGATGGTCCATACGATCATCCAACATAATTTACATTCATAGTAAAACAGACCCACTGTAGTCCAGGGAGATGGTCCATACGATCATCCAACATAATTTACATTCATAGTAAAACAAACCCACTGTAGTCCAGGGAGATGGTCCATACGATCATCCAACACATTTGTTCCAACATAACAAACCCCACTGTGGTGGGGAGATGGTCCAGCACGATCATCCAACATAATTTACATTCATAGTGTTTCGACCTGTGGTCAGGGAGATGGTTCATACGATCATCCTTACCAGTTACATTCATGGCTCGACATACTGTGGTCAGGACGGGTCCATACGATCTGTCCAACTTGCATTGTTGTGATAAAACAAACCCTGTAATTCGGAATGGTTCCTTTACGATCATCCAACATAATTTTACATTCATAGTAAAACAAACCCTGTGATCAGAGATGGTGCCCCAGTCATCCAACATAATTTATTCATAGTAAAACAAATACATTCAGGAGATGGTCATACGATCATCCAACATTATTCATAGTAAAACAAACCCACTGTAGTCCAGGGAGATGGCCCATACGATCATCCAACATAATTTACATTCATAGTAAAACAGACCCACTGTAGTTCAGGGAGATGGTCCATACGATCATCCAACATAATTTACATTCATAGTAAAACAAACCCACTGTAGTCCAGAGAGATGGTCCATACGATCATCCAACATAATTTACATTCATAGTAAAACAAACCCACTGTAGTCCAGGGAGATGGTCCATACGATCATCCAACATAATTTACATTCATAGTAAAACAAACCCACTGTAGTCCAGGGAGATCGTCCATACGATCATCCAACATAATTTACATTCATAGTAAAACAAACCCACTGTAGTCCAGGGAGATGGTCCATACGATCATCCAACATAATTTACATTCATAGTAAAACAAACCCACTGTAGTCCAGGGAGATGGTCCATACGTATGGAACGCTACAGCTGCCTTCGGTGCCCATATCGCTTCATTCGGCTGATTCACCATTTCATTCGGCCGATTCACCATTTCATTCTGCTATATCACCATTTCATTCGGCTACTCATCATTTCATTTGCCCAATCATCATTTCATCTATCTGGCTAGTCTTCATTTCATTGGCGGTTATCTCACCATTTCCATTTGCCCAATCATCTTGTCATCATTCCATTCAGCTAGTCTTCATTTCGTTCGGTCTTTTCATCATTCATCACTCAGCCAGTCATCGACTCATTCACCAGCTTTTCACCATTCATTTACCACCAAAGATCAAGCTAGCCATGGATTCAACTGCGGATTAGGCTGCAGGTTCTCACGGATTTAACCGGATCGGGTCAGTTTAAAAACTCGGATAGGTTGGTCCAGCGCGTGTATCATCAATACTCAGCCGGTGATACATTTCCACACGGCCGGCGCCAGCGGAGAAATGAAATGATGATTGCGCCCATGACCTCTGTCGTTATAAGCGTAATCTTATAACGCCAAAACCACGATAATGCCCCTAAGGTGAAATGTCATCTCCATAATTCGTGTAACAAAAGTTAACAAAAATACTGATGATAGAGGCTGGGAATAAATTGTTTTAACTTTTGACGAGGTTGGTCATAATTAAAGTGACGCCAGAATATGTACCGTATCGCCGGTATATGCCGTATATAGTTACACAATGCAGAGTATTTGTGACCAACCCATCAAAAGTTAAAACAATTTGTTGCCCCTATAATGTTAATTTTTGTTAATTTTGTTAACGAATTATGGAGATGAGCATTTCACCTTAGGGCATATCGTGGTTTTGGCGTTATAAGATTATGCTTTTAACGACAGAGGCCAGGCGCAATCATCATTTCATTTCCTGCCCGCGCCCGGCCGTGTGGAAATGTAACCGTATTGAGTGCAGTATTCACACGCACTGGACCAACCTATCCAGTTTTTAAACTGACCCGATCCGGGTTAAATCCGTGAGAAAACTCTGCAGCTGAATCCGCGGTTGAACTGTATTAGCTTGATCCTTGGGTGGCAAATGAAATGTGGTGAAGAAATGAATGAAATGATGACTAGCCGAATGAAAATGATGAAAAGCCGAACGAAATGAAGACTAGCCGAATGAAATG
>CM055830.1:5299902-5343578 GCA_029582265.1 Zoroaster sp. YZ-2022 | reverse complement strand
ACTAAAAACACAATCAAAATTGAAACCCCAAACAGGGGGAACCTTTGTCTTATTGGGTATTCGTACTGCTCATAAAGTTGATTTACGCTGCAGTTCTGCAGAAATGGTATTTGGTACAACTCTTTGTTTGCCTGGCCAATTAATCGCTGCGTCAAAAGACCAAAGAGTAGATGATCCTAGCGATTTTGTTGATAAATTAAAGCAACAAATGATGAAGCTGCAGCCAGCTATAACGAGACCATCGGTATCAAAAGCTAAGTTACCTAAAGATTTAAAAAACTGCAGCCATGTATGGGTTAGAGTAGATAAGGTACGAGACCTTTAGAGCCACCGTACAAGGGCCCTTTCAAAATCATCGAACGAAGAGACAAGTATTTTATTCTGGATGTCAACGGCAAGAAAGACTCGGTGAGCATAGACAGGTTGAAAGTGGCATACTTGGATGAAAGATTTCATCGATTCCAGAACAGTAGCCCAGCCGACTACCATAGTAAAACAACCACCATCGCTTCCAAGTTCAACAGCATTTAGGGAGGCTGATGTAGTAGCCCTGAATTCCTTTTGTGTGTGGTAATAAAGGTATTTCTTCCATTAAGCATCGCCAGGTGCGACCATGCATGACCTATGGGCCAGTCTATATAAAGGCTGGTTGTACAATTTTCGGCCTCTCAGTTTGCTCACAGCAGCTCCGCAGAAGAGACACTAATAAGGACGTATAAGTATTTTATATAATTATCTTTAGCTTTTCGTTCCGTCACTGTGATGTCCATTTGGCAGTAGCATACCGCTAATAGGTGCACCACAGTGGCTCCTTTATTATTTAAGAACACGCACTCTAAACTGGTGACCCCGACGTACATAATTATTATATTCGTAAAGCTATAGATTGTGTAAATATTTATGTCTTCTAAAGTTCGTCAATTATTTGTTGCTGATTCTAGAGCTTTTTCGTTTGATCATTATTCACGTCCACCGTCTTGTAATTTGAATTTGGATTTTGTTATAATACGTGGAGCCAAAATTGACGATCTTATTTTACCAACTTTGGCAAAATTACGAAGTTACAGTGACTCTGATTTTATTATTGTCAAGTTAGCTGCTGGTATTAATGATCTTACGTTTTTTTCCGAATCTACACATTCCCGTGCCAAGGTCTTACAAAAATCAGACCTCAGTTTAGACGGACTGTTTGCAAAGTATACCAATTTTAAGCAGCAGGTTCTAGGTTGTAGGGCAACTGCCATTGTTTCATTTGTAACTATACCGCCAGCGTCATTCGCAAAATTCCAGGCTAGTAAGAGCTTATCTGTACCTATTTTGTCTGAAGCAGATCTAACATACAATCAAAAGCAACTTGATTTTTTGTTGGAACAGGCTAATGCACGTATAAGAGCACTTAACAGTGAGTTGCAATTAGGTGTTAGTTCACGCACACTTTCGTGGCATACTTCCATTAGAAAATCAAGTAAACGTAAAAACAGGTCTGGTCATTACACCACATTACGTAACGATTTTTCACATTTGTACGATGGTTTGCATGCCAAATCCGATCTGAAAAAGAAGTGGTACAGTGAACTTCTCCGTTCTTTTGAATTGGATACGCTTTCTTTACAACAACAGTTGAATGCACCTCATTGTTAATACTACTCCTGTTAACTTATTGTCATTGGTACTATAGCTAAGCGTTCACTGATTGATTCTATAGAATAGCTTACAATGGCGACTGGTGAGGAGAAACCTCATTCTTCGCAAGCTAGTAGCATGCATTTTGCTGTGAGTTTAAAGTTACCGCCATTTTGGCCCAACGACCCGAGAGTTTGGTTTGCTCAGGTCGAAGCACAATTTCAAACACGCAATATCACTCAGCAACAAACTAAATATGCATATGTTGTTTCCTCATTGCAGCCAGAAATTGCATTAGAAGTGAGAGACTTGCTTTTAGAATGTCCTGGCGATAGTCCCTATGACATATTGAAAGAAGAACTAGTGAAACGTACATCTGCTTCTGAGCAAAAGCGCTTGCACCAACTTCTCATAGCCGAAGAATTAGGGGATCGAAAACCCTCGCAACTTTTGCGTCGTATGCGTCAATTATTGGGTGATCATACGCTAGAAGAAAGTATTCTCAAGCAATTGTTTTTGCAGAGACTACCCATCAATGTGCAGATTATATTAGCACCTACTAGCGATAATATTCACATTGACCAGTTAGCAGTTGTGGCAGATAAGGTTTTAGAAGTTACACCTGCACCACCGGTAGCACAAATTGCAACCGCATCAACTTATACACCAGTCGATGCAGCTGTATCTTCTGAAACAGATTTCCGAAGAATGGTGGAAGAGTTGACCAAAAAGGTCGAAGCCCTGTCTAGTCAATTGCGTGACAGATCCAGAACTAGATCCAGAAGTCGCGACAACCGTAATCGTGACATCAGGCAAAGTACACGTCGCGCGCGTTCGCCATTGCCTTCCCCTCACCAAGGTGAAGAGTGCTGGTATCATTGGCGTTATGGCGATAAAGCACAAAAATGCAACCTGCCTTGTTCCTACACAGTCAAACAGGGAAACGAAAATGCCAGCAATTAACAACGGCGCAATTGCGCGGCATACACCAAGCAAGCCGTCGTGTTAGAGTTACTGATAGGTCAACTGGCATACAATTCCTAATCGATACAGGGGCAGATGTTAGCGTTTTTCCAGTTTCGGCCAAAGACAAAAACGGTCCTTTTCAGTGCACTTTACAAGCTGCCAATAAAACACCGATTATGACTTATGGGGAAAAATCACTTACACTTAATTTGGGACTAAGACGTACATTTCGATGGATTTTTACAATAGCAGACGTCAATCAGCCAATTATTGGTGCAGATTTTTTAGATCATTTTGCATTACTAGTTGACATTAGAAATTGCAGACTTGTAGATTCTACAACCTCACTGTCCATTCAAGGTTTTTATGCTTCTGCACTAACACCAGGTCCATCTTTTAGTATCGATACTAGTGAATCCAAATTTCATGCCTTGCTTGGTCAATATCCGAATATTTTGAAACCGCAGTACAACAATGACGCCGTCAAACATGACGTAACACATCATATTTGTACAAATGGTCCACCCACCAATGCACGACCACGACGATTAGCACCAGAGCGTTTGAAAATTGCGAAACAGGAATTTGATCATATGCTACAATTAGGAATTATTCAGCCATCTCAAAGCAGTTGGGCTGCGCCATTACACATGGTCCCAAAAAAGTCTGGAGACTGGCGACCCTGTGGCGATTATCGTGCACTTAATAAGGTAACAATTCCTGACCGTTATCCAATTCCTCACATTCACGACTTCACTGCATCCTTAAACGGGAAAACTGTATTTTCCAAGATTGATCTAGCGAGAGCCTATCATCAAATTCCTGTTGAGCCTAGCCACGTTCACAAAACGGCTATAACAACGCCATTTGGTCTGTTTGAATTTCTAAAAATGCCCTTCGGTCTCCGAAATGCGGCACAAACGTTTCAGCGGTTTATTGACCAAGTGTTACGTGATTTACCATTTGTATATGCATACATTGATGACTTACTTGTAGCCAGTAATTCTACTGAAGAACATTATTCGCACCTGAAACAACTTTTCGAGAGATTAGATGAATATGGTGTAGTGATAAATGTAAACAAATGTGTTTTTGGGGTTGATCATGTCGAATTTCTAGGTCACTTTGTCACTGCTGATGGCATTAAACCTCTTCCAGAGAAAATAAAAGCCATTGTAAATTTTCCCGCCCCAAACTCACTTCGCCAATTGCGACGATATCTAGGATTGGTGAATTTCTATCGCCGATTTGTCCCGTCATGCGCTCATATTATACAGCCACTCACAGATATCCTAAAGCAAACAAAGCAAAAGCAAAACAAGCCAATCGAACTTACAGAGACTGAACTTGCAGTTTTTAATGAAAGTAAACAAGTATTAGCTCAAGCTACATTATTAGCTCATCCACTTCCAAATGCTCCATTAAGCCTTACTACGGACGCATCTAATGTAGCTGTAGGTGCAGTTTTGCAACAATTTGTTGACTCTACTTGGCAACCTCTCGGGTTCTTTTCAAAAAAATTGCAACCCGCAGAAACAAGATACAGTGCTTTTGGTAAAGAATTGTTGGCAGTATATTTGAGCGTACGACATTTTCGATATATGCTAGAAGGTCAATCATTTTGTGTGTACACCGACCACAAACCACTCACTCACGCATTTAACCGCAGTCTTGACAAGTACTCACCACGTGAAATTCGACATCTCGACTACATATCCCAATTCACAAGTGACTTACGATATATAAAGGGTAAAGAAAATGTAGTCGCAGACACACTTTCACGTGGCATTATTGATGCGTTTGGTACATACATACCTTCTGAGGCTATTGATTTAGACCAAATTGCTGCTGAACAAAAAGTCGATGACGAGTTACAAGAACTTCGAAAATCATCTTCCCTTAAGTTCAGAGAGGTACCTTTGCACACTTCAGACAATACAATAACTTGTGACGTATCCACTAATGTAGTAAGACCATATGTGCCAAGTAAATTTCGAAGAACAGTATTCAATGCATTGCATTCTTTGTCACATCCGGGAATTCGTGCATCGCAACGTTTGATCACGGAAAGATTTGTATGGCCTCGCATCAACCGCGATGTGAGAGTGTGGACTAGAGCATGTTTAGCATGTCAAAAAGCTAAAATACATCATCATATTAAAACTCCTTTAGCTACTTTTGCTAAACCCGATTCACGTTTTAGCCACATTCACATAGATATAGTCGGGCCATTGCCGCCATCAGAAGATTGCAAATATATTCTTACTGTCATTGATAGATTCACCCGTTGGCCTGAAGCGATACCAATACCTAATATTGAAACTGAAACGGTTGCTAAAGCTTTCATAAGTAGATGGGTTGCGACATTTGGTGTTCCAGCTTTTATCACAACTGATAGAGGCTCACAATTCGAATCCAAGTTATTTAATCGCCTTTCACAGTTGCTGGGTATTAAACGCATTCGAACCACTGCATACCATCCCATAGCCAATGGATTGGTAGAAAGGTTTCACCGACAACTAAAAGCAGCAATCAAAGCCTTAGATAACCCAAATCACTGGGTAGACAGCATACCGTTAGTCTTATTGGGTATTCGTACTGCTCATAAAGTTGATTTACGCTGCAGTTCTGCAGAAATGGTATTTGGTACAACTCTTTGTTTGCCTGGCCAATTAATCGCTGCGTCAAAAGACCAAAGAGTAGATGATCCTAGCGATTTTGTTGATAAATTAAAGCAACAAATGATGAAGCTGCAGCCAGCTATAACGAGACCATCGGTATCAAAAGCTAAGTTACCTAAAGATTTAAAAAACTGCAGCCATGTATGGGTTAGAGTAGATAAGGTACGGAGACCTTTAGAGCCACCGTACAAGGGCCCTTTCAAAATCATCGAACGAAGAGACAAGTATTTTATTCTGGATGTCAACGGCAAGAAAGACTCGGTGAGCATAGACAGGTTGAAAGTGGCATACTTGGATGAAGATTTCATCGATTCCAGAACAGTAGCCCAGCCGACTACCATAGTAAAACAACCACCATCGCTTCCAAGTTCAACAGCATTTAGGGGGAGGCTGATGTAGTAGCCCTGAATTCCTTTTGTGTGTGGTAATAAAGGTATTTCTTCCATTAAGCATCGCCAGGTGCGACCATGCATGACCTATGGGCCAGTCTATATAAAGGCTGGTTGTACAATTTTCGGCCTCTCAGTTTGCTCACAGCAGCTCCGCAGAAGAGACACTAATAAGGACGTATAAGTATTTTATATAATTATCTTTAGCTTTTCGTTCCGTCACTGTGATGTCCATTTGGCAGTAGCATACCGCTAATAGGTGCACCACAGTGGCTCCTTTATTATTTAAGAACACGCACTCTAAACTGGTGACCCCGACGTACATAATTATTATATTCGTAAAGCTATAGATTGTGTAAATATTTATGTCTTCTAAAGTTCGTCAATTATTTGTTGCTGATTCTAGAGCTTTTTCGTTTGATCATTATTCACGTCCACCGTCTTGTAATTTGAATTTGGATTTTGTTATAATACGTGGAGCCAAAATTGACGATCTTATTTTACCAACTTTGGCAAAATTACGAAGTTACAGTGACTCTGATTTTATTATTGTCAAGTTAGCTGCTGGTATTAATGATCTTACGTTTTTTCCGAATCTACACATTCCCGTGCCAAGGTCTTACAAAATCAGACCTCAGTTTAGACGGACTGTTTGCAAAGTATACCAATTTTAAGCAGCAGGTTCTAGGTTGTAGGGCAACTGCCATTGTTTCATTGTAAACTATACCGCCAGCGTCATTCGCAAAATTCCAGGCTAGTAAGAGCTTATCTGTACCTATTTTTGTCTGAAGCAGATCTAACATACAATCAAAAGCAACGATTTTTGTTGGAACAGGCTAATGCACGTATAAGAGCACTTAACAGTGAGTTGCAATTAGGTGTTAGTTCACGCACACTTTCGTGGCATACTTCCATTAGAAAATCAAGTAAACGTAAAAACAGGTCTGGTCATTACACCACATTACGTAACGATTTTTCACATTTGTACGATGGTTTGCATGCCAAATCCGATCTGAAAAAGAAGTGGTACAGTGAACTTCTCCGTTCTTTTGAATTGGATACGCTTTCTTTACAACAACAGTTGAATGCACCTCATTGTTAATACTACTCCTGTTAACTTATTGTCATTGGTACTATAGCTAAGCGTTCACTGATTGATTCTATAGAATAGCTTACAATGGCGACTGGTGAGGAGAAACCTCATTCTTCGCAAGCTAGTAGCATGCATTTTGCTGTGAGTTTAAAGTTACCGCCATTTTTGGCCCAACGACCCGAGAGTTTGGTTTGCTCAGGTCGAAGCACAATTTCAAACACGCAATATCACTCAGCAACAAACTAAATATGCATATGTTGTTTCCTCATTGCAGCCAGAAATTGCATTAGAAGTGAGAGACTTGCTTTTAGAATGTCCTGGCGATAGTCCCTATGACATATTGAAAGAAGAACTAGTGAAACGTACATCTGCTTCTGAGCAAAAGCGCTTGCACCAACTTCTCATAGCCGAAGAATTAGGGGATCGAAAACCCTCGCAACTTTTGCGTCGTATGCGTCAATTATTGGGTGATCATACGCTAGAAGAAAGTATTCTCAAGCAATTGTTTTTGCAGAGACTACCCATCAATGTGCAGATTATATTAGCACCTACTAGCGATAATATTCACATTGACCAGTTAGCAGTTGTGGCAGATAAGGTTTTAGAAGTTACACCTGCACCACCGGTAGCACAAATTGCAACCGCATCAACTTATACACCAGTCGATGCAGCTGTATCTTCTGAAACAGATTTCCGAAGAATGGTGGAAGAGTTGACCAAAAAGGTCGAAGCCCTGTCTAGTCAATTGCGTGACAGATCCAGAACTAGATCCAGAAGTCGCGCGACAACCGTAATCGTGACATCAGGCAAAGTACACGTCGCGCGCGTTCGCCATTGCCTTCCCCTCACCAAGGTGAAGAGTGCTGGTATCATTGGCGTTATGGCGATAAAGCACAAAAATGCAACCTGCCTTGTTCCTACACAGTCAAACAGGGAAACGAAAATGCCAGCAATTAACAACGGCGCAATTGCGCGGCATACACCAAGCAAGCCGTCGTGTTAGAGTTACTGATAGGTCAACTGGCATACAATTCCTAATCGATACAGGGGCAGATGTTAGCGTTTTTCCAGTTTCGGCCAAAGACAAAAACGGTCCTTTTCAGTGCACTTTACAAGCTGCCAATAAAACACCGATTATGACTTATGGGGAAAAATCACTTACACTTAATTTGGGACTAAGACGTACATTTCGATGGATTTTTACAATAGCAGACGTCAATCAGCCAATTATTGGTGCAGATTTTTTAGATCATTTTGCATTACTAGTTGACATTAGAAATTGCAGACTTGTAGATTCTACAACCTCACTGTCCATTCAAGGTTTTTATGCTTCTGCACTAACACCAGGTCCATCTTTTAGTATCGATACTAGTGAATCCAAATTTCATGCCTTGCTTGGTCAATATCCGAATATTTTGAAACCGCAGTACAACAATGACGCCGTCAAACATGACGTAACACATCATATTTGTACAAATGGTCCACCCACCAATGCACGACCACGACGATTAGCACCAGAGCGTTTGAAAATTGCGAAACAGGAATTTGATCATATGCTACAATTAGGAATTATTCAGCCATCTCAAAGCAGTTGGGCTGCGCCATTACATGGTCCCAAAAAAGTCTGGAGACTGGCGCCCCTGTGGCGATTATCGTGCACTTAATAAGGTAACAATTCCTGACCGTTATCCAATTCCTCACATTCACGACTTCACTGCATCCTTAAACGGGAAAACTGTATTTTCCAAGATTGATCTAGCGAGAGCCTATCATCAAATTCCTGTTGAGCCTAGCCACGTTCACAAAACGGCTATAACAACGCCATTTGGTCTGTTTGAATTTCTAAAATGCCCTTCGGTCTCCGAAATGCGGCACAAACGTTTCAGCGGTTTATTGACCAAGTGTTACGTGATTTACCATTTGTATATGCATACATTGATGACTTACTTGTAGCCAGTAATTCTACTGAAGAACATTATTCGCACCTGAAACAACTTTTCGAGAGATTAGATGAATATGGTGTAGTGATAAATGTAAACAAATGTGTTTTTGGGGTTGATCATGTCGAATTTCTAGGTCACTTTGTCACTGCCGATGGCATTAAACCTCTTCCAGAGAAAATAAAAGCCATTGTAAATTTTCCCGCCCCAAACTCACTTCGCCAATTGCGACGATATCTAGGATTGGTGAATTTCTATCGCCGATTTGTCCCGTCATGCGCTCATATTATACAGCCACTCACAGATATCCTAAAGCAAACAAAGCAAAAGCAAAACAAGCCAATCGAACTTACAGAGACTGAACTTGCAGTTTTTAATGAAAGTAAACAAGTATTAGCTCAAGCTACATTATTAGCTCATCCACTTTCAAATGCTCCATTAAGCCTTACTACGGACGCATCTAATGTAGCTGTAGGTGCAGTTTTGCAACAATTTGTTGACTCTACTTGGCAACCTCTCGGGTTCTTTTCAAAAAAATTGCAACCCGCAGAAACAAGATACAGTGCTTTTGGTAAAGAATTGTTGGCAGTATATTTGAGCGTACGACATTTTCGATATATGCTAGAAGGTCAATCATTTTGTGTGTACACCGACCACAAACCACTCACTCACGCATTTAACCGCAGTCTTGACAAGTACTCACCACGTGAAATTCGACATCTCGACTACATATCCCAATTCACAAGTGACTTACGATATATAAAGGGTAAAGAAAATGTAGTCGCAGACACACTTTCACGTGGCATTATTGATGCGTTTGGTACATACATACCTTCTGAGGCTATTGATTTAGACCAAATTGCTGCTGAACAAAAAGTCGATGACGAGTTACAAGAACTTCGAAAATCATCTTCCCTTAAGTTCAGAGAGGTACCTTTGCACACTTCAGACAATACAATAACTTGTGACGTATCCACTAATGTAGTAAGACCATATGTGCCAAGTAAGTAAATTTCGAAGAACAGTATTCAATGCATTGCATTCTTTGTCACATCCGGGAATTCGTGCATCGCAACGTTTGATCACGGAAAGATTTGTATGGCCTCGCATCAACCGCGATGTGAGAGTGTGGACTAGAGCATGTTTAGCATGTCAAAAAGCTAAAATACATCATCATATTAAAACTCCTTTAGCTACTTTTGCTAAACCCGATTCACGTTTTAGCCACATTCACATAGATATAGTCGGGCCATTGCCGCCATCAGAAGATTGCAAATATATTCTTACTGTCATTGATAGATTCACCCGTTGGCCTGAAGCGATACCAATACCTAATATTGAAACTGAAACGGTTGCTAAAGCTTTCATAAGTAGATGGGTTGCGACATTTGGTGTTCCAGCTTTTATCACAACTGATAGAGGCTCACAATTCGAATCCAAGTTATTTAATCGCCTTTCACAGTTGCTGGGTATTAAACGCATTCGAACCACTGCATACCATCCCATAGCCAATGGATTGGTAGAAAGGTTTCACCGACAACTAAAAGCAGCAATCAAAGCCTTTAGATAACCCAAATCACTGGGTAGACAGCATACCGTTAGTCTTATTGGGTATTCGTACTCATAAAGTTGATTTACGCTGCAGTTCTGCAGAAATGGTATTTGGTACAACTCTTTGTTTGCCTGGCCAATTAATCGCTGCGTCAAAAGACCAAAGAGTAGATGATCCTAGCGATTTTGTTGATAAATTAAAGCAACAAATGATGAAGCTGCAGCCAGCTATAACGAGACCATCGGTATCAAAAAGCTAAGTTACCTAAAGATTTAAAAAACTGCAGCCATGTATGGGTTAGAGTAGATAAGGTACGGAGACCTTTAGAGCCACCGTACAAGGGCCCTTTCAAAATCATCGAACGAAGAGACAAGTATTTTATTCTGGATGTCAACGGCAAGAAAGACTCGGTGAGCATAGACAGGTTGAAAGTGGCATACTTGGATGAAGATTTCATCGATTCCAGAACAGTAGCCCAGCCGACTACCATAGTAAAACAACCACCATCGCTTCCAAGTTCAACAGCATTTAGGGGGAGGCTGATGTAGTAGCCCTGAATTCCTTTTGTGTGTGGTAATAAAGGTATTTCTTCCATTAAGCATCGCCAGGTGCGACCATGCATGACCTATGGGCCAGTCTATATAAAGGCTGGTTGTACAATTTTCGGCCTCTCAGTTTGCTCACAGCAGCTCCGCAGAAGAGACACTAATAAGGACGTATAAGTATTTTATATAATTATCTTTAGCTTTTCGTTCCGTCACTGTGATGTCCATTTGGCAGTAGCATACCGCTAATAGGTGCACCACAGTGGCTCCTTTATTATTTAAGAACACGCACTCTAAAAGGATCTCTTTCCAGAAGCAACTTCGTCATGAGTTGCTCTTTCTTTGGAGGCACGCGGGTGCTCTTGATATATGCCGTCGTCGGGTTGCATTGTACGCGGAGGAGCTAGGGAGCATGTGCAGGCTGGTCTCAATTTGGATCCTATTTGTTGTTGCTATCTCGACGTGGACCTTTACCACTCAGATAAGTTGGGACTACATCATGATAAGTAGGGGCATATCAAACTCTGAGCACGCTATCATCGTCATCTACAACTTAAAAACCTTAATATGGTCTGAGGACATCATGTTCATATTGCTACCTTTCGTGGCGGTTGGTGGGATAGGCATGAACCGTCTGTGGACCCAATTCAGGCGTAGTATTAGTCAGCTGAGGTGCGATGCGAATGAGCACTTCTGGGACAAGATTCTAGCTTTCTGTCAGGAGCAGTCCCCTGTAACTAGAGTGAAAGCACTGACACTGATGTTCTCTGCTTTGGGGATCTTTCTTGGTTTGCAATTCACGGATCAGAATATTGCGTACTGGTCCACCAAAGACGGGATACGCAACTCCACAACACTGCACAAACTGAGTTGTTAAAACTACATCCGTGTTGATATACTATGTGGCAATTCGCCCAACCTGAACACCATGGCATTTGAACGAAGCCATCAGGCCAAACGTTCACGTACACCTACTGACTCAACCGTTGCATATTACCACTATAACCCTGACAGTTTATTCCTCATTACATTGTGTTATGAAAATCGTATTATGAAGTATTATAATAAAATACACTGCAAACACCGAGGTGTTAAAACTACACCAGTGGTGTTCCTATTGGACAACTCGCCCAAAATACATTTTATTTTTGGAGTGAACAAAGCCAAATTGATTGAAGCGGGATTTGAAACTATAATCTCTGGATTAACCTGGCTCTACCAACTAAACTATTCAGTCCTATGTTGGGCGGTCTCCCAAATTTTTAAATGTCTTTGATCCTCTGACTTTGTCTCTATACGCCTGTGTTAGTTTGCCCCATAACAGGAGTTCTCAATCAGTAAAAGGCAAATGATTACCAGATGATTTTGTATATACTGGAATTGTAGAACTAACAAAAATCATCAGAACACGATTAATAATTTCCCCTGATTAATTCAACCGTTGAGCCATTTAATTGGTGTATTTCAATATTGTATAAGGGTACATCTCACACTCATATGTAACATTTGGAAAGGAAATCCGGTTGGTCATACAAATTATGTAATAATTGATTATATTATGAGATTAAGCCGACTTTACCTTGAAAACAGTATTAAAAATGATTAACTGTTAGTTGTTTCAGGGCCGTGGGTTTTGGGGTGCGAAAGTGTTCCTTAATACTAGACAAGTGAGTTTCGATTGCTCTATATTGTAAAGGAAATTGACAAAGCATTGGAATGTAAATATTTCTTCCTACTTTTGTTTTAGTTCCACTTTTCAGAAAATTTAAACTTCCTTAAAGTTAAACAGCCCAATTTGTTTGTCAATTCAGCCTACGAGCCTGCATGTCAAATGACGTCAAATGACGCACAAAGGGTTACAAAGGTTATGAATTATTCCGACATCAAACAATCTCCAGGTCAGACCTTAGGCAGCTGGGGTGCGGTTAATGGGAGGAGGAAAAAGGTGATTTATACACAAGTCTATAACACTTCATGATTAATGTTTGAGTTCATGAAGATGGGAGCATACATTGGTCGTGACACTAGATTCTCAAAGAGGTACAATTAAGATGTAACAAATATTTTCAAAACGTTGATATACATGTATATATACTTTTACTAAAAGCTTATCAATAAATCAGTGTAACAGTATAACAACGTAATGTCCTGTACCGGTTTATTTTGTTTGTGTAAAGATGCACACGTTACAATGGGCATGGCAGTTCCATGGAGGAACAATAACAACTTAGTTCAAATGTTTGTACATGAATGCTCACGCATAGAAACCACTGCATGATCTCATCTAACCAGTAAAATGCAATTGTACACGCCCTCTTTGTGTTCGATCCCATTGGGTCAAACTACACCATTCGCCTCATGACGTAATGGGGATCCCTGTTCTCACAACACCATCTACAGCTGGTTGAGTGCACCACATTGAGTAAATTTTGACATCATGTTTTCAATGGGGATTCCCCAGTGATCTCACGTCGGCTCTGATGCTTTCAACGGGTCACAAGCTGTCCCTGATCCCGGGCATGTGATATAGTTAACATAACTGTGTTCTGACATCATCTTTTTTACTGATAATTAGGGTTTCGGCATGGTAGCCGAAAGCCTGTTGTTTTCGTCGAGATTATTATTTTTCTTCTTGTTCCACCAAAATCCCATTTGTGTGCGGATGATGTCATTCTTAGCATTTTTACATAAATACAAAACATGTGACTTAGTTTCTAAAACAAATTACGTCATCATTACGTCAGTAAATATTATTCTATTCACATTTTAGTGTAATCTGCGGGACATGTACATAATTCGCCGCACTCTTAATATGACGCACTTTTCCTATTTTTCTTCTTGTTACTTAGCATTTTCACATAAATACAAAACATGTGACTTAGTTTCTAAAACCAATTACGTCATCATTACGTCAGTAAATATTATTTTATTCACATTTTAGTCTTATCTGCGGGACGTAGATTAGCGAGAACGCATATACTTTGTACATGGGAAGAGGTGTTGGGGGCGAAGATTTTTGGCAAGAACGCATATACTTTGTACACGGGGCGAAGAGGTGTATGCGAGAAATGAAACTGACGCATTACATTTGTACACGCTAGATGAAATCCACGAAAAAATGCATTTTAAACATAAATTTCATGACGTTTCAAACTCAGTTGACAATAATTTACCTCCAAAAGCTAACGATTTGAAATTTTAATGTCAGTATTTGTCATTTGCTTTACCATAAAACATGATTTGAAGAGAAACATGTACGCATACGTATCGTCCATGTATGTAATTCACTAAACGAATTACATCCAAATATAGGCCTATTTTTGATAGAAAGTTAGTGGGATAAATCAAAACAACACATTAAGTATTATTTCCTGTAGGTAAATGGGGCCTTATACATCAATATGTTTTGGTCGGAATGCGTGAATGCATTGAAAATGAAAGATCTCATTAAACGGAAACTGTCGCCTTCTGTATGCAATTATAGGCTGCTATGACCTTAACCTTTTCAGGAGTAAATAATATGAGAATAAGTCTTGAGTGAAATGTGAGCCAATCTTACAAAATGAGTCTGAAGTAGCCAATGTTGCCTTAACAAACCCTAAAATATGCCCTTTCACAATGTAAAACAAAAGAAAATGTCAATGAATTTCACCCCTTAAAAGTCTTAATGCACAAAATGTGTTTGGCAGTCAGGGTAAATTTAAGATGATAATTTTTGGAGTTAAAAAACACAAAAACCTTAATATTCATTTTGTAGGATCCGGTCACAAAAATCGTTGTTTAAACTTTCTAAAATAAGTAACACTTAATTTTAACAAGGCATCTCATTTCAGGTAATGTACCGGTATACATGTGTATATACAAAACATCACTTTGCATAAATAAACCAAACGCTGTAACACCCACACAGGTATTGTACATTTATTTTTGAGTAAAGACTGGGTTTTCTGTTTTGTATGTATTTTTGGTTCAACGATTTGATTGGTCAAAAACAGTAAATGAGCATAGTGAACAGTAAACCAAAAAATAGCAACTCTATGACGCTGGCCCCAAGACCGGATAAGCATGCTTCAACTCTATGACGCTGGCCACAAGACGGATAAGCATGCTTGTCGAAACGTCGAGTTTATACAACAGTTTCAGCTTCAAGAGGCATCACAACTCAAATGAGATTATTTTCTGCATTGGGAAAACATATAACATTTTGAGTTATGTCAGAAGTCTATTACCTACACATTGTTAACAATGATTGTTTTAATTAATGAAATAATCATCTTAAGTTAGTGCTTGTACAAAATCACTAAGGGGATATTAACGGGTAAGAATACATAGGCCCAAATATCAATCAAATTTGATACAGCTCTATACATAACATATGACTTCTATATACAGCATTATATTATTTGGTAAACAAAATATTACACATACTTTTCTAATCGGATTTGAAATGACTATTAGTGTCACGCGCAAGGAGAAATAACCTCCCAAATATTCCAAACAAGTCCTCGATTACAACTCAACTTGACAGTGCCGTGCCGGGTTTGGCATGATGTCCCGTCTCTTTCTTGTCCATATCCGCTTCCTCTGTGGCTCTTACTCTTAGAAGACCTGCACCTCTTTGAACTGGTGACTTCTTGCATGACCCTTGATCTCTTATACCTCTCATTGGTAGTTTGATTTGTGATGAGGAGGAAGAGATGGTAGGAGAAGAAGATTGTGATGAGGATGCTCAGGAGGATGAGTGACGTCATGAGGAAAACTGTCACTGGTAATTGCATAAACAGATGCTGTTGAAAAATACAGTTCAAACATAAAAGAAAAGAAAAAAAGATGACAAAAATAAAACACAAACAAATTTTCCTAAAAATACATCAGCTGTATGGAAGAAACATGATGGACGACAAAAATTAAATAAATTAATTAATCAAATTATATAATAAATGTTTGTGAATACAATGATTGCAGTGTCGACTCATCAACCGCTGTATCTATGAATTAAGACAAATGAGAACAATAATATTGTCAGGTTTTGCCGAAAGTGTTCCTGATCGGCTCATCAGCTAGAATTGACGCATTTCATTGTTCAATGTTATCATAATAATACATCTACAACCTTTATCAATTTAGCCATACATGATGGTTCTCACTGTATTTCTTGTTAAGGCATTTCACTTTTCTGGGGTTACACTATCTCATGGCCCATCATTGTCTGGATATGCATTCAGGCCGATTTATATATAATGGGAATACGAAGCTAATTGTGATGTTATAACTTGAGATTCATGGCAAATTAATTCATTGAAGTTCAACAATTGCTTCTAGCATCCATATTTCTGCTGCCTTTGTTATTTATGTTGCTGCATTTCCATCCAGTGAACTGTCATGACCTTATCATCAATGCATTTCATTGAACTTTTTAGATCTCTTTATTTTTTTATATATTTATTTTTATTTCGGTACATTTCTTTTACCATAATAAGTTTATTATTGTATTAGTAATTTTTCTGTCTGCGACTGTTTTTCTTTGTTAAGTTTTCAAAATTCCTGCTCATGGATGACCTGCTTCCATATTCACCTTTGTAGCATGTGATAAGCCCATCTCCTACAATTCTTTTTGCTTGCTTTTTTACTACTATCATTATTGTATTTATTTTTTGATAATGAGTTCCCTCTCAGAGAGTATTTCTCTCAACCTTTCTTACAAGTTCCCCCTTTTACACTCCTGGAATATTTCAGTTTTTCCTCATCATTTTTGTTTTTGTTGTTGATGGTATTATTACTGTCACTGTTTCTGTGTAACTATTTTTTTAAATTTGTTTTGGGATTACTGGAAATGATCTTTCTGACAAGCAGTGGTTTTAATGCTCTAGATATCTCCAAAGAAGGTTGTTTTCCATTTTTTTAATATGAATTCCATGAGCCTTTGCAGACGGTTCTATGATATCCAGGATTATCTGTCTAGTTTAACTCATTCGTTTCCTATCTATGGCTTTAGTGAGACCTGGTTTAAAGAATCCCCTTCTCCATATATTACAATGACCGATTACAACCTGGTCCATTCATCACGTTCTAATAAATTCGGAGGATGGGTGGCGATGTTTGCGAGTAATTCTCTGAAATTTCGTATGCGCAATGATCTCATGCCATTCTTCTGATGGTTATGAGTGTGTTCATAGAAATTGAACGTATCTGCAGGTATTCTCAACACTATTCTCAACACTGATCATCTATACCTTTATTTCAGATCACTCCTTCATGTTTCCTTATGCTATGGTCCCACAGGAATATTTCGATCTTTCTGTCGAAATATATTTCGATTCTTGTTTTTTTTGTTATTTTTAATAATTTCGTAAAAATCTCGTATAAATATCGACAAAATATATGTTTTCCGTGAGAAAATGTTTATTTTTGTATTTTCTCGACAATTTCGATTCATTTTCGATTTTATTTCGACGACTTTCGACTGTTTAGATCATTTCGACAAAATTCGACTGTTTAGACTGTTTAGATTGATTTCGATGTTTTTTCGATTAATTTTCGATTGTTTTAAAAAATTTGGACAAAATGTTCCGATTTATTTCGACTGTAACGATTGTTTAGACTATTTAGAGAGTTTAGATTTATTTCGACTGGTTTTCGAACTTTTAGACTGTTAAGACTATTTCGATTTCATTTTCGACAGTTTCGATAAAATGTCGACAAAATTTCGATAAATTTGATCGAAACTTTATCGAAAAAAATTGGTCAGGTTTAATAATTTTCGATTAATGATTTTTTTTTTCGACAAATCTCGACAAATATCGACAGTTTCGATTTTTTTAGTCTATTTCGACTTTTCTCGAAAAAAAATTTTGTCAAAAATCTTGACGAAACACGATCTAGAGAGTCGAAATCTCTGTGGGACCATAGCATAAATTCAACTCCTATTGAAAAGACTTTCGTCACAAGGGATATCAATAGTAACACTTTGCGCTGTTTTACTGGCATTTAGTGGCATTTACAATATCCATTTTCCTCTTATATCATCTTATCACTTGAAGAAGTGGAAGACAGAAGAAGTCTAATCAACATTGGAACACTCAAGCTATCATCAATTCATGTAATAACAAAAACAGGCTGTACCTGCGCTTTTCACTCTTTTACATTAAGAGAGTATACGTAATACTTCCAAGACTAATGAACGTCTTTATAAGGATTATCGGAATCGTTTAACATCGATTATCCATCTTGCCAAGAAAAACTTCTATGCCATCAAGTTCTCTAAGTGTAAAAACAACGTGAAAAGCACTTGGCGTGAAATCAACACCAGGCAAAAGGGCTGATCTATCCGATAATTGCCACGACGATCAACGGGTCTACTCCGAACCTTCTGATATAGCCAACGCCTTCAACTCTTACTTTACTAACATTGGTGCATCACTTGCTAACAAAATTCCTAGAACTAACTCGCACTTCATGGATTACATGTATTACACAACTCTAACACCTCATCTTTATTTCTTACACCGACTAACGCTTTTCAAATATTAGAGATTGGTAATAAGCTCAGTCGTGACACCAGCTGTGGCTTTGATGATATTCGGTCTTAAGTTGTCAAGTCTGTCATTTACTTTATCTCTCGCCCCTTAGCCTATATATTTAATATTTCTTTTCTTACCGGCTCCGTTCCTTCGAATCTGAAGATTGCCAAAGTCATTCCTGTCTTTAAAAACGGCGATCCCGAGGACATTCACAACTATCGGCCTATTTCTGTTCTTCCATGCTTTTTCAAAACCTCGAGAGGCTTGTTTATAACCGCTTGTCTAAATTCCTTTCTATAATTTCAATATTCTCTTTGACCATCAATTTGGCTTCCGTAGTAAACACTCCACTGATATGGCTCTTATTCATTTGACTGATTTAATCTCTAGTTCTCTATGTGACAAATTGTATACTGCCGGTGTCTTCCTTGACCTATCTAAGGCTTTTGACACAATCGATCACAGTATCCTTCTTTCTAAGTTAAATTTCTATGTGATTAGGGGTTGTGCTCTCCTGTGGTTCAGATAGCCATAAGTCATGGAGTCCCTCAAGGTTCTATTCTTGGATCCCTGCTCTTTTTTATGTACATCAACGACCTGCATTCTTTTCTCTTGTTTGCTGATGACACAACCATTACCTGTTAATTCCAAATCTAGCTGCGACTCTTTAGTTCATACTCTTAACAGTAGGTTTATTAAGGTTTCATTCTGTTTCAAAACTAATAAACTCTCCTTGAATCCCAACAAAACCAAGCGCATGTTCTTTAATAAATAAAATAATCTTCCTTCATCCACAGCTTCTATCACGATTGACGATATCCCTATTTTCATGGTGCATTCTAGCAAAGTTGTAGGTGATGTTATAGATGACAAACTCAGCTGGATAGCTCATATCTCATCAGTCAGCAAGACCATTTCTCGTAACACTGGTGTTTTATCTAAACTTCGCACATTTCTTCCCCTTCTACTCTTTTCTTCCTTTATAACACATTAATCCTTCCTTATCTAAACTATTGTAATACCGTTTGGGCACGTTCTAGCACCAATCAACTTCATTCTCTCACGATTATTCAAAAACGAATTTGCACCCTTTCACATCCTCGGGATCATGCTGCATCTCTCTTGGCTAGACTCAATACATTAACACTTTCTGACATTAACAAGCTACACACATGTATTTTTATGTATAAGTATACTAACAACCTTCTTTCTCGGGCCTTTTCTTCTTTTTTACTGCAGTTCATGACATTCACAGTTATTGCACTAGAACACACCGCAATCTCTTTCTGCCTTTTACTCGTACATCCTACTCCATTTGGAATAGTATTGATGAATCAGTTAAAAATCAACAGCCTGTGAGTAGTTTTAAGAACTCATTTAAACATAGTCTCCTCTTACTTAGGATAGTTGCTTCTCTTTACATTATGAGTCTTCCCATTACAAGTGTTAGCTTTAAGTGTTGTAATTTATTTTATCCCGAGCTGTTTGTCCGTCCTGTTTATTTTCCTTGTCTGCTTTGTCCACTCCTTTGTTTGTCTTCGTATTGTCCCCCGTAGGCATTTCTGTACAAGCCTTAGCTTTTGAATATGCGTTCATATTTACTTCTATCTCATATAATTTGGGTTTTTTCTCTCTTAATAATTTACTGCTTACTTTTGTAGAAACTTATTTATTTTGTATGTTGCAATGTGGAAATAAATGTGAAGTTGAATTCAACTGAATTGAATTGAACTTCGGTGATCGGACGAGAACCGGGGACAGTGGAAAAATACACCCCAAAAGAAGCACATGATCATACGAAAATCAAAAGCAAAGACGTCATTGATATAATCTTTCTTTTTAACCTTTATTTTATGTTGACTTTACCCACAAAGCGAAAGTATATGACAGGAAACAAAACGAAAAACGACAACAACAAAACAACAAACAAAACAAAACATAGATAAACGATAAGATAACACGTATATCCTCAAAAATGTTCTCTAAAAAAATCAGATAGCAAAATAACAGGCACTTTATGCATGGTTACGTACATGGGGGCAATTTAGTTGGTGATTGGAAGGCGGAATTTCCGGCAATGTAATTGCAGAATGCAAATGTACTTGACGTGCTATTGAGGGAATAAAATAAAGCGCTAGGCTGTTGTAGTTAAACTATAGTGAAACGTACCTTGAGTATTGTGGACCTCATGATGGATCATCTTGAGACAAGTAGGCCTACAAGTGAGTACATCCCCTTGCTACACTGTGACATTCAAAACAGATCTAGTAACAGTGGAACTTTTCTGCGTTCAAGAAAAACGCACAAACACTGGCCGTGGTTTGTCTGGTTCTTGCTGAAATGTATCGGTCTTTTTAATTACCGTCGCATTGTGACAAAGAGACGGTGCCACCGATGCCGTCTGGCCATTTACGGACGGCAGTACCGAGAGAGACCAAATGTGGTCAATGGGAACCTTTTCCCACGTGAGGAGTTGGAAAATGGGTGTTTGGTCGAAGAGGAACCCCTGACCTGTGTGATTAACATAAATGAGGAGAATAATAACGATGATTCCGAGACGCTCGATGACGCTTGTGCGGTGTGCCTCAGCAAGTGGCTCGACACTCGGGGAAGATGTCGGCCTTACTCGGAGACCGATATCGGTAAGTTGAATTCATATAGCACCGTCTTTATTTGTCCCAATATTTCCAAAGGTATAGAAATAGTTCAGTAAATAATGTGTATATTCTTGCCGAATAATAAGACTTGCATTCACTATAGACCAGGGGTGGGCAACCTACGGCCCGCGGGCCACATGCGGCCCGCCAGTGATTTTTTTGCGGCCCGCGAGATGTCTCAAGAAAAAGAAAAAAAATCAATCTATTTTACATCATCACAAAGGTTTGAAATCAACAGCAGGTCGTTGGTTAGGTGCGGCCCAGTCAATTTTTCACTCCTTATATCTGGCCCATTCATTCAAAAAGGTTGCCCACCCCTGCTATAGACCATCAGATCAGGTTTATTGGTTTATTATTTAAAGGGAAAGTATAACTTGAGTAATGTTGGCAAAACTACATCCGTGGCCTGATTTCTTTCTTTGAATTAAGATAAAGGCCTACATTAAACAATCATTCCGTGAAACTTTCAAATCAATGCGGAATCTAAGTCATGAGAACATTAGAACAATATGATTTTGTTTCTGTAAATGTGCATATTTTCCTCAGTTTTCACGAGATGAGAGCACTCCAGGCAGAATAATTCGTTAATGATGATTGGTACTTTCACAATCAATTTAGCTTCAACTTCGAATCGAGTTAGCTTTCGGATAATAATTCGGTAATAACCAATGTTGTACCTTCCTTTAAAACATTGGCTATTTGTATCGGCCTGGCTATGTATCGTTTCAGGAATAACCATGGTAGACCTACATGTACATGTAGTCATATTAGTCATAGTGTGTATGTATCTCCCTATACCATGTAGGTGTTCGTAAATGGAACCATCGTGGCAGCACCATACTCTCAGTCATCTGGCCCTTGGTTTTGATAGCACTCACCATGTATGACTTCTTGTGGTATCTCATACTATACTGGGGACAGGAGAAACAGATAATTCGGCTCATCAGCTATTCTGCGTTCTTACTCTTTATCATCTCTATACCGGTCTTCAGTCTGACAGCAAATGTCATGAATATCATTCTGGATCATCGGGGAACGAGAACAGACCATGAGATTGGTTTCAGATGGTACAATGCTCTCAGTATACGGTACATCGTCAAACGTCTGCAGCACTTGGAGTTAGCTGAGAAAGGGCTGCCACATAAAGCCTTCCTCGCCGTGTGTCTGATCTGGCCCTGTTTGAATGGGGTGTACCGCGTCGTCATTTACTGTGGCATTGTCAACAAAAAGTTTGTTGATGAGGTACACGTTCAGATCTCTCTAGATGTTTGTATGGTAGGTATGATGTTGTTTGGAGGTTTCTGTTATCTGATGCTACTCCTAAGGATCTCTTTCCAGAAGCAACTTCGTCATGAGTTGCTCTTTCTTTGGAGGCACGCGGGTGCTCTTGATCTATGCCGTCGTCGGGTTGCATTGTACGCGGAGGAGCTAGGGAGCATGTGCAGGCTGGTCTCAATTTGGATCCTATTTGTTGTTGCTATCTCGACGTGGGCCTTTACCACTCAGATAAGTTGGGACTACATCATGATAAGTAGGGGCATATCAAACTCTGAGCACGCTACCATCGTCATCTACAACTTAAAAACCTTAATATGGTCTGAGGATATCATGTTCATATTGCTACCTTTCGTGGCGGTTGGTGGGATAGGCATGAACCGTCTGTGGACCCAATTCAGGCGTAGTATTAGTCAGCTGAGGTGCGATGCGAATGAGCACTTCTGGGACAAGATTCTAGCTTTCTGTCAGGAGCAGTCCCCTGTAACTAGAGTGAAAGCACTGACACTGATGTTCTCTGCTTTGGGGATCTTTCTTGGTTTGCAATTCACGGATCAGAATATTGCGTACTGGTCCACCAAAGACGGGATACGCAACTCCACAACACTGCACAAACTGAGTTGTTAAAAACTACATCAGTGTTGATATACAGTTTGGCAATTCGCCCAACCTGAACACCATGGCATTTGAACGAAGCCAGCAGGCCAAACGTTCACGTACACCCACTGACTCAACCGTTGCATATTACCACTATAACCCTGACAGTTTATTCCTCATTACATTGTGTTATGAAAATCGTATTATGATGTATTATAATAAAACACACTGCAAACACCGAGGTGTTAAAACTACACCAGTGGTGTTCCTATTGGACAACTCGCCCAATATAAATACATTTTATTTTTGGAGTGAACAAAGCCAAATTGATTGAAGCAGGATTTGAAACTATAATCTCTGGATTAACCTGGCTCTACCAACTGAGCTATTCAGTCCCATGTTGGGCGGTCTCCCAAATTTTAATGTCTTTGATCCTCTGACTTTGTCTCTATACGCCTGTGTTAGTTTTCCCCATAACAGGAGTTCTCAATCAGTAAAAAGGCAAATGATTACCAGATGATTTTGTATATATTGGAATTGTACAACTAACAAAAATCATCAGAACACGATTAATAATTTCCCCTGATTAATTCAACCGTTGAGCCATTTAATTGGTGTATTTCAATATTGTATAAGGGTACATCTCACACTCATATGTAACATTTGGACAGGAAATCCGGTTGGTCATACAAATTATGTAATAATTGATTATATTATGAGATTAAGCCGACTTTACCTTGAAAAAAGTATTAAAAATGATTAACTGTTAGTTGTTTCAGGGCCGTGGGTTTTGGGGTGCGAAAGTATTCCTTAATACTAGACAAGTGAGTTTCGATTGCTCTATATTGTAAAGGAAATTGACAAAGCATTGGAATGTAAATATTTCTTCCTACTTTTTTTTTGAGTTCCACTTTTCAGAAAATTTAAACTTAAAGTTAAACAGCCCAATTTGTTTGTCAAATCAGCCTACGAGCCTGCATGTCAAATGACGTCAAATGACGCACAAAGGGTTACAAAGGTTATGAATTATTCCGACATCAAACAATCTCCAGGTAATGTCCTGTACCGGTTTATTTTGTTTGTGTAAAGATGCACACGTTACAATGGGCAAGGCAGTTCCATGGAGGAACAATAACAACTTAGTTCAAATGTTTGTACATGAATGCTCATGCATAGAAACCACTGCATGATCTCTTCTAACCAGTAAAATGCAATTGTACACGCCCTCTTTGTGTTCGATCCCATTGGGTCAAACTACACCATTCGCCTCATGACGTAATGGGGATTCCCTGTACTCACACCATCTACAGCTGGTTGAGTGCACCACATTGAGTAAATTTTGACATCATGTTTTCAATGGGGATTCCCCAGTGATCTCACATGGAGGAACAATAACAACTTAGTTCAATTGTTTGTACATGAATGCTCATGCATAGAAACCACTGCATGATCTCTTCTAACCAGTAAAATGCAATTGTACACGCCCTCTTTGTGTTCGATCCCATTGGGTCAAACTACACCATTCGCCTCATGACGTAATGGGGATTCCCTGTACTCACACCATCTACAGCTGGTTGAGTGCACCACATTGAGTAAATTTTGACATCATGTTTTCAATGGGGATTCCCCAGTGATCTCACGTCGGCTCTGATGCTTTCAACGGGTCATAAGCTGTCCCTGATCCCGGGCATGTGATATAGTTAACATAACTGTGTTCTGACATCATCTTTTTTTAAACTGATAATTAGGGTTTCGGCCTGGTAGCCGAAAGCCTGTTGTTTTCGTCGAGATTATTATTTTTCTTCTTGTTCCACCAAAATCCCATAGGTTTAACACGTGACATTTGTGTGCGGATGATGTCATTCTTGGCATTTTTACATAAATACAAAACATGTGACTTTGTTTCTAAAACAAATTGCGTCATCATTACGTCAGTAAATATTATTCTATTCACATTTTGGTGTAATCTGCGGTACATGTACGTAATTCGCCGCATTTTTGGCGAGAACGCATATACTTTGTACACGGGGCGAATAGGTGTATGCGAGAAATGAAACTGACGCATTACATTTGTACACGCTAGATGAAATCTACGAAAAAATGCATTTTAAACATAAATTTCATGACGTTTCAAACTCAGTTGACAATAATTTACCACCTAAAAGCTAACGATTTGAAATTTTAATGTCAGTATTTGTCATTTGCTTTACCATAAACATGATTTGAAGAGAAACATGTACGCATACGTATCGTCCATGTATGTAATTCACTAAACGAATTACATGCAAATATATTTTTGATAGAATAGTGGGGTAAATCACAACAACACATTAAGTATTTCCTGTAGGTAAATGGGGCCTTATACATCAAACATGTTTTGGTCGGAATGCGTGAATGCATTGAAAATGAAAGATCTCATTAAACGGAAACTGTCGCCTTCTGTATGCTAAGTGAAATGTAATTATAGGCTGCTATGACCTCAACCTTTTCAGGAGTAAATAATATGAGAATAAAGTAGTATGTGTGGAGCATCACAAGCCGGTTTGTGGTGGAGCAGGAGGTGGAGCCATTACAAACTGCACAAAATCACTGCGACAAACTGCAGACAAACTGAGGTGGGATTGAGCAATGTGGTGGTGGGAGCCGGCATAATTTTTTTTTTTGATGGCCAACTTCAATTTCTTTTTCAATTTTTTTCTTCTTCCATTTTTTTTTTGAAGAAAAAAATTGAAGTTGGCCATCAAAAAAAAAATTATGGTGTGGTGCTCCCACCACCACATTGCTCAATCCCACCTCAGTTTGTCTGCAGTTTGTCTGCAGTGATTTTGTGCAGTTTGTAATGGCTCCACCTCCGCTCCACCTCTTGCTCCACCACAAACCGGCTTGTGATGCTGCACACACAAACTGCAAACTCAATGGTCCTCCTCAATTCCCTCCTCAATCCCTGCATACATATTGGCATACATGTCTGGGCGCGCGCGTGACTCCCTCCACACAAGGGCGCGCGCGTGTTGACTGCGCAAAATCAGTTTGTGTGGTGGAGAATACATAATACATACATGTATATACATATACATATATATATACATATATATATATATCCTCCTCAATGCAAGATTCCCTGGCGCGCGCGTGACTCCCTCCACACAAAACTGCACACAAGTTCCTCCCCTTGCCTCCTTCATCTCTGCACACAAAATACTTACTCCAAAAAAAGTGGTTAATATGTGGATTGGCCAAATGATTTTGCTCACTTTGTGGTTTTTGTAATAATGTGGTTTGACCCGACTCATTGAGTCAATCCCTCCTTCTCCTTTTTGGTTTGATTTTGCTCACTTTGTGGTTTTTGTAATAATGTGGTCGTGGTTATTATGTGGTTTGACCCGACTCATTGAGTCAATCCCTCCTTCTCCTTTTTGGTTTCCATCAAAATCACAAGGGGTAAGCCTTGTATTTATATATTTTTGGTTTCCATCAAAATCACAAGGGGTAAGCATTGTATTTATATATTTTATTTTTTCTCAAAATCACAAGGGGTAAGCCTTGTATTGATATATTTTTGGTTTCCATCAAAATCACCACAAAGCAGGTCAATTTGCTCCACATACATTTTTGACGTCATGTCAGTATTTATTTATTTATTTATTTTTTACAATTTTTTTATGACGTCATTTCGGCCAACTCCAAAGTGCAATGCTCCACTACAAATGATTTTGCTCACTTTGTGGTTTTTGTAATAATGTGGTCGTGGTTATTATGTGGTTTGACCCGCTATGAACTTTGAATAATACGTGGTTCGTGATATACAATTTGTGGAAGGTATTCCAGATGACCTTCATACGAAACTACATCGATCCAGGAACAATATGATAGTGATCGATGATCTCATGTTAAAAAATAGTTGTTTTATAAGTTACAATGTTGAGAAAAACATTTTGAGAAATTTCCATACATTAAAAGTTTTCAGTCTTTAAGTTTGTTGTTAAAACTTTGAACATGTTAAAACAATTCAATCGTGTCTTAAAATAGTTTCCCATCAAATTGGAAATGTGCCAAACTGGAGCGTATAAGACATGTCGTGTCTTAAAATAGAATGGACATCGTTGATTGGTTGAATGTTTGCGCATTGTTTATGGAGCAACCACACACTCTTTGTAATTGGTTGTTTCGGCGACGCGAAGGATGGTAGAGTATAAAAGACGGAAATTTTAATCCAAACTCTCATATTTTTGCCAATATTCTCATCAAGAACATTGCATTGTTGCTCGTATACGCTACTTGTATTGTGAACAGTCGACAAACGACAATGGTTGGACACCCTTACTTGAGCCTTAACATGAACGGTGAGCCTGTATCGACCCCGATGCCCACACCTGTGGTTCCCGCACCTGGCGCGATGGCGTTGCCGTCGACTCCGGCCCCGGCACCACCGACCGATGGGGCACGCATCGAGAAGGAGGAGAGAAAGCTCATTCCTCCCGACATGATAGATGCTGGGTGGTGCGAAGCCCAGAGTGTGACACACCATGGCAAGAGCTATTTCTACAACAAGCTCACACGAGAGACCTCGTGGGATCTGCCCAGTTCATCGACTTATCTGCGTGAGCAACGGATGTTGCAGCCACATCCACCCACTGTTGATGTTTTGTCTGCTGCTGTTGAACAATTAACCAAGGGATTAGCTGCTGACACCGAAGCATCAACCCCAGAGTAGGAGCTAATCTTCCAGAGAATGTAAAAGGGAAGGCAGGAGTCAAGCGCAAGCTGTACTTTCCACCGGATGAACAACAGGAAGAGAACGACAAGAAGGCGGTGCGATTTCAAATCGGAGGTGAGCGATATGCTGTTGTCAAGCGTTTCAAGGGTCGCACCTACATTAACATAAGAGAGTACTATTTAAATCCCAGCAGAAACAAATTGCTTGCTGGCAAGAGGGGAATTAATCTCACCGTGGAGCAGTGGGGTCAGCTCAAACAACAGAGTACCGCCATCACTAAAGCCATCTTTCAAGTTTAACTGATTAACAAAGATGTTAGGCAGGAGTCAAGAAGATGTTAACTGTTGATTAACTGAATGGTATTGTCTACCTGTTGCAGATGATGAAGAGCACGACATGGAGGGCGAGGAGAATGTGTTGAAGCGCAAGAAACGCATCAGGACACTTGTGAAACAAGTGATGACAAAAATCGTCACGGATCACATCATCAGAATAAGTTATGCAGTTCAACAGAGTCTACCTTGCGAAGGGTGTGAGTTTGATTGGCCAAGGCAGTGGGATCACGAGTGTCTGTTTTACGGCGAGACTCCTGAGTACCACCTTGAAGATTTCGTGGATGACCACTTCGAAGAAGCAGAACAAGACATTCAGCCGAGCCATGTTTGTGCTGTGTTTGGCGCAGTAGCACATCATGTTGGTGTTGAAGCTTACGATGGAATGGACGAGGACGTGTACTCTATCATAACTGATAATCGGAATGAATGGACCTCTGAACATCAGAATGGAACTCTGAACCTCGTTAACATTTTCGACGATAGAAACTCGGGAATTCTCCCGTTTCATGTCATGAACGAGGTCATGGAATTAAATGGACTTGTTTAATTGAACACTTTGAACAGAACGCAAAGGTTAGAAGACGATTATTTTAGTTCATTCATCTGCAATAAGTATTATCAATTTACCATATGTTGTTGTTGTATTTTTGAAGATACTAAAGGACATCAAATAATAATTTAATGATTTAATTGTTAATTTGAAATTAAGTTTAGTATGAACGTGAGCCATGTTTGTGCTGTGTTTGGCGCAGTAGCACATCATGTTGGTGTTGAAGCTTACGATGGAATGGACGAGGACGTGTACTCTATCATAACTAATATTCGGAATGAATGGAACTCTGAACATCAGAATGGAACTCTGAACCTTGTTGACACTTTCCTGAACATATGAACATTGTTGACACTTTCTACGATAGAAACTCGGGAATTCTCCCGTTTCATGTCGTGAACGAGGTCATGGAATTAAATAGACTTGTTTAATTGAACACTTTGAACAGAACGCAAAGGTTAGAAGACGATTATTTTAGTTCATTCATCTGCAATAAGTATTATCAATTTACCATATGTTGTTGTTGTATTTTTTAAGATAGTTCTTCTATTACAGACACTAAAGGACACTAAATAATTTAATGATTTAATTGTTAATTTGAAATCAAGTTTAGTATGAACGTGGACCCTCTTTGAATAAAAAAATAGTTGTTTTATAAGTTACAATGTTGAGAAAAACATTTTGAGAAATTTCCATACATTAAACGTTTTCAGTCTTTAAGTTTGTTGTTAAAACTTTGAACATGTTAAAACAATTCAAATTGAACGTACGTGATCAGTTGAAGTTGAATTAAAAAGTACAGTTATTTGCTTGCTTGAAAAAGAATAACGCTTGTTCTCATACCTGTTGTAGTGTTTTTTTAATTTATTTATTATTATTATTTTATATTCCTTAAGGGAGGTAGAAAGGGGAGGGACAACAACGTACGAAGACAGACAAAAGAACGACTGTACATGAAGCTATTCAAGTATGATTTGTTAAATATAATTTTAACACCAACAGCAATCTTTTACATCAATATATTTTACAGATGGTTTTTAAATTGGTTTTAAATTAGAAAACATTTGATAAACTGAAAAAGCGCAGAAAGGAATTCATTTTGTGGATGGGCAAAACCTCAAAATGCCCACATAATAACCAAAAAGTGGTTAATATGTGGATTGGCCAAATGATTTTGCTCACTTTGTGGTTTTTGTAATAATGTGGTCGTGGTTATTATGTGGTTTGACCCGCTATGAACTTTGAATAATAATAATAATAATAATAATAATAATAATAATAATAATAATAATAATAATAATAATAATAATAATAATAATAATAATAATAATAATAATAATAATAATAATAATAATAATAATAATAATAATAATAATAATAATAATAATAATAATAATAATAATAATAATAACAAATAACAAATAAGTCAATAAAGTTAACACTTTGTACGGGACATGTTTCTAAACACTAAAATAAATTTAGTTGAATGAAGCTACTCAATCCAAATTTATGTAATTTAAAACATGTTTTGTGCATATATTTATTTGTTCTATTTTATCATTCCTTTTGGAGTTGCAGTTGAAATAAATTATTGGTCTGTTCTTGTGAAGAAAAAAAAAGGAAAGAAAAAAAAAATGTATGTTATCTGACTTATTTATTTCCTAAGCTCTAGGTCATACTTAAACCAGTTACAAATCCTTGACAAAGTGCTCATATTCATGTCAAAGTTATCACACCTGTACTGGTACTTATGACAAAGTGCTCATATTCATGTCAAAGTTATCACACCTGTACTCGTACTTATGACAAAGTGCTCATATTCATTTCACAGTAATCACACCTGTACTGGTACTTATGACAAAGTGCCCATTTTCATGTCAAAGTTATCACACCTGTACTGGTACTTATGACAAAGTGATCATATTCATGTCAAAGTTATCACACCTGTACTGGTACTTATGACAAAGTGCTCATATTCATGTCAAAGTTATCACACCTGTACTGGTACTTATGACAAAGTGCTCATATTCATGTCAAAGTTATCACACATGTACTGGTACTTATGACAAAGTGAGGGGTAAGCCTTGTATTGATATATTTTTGGTTTCCATCAAAATCACAGGTGGTAAGCATTGTATTTATATATTTTTTGTTTTTCTTAAAATCACAAGGGGTAAGCATTGTATTTATATATTTTGTTTGTTTTTCTCAAAATCACAAGGGGTAAGCATTGTATTTATATATTTTGTTTGTTTTTCTCAAAATCACAAGGGGTAGCCTTGTATTGATATATTTATCTTTTTATCAAAATTACAATTTTGAGGAAAAAAAATTATGTAAATCACAAGGCTTACCCCTTGTGATTTTGATGGAGACCAAAAACATATAAATACAAGGCTTACCCATTGTGATTTTGAGAAAAAACTAAAATATATAAATACAATGCTTACCACCTGTGATACGAGTCCCTTCATCATTTCAGGTATTTCAGTATGTAAAGTACAAAATAAGTGTTCTGCATAAAATGAATGTTTATCTTTATTAACTGTACCGGTACTAGATATGTTTGTTATGCAATAACGAAACTTGTTCATTTCTAACTGGTCTGATAGATTAATATGAGTCCAGAAATAATCCTAACCAGAGAAACAAGCTCAGGACTTACCGTACCGTGAAAATAAATTTGAGTTTGAGTTATATTTGTATTGTGATAATAATTCATCATACCGTCATTCCATGCTCCGCCCATTTTAGATGCTCTTAATTCACACAAGCTGTTTATTGAAACAGGGAAATAATTGGTCAAGATTCCAGTCAGAGAATTTGCCCACGCTGTCACCTTGATGTTGAATCAGAAATCAGAATTTTTTATTTTTTTATTGTCCACTATACAAGGACTTTAGGAAAATGTATGTTTATTGATATTATCAAAACAAATGATCACTTTGAATTTTAAATGGCAAAGAAAGACAGAATTTCCTTATGAACTCTTCAGATGAAGCTAACATTAATTGCGCTGCCAAATATATATTTTCTTTGTAAATCAAAATGAAAAGAGTATGCTCTTTGTAACACTCCTTCAAGTGCGATTATTATTATTATTATTATTATTATTATTATTATTGAACGGGTAAAGGGGTTTGTTTCAGATTTGGGACAAAATATAATACAATACAATTAATAACATTATTTGAAACTATATGTTACAGCTTTAATTTTATCAAGTTGAGACAGTCGTTTCTCACATCACCTCTCTTCATTCACATACACTGACTGGACTTGAGCAACACGGTGAGCATGTATCGACCCCGATTTATACAGAACAAATCAACATCTATACAACGTGTACCTATGCAAACTGTGCATAGCGCGCAAAGGGTCAACGCACTGTGAGCCAGTCACTGACCTAATTAACTTATCGTCTGCTGCACATCTATTTGTAATCTGACAATAACAAACAAAAAATCCAAAGAAAATCACGAATTATTACTCCTTATTATTCTACTTTACTCTAAAAACTACAATGTGTCCAATAATAGGAGACGTCATGAAGTCGACGGTGGCTGATCATGAAGTGGTAGGTAATTTTCCGTCTGCGTTCTGACTCCTCACACTCACAGTCACACTCATACCAGTACTACTATACTATGGTGTCTATGTACGTAATTCGCCGCACTCTTGAAATGACGCACTTACAAAATTACGGCGTTAATGGTTGCGTAAACTTATCTAGATCATGCTTATATAAGTTTTGAGGCTTTGCATGGTGGAATATCGATATCGTTTCGGTTTGCGGTAACACCATGTGTTTATCTCAACTAACGTTTATCTCAGAACCTGTATCTCAGCTTCACGTTAGTTGAGATAAACACATGGTGTTACCGCAAACCGAAACGATATAGATCATGCTTGTTACAAAATACAAATCGTAGTGAAGTTATATGATTATCATTTACTGGAAAGTGAAAGTGGAAAAAGTTGTTTTATTAACCAATGATTTTACTTTTTTTTAATTTATTTATTTTTTTATTTTTTTTTATTTTTTATTTTTTAAAAGATACAAATAGGGCCTATTAGAAGACGTTGGTGAGCAGGAACATGTAAACCAGAGTTTGCATCGATTCAAGTTCTTTATTTATTTTTGAACAACAGCAGGGAGTGGCTGCAAATCACATTGCAGCAAGATTACCTCCCACCATGAAATGTGTTGATCAGCTACGGCTAAGCCAGCGTCAAACAGCACAGGTTGTACGCGAGAATGAACGTCTGACAAGCCAGCTAAAAGAAGTTATCGGTATGAACAGACAGTGGCAGAAGTATGACGAACAACGTGAAGCGTACGTTATCAAACTCCACGCGGTTAACAATGAACTTCTCAGCAAACTATCCTCATTGCAGAAGACTAACTCAGAGCTGCAAATGCAGGTTTCCCGCCAGAAATGGTGTGAGACTGACAAGCAAATCAATGCCATGCACATCTCTTCAGCATCCTGTGCACAGAGAGCCGATCAGGAAACATCCCATACTGCTCCCATGTGTGTCTTGGATGCCAAGATGGCACGGAAGGAAAAGGAGATGTACACACTGAAAGATGAAATTATCATTCTCAAGGAGCAAATCGCATCATTGCAGAGATCTCAGACAAGTAGAAGGAAGGAGGAAGAAGAGAGAAATGCACTCTTTAAAGCTCAGGTATAATAATATTTGCATATTCTTAACTTAATACTTTTTGTACAAAATAATGAGAAAATGGACAAACCCTAGCCTTTCTTTAACAAACTATCCTCTCTAAAGTTATGAAATGGTCATTACTAATGGGAAGGTACAACATTGGTCATGTTGACAGAACTGCTTCTACGGGTAAGCTTACCCTTCTTGGAATAAGGATAAACATTAAACAACCATACTGTGAAGATTTCAGCTCAATGCACAATCTAAGTCATGAGAAAAAAATTGAAAAAAGAATTCACACTCTTTACTGAAAACAGTTGGAGCAAATAGTCAAAATTTTGTCAACCAATGTGCATTTTTGTCTTTTTCTTTGCTCTGAAATGAGAGCACTTTAGACAGGTTGGGATAATTGTTGGGATAATTGGTACCGTTACCGACTTCACATCAAGTTAACTTTCTGCTTATAATTTTTTTTTCGTGTATTTACCAATGTTGTACATTCCCTTCAAAAGAAAGGTATAACACTGGTTTGGTACCGTACTTTCATTTCAACCTTCTGTTCTTGGGTTGATTTCAGATTGAAGTTTGCATGGAGGATTTCCGGCAGGAGCGTGCCGACCGAGAGAGGTTGAACACAGAGAAATTGCACCTGAGAAAACAACTTGACGAGGCAGAAATCACCATTACAGCTTTGCAGGAGGAGGTTAATTAAAAACATCATTTCTGTGATGATATTTCAAAGGAGAAGTTACACTTTTGGTATTTACTGCTTCTACGAGTACGCTTACTTTATTTGAAACAAGATATGCAATAAACAACCAATCTGTGAAGGTTTTAGCTTATTATGTGTCAAGGGAAAAATATTGAAAATTAATGTTTTATTTTTTATTCATTCTAATGTGCAATTGTTGTCTCAGAAAGTCTAAAATTCAGTCAAAAAATTATTTCATTAATTTTATTAAAAGGATAGCACATTAGACAGCAATTAGCTGTCTCTATATGAGATTAGGTTATTTGTTCTTTTTAATAAAATATAACATTTTTGCTAGATAAATCTGGAGAAAATTAATAAATTGAATTCCAGTTGCAAAACATCCAATATTTTTACAGAAATGAAGTAACTATTCAATTGTTTCAATACAAATGAAATAACCATTTGGTTGTTTCAAGAAATTGTGCAATTTTTGTAATGACATCAAAGGTCATTTGGTATAAGTTTCACAAGCACTGATTTTCATCAGTCACTACTATACTTCCATCCAGTCATTTCATTCCACTGTTAACCAAATTTCATTTGTAGGTAAACGAACTTGTGGAGGAGATTCGGTGGCTCCAAGACAGAACCTCCAGACACACCCATCACTACGCCAACTACACAGGTGCACCCTCAAAACCAAACCTCTACAAAAAACGCATCCCTCTCCCACAGACAGCGAAACTTGTTGGCAGAGGATGGGATGTTCCTGATTATGACTTGGTTGGAGCCTTACCAAGTGATGTTGAAGTTGATGGCAACTCAAGCGAGGCAACCTCCCTCGAGTCTTCACCTGCAACTCCAAAAGGAATGATAAAATAGAACAAATAAATATTAGCACAAAACATGTTTTAAATTACATAAATTTGGATTGAGTAGCTTCATTCAACTAAATTTATTTTAGTGTTTAGAAACATGTCCCGTACAAAGTGTTAACTTTATTGACTTATTTGTTATTTGTTATTATTATTATTATTATTATTATTATTATTATTATTATTATTATTATTATTATTATTATTATTATTCAAAGTTCATAGCGGGTCAAACCACATAATAACCACGACCACATTATTACAAAAACCACAAAGTGAGCAAAATCATTTGGCCAATCCACATATTAACCACTTTTTGATAATTATGTGGGCATTTTGAGGTTTTGCCCATCCACAAAATGAATTCTTTTCTGCGCTTTTTCAGTTTATCAAATGTTTTCTAATTTAAAACCAATTTAAAAACCATCTGTAAAATATATTGATGTAAAAGATTGCTGTTGGTGTTAAAATTATATTTAACAAATCATACTTGAATAGCTTCATGTACAGTCGTTCTTTTGTCTGTCTTCGTACGTTGTTGTCCCTCCCCTTTCTACCTCCCTTAAGGAATATAAAATAATAATAATAAATAAATAAAAAAACACTACAACAGGTATGAGAACAAGCGTTATTCTTTTTCAAGCAAGCAAATAACTGTACTTTTTAATTCAACTTCAACTGATCACGTACGTTCAATTTGAATTGTTTTAACATGTTCAAAGTTTTAACAACAAACTTAAAGACTGAAAACTTTTAATGTATGGAAATTTCTCAAAATGTTTTTCTCAACATTGTAACTTATAAAACAACTATTTTTTAACATGAGATCATCGATCACTATCATATTGTTCCTGGATCGATGTAGTTTCGTATGAAGGTCATCTGGAATACCTTCCACAAATTGTATATCACGAACCACGTATTATTCAAAGTTCATAGCGGGTCAAACCACATAATAACCACGACCACATTATTACAAAAACCACAAAGTGAGCAAAATCATTTGTAGTGGAGCATTGCACTTTGGAGTTGGCCGAAATGACGTCATAAAAAAATTGTAAAAAATAAATAAATAAATAAATACTGACATGACGTCAAAAATGTATGTGGAGCAAATTGACCTGCTTTGTGGTGATTTTGATGGAAACCAAAAATATATCAATACAAGGCTTACCCCTTGTGATTTTGAGAAAAAATAAAATATATAAATACAATGCTTACCCCTTGTGATTTTGATGGAAACCAAAAATATATAAATACAAGGCTTACCCCTTGTGATTTTGATGGAAACCAAAAAGGAGAAGGAGGGATTGACTCAATGAGTCGGGTCAAACCACATAATAACCACGACCACATTATTACAAAAACCACAAAGTGAGCAAAATCAAACCAAAAAGGAGAAGGAGGGATTGACTCAATGAGTCGGGTCAAACCACATTATTACAAAAACCACAAAGTGAGCAAAATCATTTGGCCAATCCACATATTAACCACTTTTTTTGGAGTAAGTATTTTGTGTGCAGAGATGAAGGAGGCAAGGGGAGGAACTTGTGTGCAGTTTTGTGTGGAGGGAGTCACGCGCGCGCCAGGGAATCTTGCATTGAGGAGGATATATATATATATGTATATATATATGTATATGTATATATGTATTATGTATTCTCCACCACACAAACTGATTTTGCGCGCGCCCAGACGTGTCTCACGCGCCAAACTGCACACCTCCACCCGAAATCATCAATATGCATGCTGCGCTTGCGCTATATATATATATATATATATATATATATATATATATATATGTATATATATATATATATATATATATATATATATATATATATATATATATATATATTTTGCGCGCCCAGACGTGTCTCATTGAGGAGGGAATTGAGGAGGTCCTCCCTTTTTGTGTATTTTTGTGTGGAGGGAGTCACGCGCGCGCCCAGACGTGCCCGCGCGCGCCAGGGAGGATTTCAATCACGTATGCAGCAAATTGACCTGCTTTGTGGTGGAGTTAAGGAGGGATTAAGGAGGGTGACGTCACGCGCGCGCCATTGAGGCTTTTTTGTAAATGTATGGCGTAAATCGACCTGCGTTGTGGTGGTGGTTGTGTGTACTATCGATCCAACACAGCACACTGTACTATCGATCCAACACAGCACACAAACTGCACACAACCACCATCACAACGCAGGTCAATTTACGCCTACATACTACTCAGGCGGGTGGTGGAGAACGCCTTTGGTATCATGGCGATGCGGTTCCGCTGCCTCCTCACCACCCTGGCTGTGGTTCCAGAGACTGCCACAGTCATCAGCGAGGCCTGCCTCACACTCCACAACTTGATGCGCCTACGCTACCCTGGCCTTCAGAACCTCGACCTGGACCAGGAGGATGATGACCATCAGCTGGTGGCCGGGGCCTGGAGAGACGAGGCGGTGATGCAGGAGGTGGAACAGGAGGGCCGGGGACCATGCGCGACCGCAGAGGGGAAGAAACTTCGTGCATACTTCAGGAAATACTTCAACAGCGTAGCCGGCAGCGTACCATGGCAACTGCGTGCAATTGATAGATAGACTGTGGATAGACTGTGGACTTGATATACTGATATATACTGTACTTTGCTTCTATTTGATATATACTGTACTTTGCTTCTATTTTGTTTCTATTTGCCATTTAATGTTAGCATGTCAGGCCGGTGGTGGTAGGGGTCTGTGTCTGGGAGGGTAAAGGTAATGAAGGTATCAATGCAGAAATAAACAATAATGTACAAAAACGAAAAACAAAATAGAGAGAATAAAGCATTAAAATTAAAAGACAGGAAAAATAAACCTAGATAAAATTAATTTATAATTTTGTCTATGTTTTTTTTATATTTTTTTTACACCATTGTTTATTTCTTTTTCCTTATACTGCTTTTAAGGTACTTAGGGCTTTTATTGTATTTAGAAAACACAAAACAAATATAAGTACACGACATGTCTTTATTCAAAAAGAACATGCAAAGTGCAAAACATGCAAAAACAACACTAGTCCACTCTGAAAACACTAGTCCACTGTAACAACACTAGTCCACACTAGTCCACAGTTCACTGTAATGGCATAACACTAGTCCACACATGCTCTAGTCCTCATCCTCCTGGGTATCCGACTGGGTCTGCGAATGGGTCTGCGACTGGGCCTGCTCTCCACTGTCCCGGCGGGTGAGGCCAGCCAGGACCTCTGAGAACGAGTCTGTCAGGCCGGTGGTGGTAGGGGTCTGTGTCTGGGAGGCCGAACCAAGCAGGTCGTTGAAGTTCATCCCTCCTGGACTGGAGGTGCTGCCGTGGAGGGTGGCCATGGCCTGGCTGAGCACCCCCGGAGATGTGTCCTGCCAGCTGCTGGTGGGGAGAGGGGCGGACCTGACACGTGGCGGAGTCTGCAGCAGACAAACAAAGAACAAAAACAATGAAATATTAACAGTAATAGACATGGAAAAAAGTAATGATATATTAGAACATTTAATAATATTCATTGTAAAGGTTTACATACCGGTCTCTGAAAGGTCTGCTGCTGCTGCTGGGGGGCGTGGAGGTTGAGCACAGGCTGCTGCAGCTGCTGAGGCCGCTGTGGCATCACAAACTGCTGCTGGTGCTGCAGAGGCTGCTGCTGCTGGGTGGCCTGGTGCTGCCGGACAAAGCGCATGGCCACGAGGAATGTCTCCTGCTGGTAGGCCCTCCACAGCTCTGGGGGGATGTCCTGGTGGACGCTGGACATCCACTGTGCCCAGGTCTCGCGCTCCGAAAGGCCACTGGTGCTGGGGCCAGCACTGGTAGAAGCCTGCAACATAAACACATAGAAGACTGTCTGTGAACATTATGCAACAAGGAATATTTTTCAATGCAAAACTTCTTTCACTAAAATAGCAGCACAATGAAAACATAATTATAATATCTCTGCCACAGCAGCTTGCGACTGTTTATATTTAAGAACACAAATGGAAAAAATGGAAAAAAGAGACACCAATCCTTGCAGATGCTTACCGAGCCGAGCACTGAGGACTTTGTCCTGCCCCTGTAGTGTGGCGCCAAGAACTCGTACCGCTTGAGCTTGAATTCCTGGAGTGGGGTCAGCCTGGTCTGTCCCTTGCCAGACTTCCCTTTCTGCTGCTTGCCCCTCAACTTGAAATATTCTGTGCGCATCGTCCGAAACTGCGTCATGATTTTGGAGGCTGTAAGCAGATGAAAAGGAAACAATGTAAAAAATTGTAAATTTAAAAACACACCAAAATAATGACTGGCAGGAAAATTATTGGTAAGCATGAAATAAAATTTATGAACTCTAAAACATACTCACGCGCCAATCCCATCTCGTCTGCAAATTCCTTCAGCAGGGCGTTCTTCTTTACCTTGTTCTTGTAGTCAGGGTTTGTCATGTCATAAAAGGCCGGAAGGTCCTCGAAGAAGGAGGTAATGAGCTCATCCTGGGCCTCTGTGAAATTTGAGGTCTGCTTGCTGGGGGGAACACATCGTCCTTTTCTTCAGACAGGGGATTCCCCAGGTTGGTCTCACTCACTTCACTGCCACTCTCCCTCTCCCTCTCCTCTTCTTGGGGTTGTTTCTTCTTCCTTGGGGAGCTTCTTGTGGGTGCCCTCTCCTTCCCCTTCTGTCCTCCCTTATTTCCCTTGGGCATCTTGTAGTACCTGTACTATGAAACTTGTAAAACTTGTGTGATAAACTGTGTGTAATAACTTGTAACCTGTGTAGAGCGCGAGTGGATAATCTGATGGATGATGCGATGAGCCGCCTTTTATACCCTGCGAGCCCCGATGTCTGGCCGATTTCCGGCCGGGCGCCGCCAAGTCGGCCGGACGCCGGGCGGGGCCCGGCCGGCGTCTGAGCGGCGCCCGGCCGGCGCATGGCCGATATATGGATTGTCTGGGTTGTCCAAAATTTGGCCCGGCGCCCGCCCGATGTGTGCGATGCCCTGCCGGACATCGGCCAGGCATCGGCCGATTTATTGGCGATCAGTTTGCGATGCGAAACGCCGCACCAGGTTTTAAGTCCGAGTGAAAAGTAACTCGATGCCCGCCCGATGCCCAAAAATGACCCGGCAGCCGCAAGGAGTCCCGTGGGGCCCCGGCCGAAAATGCCTAGAAATCCGCCGCAAACTACTCGCAAACCCATCGCAAGCTAATTGTGACTGGGGTATAACACCTCATCTTTATTTCTTACACCGACTAACGCATTTGATATATTAGAGATTGGTAATAAGCTCAGTAGTGACACCAGCTGTTGCTTTGATGATATTCAGTCTTAAGTTGTCAAGTCTGTCCCCAGTGGGCACACGATGTCTTAAAGACGTCGTTTTACGGTCGTTATCTAGTTGTGTGTACTACAGCGGTCGTGACCAAAAAACGACGTCTTAAAGACGTCTTTCTCCCTATACAGAACTCATCCCCACCCGCCAAAAAAAAAAAAACAATAACAAAAAACACGACGTCTTTATGACGTCGTTTTACGGTCGTTATCTAGGTGTGTGTACTACAGCGGCCGTGGTAAAAAAAAACCGACGGTTTAAAGATGTCTTTCTCCTCACCCACAAAATCACCCCCACCCGCAAAACAAAACAAACAAAAACACGACGTCTTTACGACGTTGTTATACGGCCGTTATAGTCGTGTGTACTACAACAGCCGTGACCAAAAAACGAATATTCTATAACTATGCCTTATTGGTCGAAGAAACTCGCGCCTTGTAGCGTGAGCGCGTGGCACCCAGTACCGCAGTAAAGCCCGGTTCATACTTCCTGCGAATACGAACACGAAGCGAATTTGACGTCACTACAATTCCCAGTGGGCACTACACGACATCTTTAAGACGTCTTATAGACGTAAATTATTGACGTCTTATAAATGTCTTATTTTGGTCGTATATGCAAAACAAAACGACGTCTTTTTCTGACGACTAAACGACTTCTTTTTCTGACGACGAAATGACGTCTTTTCTGACATAAGTCATGGAGTCCCTCATCAAGGTTATATTCTTGGACCCCTGCTCTTTTTGATGTACATCAACGATACTTCTTCCTTTCTTTCTTTTCTCTTGTTTGCTGATGAAACGACCATTACCTGTTCCAAATCTAGCTGCGACTCTTTAGTTCATACTCTTAACAGTAGGCTTATTAAGGTTTCATCCTGTTTCAAAACTAATAAACTCTCCTTGAATCCCAACAAAACCAAGTGCATGTTCTTTAATAAATCAAATAATCTCCCTTCATCTACAGCTTCTATCACGATTGACGATATCCCTATTTTCATGGTGCATTCTAGCAAAGTTGTAGGTGTCGTTATAGATGACTCAGCTGGAGAGCTCATAATCTCATCAGTCACCAAGACCATTTCTCGTAACACTGGTGTTTTATCTAAACTTCGCACATTTCTTCCCCCTTCTACTCTTTTCTTCCTTTATAACACATTAATCCTTCCTTATCTAAACTATTATAATACCGTTTGGGCACGTTCTAGCACCAATCAACTTCATTCTCTCACAATTCGTCTGCTCAGAGCAGTAAGGACTTATACACACTTCATCATAGGCGTACGGGCGAAATTTTGTAGGGGGGGCTAGTGAACATAAATTGCCCGAATGAGATGACGTCATTTCGATGACGTCATAATCATCTCGCGATATTACTATTAAATATGAAGCCCCCTGAAGAACACGGATTGCCATTGTTATTCCTGAGCGATACATATGTTAGGGAACGAGAAACAGTTATCTTTAGTAGAGCAGTGCTCTAAGAGCAGGGAAACTGGCAACTTTATCAATTGACAATTCACAATTGTACATTATTTACAAAAAATATTACTGTTTAAAAGACAAGATCTATCAGGTAAGATACGTCCTTATCAATTTCATCCCATAAAGTTTTAAAGAGGAACTGTCACTTAAGCCTAAGCTGTATAAAATGAAAAAGTTATTTCTCGAGTACAAGAGCAGAACCTTGATTGAAACTAATATTAACATTTGTAAATACACACTTTAATACAAGAACCAGGTCAGCGTGTTTGTGTGCTGCACCACTTTCAGTTTCAGCACTTTGGACGAAGAAACCGCTTATTTTTGCCTGGGTTGAATCTGATGAATCCGGTACTGGATGACATTTTACTTTTCTACCATTGTGAACTACCCGAAAATGTCTCTCTTTATAGTCACTGTCAAATTCCTTCTCGCATTCCTCGCATTTAACACGGTGTCGATAAGATCGTTTACGAGACTTTGACGGTAACATAATTAGTATTGACGAATGACGGTTAAATCACCAGCAGTTGAAGTCGTTCAAGTCGAAGAAATCAGAAAGAGAAATGTAATACAACGTCGTGAGCCAAGCATGTCTCAGAGGTGTTAGGGTCATGAGTCTCGCTTTTCCCGTTGTAACCAATCAGATTTTGAGATTTAATTGTAAAGCTCACCGCATGAAACCACAGACAGACTAAGACTAACCGCCTAGCCCGGCTATCAGGCTATATGACGGTAATTTCTGTCATCACTCTCTGATATGACAATAATTTCTGTCATCACGTCTCTGATATATTCAATAGCGCCATGGTGGTATGTAGGTTTGTGTTAATTGAGAAAATGACGAATAAATTGGCCACAGATCCGCGGTTAATCTGCCACGCTAAAACTGACAGACAATACCATTTTTGCCCGAATGATTTTGCCCGAATGGCAATACCATTTTTGCCCGAATTGGCTTAACTTTCATAGGGATGGGGGGGGGGGGCTGCAGCCCCCCCAGCTCCCCCGGCCCATACACTTCATGACAATTTTTTTTGTTTAATGACAAAAGGTCTTATAAGATTAATTAAGTGTAATTACCTAAGTACAAGATACTGGGTCTTGAATGCTAAATATAAATTGTGAGTACTCCCATTGTTAAATAAAACATAAATCCAAATAATTAAGTTTTCTTAACATAATGGAATTGCACATAATTTATAGGCCTTATAAGTCCTTTCTACTCGCACATTGCACTGATGTATATATTTTATAAGTCCTTTCTGCTCTGACCCGACGAATTATTCAAAAACGAATTTGCACCCTTTCACAGTCATTGGGATCATACTGCACCTCTCTTGGCTAGACTCAATACATTAACACTTTCTGACATTAACAAGCTACACACGTGTATTTTTATGTATAAGTATACTATTACTAACAATCTTCTTCCTCGGGCCTTTTCTTTTTTACTGCAGTTCATGACAAGTATATGACAGGAAACAAAACGAAAAACGACAACCATAAAACAACAATGATAAGGGACTTATTCAAAATTGACTGTCGGGGGACTGGACGCCCGAGTCAGCGGATTTTGTTGAACAAAAGACTGCTTTAGTTACCGACCTGCCGGCCAGCCTAACCGCACGAGTTTTACGTCACTGGCATGAATATCAATAGCTTCTTTCATAATATGCTAATCGCAACACGTCCTCTGAGTCTGCAGACTCTGCTGATTCAGTGAATCCCCAGCAATGGCTCTTTCACTGCCAAGTTTCTGTATCGTTTCGGTTTGCGGTAACCATACATGTGTTTATCTCAACTAACGTGAAGCTGAGGTACAGGTTCTCAAAAGAACCGTATCGCACAACTCGTATCTCAAGCTTCGTTAAGTGAGAAAGGTTCAAGGGAGAACCAATGGTATTACCGCAAACCGAAACGATATCGATATTCCACCATGCAAAGCCTCAAAACTTATGCCAAGTTTCTGAATTGTAGATTTGGTTCAGTGGACTCTTTTTTTTATAAATCGGCGGCCAGCTAACACATACAACGGATTTATCACATTAGTTTTTAATCTTCACGGAGAGATACCGCTATCGTGTTTTTAATGAAGAATTGATGTCCGGGTTGGTTTTATCTCGTTAATTACGAGTTATTTGTTGGCATTTCAAAGAAGTTTTTTTTATATATGGTAATTTTAGTAAATCATTTTCGAAGGATCCGAGG
>CM055830.1:5283977-5299402 GCA_029582265.1 Zoroaster sp. YZ-2022 | reverse complement strand
TTTAAAGGAGGCCATGGCAGCACCCTGTTGTGCTGTTGTGCAAGAATGCGCTGTGGTCGCTCTTCCAGTGTGCGGGCGAGCGTTATCTTGCTGAAGAATGATTGGCGATGCTGCTTGGCGGAAAGTGAGCATTATCACTGGTCTGAGCACTTGGTCGATCATAGCGCCGTGCAGTCGCCCATTTCCCCGCCCTAGGGCCACGATGTTCTGGAAGACAATCTGGGCCTTACTGAGTCGATTGAGTCCAAATTCCAGCCCAGCGAATATGACACTGTGACCGCCCCAAGCTGTTGAACCCCATGACGTTTTCGTCAGCGTATCTTTGGTTGCGCCTTCTCACACGCTCGATGCGGCCATCAGCGTGGCTGATACAGAATCTGCTTTCATGTGAACATCGACATGCTGCCATTGCCGCCAAGCGTCCAGTTTAAACGCTGCTGGACCCATTGCAATCGCTGCCTTCTGTGCCTTGGCTGTCAGTATCGGTCCCCTTGCAGGACGCCTACAATTGAGTGTGTCTTTCTCGCAGTCGACGTCGCGTATGGTTTGCCCGGCTGATGGGTAACCGCCATGCGCTCCCAACGGTGTTTCTTGGCTGTTTCTGTAGCAGGGTGAATGGGTGCTGCAGGTGTTGCCGGACGATATGTCATCGATCTTTGTCGTGCAGTCGTCACACGAGTGTCTTCCTCCTCTCTGGCAATTCATCCTGAGTGCTGCCTTGTGGTTGTAAATCGGTTTCCCGAAGACGATAAATCGTCGAGACTGCCAACTTCAAAAGCATTTTGGTAACGTCGCTGGGACGATTCCCGGCCTGCAGCTGTCCGATGGCTCTTTCGCGATCTGTGACATTCAGTTCAGGCATGCTTGTGATGTGTGATCGATTGGCAATAGGGAGCGTACGAGTACCGGCTTTTATTCTTGGCTAGTACTGAAATGCTGCTCACGCAAAGAAATCTGAGTTTCCTTTATCTGCCTGGCCCACATGACCGGAAAACACAGTTTTAAGCTTGACACGCTACGAAGAATACAAGTTTTGACCGTGATGCACGTGATTTTCACACTCAACTCACCTATAGACTCTATGGACTCATGTCTGTTAAATACAACATGCTGCAACGTCGCCTGAGTGCGTATATTTTGGCAAACACCAACCTTACCTTGTATTTGCGTTTCTTTTGTTGCTCAGTATAAATATGTACTAAAATGAAAATCAATGGTCCCGTCATCTTTCAAACAAACAATTTTGTGAAATAGTCATATTCCCATTTTACTATCTCAAAGCAAAATTATCAATGTTAAAATTCAACAGCAACAGTAAGAATAATTTATACTCTTCAAGAACCAACACTATTTTTGTTGTAAACGACTGTTTCATTTCATTAAAAAGTTGTTGTGATGGACACAGTGGAAGTCTTATTGCGCGTGGCCAACCAGTCAGAACCCGCCGGTGGACCGCTCAGCAACCCGTCAGCAGCCGTCTGTTATTTCAATCGTTCGAGTAACTGTTTGGTATGCATGAGTGGGTGAGTGTAATTACTTGATAATGATGTTATTAACACATACACTGCAAAAATGGAGGTGATCTTGTACATCACTTAGTGGTTGTAATATACATAGCTATGGCTATAATCACCCTCAACCTTAGCAATGCATACAATAAGTCACACCACCTGCATAATAGCCAGGCGCTTGAACGACATAGTAACACTCGTCATAAAAAGGCTTCAATGTATTGGTTATTCCGCTGTGCTGTTTGATTGGCAGGTTGGGTTGGTGCAATATTATTGGACCACACATGTTCAGTTTCGTCAGCATTTTTTCACACTTTTTTGCCTTGCGAACATTTTCAAAGAATAAGCCTATCTGCAAACGACTCAAACAATTAAGATATCAAGTTAAATTTCATAGAATGGTTTGTTTGCCCCTATTGGTTGTACACATCTGTCACTTTCATGAAACAGGCTTGACATTACAGACTTTTAAGAGAAACTTAAGATGATATTAAGTGAACCAAATGTCGATTTTTTTTTGTCGTTCTATTGTTATTTTGGAAAATAGAAACCATTAATTTGATTGTTTGTTTGTTGGGGAGTTGAGGTTTTTGTTTGTTTGTTTGAATCTTTTTATGTCACACATTATCCCGAGAAGCATTTTTCGAATTGACCCTCTGTAGACATCTCGGGCAGACTTTCCAAACGGATAAAGCAGTTTCATCAAACCTGATTAATTTCGTCATATTCTCCCTTCATTTCATTCAGCTCAACAACATCCAGATGTTGCACCGAAACCCCCTCTGTCACGGACGACACGATGCAGGGCGGGCCCACGCCTCACAACGAGTACCTAATAGGGAAGCGTTATATCCATCCCACTCATGGCATCGACTGGTACAGACTGTACCCAAGAATGGAAAAAGCGGACGGGTATTACGATTACAAGACCCCAACGGCTACTGGAAGGTATGTTTACGGTTGCGTTAACCGCCTAATGAGGGCGCTATACGCTCCAACGGCAACTGACACGTGGCCGTTGCCGAGGGGAGTAGTAGCATTTTCACTGGTTCGCGTGCGCTATTATTATTGCCTCCATTCAAGTATTAACAGTTACCGTACCACAGAAGAGCTGTAAATTTGTTTAACAAAATGGCGGAATGAAAGACCGTTATTTCAGGTAGAAAACAACCTCATACTCAATGATAAGTCTAGCAATGTGTATAATGTGTTCTAAAAACAAAGGAAATGTATTACATTTGGAAGAAGGTGGGTGAGAAGATGGCATCCAGATGGTTTGGACATAAAATTACTTTACTTAATCATTAAAGCAATGGACAGATAAACTTTGCTCTCTCATATCAACACAAATTAAAAAATACAATTACGCACATTATTATAAACAACAAGTTTCCGTATGGTAACATGTTTGTTCCAAGTTTTGTCTTTGAAAGTTGTGACTTAGACTCTTCCTTGAGTTGAAACTTTCACAGATATCTTGATTCAAAGTTTCGCCAACAATTATCAATTCTGTACTGTCCTTCACAAACAAATTGACTAAAATTGTGTAATTATTCATTCACATAGGTCTGCAATGGGTCTTCATCCAGGGTCGCTTTCGCTGGGATGCGTCACAGTGAGAGACGAGGACAACTGCTGGGAGCAAACATCCAACGCTCTGGACAATGGGTGGATGACGTACAAAAACAGCGACTACAGTGGGTTCTTGTACGTGTTATCCTAGAACTTTCTTGAAGAAAACAAAACAATTAAAAATAGTGTCCCCCAAAAACAAGTTCCCTCTTATTTGTTTATCAAATTCAACAATTAGGCCTATCTACAGTTTGTTGAATGTGTGTATATGCATATCCACAGTTTGTTGAATGTGTGTATATGCCTATCCACAGTTTGTTGAATGTGTGTATATGCCTATCCACAGTTTGTTTAATGTGAGTATATGCCTATGATCCCCGTTTACTGTTTTTTCAGCATTCAAAGTTATCAACATTTTCAAGGTAGTGCATAGAAAGCTGTTTTTGAAGACCTCCTCTTGTCACAAAAGAGTAAAATTATTTACAAGCACGGCCTCTTCCTGGATCAGCCAATTCCACCCCCCCCCCCCCGCTCCCGCCACAAAAACTACCACTACAAAAGAAGAAAACGAAGTTTTCATGCTACACTGTCTCTGAATTTAGAACATTCATGAAAGGGTACAAAATCAACATTTCCAAAGACGGCATCCCCTCCCGTCCCTGCAGTGGTCTCTGTAGAACCTTGAAAATGTTGACAATCGTTGACGACTCCTAATACGTCTTCATCAGATTTTACTGATTGTGTTTGAAAATTGGAATGGGAATTTGAAAGCAAGTTTATTGTAAGCAGTGTTTCCTATTCACACCACCATGTTTTCTTGCATTACTTGGACCGGCATATTTACAAAATAGCACCAGTGCAAATTTAACTACATTTGTTTTAAAAACCAGCTTACCAAATTGTTTCACAGATAATAATTATTTGGCATTATATTTTTTTTACAGAAAATGATTGTGGATTAAGTACGTGTTGAAATTATGTATGCAACAACCTTCTTGGGGGACACTTGTAGGTTTGCTGTGAAAGTATTTTCTCTCTCGAGTCGTGTTTAGTTGTGATCAGAACCGTAATTCGGTTATTTACACTTTTATCAGTATGATGTGACTGTCGTGTCTTTAAACGATGTAATGTTCTGGTCCGTTTTTTAAAAAGCTTTATTTAGGTATAAGCTATTGGTAATGTGTTAACATCGCAAACACGAAAATGAGCAAATTTAAACCAAACAAAGTTATAGAAAAACAAACTTCTCAAAATGTTTGATACCATTAGGCCAACAAAAACAAGTTTCCAGTTTCTGGTCCTAGGTCAGCTTCAAAATCGTTGCAGTGACGCACTTTTGTTTATGTTGTTGTTGTTGTTGTTGTTGTTGTTGTTGTTGTTTTTGTTTTTTGATACATGACTGTATATACGTGGTTATTGCAAATTTCACAAAAATGATGGCTAAGAAAAACCGCACAAATCAAGCAAAAGTTCATACCCCTATGTGAAAAAGTCACAGCACGGCAGAATTCCAATCGATCTAGCAATTTTGGCTGCAATTGGACATCGTATCATAGCAAAAAAAACTTAAAACAAAGCATACAAACAAACAAAAACAAAAACAAAAACGCGCGGGTCTTTTTTTATTTTATTATTATTTTTTTGCCTTAAATTAAGTATGCTTTTAGATTATAATTATTTTCGGCTAACTATACTGTATACCAGTACTTTTTAAACTAGTCAATAAAATGACAGCTTTATACGCAAAGGTATTCAATAGTAGACTGTGCGCTTGATTTCTGTTGTATATATTAATGAAATTCAGTTCAAACACTTGAGACAGAAAGGTGCATAAATTTATGGTTAACAAAAATGGAAATGTATATGCATGCTAATACCATTGGTTTCAAGGCGCGTAGCCAGAACTTTTCAAGGTGAATTGGATTTAACCCCTGATAGTTTTCCGCCCTTGCAAATATTTGTTCAAGGAGGGATTGAGGAGGGGGTTGATGAGGTCACAACTATACTGATTTCCTATCCCTCTTTTAAGGGAACAGTAACTATTTGAGGACAATCATTATTTGTGGATCATTGCCATTATCGCACTGGATGGGGGGGGGGGTGGGGGGACATGGTACCTTTACCAACTTGTTCAACTCAATTTATTATCACATTTATTTCCATACTTTCATGAAACAAATGGTTACACAAAAGGTGGTATACAAAGTTAGTACAAAGAAAGGTAGTAAATTAGACAACCGGATAGATAATATGAAAGGAGACTATACCAATCTATGTAGGCCCTACACGTCACGAATGAACATACAGACTACGGAGGCCTTTTGTGTAAGCCAAGGCTTATGGGAACAACCTTAGAGACATGGAGGCTGTTCGTGTAAACCAACGCTTATGGGAACAACCCTTAGAGACATGGAGGTTGTTCGTAAGCCCTATAGGCTTGTGGGGAACAACCTTAGAGACATGGATGGAGGCTGTTCGCTGTAAGCACATAGGCTTGTGGGGAACAACCTGAAGGCGACATGGAGGTTGTTCGTGTAAGCCATATGGCTTGTGGGGAACAACCTTAGGAGACATGGAGGCTGTTCTTGTAGCTTCATAGGCTTGTGGGGAACAACCTTAGAGACATGGAGGCTGTTCTTGTAAGCCTATAGGCTTGTGGGGAACAACCTTAGAGACATGGAGGTTGTTCTTGTAAGCTCATAGGCTTGTGGGGAACAACCTTAGAGACATGGAGGCTGCTCATCTAAGCCAAGGCTTGTGGGAACAACCTTAGAGGCATGGAGGCTGTTCGTGTAAGCCAATAGGCTTGAGAACAACCTTAGAGACATGGAGGCTGTTCGTAAGCCTATAGGCTTGTGGGGAACAACCTTAGTGAAATGGAGGTTGTTCGTGTAAGCCTATAAACATGAGGAACAACCTTGAGAGACATGGATACTGTTCGTGTAAGCCCATGAAGCTTGTGGGGAACAACCTTAGAGACATGGAGGCTGTTCGTGTAAGCCTACACAGGCTTGTGGAGAACAACCTTAGAGACATGGAGGCTGTTTGTGTAAGCCTATGAAGCTTGTGGGGAACAACCTTAGAGACATGGAGGCTGTTCGTGTAAGTCCAAGGCTTGTGGGGAACAACCTTAGAGGCATGGAGGCTGTTCATGTAAGCCAAGGCTTGTGGGAATAGCCACACAAAGACATACATCTGGGGACGGACGCGACCAGACAGAACAGAATTACAGAAGACAGGGTCCTTTTAGCTATACAGTAATGCACTCACATGGTATAATGTAACGAAGAACAATGTATAGCCTAAAGTGGAAGCTGATCATGAGAAATGTTGAGCTATCAGTGACGATTTACATGTATTGGAAGGAGAAATCTAGGTTAAATATTGGGAGAGAAGAATTTCACATCAAGTTTCAGATAATATTTTGGTGATTTTATAATTGAGTTATTACCGAGGTCGTGCCTTCCCATTAAAAGAACGATAAAACACGGGTTGTAAGTGCCCTAATACGACTCGATATCTGCAGTATTTACTTGCCTAAAGATCCAGTTATTCGTACGATAAATACGAAAGTGAGGCTGTAATTCTCACGACCACACTATAAGCTTACATGCTGCATGCACCAGCGAGAAGTTACAAAGAAAAGTTCATTCCTGACATAAGGAAGAGATAAATGGATGTAAGTTACTTCCATTAACACTCACAATTCAATGAAATTTGAAGCAAAGGAGAGTTGCCCTGCAAACAGACTTAATTAGACAGGTTACTATAATGAGCATGTACAGACACACAACCTCTTGTATTCAGAGAATAATACATACGACAGCTAACTCAAGAATAAGTTTAAATGTAACGTTTGCATAAAAGATATAATGTTTGCATTTATATTATATGTTTGGAAAGGAGTTGTGAATAATATGTGAATAATATTTTTCTTAAAATAGAGGGACGGTTAATTAATTTTAGCATTGGTAATGTAGGCAAATCTGCTTCTACGTCTATACTGTAGTACTCTCTTTGAATCAAGATATACATTCAACAAGCAACTTCTTTATTATTTCAGATTATAACGTGGTGTCGTTCATAAGTCAAAACAGTGAAAACAAAGCATTCGGGTTACTTGCTTTCATTATAAGGTTGAATTTAGGAAACAGTACTCTCTCCTTACTGGTTATAATTTAATTTTTATTACAAACGACAGCACCTCAGACAAAAACATTTTTTGGAAAAGAGAAACTTTTATCATCTTTACACTAATTAGTTTCACTTTTCGATTCAACAATTTGGTTATTTATAAATTCCCAATCGCAGTGTCACAAAGAAGTAATCGATTCGTAAAAATAGTTTGATGTGTAATGCATATAAATAGTTTGACCCTGAAAAATGCACAAAGACTATATAAAATAAGCCTTGCAGTCTTTATAAGTTAACAATAAGTTGACCGGATATTTCCAGCCTTGAAGATCGCTGACCCGTGAGAAGGATTCGTGCGTTTTCGGATCAAATATAAATTTCAGTTTATGAAAACAAATAATGCTTGTTAAAGGTACACGAACTCCTAGCTTCACAAATTCGAATACGTTAGTCGTGTTTTCTTCTTCTTCTACATAAACCCATACATGTGAAAGGGTTTCTGCCCAGTTTGGCTCTAATTATTATGCATGAGATTTTTCAAGGAAATCGCGAGATTGTTTACAACATGAATGCAATTTTTTTGAAAACTGGCTTCTATATACGTGGGTTACATACTCGTAAAGCATTTTGATATTTGAACTGAAATATTATTTGAACATTATTTAATAGCAAAATAATAATGTATACGGTCATTTCAGTCCTCTAGTTTTCAAGAAATATATCACAACGCTAGATTGAAGAGGTGGTTAGGCCTACATTTGAGAAAACGAAAAAGCTGTGAACTTTTTTTCTGTTTGTATGTTTTACAAAATATCTTCCCGTCCAGCAATTCTTGTTTTCTCTGCGATGAAAGCACTCTAGGCGAAATCATTTCTCATGATGATTGATATGTGTACCAACTTAAATCAAGTAAGATTTTTTGTATTATTATTTTTTAAATTTAATTATCTGGTAATTGCCAATGTTGTACATGCCCTTTAAAGGAACAATATTTTCACGATAAACAGGGCATGGAATCGGAGTGCTAGTTTTAGATAAAATCAGTGACAACTAAAAATAATACCCCTTAGATAAGGTCAATATTATTTAAAAGTCGTGTGTGCACCTTTAACAATGGAACAAATCATCCGCAGAGTGCGTTATTCCTCGCTGGTTCAAAGGTATGGGGAAGTTAAAGGTGTATTTGTAGGCACAGAATAATGAAAATCCTGATCCGGGTCACTTATGAAGGTTATTATTTTGTTTCTGTGGTGACGTAGGTCTATACGCCTACATTTACAACTTCTTTGTATTAAAAAAAAAAAAAATTCCTCCAGGAATTTGTCATGCAATTATTGTGTGTACGTGTATTTCTACAAACAGTCAATTTCCAATCCTAATCAATATTAATAGACTTCTTGTCAATGTTAAACCCTCTGAGTGATATTTGTTGAGGTTTGTACATTTTACATTGTGGAAATAATTAATGTAACTATAATGACACCAAAACAAAAATGTTTTACCTACCAGACAAACCACTAAAAGCGCCATTCAAATTTTAACCAAAAAATGGACCAATCAACACTGCATCTGATAAGCATAGCACCATTGTTACAAACTAATTAATAATTGTAATTTGTTTTTATTTATTTATTTATTTTTGTTTTAACCAGGTAATTGCAAGCAAACCCTCCGAAAAATGTTCAGACTGATAAACGTATGGTAAACTTACATATACACAGTGATAAAAAAGGCTGAGATGTAAGGGTTGGCACACGTTCCACTTTGTCCCCCCCCCCCTTGAATTTGCCAATGCATACAAGTCAATAGCAAGACAACATAAAATTACTGGAAAATTAATTCGCATTTTTTTAAAACCATCTTTAACGAGGGTAACCCATCTAGCACAGCTGATCATTTGGGGCCCTCATATTATATACAAAACATATCAATATTATACAAAAACTATTACAGAAGGAGGTTCAGATGAATTAATAATAATGATAAAACAAATAGTCTTAACGGACAATTACATACGAAATAAAATGTAAAGGACTAAATTCCACAAAAAGATCCCCCTCCCAGTCTACCATACTGATTAAAGATATAGGACTAAAAGGGAAGATTAAAAATGGAGCAATAAACTAAAAAACAATAACAGATTGAACACAAACATATTTAGAAATACGAGATTTAGAAATACGAGCCCCCCCCCCCCCACCCCCATCCTCCCCCAATAAAAACCATCAAAACAAATTATTTAACAATGTATACCAACATCTCGGGCAAAACACAAGGTAATCTATGACATAAATGAGCTTAAATAATAATAATAATATTACTTCAAACCTTACTTTCCTCCAGCAAACGCCGGAATGAAGAATAAGAGTTTGAACGAGTGGTGAAAGGTACACCATTTAAAAAAGAATGAGCTCTGTAACTAAAATTGTTTTTAAAGATTCCACATTTAGGTTTGTAACAAATTGGGACAGTATTCCAATGCACAGCGAGAAAAGTATGAAAGGGCCTCAAAATAAAATCAATTGAAATAAATATGCTAATAATCTTGTTAATATATAGGCCTACCCTTTTTGTTATTAACAAACCATTGGGTCTTGATCTTGGTCTTCCCATACGGTGGAGTTACAGTCTGTTGACTTAAGATTTTGGTTCACATTTATCAAGAATTTTGTTATAATATTGGTTGATCATGTCTTGGTCCACATTATTCAAAAATCTACTGTTGATTGAAGGGGGCTGTTGGAAAATAATGGCACAATCAGTACAACAGTCAAAGGAAATGCAAAGGAACGAATCCTAGACGAAGGAACTCAAAGAAAACACAAAACCAATTTTATGGAGACTTTCTCTATCCAAACAAACGATGTTCGCTGACGTCTAGGGTGTGGTCAGCAAAGTGAAACAGTGACCAGGAAGATCCGCGACCAGGATCCGGGTCCTTTGTTATGTGTAAAATGTGAGGTGACGTTCGATTGTGCTTCACGCTTCTGAGATTACTTCTTTTGTCTGACGTTACAGACAAAATGCTTTAAAAGGCTTGATTTTCCACTCCAAATCAAAACTCTCGGCGAACAAGAGAGAACAAGTAAAAGGTAAATGACCTTTTTTGTTGATATTATCTGACTTGATATTTACCCTGCACCCTAACTGGGTGTTAAGACGTCAATTTATGTAGGCGCATACTTCTATTTTAATATGTTGGTATATATATTTTTCTATATTCTGTGCTGCTTTTAAAGTACGTTTCATGACAGGATCCACATTTTTTAATCATGTTTTTATTTTTACTGATCGGGTCAACACTAATACCCTGCACATAACTTGGGTGTTAAAATGAAACCAGTGGTGTAAATTTTATACTAAAATAGTGTATTTATTGGTTAAGTTGCTCAACAAAGCATGACCAACAAAGTCCCCGATGGTTTCTTGAAGTTCTCTTCTGAACCAGATGGTCAAAATATATTTTATTATTTTCCCATCAGAATTTCAACAACTGCGAAAATGGCGGGATTTTGCAACATGGCACTTTTTGTCTATAGTCTCGTGCATCTCAGCTGTGGTTGCCCAGTCTTCGTGCCTATGCACTCGCCACCTCCAACTGTAGTATCTACTACAACCCAAAGACCAACAGCACCCACATCGCCAGCTACAGACCCAACAGTGCCCTCATCGCCGGCTACGGACCCAACAGTGCCCTCATCGCCGGCTACGGACCCAACAGTGCCCTCATCGCCGGCTATAGATCCAGCAGTGCCTTCATCGCCAGCTACAGATCCAGCAGTGCCCTCATCGACGGTAACAGTGCCCCCAACGCCGGCTACTGATCAAACATCACCAGCTTCAAATGAAACAGTGCCTCCGTTGCCGGACGCGGACGAAACCACATCTTCATCACCAACTACAAACGAAACTATAACACCAACTCCTCGACCTCAGTAAGTTTAACTTTATTCAATCTTATAGTATAGGTTTTCTCGGTCAATTTCGGAAAAAATCTTTCAATTTGATACCCAGCTCATTCAATTTCGTTTGAAAATAAATGCTCAGCTACATCAGCATTCAACAGTTAAAAAGAGTCATTCAATTTCAACACCTGAGCATTCACTCGACAAATAAGATCATTCAATTTCAACACTTGAGCATTCACTCGACAAATAAGATCATTCAGTTTCAACACATGAGCATTCACTCGACAAATAAGATCATTCCATTTCAAATGGTCGCTAAGTTCATTCAATTTCGTCAAAGCCAGCAGCAACAGGCTGGTGCACTTCGATGACTCTGAATTTGATTTCACCTATTGCGAAAATGTGGTAGATATTCAACATAAGAATGGTGATCTTGTAGTTTTGAATGCCTATAAACGAAATAGAATGAAAAGAAAGAAATCATGTGGGCACGAAAACGAAATTGAATGCAATAATATCGAAAGAGAAACCCTAGTTGGATTGAATTATCAAAATCGCGTGAATTTGAAAGCGTGTTGATGAAATTGAATGATTTTTTGTTGATATTACGGGAAAAACCTATAATAGTAGGTTTTCCTGAAACGATTTCGCGCAAAATATACCTTTGAAATTGTAAAACGTTAATTCAATTTCTGCGCTGATTTTGTAAACGACGTATGCGAATTTCAATTTCTTGCAAAATCTAGCATATCTGATTCGGATTTATTATCATTCTAAAAATGAATGTACATAACGTTTAATTCTAAACGATTACAAATACGTTATTAGGCTCTCGGTTTCTGACGTATGCAGTGGCCGATTATTAGAATGTGCAACTCTATTTCGGAGCAAATCTACTTGTCATTATGATATTTATCGGGCGAATTAAATATTCTTTTTCATTTGTTATAATCTCCTAAATGTGCAAATACTGGAATTGAATTTAAATAAAATATATATGCCTATACAAGTCATAATGGCAGTTTTCTTTTCATTCATTGATTAATTCTTATTTATTTTAAGCCTCCAATTGATTCCTTGTAATGTCTTTTGTTCTTAAAACAAATATTTTTCTGAGAAAAATATAGGCACAAACATGTTCAATTATATATATAAGTAATAATGTGAATTTTATCAATCAAAATAATCTTGTAACTTTATTAATGTATATATTTGCAAGTGTGATATGCATATAACTTTGTGATAAGCCTTTTTAATTATATATATATAGTTAACAGCTTGATTATTTTGGTATTTGAGGGTCTCAAAGTATGAATCGTGATTCAAAGGACACGGCGACCACTATATGGACTATAATTCCAACTTGATTGATTCATTAATTAAAACAATATGCCTATATTTTTGTAGCCTATATATTGCTTTCTGCGAAAAGAAGTCTGCATGTTAAATCGTCCTATATAAATGTTAAAATTATATAGGTTTGCTTAATTTAATCGACCGATACCTCAATACTAACTAGATATAAAGAAAATGTGTAGGCGTATATTATATAATACAGGCCTCAAACATTTTCTTTATATCTATTTTATAGCCTAATAGGCCTATTCAGTTTGTGCATTGTAGGCCTAAACGATTGATATTTTGTTTTGATTGTTGAATTGTTTGTAGGCTTTGTTTCGTAACATTATATATATAAATTCCCCACACGTCCTAATTCGGTAATTATCATAAATGTGACCATCCACCACGAACCAGGTGTGTAAAAGTCACAGTGCCCAATTCAGAGAGATATTGATCAATAAACTCAACAGAATTCAATGGGAAACAAAAGGATTTTCAAGAGGATTATTGATTATTTGAGTGCTTGTTTTACCAAACAATTATCACATGTGATACATCATTTTAAAGCTTATTTTTGTAGATTTTTAAACCAATTGAAAATTTTAATTTTTAAATTGCGACTTTTACACCTGGTTCGTCGTGACGGTCACCAATTTTCTTTGGTGTTGCTATCTGCTGAAGATAACTTTGTTCTCCTCTTTTGTTTATAAAATGTAATTTCAATACAAAATGTGTGGTGAGTAAACATGATGAAGGAAGACATGCGCAACCATGGGACCAGTGACTTATTCTGAGTTCTTATTGGTCTTTAATCCGGGACTAGTTATATCAATATGGGATATGGAGAGTTTTTTGGTTGTTGATTTATTTCTTCTGCATTTCCTAAAGTTCTCTATCCGTCAATCTCCCGTCTACCAATACATCTATTGCCAGGTAGGTCTGAGAATGGTTGTACCACGTTGTGCATTTTACAGGTGTCACCTCTCCAATAAAGTTAAGTGCAGCCACCTCCTCGGAGAAGGCGAGAGATCTCCAGACTTGAGGTTGACGCCAGCTTGGCTCGTGCGGCTTGGTCCCCAAATCTCTGCTAAGCTGCCATTCAGGTAGCTCCGCAGCGATGCGCTTCACTCCTGCCTTGAAAGCTGAGTGCGCCATTTCCGTTGGGTTTAGAAATGGCGAGTAGGGGGGCAACAGCTTGATGGTAAACGTTGCCGGCATTAGGGGTAGTTGGGCTCGGATATGAGGACGAGCGTTATCATATATCAGAAATATTTGATCACCTGCGGGTAACATTCTACCGCATTCTTGTACCGTTGTCGCCAAGAACTCCCTCAAATGTCGCCCCTCGTAACAGTCTCTGGAAGATATTCTGTGAGCCACCAGTCCAACTTCACCAGAAATGGTGGCAAACGCTTACATTGACTTGTTTGCCTCTCTGGCCATGGACGGTTATACGTCGTGCTGGAACTCCACGAGGAGCGCTGACCATAGGGACCGGCGGGGTCCATTGTAGCTCATGTCTCGTCAATGTACACGGTATGTGCAATGACACCGTGCTGCAGGAACCAGTTTGCAAAGTACAACTCGTGCATCTAATATGCGTTGCTCATTCCTCTGCTCTGGAACATCTTCCGCTAGTTTAAGAGTCATAAGCAGTACGCTCATCTAGAGTTCTAAAGGACGGCGCTGAAGTTGGTCACGAAGGGCTTAGTTAGGGAGACCGTCAGCTCGCAGTTGAGTTATTGAGTTGACCCAAAGTCATCAGGGGGTTATCATCTAGATATCGTTGAAGCGGCATCTCTCGCGTCGTCGTCGCCGAATCTTCCGATTTATTGGTCCTCCTTTGGCAGCTTGTTTACGACGTCCATCTCGTAGATACAAAACCAACGATTGATCTGGCCGTTGAGTGGTTGATGCTCAGCGTATCTGCCACCTGCAGATAGTCAGCGTCATCAGCCTCTGTAAAGGCATCGATGAGGCGATTTCGGTCAATGTCCGGTATTTGTCTGGTATCTCCTCTGACAGCCATAATGGGATTTTAGGAGGCTTGATATGTGTGGAAGTGCAAAATTTGGCTATATGATGCGAGCGTGGCAAATGATGAGCAAAGAAAGAACGATTTTCTTCAGCACAAGCTTTTATAGCTTATTATACAATACTTGGTATGATTCTGAAAAAAGACTAGGAGCACCTGGTTCTAGTTCTACTTCTGTTAACACATAAATGAATTGATAAATGCTTGAGCAAACATTCATTTACGCGGGAAATCGGCTGCTCTATTTAGCGAAATAGATTACTTATAAATTAAAAAGGAAAACATGTTTTCAGGATGTGCATTCGAATTCGCGCGTAAATGAAATTATCAATATACTAAATTAAGTGCACATCTGCATGAAATCGTACGCTGATTTTTATCGTTGAAAATTTTTGGAAATAGAATGTATCACTTCGTTAAATAGAAATCGGGATTGTGAATGTTCATTCGATTTCGCACGAAAATGAATGCATCTTTTACAAATTAATGTGCATATTTCCTGAAATCGTCCGGGAAAACCTATAATTCTACTCAATAAAATACAGAATCAATAATACAATACAACAAAGAAAAACCACTGTTAAGTATATACTGGGTCTGTTCAGTGTGTTTTCTATCTCTTTCATAACATGAAATTGTCGTTCTGAACTACATTTACATCTCAACAAGATTATGTTCCATAGAGTATTTTGCAAATAATACGCGCGCGTTAAGCATCTCGGTCGAGCTGGTGATTACACTGTTAACACGAATTCTGCATGTTAATGTTACGTAGTTTATAATCAAACAATTGACAACCGTGTTTGTAAACTGAACACAGAACATCGTGAGGTCAGTTTTGCATTTGTTTCTGTCGTAAGCTAGACCAGCATGCATTGCGCATATATCGGATTTACACGTGCGCACTGTGGTATTTCCGAGAAG